>JAPEUZ010000002.1:0-1200000 GCA_027946495.1 Didymella sp. IMI 355093
AAGTTCTCAAAACCTCCTGGCAAGACGCTCTCGACAAGGGAGAATACGACTGTGTTCCTGAGCTAAACTCTCTTAAAGCTCTGTCTGTCTAAGTTTTATGTATCGCGAAAGAAATCGACGAGACAGCTCTTAATGCGTATAACTTTACCTCTGCCCTAGCCGACGCACAAAAAGCTGCCCTTGTAGTAATAATCGGCATTAAGCAGCAGGAGATTATTAACCTTAACTAGCTGTGCAATGAACAACCTATCCTATCTAAGATTGCAAGAATTTGGCGAAACATCAGCACAGAAGATGGCATTACGCCTAAACATCTTGCTATCCTCTATAATTGAGGATGTACTGAACGCCTCGTTTAAATAGCTATTTCTATAGGTTATGACTCTTTTACTAGATCTGCTAACGTTAAGAAAAAGCAACTAGAGAAGAAGAATGAGGCAGACACCGATATGACTGGCATAGCCGACGACCCTAAGTTAGTTTAAGCTCTAATCTGTGAGGAAATGAAGCGAGCACGATAATCTAAGAAAGATAAACGAATTAATTTAAAAAAAGGAAGTAGGACGGCGGGACCTCCTAAGACCCTAAAAAACCTAACAAATAATGCTAAGAACTGCGCCTTAAAGGTGCAGAAGAAGGGATCCTAAATAAACGCTAGAAAAGCGGGACCTTCTACTAAGTGGCGGCAAGGCAAGCGCTAGACCTCCCTTGTCTAATAAGGAACGGCATGCTGCTGCTTAGTTTCTATAACTTAAGTTGCCTTATATAAATAATGTATCTCTAGTGCTAGCTTGATGTGGATTAGTTAGATACCCTTATAAGCTAGAGGCTAGGAGTGCATAAGCTCTACGGACTCGTCTTACCTAGGACTGTAGAGTATACCCTTTTGTTAAACTTAAAGTTTCTTTTCCTAACTAAGAGGAAGTTAGAAGTTGCCTATAACTAGTTTAATAACCTAGTTACTAAAGTTTGCTAGCGAACTAAGGCTTAGCAAGAAGGATAGACTACCTTTAAAGAGGATCCTAGACGGAACGATCTTATGCTCTTATAGCAACTTAGTTTACCCTTTCTAAAGTTAGAAAGAGTTCCTTCTACTAGTAACGACTAGTTAAATAAAGGAATCTAAACTAGGAGGGAGTTTTTGAGCTAGTCTCTTATATCTAGGCATTCTATACCCTAGCTTAGAGGCTTAAGAGACCTCTTGCAAAAGATTACTCTCTCTCTTAATAGACTTTGTAAGTACTTGCTAGAAGCTTTACTTTTTGCATTTATCTTGGATAAGAACCTAGGCATTGTTGTTACTACTTGTGACTAGTATAAGGAAGAAATTCGAAAGTTCTTTAGTTAGTTAACTTCTTCTAACACACTAGTATTCTGGAAGGCTACGATTAACTTTACAGACTTTTATAAACAAACCTGCCTTGGTTTAGAATGTCTTGCACGTGGCCTATAACAGTTTAATTATAACTATAAGACTATTAGCAGTAGTTATGTACTATTTCTATAAGGCAAGAAAATAGTTGCATTCTAGAGTGAATGCTAGATAAAGAAGGACGTACTGCACTTCTATAGGATTCTGAAGATCTACAAGAACCCTTAGAAGTTGCGCCTAATAGTGCCTATGCACTTATACGTTACATCTAAACTTGCTATTATCCTTTATTACATGCTTTTACTAGTCTAGAGAAGCTTCTCTTGGATATGTAAAAGCAGCTGGACTTTGTGCTCAGAAGTCGCAGAGTTTAATAAGAGCCTATCTTCTTCTACTTGTCTCTACATAGGAGACGTTACGATAATGTATACCTCTATTCTATTAGCTAAGTTTAGAGTTGCCTTAATTAGCATCTTAATTAACAGGGACTAGTATAATGAGGAAACTAGACTCTAGATTATTAATGCTTGTTACTTTCTATAGACGCACACAGTGTTTTAAGTAGGGACTAAACTAATTAAACAATTAGACGAGATCCTGATGGGGATACATTGTGGTCCTGTCTTTGCTAATCTTTTTATAGCCTATTTTAAGAAATAATAGTTGTTAAGACAGCTAGACGATCTTTTCTATTGCTAGTATATTAATAACTGTTTTGCTATTTACCCTTTGGATGAACTAGTGCATTCCTTACACTGCTTAGACCTTGAAATTGTCTAGGCAGACTCTGACGTTGGACTTTCCTTCCTTAATATGTTCTTTTATACACATTGTAAGGAGTTCGGAGTTTGTTTTTAGCCTTTTAAGAAGGCCCTAAACTACTACTAATACATCCTATAGGCCTTTAGTTATCTTATCTTAGTAAAGAAAGGAATAATAAAAGGAGAGCTTAGTCGCATCTGCGCAATTTCTTATAAGTAGTTGTACTTTACGGCATAGAGAGTAAGATTTATCTTAAGACTTTGCTTACGTAGATGGGACGCACAGGCGTTGAAGGCCTAGGCATGACAGGTCTAATAGAGAAACTATTTTCCTAGCGCTGGGCTGGACGCACAGAAGAAAAATTCTTATATTATTGCTGTGTCTAAATACAACCCTGTCTAGGACTAGATCTCTTTAACTAACCTATAGTAGATAATGCGTACAGCTTAGTTGCATTATTAGTATAGGCTGCCTAACTAGCCTTATCTAGCGCATTGTCTGATTGCTAAGAAATAAACAAGGAACCTTTAGGACCTTGTTTAGTTAGTAAATTGAACCTTACTGCACAAGCAGCTTAAAGAGATTAACATTAAGGAACTTTTAGACGCAATGTTATCCCTTAGTTCTACTATGCTATACGAACCTTTCTAAGTAGGCGAGTTTAAAGAACTTACTGCCGAACTGCAATAGGGAGGCTATTAACACTGCCTAGGAAATTCGACACCTTTGAAAATAACTGAAAACGCACTTGTTTAGTACTTTTGCTTTGTGCTAGTTACAGCGTTAAAACTCCCTAGGGAGTTACAATTGCTTAGGGAATGCTGGTGGCAGCTAATAGGCAAAGAATTAGGAGCTAGAGGACCTTACTTAATAGCTGTAGTGCTAGTATTGCGTTTACTTTAGTAAAAGCTTTTACAGCTATAGCGGCCCTGTTTTTCGTTCTTGTAGGAACCTAGGAGGTACGGTTTGCTAACGCTAGTAACGGCCGAAGGATTGTACCTTGTCTAATTACTCTGAAATTTAGGGTGTTAAGGGGAGTTGTGTTAGTTAGGATAGGTAAGTTACTAACATAGTAGCACAAGGTTTTTAAGGGTTTAACCTAAGCGGTTTCTGAAAGACATTTTAGAAGAGAAGGAGCTGGGGCTTAGCGCCCAGACGCTAAACCTTAACTCTAACCTAACTAAGGACTTTAGAACGCTTATGTGCCGAAATAGGTAAGAGGTTAATATCTATACAGAAAGGATTCCCCTTGCTAGTTATAAGTTCTGCTTCTCCCCCTTTCTCTTTCTGCACAAAAGTTTTTGCTGACATTTCCTTAGGACAGACTTTAGTTATTATTTCTAGGTAGTAGGTAATTGATTAGCAATTAAGGGATAGGCATTCGGACGATTGTTCCTCTGACTCTTTGTATATAATTCCTCTCGTCACGCCCTAATAAGTCTTTTTCTTCTGCATCTGAAGACGAAAGGTATCTCTTCTAAGGTATCTAGGCAAGCACTTCTTTGCAGACAAATCCGGTCGAAATATTACTTACTGTTTTAATAACCCTAACTCTAACCCTAACCCTAACCCTAACCCTAACCTTAACCTTAACTCTAACCCTAACCCTAGAGGCATAGGCTCTTAGGCAGTTCTTAATTAGAAGGGCTTACGCCTTTAAACGCAGCCTTAAGGCTATATTACAGGGCTGCTGCACTTAGGGAACTTAAGGCTTGCATAAGCCCTAGCTCTGCAAGTACATCTAGAATGCGTGAGCCTCTAGGCACGTTCCCCTAGAGAAGGCAGGTAATTTGCTTAAGAGAAGAGCAGGCTAGGTTAACATCTAGCTGTTAGTAGTGCTAGTAGTAATCTTGCTAAGCAGCTTTATACTCTTTATAAGTGCAGCCTTAAAAGTGCTAAAGATATAAGGCTAGCCTATGCGCAGTATAATTAGGTAGCTCTGCAGAAGCACTACCTTCTTAAACAACTAGTGCTAGCAAGACACTGTCTTTAGCCTAGGGAGATGCTGCAGCATAATAGAGACTTAGGCTGTTGCTTTGCGTAATTGGCAGGCCTAGGGTGCCTAGGGTGCCTAGGGTGCCTAGAGTGCCTGCGCAGCTTAGGCTGTTGCTTTGCTTAAGCAGTAGTCCTAGGGTGCCTGCGCAGCTTAGGCTGTTGCTTTGCTTAAGTAGTAGTCCTAGAGTGCCTGCGCAGCTTGGGCTGTTGCTTTGCGCAATTAGCAGCTCTAGGGTAGCTGTGCAGCTTAGGCTGTTGCTTTGCGCAAGCAGCAGCCCTAGAGTGCCTGCGCAGCTTAGGCTGTTGCTTTGCTCAAGTGGTAGTCCTAGAGTGCCTGCGCAGCTTAGGCTGTTGCTTTGCGCAATTGGCAGCTCTGGGGTAGCTGTGCAGCTTAGGCTGTTGCTTTGCGCAAGCGGCAGCCCTAGAGTGCCTGCGCAGCTTAGGCTGTTGCTTTGCGTGAGCGGCAGCCCTAGGATAGCTGTGCAGCTTATAGTATTACTTTGCGTGAGCGGCAGCCTTTAGGTAGCAATTGGCATATGAAGCTTGCTGCAAAGCACTGGCTGCTGGCTGCTTGCGCTGCCGACTGGCTGCTGGCTGCTTGCGCTGCCGACTGGCTGCTGGCTGCTTGCGCTGCCGACTGGCTGCTGGCTGCTTGCGCTGCCGACTGGCTGCTGGCTGCTTGCGCTGCCGACTGGCTGCTAGCTGCTTGCGCTGCCGACTGGCTGCTGGCTGCTTGCGCTGTTAACTAGCATAGCTGCAGCAGAGCTTGTAGCAATATCAGTAGGGATAGGCGCATAATAAGTTATTTGAATAGCAGTGTTGCGCTGCCTATTGCGGTTATTTAGGTACCGCTGTCTGCGTAGCTGTTTTGCTCCCTCTGCAGCTGCCTCTGCAGTAGGATACTTGCGTAGGCGGCTAGGAGGCATAGCTAGAGCTATACTGCTAATACAAAGAGGTTACAGATAGAGAGTAATACACTAGTAATAAGTGTGCAGCTGCTTAGGCAGATTGCTTATGTTTTAGTGTTTAGCGGAGCAGATTGCTGATTTATTTAAGCTAAGCTTAGCATATTGCTGATTTATCTATACCTAAACTAGCTTAGCCTTATCTAACACTGTTGCACTGCACCCTTAACCTTAAATAACTCTATAACTACGTACCTTTAAGCTTACTATATAATAGATTACTATACTTTAAATTAAATTCTCTATAAAGTAGGCAAGTTTAACCTCTATTTTTTTCTTTACATTCTGCTAACCTTAAGCCTAAAGTATACCCTTATAAGCTCTTCTAGAGTTTGTATTAGCAGATATTAACAGCTTTGCCCTAAGGCAGGAGGCTGCAGGCCCTATAGCTGCTGCGCCTAAGGCTACCTATAGTAAATATATACCTCTTACTAAGTAAGGAAACTTTGCAGCAGTAAGTTAGAACTTCTAACTCTTATTAAGCCTCTTATTCTGCTCTAAGCGACAGGGCCTAGCTACTAAGTTAGAGATTACGCGCTAAGTAGCTCTGCGCTTTAGCTGCAGCAGCTGCTTATCCCTTACCTAGCCCCTAAGCTCCCTTTCTAACTTCTCCCTCTTCTATTTTATAGCTAAGACAGTAGTAGCTAGTGCTAGCTCTTAGGCTGGCGCTGCTGCCTATGCGCTGTCCTAGGGAGGTAAGACAGTGCTAAACCCTAGGAAGGTGTGCTAGGCGCAGCTAAGGGAGCAGTAGTTATCTCTAATTATCTTGCTAAAGCCTAGGCCCTTATTGCAGCTGTAGGCGTAGGAGATAGCAGCGCGCTTAGACGTGTAGGCAGACTGCAGGTCTATAATTGCATCTCCTTTGTTTATGCTGTAGTTGCACTTAAACTAGAAGCCCTTAGGCAGGTGTTTACGCAATATAGTAATAGTAGTGTAGCGCTACAGCAGCACTATTACTGTAGTGTTAAGTGCTAGTGCTAGTAGGCTCTTTATTACTACCCCTAAGTAGGAGCTTAGCTAGGGCTGCTTAGGCGCAGCTATGCTGTCTTTAGCATGTTTACTCTATATGCTACTTATCTTCTGCTTTTTGCCTCTACCTACTAGCTGTATCTTCTATTTAGCTGCAGCTGTAAAGAGGGCCTCTAGCTAGAGATAAGAGCTAATATTAGGTAACTGCCAGCTATAATTTTCTGTTAAGATATAGAGGTTGTTAAGGAAAGGGGTAACTAGCTAGAGATAGTATAGCAGCAGCTCTCTAATCTTAGGTAGAAGGTAGTAGTAGATAATCCTAGCTGTGCTGCTTGTGGCGTAGTTCTTATAATAGAATATAACAAAGCAAAATAGGCTATTGTCTATAAAGATACTCCTAATATTGCTATAAGAGGAGTTGCGCTAGCGCAGAGTTAGCAGCTCTGTACCCTAGGCAGGCTGTCTACCTACTAGATAGGTAAGAAGTAGTAGGCGCTCTAGAAAATAATAGGTAAAGTAAATATACTCCTGTATTGCAGCTAGATTCTAGGTTAGTATTTCCTTATATAAGAGGAAGCGCCTATAGAGCAGAGTACTGTTGCGAATTTAGTTTAGTAGGTAGCTCTCTCTAACCCCTCCTACAGCATCTTAGTTGCAAGGGTCCTAGAGGAAACAGTAATTGCTTGTAAACACGCTAGGATTATCCTTTAGGCTTCTAACAGTAGCCTTAGGGACAAGGTGCGTTTAGGTATTAGAGGCAGAGTCTAGAAGCAGTAGAAGCTAACCTAACTGCTCTTAAGTAAGAGAGACCTAGTTGCGCACAGCCTAGCGCAGGGCAGGTAAGTAGAGCTCTAAGGCTTTATAGGTAAGCCTCTAGCTGTTATCTAACTATTTAATCTAGTTACCTGCTGTAGTGTTGTTGCAGATTGCAGCACTATAAGCTTGCAGGTTTAGCACTTAGTTAATTAGGGAGCAGCTGCTAAACACTATAAATTAATCCTGCAACTCTGCTACCTTGTTACTAGGGTAATCTGCTTGGCTAGCGCAATGCTTATATACTGCAAATCGCAGAACTAGTAGCTAGGCTATCTTAACTAAGGCAGATAGGTTAGAGGTAGCTATTATAGCCTCCTTAAAACCTGTGCAGTCCTTAGTAATACTATTTGCAGCTAGAAATGCAATAAGGAGGTTATTAGTAAGCCTTCCCTTAATCTTATAATTAAGGAGGGAGATACACAGCTATAGGTAAGCAGTCTGCTCTTGCTTAGTTAGGGTAGAAGTGCTTGCGTTAGGTGTAGGTATAGGCACCTATATAGGCTCTAGCTCTAGCTCTAGCTCTAGCTAGGCTGCAGGTGGGGGGGAAGAGGCATACTCTAATCTAGAACCTTTGTTAGAGTTACTAGCTAGTTAGAGACTTCTTAGTATCTTTAAGCAGCTTAACTCCTTTGCCTTTTGCTAGCGCTAGGGCCTGTAGTTTAATTAAAGGCAGGCTAGAGATAGTAGCTCTAGCAGGGCAACAGGCTAGAGGGAGTAGCTAGTAGCCTGTAACTTAGCAGCCTAGGGTGCTAAAGCTGTTATTAAGGGCAGGAGCTTAGTAAGAGCTAACTGCTACTAGAGAGTTAGCTTGTAGCATAGGTTAGGGCCTTGCTGTATAACAGTAAGCTAGTAGACAAAGCTTAGCAGCCTGCACTACACAGCTTTATATTTTTAAAAGGTGCTATCTAGAAGCTTAGTGTAGAGGGGCCTGCTAAAAGAGCAGCATAGTAGAAAGCTGTTTACTCTATGCAGAGTAAAAGTATTAATCTTATCCTCCTTAAGGATTATCTTCTAGGTAGACTTAATAAGAGCATTAAATGCGCTGTAAAGGACTGCTAAGCTAGGCTTGCTTACTATTAATAAGCGGCTTAGCAGCTAAGCTACCTAAGGCAGTAGGTAACTCTCTAAGTAGGCAGCCTAGCCGGTCTTCTCTAGCTAAGGAGAGCTGTAGACTAGGTACCTGCAGCTTAAAGATGCCTAGTAGAGGGCTTTCTTCTTGCGGCCCTGCGCTAGGCAAGACTCTAGATCTGCCTAAGACAGCTAGGGAGCAGCAGCTGGTTAAGACTGTAAGCAGGACTAATCTGCCTGCTTCCCTCTCTCTTTTTAGGCAGAAGAGCTGTCCTAACTGCTGCTAGTGGGGAGAGGCAAGTAGATGTGCTAGAACTAACAGGACTAGCCTCTGCCTATAGCGCAGAGGCACTAGGCTGGCACCTTATCCTCCTAAGGCAGCTCTTCTCCTTCCTTTAGTATAATTAAATGCCTAGCAGAAGGCTTCTCTCCTTAGCTATGTGTAGTGTAGCAGTAAGCGCGTATAATAGCAGGTTGTTTAATAAGGAAGTTACAGCGCTTGCCTGTAGCTAGATCTTAAAGGCGGCATTAGAAGGTTTAGTAGATAGGGAGCTGTAGGATAGGCAGAGGCAGCTAGGGGCTAGTCTAGAGGAGTTGGCAGTGCTAGGCTACAGCATCTTCCTCTTTGCGTATGCTTATAGGGAGGCTTTTAGCATAGACAGCTTCCTAAGCACTAAGCAATTTGCAAAGATCTCTCTGCTAATAGTTGTAGTTAACAGTGCTGCTAAAGTAGTAGACAAGCAGTTTAGTAAGGATAGCTACTTTGCAGGTGCAGCAAAGTAAGAAGCAGCTAGTAGGGTGCTTAATGTAGATAACTAGGTTAAGGAGGCGTGCTGCGCGCTCGCGCTCTAGTGCAGTCACAGCAGCAGAGGAGGGGAGGGCAGTAAAGGGAGGAGAGGAGGCAGGAGGAGGAGGCAGAGGCTAAGGCATAGCTGAAGATTTAGTAGAGCAAGCAAGCGAGTAGGGAAGCAGCTTACAGCTACTAGCTTTCTTTGCGCAGTGCACAGGGGTAGAAAGGGCACAAGTAAGATTGTTTACTATTGTAGTAGGTGCCTTTGTTTGTGTTCCTGTTGTTAGGGGGAGAGCAGGGCTAGCAAGGCGCTAAGGCTGTAAGTAAAGCGCAGGAGGCAGGCTAAGAGCAGCTGCAAAGAAACAGCGCTAGAGTGTGTTTGCGCACAGGCTAGAAGAATTAAACCGGGTGTGAATTAGGCGGAATAAGTAGCAGCAGCAGCAGCAGCAGCAATAACTTCTATCTAGAAGCTAGTCTTATTAAAGTTATAGATATTATTATTTAGGATACTATACTTATCCTTTGTCTCTTATATAAGCTTAAACTACGTGCTTATAACCTCTAGATCTTCCTAGAGTACTCTCTAACAGTCCTTTACTTAATTAAAAGCTATTTTAAGCTTCTCTATACGCTGTATAAATTAGCTTACCTAGTTCTTACTAATAGGTGTCCTATAACTCTAACTTAAGTTAATTAGCAATATCTACTACCTTAGATAGCTAAAGGGAAAACCTATGCAAGTTAAGCTAAAAGAGGTATTATATAATTATTTCTTCCTTAGCTAGAGAGAGCTTATAGCTATTAGTAGTTATCTTAAGTTAAAATATAATATTGTAGCGCTAGTTAGAGAGCTGCTAAAAAGGTATATTAAAAGCTGCAGTAGTGTGTTGCGAGCTCTTAAACTAGCCTTAATTATACACCTAAAGGGCAAGAGCAATTCTACCTTCTTGCTAGGGTTAATTCCTGCTTGCGTTGTTGTTGCATACTGTGTTATATAGAGATGTTGCAATACTAAGAGAAAGTGTCTAGCTCGGTAGTTTGTCCGTCTCGGTGGTGTTTTACGTTATTTATCATGTTAATGCGCGCTAAGTCCCGGACTTAAATCTGGTTTCGGCCTAGTCATAAAAGCTCGTGACGACTGCTCGCAAGCAAGTGACCTTTGTCGCTTGGTCCGACTTTACTCTGCGGTCAGTCCACATCACATCTCTTGTAACATCGCAAATGATCACCAACAATTTTTCTATCAGTCTCTGGCAACATCCTCATATTCTCCGGCACGCTCTTGGCAGAATCGCCCGGGCGAACCAAACACCGAAAGCATGCCCCAAACCCGGTATCCTCAAGATCTCGAATCGGAAGTTTGCAACTCTCACGACTCCTGATTCGATGCGTCTTGCTCCTAAATGGAGCTTCATAGTCTACCGATGCACCTATGGAGACGATGCTGCTTGGCATAAATTCATCACCGCATGGAGGTCTATGGTCAGTGCGGTAGTACGCAGATGCTACAACGATGCAGAATGCATTTTGAAATCATTCGATCTGAAGGTCATTGAAGACCGAGCCACATTGGAAGATGCAAGTCCTAAAGACGTACGCGCACGGCACATATCCTGGGCGAGATCGGATCCACTCTATGTTCCTATCCCTGAACGAATTGTAAAAAGGATTCCAGCACAAGACCCGATTTGGACACGATACGACTTCTGTGTGCACGTAGATGCCGAAGCTCTTCAGTCATGTCTCGAATACATTGCACTCCCTGAAGGGAAACGATGTCATTGGCCGACTCGTGATAGCGCGCCGTTCGTCAATGTCGTTACTTGTCAAGTCCTCGAGCTTAATGCATACAACAACAAGTGTGGCAAGATCGTGAGAGTGACAGAAGACATGTACCATAATAGAAGGGCTGCAGTAAGAGGATTCTTTCCAAATGTAATACCTTCTATGTACTGCGAGATTTATGAGGAGATGTTTGAGGGATGGTTGGAGGGTCGGCACCACAAAATGAACGGCGTCATATGTATCTAATCTCTGACGGGGTGGACTGCAACCGATGGGCTGAAAACCCGGTTCCAAAGTTGACAAGCATTCCTCTTTCAGGAATTTCACAACTCGTCTTCGACTTGTCCTTCTCTGGGTCCTTGAACTCCACGAATTCCGGGACCTCCATGTTCTTATTCAAACCTTGATATAACGCCAACACATCATCCCATGCTTCAGCAACTTTGACACTGACTTCACCCGCTTGTCGAGCCGTCTGGAGCGCAGTTTGAGCTGCAGTGAGTGTGTTGGTCATAAAGTTGCGACCAAACTCTTCCATTTCTCGGTGAAGCGTCATTTCAGCAAGTAGACCGTTGCGGACAAGGATGCCCCGCAGTTCAGGATCTGCATCTCCAGTGATTGGTTTCTCTTCTTGGAAGCCCATTGATTTCCTCGTCTGCCATGTAGACGAAGACATCAAGAATCTGCGAAATACTTAGATCTATTGTTCGTTGCACAGGCTGGGACATACTGACCGCATCCATATGTGATGCTAGCGACAAATGAGGAAATGTTTGCCCGAGTGCAGCATCTGCTGCGAGAGTCCCGAGATTCATCACTTATCACCGTCATTCAGTTCTCGACCAAGTTTCTGAAAGCGTCAATACGCTTTGTCTGTAGGGACCAAAGGTCTCGGATTGCGTGTGGCTCCGAAACTGGATCCTATGTGTTGGACAGGTATGTGCATACTCTGGCGCGCACTATCGGTCACCTCCACCCCCTGCGGCAGAGGGCTAGCGTCGTCTGTAAGGCTTTCTCTAGTTACGAGCCTCTCAATCGTTTCTGTGGACATAGCTGTTAATCCTGTGCTTGACCGATTTCGATATTGAGCGGTTTTGAGTTGTACAAGCATCCGTGGAACGACAGCTGCCTACTAAATATGAGTCAAAACATCGTTAGCAACAGTAGGTCTACTTACATCTCTGACGTGTTCTGTCTCCATATCTCTAGGAAGGATAGCCGGATCAACAGGCCCGCTATCTGGGATGTTTAGTCGTGTACGATTAACGCTAACATCTAGGCAGGGGCCAGCTTCTGTGTCGAAACAATTGTGCGTGACAACCCTTTCGTGGTAGAGCTGACCTCTAGACGGGTAATCCAGGGACCGAAGATTGACTCTTCTGCCGATCAACTTAACAACAATATTCTTAGACCTTCGCTCTATAGTGTTGTTGTCTTACTCCTAGTTTTCGTCTTAGATTTCGTCATTTTCTTGGTCGATGTCATCTTCATCCTCAGTATCATAGCCACACATGTCTTTAGCGTAGTCGCAAGCGTCGGCGGGACATTGTAGAGCTAGTATTGGAGGTGGTGGTTGGACCTGACAAGGAAGAACCTTGTTCTTATTCCCTGAGACTTAGATTAGCATGGTCCATCGCTTCGATTTCGGCATTGCATAACTCACAAGAACACGCTTTGTGATTTTCGCCGTTTCCCCAGGTGTCGCCCCAAGGATCCAGCAAGACCGCTACCTCGCTACTGTTACGTTCGGCGTCCACACAATCGATAGCTGACCTACAATCAGTCCTTTCCCCATCAAAAGATCTGGATAGTTATCTACGCGTGCCTTTCCACTTGCAAGTTACGAAAGGCGCTGGCTTCTTGCAACAGTATCTTGTTGGCCGTTGTTTGACATTTCAGTCTCATTAGATTCACACTGGTCGCCTATCTTCCACCCTGTCGTTCTAGACGGAATTGAAGCACCGCCAGAGTTGTGTAAGGGGATATACGTACTTTTTGGTCCAGCGACATACGCTGGTCACTTGCTCCCAATCTGATGCGTAACAGCAGTAGGCCTTGGCGCTCCTGTTGCATTGCTTAGTATCAGTACCGTCTTCTCTGGGTAATCCTCCCTGAACTCGCCGGCATGACACTGGCTATCGCACTCAATGGCGTCTCACGAGTTTCCTCGCTAGTGGCAGCTTCCTGGATCTGTTTGACGCCAGCAGCATATAGCTCAAGACTTGCCTTGACCATATCGCTCCCTAGCCCAGCCTATCCGCTGCTCGCCACTATCACAAGCAGATCTGCTTGGGGAAGCGTCATCCTTCAAAATGCAGGTATCAACCTTGCAACAGCTTTGACCATTCTGGCAGTTTTAATTCGAGGTCACGCTGGCTTAGTCTGGCGAAAACCGCTCCCTTTTTACCAACAAGTTTGGGTGTTTAATACTCTTTCCGAGTATTCCTAAGGAGGCACTGTACTTGTCGTCATCTATGTACGTTAGTTTTAGTAGAAAGACAAATTACGTCAAGCTCTGTAACGATTCGAGGATTAAGACAGAGATATTATAGAAGACGATATTAAATACATATATATCTATACAGCCTCTATTAAGTTGGTGTAATAGTAACATTGTCAACTAGGATCTCCTTTGCTGTTCCAACTGATCCTGAGTAGGTAAACTCGATTCGCACAAGCACCGTGTTCCTTGTAGTCGAGAAAGCTGCCCCATTAATTGGCAAGGCATTGGTAAATGATGTAGCGCTGACGACACCTCCAGCCAGCGGCACCTCGTTGACATACAGCATCGCAGAAACCGTACCCGTAGTCGTAGTCCTGCGCGCGCTAAATCCAACCTGGTAGTTGACGCCGGGACAGACGTTGACGGCTTGCACAATGCGCTGTGGCAGGTTGGGATTGCCGGAGTTGATGCGCGAGCGCACGGAGGCTGTGCCCGAGGCTGAGGATCCGGTGAGGCGTTCGACATTTGAGTCGCCGCTGGTGAGGACGACCCAGTTGCCCGCAAGGCCGCTCTCGAAGTCGCCGTTGACAATAGGATCGCCGGTGGGGCAAGAGGCTCCGGCGGTCTGGATGGCGGTTGCGGTGACGGTTTCGGCGGGTAGGGTGACGGTGGTGGCGGGGAGGGTTTCGGTGACAGCGGGGAGGGTCTCGGTAACAGCAGGCAGCGTCTCGGTGACAGCTGGGAGCGTGGCTGCTGGTAGAGTCTCAGTCACGGCTGGGAGCGTGACCGCAGGCAGCGTGACCGCCGGCAAAGTCTCTGTGATCGCAGGGAGCGTAACTGTAGCTGCGGGCAGAGTCGCGGTGACAATTTTTGCCGGTATCGTAACAGCTGGCAGTGTCACCGTTGATGGAGGAAGAGTTATTGTTGATGCGGCCTGGGTCTGCGTGACAGGTACCGTGATGGTTATGCTCTTGCCAGGAAGAGTTATTGTTGATGCGGCCTGAGTCTGCGTGACAGGTACCGTAACAGTTGTACCCTTGCCAGGAAGCGTAACGGTAGTAGTGGTGCCATGGCTAGTGACAGTGACGCCAGGTTTCGTGACGGTTGGGCCGTCTTTCGTAACAGTGACAGCATCCTTCGTGACTGTCGCGGCAGTGCATGAGGACGGTGGGGACCCGGGGTTCTGCTTCGCGGTGGTCGTCTTCATTGTTGTGGGATAGCCTAGGGATTCACCATTGCAGGAGCCAAACTTGCTCTGGCACTTCTTTGCGACATCACAGTAATCTCCAGTGCTGCCGCAGTACCTGGCTGATATTAGTCTGGTATCAGAGACGCTGCTGTAGAGGAAACTCGTACCCGTATCGGGAGCAGCAGTTGCCCCATCTGCTTCCCTGACACGTCTGGCCTCCAAAGTCAGGGCCACAACGTGCGTCTTTCGACACAGGCTGAGCTGCAACAAGTTGTAATAGGCCGAGTGCCACGATCGACTTGAGAAGCATGGTTGCGGACAGGGTTTGTTGGTACGTAGCAACTTTTCCCCTAGGAGTGACTTTTGATGATCCGCACGCTTCTCGAGTGGATGCAAGGCTGCTTGTATATATACTCGTAACCCCACAAGATCTGCACCCGTGCCCTATTCTTTTGTAGTCTGCGTTGTGACAACTAGTCTGGGCACAACGCGGCTGCCGATGCGCTATGCAGCCTTGTTGTTCCCATGTTGACGGGCTGTACACATCCGCCAGGCTGAAAAGGGGGCCTCTTGTTGACGATGAGGTTCGGACATAGCGATAGACAGGTAAGCGACGGCGCTAGACGAGGTGGCCCCACCGGAAGCAGTTTAGCAGCGAGAACTCGAGGCGCCGGATTCAGCCACAAGGCTGTCAGGCAGCCGAGAGTATGGTAAATCTAGACCCCAAGTCAAAGACTTAGGCACGTTGTAGTAAGATCTAACGAAGGCATATGCAGTTAATTGAACGCACGCGGCAGGGGTTAAACACTAACCTGTGCACGGATTATACAAGCAGCTGGCACCCCCAAAAAGCAAAAAACACCTCATTAAGAAACGTACTGTCAAGGACATCCCTCCATAATTACTGCGACCACGCCTTAGGCGCACCGCGGGCCGAGCCAGAGTGCCGGATGGGCCACTAGTATGCATCTTCTATCTCAACCCTAACGCTTAGTCTCCAAGAAATTATCTCAGATCTCTATTATTCAGGACATCTATCTTGACTATGCGAATCCGCGCATCATGCGCACGGACACAGTACCCATGCTAGGTTGCCTGCTCACCCCACCCCGCACTGTGTCTTTGTCAACATTGAACCGCGACGACTATGGCCCTACAACGAGATCGGCCTTCCCGCGTCTTCTTGCTACGACATGGTAAATATCCCGATTTCTCGCTTCATAGGTTCCAAAGCGCTTAGTTGTGAAGACGTCGCTATCCAACGATTGACCTATGGACAGGGCAAACACAATGGTCCGTATTGGGCAGATTGACTGGCAAAACGGAGATTCGCTTGACGAAGGAAGGTGAGGAAGAGGTTGTTCGACAGGCACGCGAGAAAGTAGGCGTTGGCAAGCTCATTGATCCTGGCAAGCTTGCGCGGGTCTATGTCAGCCCGAGGGAGAGAGCCAGACGCACCTGTGAGCTTTTTCTAGGCGAGGACATCTCCAAGTCGCCCAAATACATCCAAAGCGACAATGTTGACGAATGGGATCATGGCGACTACGAAGGGAAGACAACCGAAGAAATCCAGGCCATAGCAGCACAAACTACTTCGGACAAGCCTTGGAGCATCTGGACTCATGGATGCAAGAACGGCGAGTAGGTCACGGCTTGGTATGGTATCGGAGTCTGTCGCTGACAGCTCGAAGGCAAGTTGAGGAAGTGCAGAAGCGGGTACGCACCATCGTCAATGAAATCAAGCACGCTCAAATGGAGGGATCTGACATCATCGTCGTATGTTTGCTACCCTCTCTGTGATTCCCAAAGGGATCCCTTGAAGCCGCTGATACCTAGTGAAATCAGGTCGCGCACGGTACTATTCTACGATGTTTCATCGCGTGTTGGCTTGAGCAATCAACTTTTGAGCTGTGTTCACGGCTGGACATGCCGACAGCTACAGTGGTCACGCTGAGGTACGTTACGTATTCTGAAGGAACATCTTACTGGAAGCAGACTGATTGTGATTGCAGTTACAAAAGCAACGGCATGACGACTCTTCACCTTGGCAATGATTAGGTCGCACAATCCGGCTTTTGAGCACGGATAGACAAGATTCGATCTAAGTGTGGGTACTGTGTAAGATCACACATGGCAAATACATAACCGCGGTGATGGCAAGGACCTTAACTTTCCAAGAATGTCGTCGCCGGTCGCAGTCCGGGCTGTATGCCCACCAGGCGTCAGGTAGCAGATAACAGGAGAAAGGAATCCGTACTTCGCCATAGTGCCTAGAGTCTCGTCGAACCATCTGAAGGATCCAATCTGCTAGCGCTGACACTGCAAGTATCGTCATTGCAGTTTCCTCTGCATAATCGTACGCAGAGACCGGCAGCTGGAAGCTTTTCGCGAAATTGTTCGCGGAAAACCCGTCGACAAAACACTTCAGTATTGCATAATTGCTGCATGACACTGCTGTGAAAAGTGGCGAGCTTTCACACGGTACCCCGAGTATGTCAGCACCGCGACCAAGCAGAAGAAGGGCTATAGCTGCACAATCTGCGCATTTTTTTCCTTGTCTTGTGTGCTCGCAACCGTCTACAGCAACGTCCGTCCTCCGGGACTGCGTGCATCAACGTCGACTCCAGCTTCGGGCAGCAGCTCGACCATGGACAGCTTGCCAACGAACGCAGCTGCAGTCAGTGGGCTACTACGAGAGAGGCCCTGCCGCACGATAGGGCTCCCGTTGTCGCGGGCGCAAACAAGTATGCGAAGCGCATCGCAGCTACCGCTATCCAGGGCATGCAGTTCGGCCTTCGCGATCCGGGTTATCCACGGCGGCGCCAGCGCCGGTCAGAACACTCATGTTAGTCAACTGAGCCTCAATCTACAGAGCGCTAACGTGTGTTGTTGTAGGCTAGTTTAGGGTTAGGGTTAGGGTCTTGGCAAAAGTAACCAGCTCGCTTGTTATGGGTTGTTCTCGAAATGTTGACTACACCTCGTGACCTTTCGTGACAGGCGTATATGTGATACTGCCTGTGTACACGCGCCAAGGCGCTACTAAATAATCCTTCCTCATTAACCCGTAAAGGTCTATACCCTCTTCTGTATACTAGCTCTATCTTCTATAGGCTTTTCCTATAGATATTAGTACTAAGAGCTCCTACATGCATAAGGCGATCTAGTTGCATAAGGTAAATCTGCCTTATTGTCAATGTTAGGCAATTTTGCGGAGGTCACGGGGTGTAGTCAATATTTCGAGAACAATAATAATTAGGCTGCCCGTGGGATATATTGTACAGATTATACTTCTTGCTAAATACTTGCTCTTAAGGCGACAAACAACACGGTCTGCTAACATCCCTTCCCGCGGACCTGCAAAATACTTGCTCTTAAGGCGACAAACAACACGGTCTGCTAACATCCCTTCCCGCGGACCTGCACCTCCTAACAGCTGAGGTCGAAGTACGGCGTCCCGTTCTCCAGCGGCGTAACAGCAAAACTAAGATCTGTCTGCGCCGTGTTCGCATCCTTAAGCGTGTACCAGAACGTGTTCCTCTTGCCGAACAGACTGCAGCCGACCTCCTTCCAGTACCTCTGGCTGTTCTCGGTGCTGGCGACGGCGTCGCGCGAGACGGGTCCAACGCGCGGCCATCCAGTCTCTGTGACCCAGACCTCCTTCCCGTTAGCCACAGATTCTGTTTGCGCGACGGCATCGCGGAAGTTCTGGGCTGCGAGGTCGATACTGTTGGGTTTTGTGGACTCGAAGTAGGGGAAGCTGAAGGCGGTTAGAAGAGGTCTGTCCAATCCTACGAATGGGTTCTTACCTGTTGTGACCCAGCCAGTTCACCGATTCAACAACGCCGCGGTTCTCAGGCAACACCCACGCGGTCCACGTATCCACGTGTCCGATGGGCTTGCTCTCGAGCGCAGTGCCGCGGATCCAATCGCGCATCCATCCAATGTAGCCCTCGATCTCGGCACCGGTCGCGCCGACGCCGGCGTTGCTGGCGACACCCTGGGGGCTGCTGCGGTACAGGTCCTCTGATCCGACACTAATGCCTATGATGCGGTCCGTGAAGGCTGGGCCGAGGTCACGGGCAGCAGCGAGGAGGGCGTTGAGTTCGTTTTCGTACACAGCGCGGCCGGCGGATGCCCACAGGCCGACGAGGATCTTGGTGTCTGTGTCGATCGCTGCGCGGAAGGCCTCGATAGGGGAGGCGGCGGAGCCGCACTGGATGGACGTGTAGAGGCGCGCGGCCTTGAAGCCAGAGGTGCCCGAGAGTGATTTGGCGTCGTTGAAATAGCGGACGAAGTCGCTGTAGCCACGGCATGAACCGTCGTTGTTTGTGGCGCCGTAATTGAAGCCTTGAACCTGAGCTGAGGCTGCGGTGGCCAGGGCCAGCAAGGAAGCGAATGTTGCCTTCATGATGAATTACAATACGATTACGGATAATACAATGAGTCGAAGTTGGAGCTTGAGGCTGTGGATAGGGCAAGCCTCAGCATTTGTATGCCGGGAGTTTGCCCCTAGCTCTTGCGTTGTTGGATCCACGCTGCATCGCCAAGTTCAACATGACGTTCAGAGGCTCGTGTCTGACGTGTCGGAAGTCTCTGGCCCGCGTTTACGAACTCCGCGAGCTGATCAGCCAAGCGGGTGGGCTCTGGGCTTGCAGCTGAAGGGACTTGGCGCCAATCCCCAGACGAACCCCAAGAAACGCTTGTTCGGATAGATGCAGGGACCAATACACATCGGACTAGCGCGGATAATTTTAGACCGCAAATATTGGAACTGCAACGTCAGAGCGTGTCTTGTGAGAATGTCGAAAACGTGGAGCGAGGAACGTAGACAACTTGATTGTGTGGTTGTACCGAAGGCTTGTTCTCTGAGGACGCTGGCTTGGTCATGTCCATGTGCTGCAATAGCCCCTGCCACGACCACGGCCTCGGCCTCGCATGCTGGGGTGTGAACGAGCATGTGCGGGCTTGGCTGGCACTGCCTCCAGGAGTCCAATCTCGTTGATTCTCCACCCTTCGCTCTGGTCGATGTAAGATCTGATCGAGTGAGCATCGCCGTGGGCTTTCGCGTCCAGGTCGGCACCCCTTTCCAAAAGCAACTTTAAACACTTTCGATTGCAGGTGTCGCTGCCGTGGAGGTGCCGACGCAAGAGACCGTGCAGTGGAGTCACCCCTAGATTATCCTCCGCGTTGATCTCGACTCCTCTATCGAGCAACTCCTGGATACAGTGCACTGACAGAGTCGTCGTATTCTGGGGGTTCTCACTCCAGTGACCATCGATTGGTAGGCACGCACACGCGTAGTGCAGCGCAGTCTGGCCTGCGCTGTTTCTGGCGCCTATATCAGCACCGTGTGCAAGCAGAAAGACCAGAAGCGCAGTATTTGCCTTGGCAGCCGCCATATGAAGGGCCGTGGATCCATCGCGTGCCGCGGCTTGCACGTTCGCACCGTGTCCCAGGAGGAATTCGGCCAAGAGCTTCGGAAATATACAGTATTGATCTGGATCCGGGTTCCAAATGTCCCAGCCACATGGCCAAGATCTATCTGCAGTCACTTTGGACATGAGTGACAGCCAGTGCTGGTCGTTTGTGATTGACCTGACCTCTGCACCGTGCAAGATCAGAGAGCGTGCTACATCAAGTCGCTGATACAAGCAAGCTGTGTACAGAGGCGTCTGGCCTTGGTCGTTCACCGCGTGCATGTCAGCACCCTTCTGGATCAGCACGTCTACGAAGGATGGGTGTGCTGCAACATGAAGAGGTGTATTCCGCCGATCATCCCGTGCTGTTGTGCTTGCGCCGGCCGCTATGAAAGCCTCCAGTAGGAACGTGTCGTCGTTGGAATCGCTCGAGATACTGAAAATTGTGGGCCGGCTGATACCCACTACGCATCGATCCTGCGCGATTGAGTCAACATCTGCGCCATGCCAGACAAGTGACCGCGCGACGTCGAGATGATTGTGCAAACACGCAGTATGAAGAGGAGTCTGCCCGGCAGCATTCAATACATGTAGGTCAGCACCATGCTCGAGCAGAAGTCGCGAGGCTGGCGCGCTTGCCGCGAGATGGAGAGGTGAATTCCGGTCTTTGTCTCGCGCTTCTACGCTGGCACCGGCTGCCAGGAAAGCAGTCAGTACAGAGGTGTCTTCGTTGGTGTCCTTGACAACTTTGAGAATCATAGGCTGACTCTCGTTCTCAATCTCAAACTCATCCGGCTCGCAGCAATTGAACTGGTTCCAATAGCGCATATCATGGACGTGCAGGCCGTGCTCTAAGAGGAAAAGAACGATGTCTCCCCATTTGGGATGGTTTGCCGCAGCCCAGAAAGCTCGACTGTCTACTTCAGCCCCTGCTGAGACGAGAAGATCAAGAATCGGCATGGTCATTGAGCTATCCGAGGAATAAACCCTTTTACATCCATCCTGCATATCGGTATCCGCAAGCAAGTAAAGTATTGAAGAAGTTAAGGCGCCCTTGTCGAGCGCGTGCGGTTTGTAAGGGTACCCAGAAACGGCAGTGAGAAGTATTTCGACTATCCGCTGGTGATGGTTTGCAGCGGCGTATTGCAGCGCATGTCCTACTGAATACTGCAGCTGCTCACCGTGAAGATAAACTTGCGGGATTCGTTCCAAGATCGCAAGTACGCAGTCAGCGTGGCCTTGCTCCGCGGCTTGGTGCAAAGCGCCCTTGGTTACTTCCAGGCCACAATCGGCCATTGCGATCAGAGCATCGCAGCAGCCAAGAGAAGCTGCAGACTCAACGACGGACATGAGATATCGAGTGCCATCCATCGCGCACGTGAGACACGGGTCTGCGCCAGCCAGCAGCAAAATGCGTATGGCTTCCGGGTGGTTGCCTCGGACGGCAAGGTGGAGAGGAGTAAGTCCGTAGTCGTTCGTAATATCAACATCGTCAAGACCAGCAATCGACAGCCCCAGTCGAGCAATGTCGCCGCTGAAGGCGGCCCTGTGTAGCACCGAGTCGTCATTGGATCCTGGGTACGGCTCTTCACTCCACGTATGGCTGCCATCGTGAGCAACGTGCTCCCATGTGTCGAAAGGGTCATCCATCCACGAGGGAACTTAAATGAGAGGAACGAAAGTCGCACAACAGGGGAGGCAAGTAGCGGAAGTGGATGGTTATGTTGGTATATGATATAGGTCTGCCAGAAGACGCTGAAGGGCTCAAGGGCGGCAATGGCTTAAACGGAGACCAAGTCCTGCCAAACCTGGCGGCGCGGTCTCGAAGAGGTTACAGCTCCGCGCGAAGTGGAAACGCGGGGCGCCTGACTCTCAGTCTCTCAGTCTCTCAAGAACATCTTGTAGCTGGCGCTGTCCGTGACCTCCTTGTACGGATATCCAATCTCCTTCAAGAAGCTCGTGAGCTTCGCGTTCTCTTCCTGCTTGCACTGAATACCGGCCAGGATCTTAGCAACGTCGCCGCCGTAGTTGCGGTAGTGGAAGAGGCTGATGTTCATTCCAGGCTGCAGCGTGTTCAGGAACTTGTACAATGCACCTCCTCGCTCCGGAAACTCGAACATGAACATGTGCTCGTCTGCAGCTGCGCTGCGGCCACCGACAAGGTAGCGGATGTGCGATTTGGCGAGCTCGTCCTGCGAGAGGTCGGTAGCTGTCATGCCCTCGGCGGCGAGGCGGGCGATAAGGTCTGGCAGATCGCGGGACCGTGTCGCAGCCTTGAGCTCAACACCCACCAGGATGTTGGCTTCTTGCGGGCCGGAGTAGCGGTAGCTGAATTCTGTGACGCCCATAGGGTGGATGGTGGACACGAGCTTTGCGAAGGCGCCCGGCTTCTCGGGAATGGTCACGGACAGCAGAGCCTCCTTGTTCTCTCCCAGAGCGGCGCGCTCAGCGACGAAGCGCAGACGGTCGAAGTTCATATTGGCACCACTTGCAACAGCGATGAGACCTCGCTCACGGTCTGGTGAGGGGTTGCGGCTGACCCACTTCTTCAGTCCAGCAAGCGCAAGGGCTCCAGCAGGCTCCACGATGGAGCGTGTGTCCTCGAACATGTCCTTGATAGCGGCGCATGTCTCGTCTGTTGTGACCTGGACAACCTCGTCGACAACCTCCTGGCAGATGCGGAACGTCTCCTCGCCGACGGTCTTGACGGCGGCGCCATCAGCGAACAGACCGACTTCCTTCAGCAGCACGCGCCGCCCAGCCTTCAACGACTCGACCATGGCGTTTGCGTCATACTGCTCGACACCAATGATCTTGACGTGGGGCGCGATGCGCTTGATGTAGACGCCGATGCCTGCAATCAGACCTCCGCCGCCGACGCAGCAGAAGATGGCGTGCAGGTTCTGCAGGTTTGTCTGGCGCAGCACCTCCAAGCCAACTGTGCCCTGTCCTGCAATGACGTATGGGTCGTCGAAGGGCGGTATGGAGACGAGGCCGTGCAGCTTCTCGAGGCGCGCAGCCTCGGCCTTTGCGGCGTCGAAGTCGGCGCCGTGGAGAATGACGGAGCCGCCGAGGCGCGAGACGTTCTTGTGCTTGATGTCGGGAGTGCCCGAGGGCATGACGATGGTCGCGGGAATCTTCAGGTGGCGCGCCGAGTACGCAACGCCCTGGGCGTGGTTGCCGGCGCTGCAGGCCACGACGCCCCGCCAGCGGTCCTTGGGGTCGAGGTGCGCCATCTTGTTGTATGCGCCGCGCAGCTTGAAGCTGAAGACGGGCTGCAGGTCCTCGCGCTTGAGCATGACATTGCACTCGAGGCGGTTGCTGAGGTTGGTTGCGTGGGTGAGCGGCGTCTCGTTGACGACTTCGTAGACGCGCGACGTGAGAATGAGGCGTAGGTACTGCCATTGCTGTCAGCGGGCCGCTGTCCCATCAATTGATGTTGAAGCATACATCAGGATACCCATTGGGCAGCAGGAACGCCTCTGGGACCACGCTGCTCTTATCGTGCGATGACTCGTTGGGCGGGCTCGGATTCGCAGTGTACTCTGTGAGCGCGAGGCCTGTCTGCTTGGGCGTGCGGGGCGAGGTCAGGCCATTGGTCGTGTTGTCGGGCGTCGTCGGCCGCGAGTAGTCTTCTATCGCTGCCATTGTGAGTGTTGTTGTGGCGTTGCGAAGCTCGCAGCTCCAAATTTTGGGAATCACGTCGCTCAACTCCGATGCGGAGGCAGGGATGCTGTGGGGCACGCGGGGAGGTCCTCGCCTGTCCGGTGTGACGCATTCATCGGCCTCATCGTCAATATCGCCGACGGTGTCGAGGACGATGGGCACGAAACACGTACCTAGAGACGGAGCGTGGATGAGAGCTGCTTGTCTGATGTCACACGTAGAAACGCCAAGTGCCATGCAGCCTTCGACAAATGCAGCAGGTGCGATTGACAGCGGAACAGGCCCCTGCTATATGACCCATCGTGAAGCTTTCCAATCTACTCTGCCAGAAAATCAAGCACCATGGCGTTGAACTTCTCAGGCTGCTCGTAGTAGCACCAATGCCCACCCCACTCCACCGCAACACCTCTCGCTAACCCTCCCTCCACCCCTCCATTTGCCAACTCAACAACCTTTAACGGCCCAGCAGCAGGGAAGCACCCACTCCTCGTGCTCGCGATAACGAGCGTCTTGGTGGTGCTCCCACTGCCCGGGCCAAATGCATGCTTGATCGCGTCCCGCCAGTCGAGCGCTGTGTGATCAGCCATCAGCTTGCCGTACCACCAGCCATCACCCTTGAGCGCTTCGGTGAGGAAGAATGCCTCGTCCTCTTGCCACGTCCGTGAGTTGGAGGTGGGATCGCCAACTTCAGGGTGTGAGCGGTACCCCAGACATGCTGCGATGGTGCCTAGATGAGCCGTCTTGGCGTCGGTATTGAGGGTTTGCTGCAGGTCTGCGAGGGCTTGCGGGTTGTTCAAACCTCGATTGCCGTACTCTGCGCCCCAGTCCGAGAGGTAGTTTTGCAAGGGGGCTTGGTCGACGTAGATCACGTGCGAGAATGTCTTCGAGGTGAACAGCTCGCAGTATGACCTGTGAAGCTGTCAGTTTTTGTATGCTGCAAGTTGAGTACAACACCACTCGTACCACAGAATCGCGGCTCCCAAGCTCGTTCCAATCGCCGAGATCTGGCCCTCGGGCAATTGTAGATGGTCGATCAGATTCTTCAGGTCGAGTGCCAGACGCGCTACATGGTATCCGGCTCGCGGTTTCTCAGACTGGCCGTGACCGCGCAGATGGAGAACAATAACATGGAAGTTGACTGAAAGACCCTCGACATTGCGCTTGAACACTTGACCCGAGCCTGTGAAGCCGTGCAGCTGGTGTAGAAGTCAATGGTGTTGTACGGTAAGAAAAACAGACGGCACCCACCAAGATCAATGGCGAACTGCTGCTACTACCATGGGTCTCATAATGGAGAGAGACTCCATCGTTTGTTTTGAAAGTTGGCATTTTGACATCAAGTAATGAGAGGCTGGAGAGCTCGATGAGTCCTATGTAATCCGAGACTAACCAGTATTGGCAAGGCGCCCTAATTGATACTAATTGCGGCTCGGGGGTCTGTATCCCGTCTTTCAGACAACCTGCCCGCATAACGGAGGCTGTCCTATTCTCTATATCGCGCGACAAAATTTTGTGGCTCCTTCTGTGTTCTACCCATCATATCTAGCTCAGTGTACGTAAGCTCCAAAGCTGCTTCATAGCTTATGTTATGAGCGTTCGTCCCAAACGCTCGTTACAAGGATAGTCTTCGCAATTTGTATGAACACACCTTACATTCAGTATGCACCCGAGAGTTCCCTCCAAGCTGAGTTAATGAACTCACGTATTTCTCTTCCGTGTATACTTTTCCGTTCCGTGTATACTCCGAGTAGGCTCAGATATCTTGATCTTGGCAATGGCCGCTTTGTACACTGCGAGCTGATCTTGGTCGGCCTTCACGTTGACGATCAGTGCGTCCACAGCCTGAGGCCAGAGCAGATGTATCTCTCTGTCCTTCAAGTTCCTCGCCTTGGTAGCTTCGATGAAGGATCCCTCTGCTCCCTCGAGTGCGTCTTTCTTCAGCTTCAGGTCTTTTGTTTTCCGGATGATGGTTTTCTGAGCTTGCTTTGGCTCTTTGTCAATTTCGTCTTCGATGTCCTTGACCACTTCACACACAGCATCCTCTTGCTTCTTGGCGTTGGCCATTGCTGTATCCTTCTGCTTCAACTCGAGTTCAAGCTTCTGCGTCGTCGTCTTCCGACTGGCATCGTACTTCTGTTTTGCCGGTCCAATCTGCCTTTCGTTCTGCTGAAATTGTGCTTGGTGTTTTTTCAACGCTGTACGGTGCGTCTCGTATGCTTTATCCGCTTCTTTGATGCGCGCGGTGAGCCAGTCTTTACCATGCTGCTCTACCTGCAGCAAGTGCTTCTCTATGAACTCGATCCAAAGAGCTGGCAGGTTGATGCACGCATCAATTCTGCGGAGTCTGCTTGTACGGCTTTTTTGACACTAAGGCAGAGCATTGATGTTGCCCTGCGGCGTAGTGATTCGGGCATCCACTGGTCAGCATTTCGAAAGAGCAAGCACTAGTCCTACAAAGGTAAGGTGTGTTTACATTAACCTTCGCCGCAGAACTAGAAAGCTGCTACCTTGTATTTCTTATCGGACCTTCCTCGCGCTCACGTCTTGAAATCCCATCCAATCAACGATTGATTTCGGAGATGAGTTACCCAGCCTACGAGGACCACCTCGCTGACCTGCAAGGAGATCCTGATATGAAGTTCAGCTTCATTGTCTACCGCTGTACCTACGAGTCTGATGAAGTCTGGAAACGCTTCATGGGCTATCTGGATGCGACAGCACGTACTGAGTTGGTGGATGCTGGGATGAGCGAAGCACTGAATAGGATCGACTGGGCGGTCCAAGAGGACGAAGCGCTTGAAGGCGCAAACGTGGAGGATGTGCGGGAGTAAGTGACCACATCTTCTGTGATTTTTGGGTACTGTCTTGCTGACAGACGATGCAGAAGATTCCGAGCGTGGATTTCTACAGACGGCGGTCCTGATGGAGTACGCTATGGAGGGTCGCGACATCATGCCTGTATCATGGTCGAGAAAGGAAATGTTGACGACTGGCTTGGATTCATTTCGAAGACTCCAGCAGAGCAGGAGATTGCATCTGAGCCTTGTGTATATCTCGTCTCAGCGAGAGATGGCGATGAGGATGATGATGAGTGCGAGGCGTATACCAGGATTGAAGTATCGAGTCTGATACCACGAGCGTACTCTCTGTTGGAAGGACCTGGTTGGTTGAGCATATATGATCGAAGATGCCCCTGATCTGAGCGGATCCGACCCTCCATCCTTGCGGGATAGGGAGGCAATCGATCCATTCTCATAGCTGAGCTAGCGGTACACGCAAACGCAGTAGACCTGAGATCTGCAAGGATACGACTTTGCAAAGACCGATTCACTACAATTGCAGCGATGATGTAAGGTCCGGGTGACAGATGCGGTGATGTCTCTGGATCTCCGCTCAAGCGCATCTCTTTTGTTAGCCACTCGTGATATTCTGGACGGATCTGTCGGCTGACGGCATGATGGCATACAAAGCCATCGTTCACTTTTCTGGGGTGCTAGGCATCCATGTAGACTTGTTTTTCTGGGTTATGCCTCACTACTGCGACCCTACACAATTCTCGACGTTTTCATTGGGATAATAACACACAAGGACAGGGAGATTAGAGTATAATTGTTCTTGCTCTGAGAGTGCTCCTCTGGTACAGGTTACCGCCGCCTGTTATTAATTACAAGCTATTAATGAGCATCCCAACCAGCCTTGGACGATGTATTCCGCTGTAGGGCGACATGTTATATGTCATTACAAAATCTAGCAGGTTTGTCTGTTGGAAGCGAAAGCGTTGCGGCAAAAGTCGAGTCCGTTGTAATATTTCATGTAACCAACGATTGCGGGTTCGGCGGCTCCATCTGGGTTCAATTCGGCCGTACCAGCAATGTACCAGCCGCACCTCGAGGTGATCGTAGAGTAAGCGTTGGTGAGATAGCTAGCCTCAGTGGTGGTCCACCAAGGATGGGTAAGGCAGGAAAACGCTACAACGTCGCCACGGATGGAATAATAGTTGATGTCCTTTTGGTTGATGTTGTTGGGTCCAATCTGGTTTTTGAGATCCTGAACAGCAGCATCGGTACTGCCGTGATCCAGTCCAATACCGCAGCCGCAAGCAGTTTCCCAGAACCGCTGGCGCTTCTCATTGGCTGACTGAGGAGCGATCAAGTTTCGGAGAGGGACAACATCGCTGAGAGGAACGCCGTCTCCAATGCGTTCGTGGACTTCTTTTCCGCTTCCGTCGAGGTAGGTACGGTACACACCGTCCGCAGTGCCCTGTGGTACGACATAGGCTGCGGCGAGGGTTGCTGGGAGTAGCAAAAGGAGGGAAGACAAATGCATCTTGATAAATGTAGAGCTATATCAGGACTCAGGTGGAGGCGATGGTCAACGAGAGATGATGATGAGTGATTGATACCTGAGTGTTGTCTATGGCGATGGGCCATTTATACTTGAGACTCGGTGTTGTTCGACCATTTCTGCTCATTTTAGGCCACAACCTCATGAACGTACTGGTCTAGACAACGGTGGTGAACAGTGTTACTAGTACTAGCACGGCAGGTCAATAAAACCTTTTCGGAAATCCTCCAACTAGAGTTTAGGCGGGACAGAGGATATCTGGTAATATTTCCTCTCAAGCATTGACCCTCGTTAGTACCAATTTAGTAAGGTGATAGGAACCTTTGGACAGAACTCGAATTAGAGGTCAGAGGGATGAGATATCTCTTGAGCCGTTCTTGTTTGAAGTCAATGCTTCGTACATAAGTATTAAAAAGACGACCATGCCAAGATGTGTATGCCAAGATGTACATGCCGTGACACAGGTGAAGAAGCTTCGACAAGCGTCAGGAGTGGGAATCTGCCAGACCCGCTCTCAGGCCAGCAGCTACGGGCCGAAAAACCGCTCAACTGGGGGCCTAAAGATACGTACACAACGGTACCCTCAAATAGCTGCTGACCAGTCTTCTGGCATATAGCAAATATGCGGCGGAAAACGAAGGCAATGCTGGCAATACATACGGGTCACCGTACAAAAAGGTTTCCTATCTCAACGTCCGACGTCTTGTGATTGAAACGTCTGGACATCAGCACAAGTATTCGGGAAAGGCGACTTTGTACTCTTGACCTTCTCAGCTAGGGCTGGCGGCATATCTGCCATGTGTTCTGCACTCCAGACCGACTTCGGTCGCGCCGTTATCATCTGTTTGATCACCTAACCTATTCCATATGCAATTCCTCGTATTTCATAACTGCTATCTACACATTTCATCTCTACGCAAATTCCACCGTGTTCCTCAGTGTCCCAATCTCCGGCGTAATACTAACCTCCACCACATCCCCGGGCTTCAAAAACTGCGGCTCCTTCATCGCATACCCAACCCCCGCGCACGTGCCCGTCATAACAATCGTCCCCTTCTTGAGCGTAGTCCCCTGCGAACAGAACGCCACCAAGGTCGGGATCTTAAAGCACAGATCATCAATCCCCGAGTTCTGCCTCAGCTCGCCATTAACCCTCGTCTGGAGGGTGAGCTTACTCGGATCCTTCACAACGCTCGTGCTAACAATTTGCGGACCCAGGGGCGCATACGTATCGAACCCCTTCGAGAAGTTCCACTGCGGGACTGTACCTGCGAGCGCCGGGTCGCGCTGCCATTTGCGGCTCGATACGTCGTTGCCGGACGCGTAGCCGCCGATGTAGGAGAATGCGTCGGCTTCGGAGACGTCCTTTGCGTCGCGAGAGATGATGAAGCACAGTTCGCCTTCGTAGTCTGCCTGGTTGTCTTGTGCGATTTTGGGGATTACGATGGGGCCTGAGTGATCTTGGAGGCAGGTGTTGGCTTTGATGAAAGTGCTGGGGTGTGGGGGGAGGGTGCGGCCTCCTTCCTGGACTGGAGAGTGTCAGCACGATTGTTTGTGAAGTTTCAATTAAATTTGATTGACGCACTGTGCTTGATGAAGTTCAGGCCGATGCAGCGGATGATTGGTACTTCGTCGACAGTCACGGGACCCAGGAGCTTCTTGACTGTGACTTCCTCGTCTGTAACCTTGGTAGCGACGTCGAAGATGTCATTGTTTGCTATGCTGATGACTTTAGCTTTCAGCCCGGTGGACTCTGTGGTTGTGCCGATATCAAAGTCTGGCGAAGGAAGGATTGGTTGACCCCGCAGTTCGCGGCCGTCTGTCGCGATGAAGCGAATGAGTCTGTCCCAGTTCGGTGCCATTGCGATGTGTGTATCCAAAGCTATTTTTGAATTGACAGAGTAACGACTGCTTGTACAGTTGCCTTGTGTTATATAAATGTAGTCGTTCATTCGAGGATATACGTTCTGCCGGCTTACCCTGCCGTTGTCGGCAAGCTCAATCTAGCCCCACCTACGCGCGGAAAGAGCAAGCGGTTGCGTTCGCAGACACATGATTGGGCAAATCGCTTCAATCCGGGACTAGATGTACGGCCGGTACGAATCTGCGAACAACCTCGGACAACACGCGTGCGTGGGCTAGTGTAGAACTCTGGTTAAGTCGTAGCGTTCGCATCTACCCACCGTTGATGCAGCAATACCGGAGTGTGTGCGACATGTCCGTGACTGATCACGAGCGCAAGCAGAAGACCCACACGGCTCGCTGAATACGGCAGCGGTGGTGATCATTCAGTATGAGTATGTCAGGTACATCACACAGAGCAAGGTTAAGAAGTAGATGTGGAGAGGATGAGCCAGCGGGCTCGAGAAAGGGGTATCATTTCAATCATCGGTGCTCCTATGCTTTTCGTTGCCGCTTCTTCGCTTTGGACAACGCCGCAGATATTGCTGCAATATCTGCTTCGACATCCTCGTCATTTTCATCGTCTTCGTCGACATCAGGAGTCTCAAGCGACACGCCTCCTGCGAGATCTGCCTCCTCCGACTCGTCGTCATCCTCATCGACCTCGTCGTCTTCGTCGCTGAAGCCATCAAAGTCGCCATCGGTCTTCTCGGCCTCATCTTGAGGCGCACCGGTGGTGTCGACAGTAGCAGCGACGCTTGTGGCAGCTTCGCTCTCAGCACCGCGCTTCCTCTTCTTACTCATCTCACCAAGGACACCCTCGCGTCCCTCCACACCGACAGCAGGGCCTTCCTCACCCTCCTTGTAAGGCGGCGGTGTGAACCAGGGAAGCTTTCCACGAATCCAGTCGTTCAGCACCATCTTGGCAGCGCCCTCGATATCAGCTTCGCCACCCTTGAGAAGACGTCCACTCTTTCTGCAAAGGATCTCAAGGAATGTGACAGCATCAGTGACCGGCTCCTTCAATTCATACGTGCGCTGCAGATACTTCGGCTGCACTCGCTTGAGCACTGTGGGAATGTACTGTGCGGGGTACTCGACGTTCTCGACTCGAACACTTCCTCTCAGGAGGAGGTCCTCATCCGTGTCGTTCTGGTTTGGCGGAACAATACCCGGGCAGTCGATCATATAGATTCTCTTCATGAGTGTGATGTACTGCCAGACCTTTGTCTCACCAGCAATAGGCGCGACAACGCAGACCTTCTTCTTGCGCAGGGTGTTGATGATGGAAGACTTTCCTGTGTTGGGGTAACCGACCATGCCGACAGAGATCTGCTTACGGTCGCTGTGCAGGGAGGAGAATTGGCGGAGCAGAGCGATGAGAGAACCCTTTCCGAAAGAGTTGTTGATGTTGGCGTGGAAGGCTGCGTAATATTAGCAATGGTCTCAGGACGATGAAGTGGATGAACATACCCAGAGTGGGGAACTCTTTGCTGAGATGTCTGACCCAGGCCGCCTGCGATGATGTTAGCCAGTGTCTTCGAGCAGCAACGCAAAGGAGACGACGAAGACGAAGGCATGTGTGAAGCGTTACTAAGAAGACCGACACAAAGTTCCGCCAGGCGGAGTCGGCCTTCAACTCAAACAGATCACTCTGAACTCTAGCGACAGCGACCAAAACGGAAGCCGTCAACCCGCAGCCAAGACGGCGTTGGGAAAGCGAGTCGTTCTCAATCTTCCCAGTTTGTAACAGAACCAGTTCATGAACAGTATTTCGCGAGGAAAAGAATAGGTCCTTGACTTAAAATGGGGAATGCAGGTGGAGGGGAAAGGGTAGGAGGGACTCGAGGTGAGGGAGGTACTTACTGCAACCTTGGAAGGCACCAGGTCGACCTTGTTCAGGACGAAGACCAGATGCTTGTGAGGCGCCTCAGTGCGGATGTACTTTTCTACACTGCGACAACGTGTACCGTCAGGGTCACGGGCATCCAGGACGTGGAGAATCACATCACTGGAGTCGATGACCTTGTACAGCTCGTTCCAGATGCGCTTCGAGGTACCCTTCATGAAGATGAACTCGCGCGCACTGGCAAAGTCGCCGTCCTCATTCTTCTCGTCTGGATCACCGGATGTGCCTGACAGGAGCTTGGCCTGCTCGAGCTTCTCGTGGTAGTTCTCGTTCATGGTCTCGGTGCGGGCGGCGAGGTCCTCAATGGAGCTGAAATCCAGCTTGGGCTTCTTGCGCTGGGCCTTGACACCGAACGTCTCGGAGAAAGGCTGCGAGGCGACGGCAATCTTGGCGCCGTGCTGCTTCAGGCCGTTGATGTTGCCCTTCTCCTCGATCAAGCTCATGGGCAGCTTGTTGCGCTTCATGAGGAAGGTGGTGGGGTCCGAGGCCTGCGCCTGCACGGCGGAGCGGAAGGAGTCGAGGGCATCCTGGGAGATGACTCGGGTGTTGTTGAACCACTTCCTGTTGGGCTCGACGCGGGCGACGGGCGCTTCGCGGGACTGGTACGAGGCGGCCTTGGTGATGTCTCCGGCGGCGTTCCTCTGCGCCTTGCCGTCGGTGAGGCGCTTGAGGACCTTGACCTTCTTCGCAGAGCTGTTCTCACGTTAGCCACCTGCCGCATACTGCCTCCATCTGCGGCGCGCATACCGGTAGAAGTTCTCGCCCTTGACCTTCACGTTGCCCATGCCATCGCCGGTTTTACCCTGGCGCTCCTTGCGGTTCGCCTCTTTCTTGCCGGAACCCATGGTTGCTGTGTGTGGCTGCTCCCGGTGGTGGTGAGGGTTGGCGGGTGGAAGAGCAACGGGCCTGACATTTTCGCCAACTTTTTCTCAGTTATGCGGACCTCCATGCGGCATAGCGCCTTGGCAACATTTTCCGCAGCCGCGACCACGACCGGACGACAGCGAGCACCTCCGCAGCGGGCGAAGACCAGCACAACCATCGCAATGCCGCCCAGGATACCCGTCCGCTCTGCGTGGGCCTCGTCGGCGCCCGCCAGCTGCCTCCATGCCCGCCACTTCTCCTCCACGCCGGCCGCGCTGGCCCTGGGCCCCCAGTCGCCCAACTACATCGAGGTCCCCCAGCCTGCGCAGCCTACGTTCCCCATCGAACCCGACGTCAAGGGCCATCTGCCTATTCCTCGCGACATCACCAAGACGCGCAGCCAGCACGCCAACGTCGAGAGCTTCCTGCGCAGGACCACCAAGGATGCAAAGGACCGCAAGGCCCCCGGGCCCTTCAGCCGCGACGTCGACTTCCGCCTGCACAAGCAGCGTCTCGCCGACGCCAGAAAAGCGGCGCTGAAGGAGGGTGTCAAGGAGCTGCACGCACGCAAGGTCTCATCAGAGGCCCAGCACTTGGACCGGATACAGAAGAGCGGCGAGCTGCGAAGGACCCTGGCCACGGCACCGCGGCGAGAGGTCGACACTCTGACCGAAACTTCAGTAGCGAAGGGTGTGCGCGACTTCCTCGCCGGCACTCTGCCAGCACCAGAGAAGAACATCGAGGCGCGGAGACGGGCGTACGAGAAGAGAATGGCCGCCCAGGAGGCAGTTCGTCAGTCTCGCCTGCACGACCTCTACACCAACGCACGCACATTCATCGTCAGCGAGGAGCAGCTGGATTCGGCCATTGAGGATGCATTTGGCACCGATGACAACCCCGTGGGCTGGAACATGAGGGGCCAGGAGGGCCGACGCAACACCAGCGATGGTTCTGGCTCTGGCGTTGCCGGCTACGAGGGCCTGTCGCCCTGGACTGGACCCATGCCCGAGGGAGTCAGCGACAAGATGCAGAAGCTGCGTGGTGGAGAGGGTGTTGGCCTGGCCAAGGAGCGCATCAAGAAGCTGGCCGAGGAGCTCACTGGCGGAAAGATGTAAGAAGTGCTTGCGACGATATTGTAACATCTGTACATCACGGACGCCGCGGTGTGACAACATCACCGCCGTGTACCAATCGCATACTGTTGTATCTGTGTTCTGTCTCGTTCCATCACTACTGACGTGAGTACCATCATCGAGCTGCCCAGGTTGTATTGGACCTTCCTGCAGCATCAATCGCCACACGGACGCGCAAGCCTTGCAGCAGGCAGGTGCGACACAAGGTAAAGACCTCCACATGTTGAACTTATAACAAGCATCTTACTCCCCACGACATTCACGCCAGATCGAAAGAGCTCTCAGGTTGAGGAGGCTCTTGTCTCGCTAGTGCGCTTTTACCATATATGCTCTCACAACACTGGTCACCGAAGTCTCCTCTTCTTGGCCAAAGTCCAAGGCCGTTCTACAAACGACTTACTACTGTATCCCGCCCTACACGGCGCAGAGCGCGTCCTTATCTCGCTATAGTGGTGGGGGATCTACCTGCGTTGTTTCAGGAACATTGAACCTAGATCAAGAGACACTACCAAGATCAGAGGCACATGCTTGTCTCAATGTCCAGACTTCAGCTTACTTTCAGTCATCTCGCTTGTCAACGTCCACAAGACAAGACACGATCCTACGTGGCTGGGCAAAATGGTTAGGTGCGCCGAGTATGCACATAGGAGGGTCAAAGCATTATCGGAATGAGGCTCAAGATGCTGGGAGATGGTGTCACCTGGCACCCGATGAAGAGGTCAAATTCAATCGGAGCATTGCTATCGTCGCGTCTGAAAACGGGGAGCAGAACGCACGCAGGCCCTTTGCCAACCTGAAGAAATAGTATTTCCGACAACTTCCAATGTGGTGAGGAAGTAGCTATTCAGTCCTTTGCGATACCTTGCTGCCCGGGCACGTAGGATGTGAGGTCTAGAGCGGCCAAGTAGTGGACTCTGGGCAGTGTGTACACGTTCGTCGGGTGATCTATGGCAGTGTGCATGCGGATAGTGGAAGGGCTGAGGGCCGAACACATAGACATCGTCGCGGATGAGAAGATCTGGGTCGTTTCGTTTGCGTTTCTGGTTCATGCTGAGATGGGCAGTTGCTGATATAAGTGCGAAGGTTGGCAGAGTTGAACCGCACAGGGTTGAAAATTGCTTCTAGGCTGCCTCGCACTGCTTGGGTAGGCTTCCGCAATGGATCGCTGGAGAGACATGGCGAGTGTCTACGGCCCTCTAGGGCGTAAGGCTCGCTGAGATGTGCAAACAAGGGTTGTAGTCTGTGTAGGTTCGCGAAGACCATCTGCGGCTCAGGGACGTTGTTTGTTCAAAGCTGCTTCTAACCTGGTCAACCTACCCTGCAACGACACCTCGAATAATTGCACCGAACGCTCGATATAGCGAGTATCGTTCGACTTGTGATGGATGCTTGAGCACTTCGTTACCAGAACGCGTCGCAAAGGAGTAAGCCAGTCTGGGTCAAACAGCGAGACAGGTGTTAGCCTAGGACGAGATTACAAAGTGAGATCAGGCGTGCAAAAGATCAACTAGTGTATAAGCGCCATGTAACAACCCCGTGCAGGGCACCTCGTCTTTGCGCGCAGTCAGGGTGAACTACACGCATCATGGACTTCGTCTCTAAGCCCGGCCATGACACAGGACTGCAGATCCATCACCCAGGCGCCCAACCCATTCGGATACCGAATCTGCCGACGTGAACACCTAATGATCTGGTAATTAAACTATTGCGCAATGGCGGTCCCGCATCCCCTAGGTGTGTATGCATCCCTTCGTGGGTCTCGGAAGGTAGTTGCTACACCGGCGGTTGAACCGCATCCGCTGCGTTCATCTCCCTAGAAGAATATTGGAGCAGGTGGCGACTGAAGCGGCAGTCAGTGCGTGTGGCTTAGCTTGAGTGTATGGTGCTGTCTACTCAGACGTCGCGAGATTGCCATGTATCTAGGGACTGCTCTACATGTCTCTGGGCCGAAATGGTGAAGTCGAATGTCTCCAAAACGATACGAATGGGCTATATTTGATATGGAAGCTTAGCAATCTAACTCAGGAAAACATGTTTGTCACGATTTAAAAGTTGTCTGAAAGGTATGCATACTATACGTATGGTAGTAAGCAACCACTCCCTGCTTCACCCACGACACCCTCCCTCCCTTCAACGATCACACAGGTACCCGCTAAGAGTCCAGCGGCGCCTCGCGGACCGTCACTTGCTTGCCCTCCACCATCTTCCTCACAACGAAAGTATCGCGAGCGATTGCGCATCTAGCGCCGCACCGGACCCAGAAACCGCCTCAAAAAGTTCGTTAGCCTGGACCCTCGCCTCAGTCTCCGCAAGTGATCTACGGCTAAAACGCCACTACCGCTAGATTGTGCTGGAGATCTTCAGGATGTGCGACGTGGGCTGCGCAGGGTGGGTAATGTCGCTCGCATTGCTGCAATGTTTTTAGATCGGACGTTTGTTTGCGATTCGCGAGGGGGTTTGGATGGTGAACGTTGGGGTGAACGATCTGACCGTGCGCTGCGAGGGCAGATACGAGGCCTGGGAGGGCTTGTGTTGTAGGGAGGAGTATAGGGCAGCAAGTAGATGGGCATCTTCTCAAATTGTGTACTGTGGTGCGTTGGCTATCTTCTCTTCCTTTTCGCTGCTTGAGAGAATTGAGGTATTGTCATCTTCATTGCCTCTACAGTCGGTATTGTCTGCGTTGGCACTGACTGCGTTGCTACTGCCTTCGCTTCCACTGTGCCTGTTGCTGCTCCTGCCTTGGAAATTTCAGTGGTTTGCCACTTGCTTCAGGTAGTCTTGAGACCTCCTCGTTCTTCTAGCTCTTTCGGACCAGAGTCTAAGCTATACGTTGTTGCTGTTCCGTAATGAGAGCTTCTCACCACGACGAAATGAATGAAACGATACAGATGACAGCGACGTCCATACCCACATTGGCAAGAGCCTTACAAGTTTAAAAATAATCTGTGAGGCAACCGTCTGGACATCTAAGACCCAAGGGCCATGATGACAGTGACATGGACAACCATCCGGTACCTGACTGAGGCGCGTTCATCAACGAGATGATATATGGAGGTCCTGCCGTGTTGAGGTGGGTATCTTTCGTGGCGGGCAGCTTGGTAAGGCCGTCCACCGGTTAGAGTATCCCCGGGCCCCGGCTCGGTACTTCCGCCCTTCCAAGATCCCAAGGAACGACAACTGCTGTTCATCGACTATTGGGTGGTGGGGAACGTCTCTCGTAGCATGGTTGATTGTCGTCAGACCTGTCAGGACACGACCAGCGTTCAGTATCAGAGGAAGTGGTTGCAAGGTATTTCGCCGCGCCGCAAAGTGTAAAATGCTGCAATGCTCTACTGCATTCAGTATCGAACTCTTGTCGGCGTAGACTAGCCACGAGACAGGTGATAGTGGCCAGATGAGGCATGTGCAGCGTGGTTGTGGCGGGGAATAAACTTTGGGCTACATCACCATATCTTGGGCTACCGGTAGAATCTGCGGCAGCATCATGTGAGGGTCGATGGTTTCCTGAATACAGTACTTAATTGTTTCTTGTCACTTCGTGAAGATGGTACGGCAGGCTGAAGTCGCCATGCTTACTGGCTTGAGAATCTTGCAGGTACTTTCGATGGTTCGGCAAAGTAATCGCCTAACTAGCTCGCGAAGCCTGTTATATCTCGCGAGCGCCTGTTTGCGCCCCACGACGGTGATCGGTTCATCAAGCGCATACACCTGAATAATTTAAGCTTGGTAACTTGATAGAGACACCAGGTAGGGTGCCTGATTTTAGGATATGCCGTGCAAGCTCAGTTGAGTGAAAAATGACTCGGGGCTCGGCGAGTTTGGCGGCTACAACTTCCGCCCAGATGATCGGACAAAAGTGGCCGATCACCTATCATCAACTGCACCCTGAACTGAATATGGCCGTAGTCCACTCCACTCAGTTGAGCTTGTACGGTATGGACAGCCACAGAATCCGCGGTTAAACTACTCCCGTCTTCCGGACGAGGAAGATGGGCAGTTGTTTGAGCTGACTAGGATCCTGGATGTTAACGCACATTGGTCATCTCAATCATGAGCTTCCACCACATGTCCAGCCGCATTCTAACAAGTAGAGTGCCCCCGCTCTGTATGGACATCTTGTCTCTGGATTACGTTTGGAGTGAGGCAGCCTGTGAACCAGTCTCTCACGCATTTTCAGTCATGCAGAACGAGATACTCCAATAAAAGTAGCAGAACAGCTTGATAGCGAGGTCGGAATATCCGTAAAATTTATACGACATGTAGAGGATGAGTAACTTTACCCCAAGTGCAGATGTTACATGGCAGGGATCATTGGTGGCCATGTCGTTTGGATGATCTGTATCCACCCATGAGGCAGGAACTATCACGATCCGATGTTTGGTTCGTGTCGTTCCGTCATTTTGTACATGTGCAACGCGCTCATTGAGTAAAGCCGCAGAACGGGTTGCCGGGCGCATGTACCGAGATCTGCACTATCAGGGCATAGCGGACAATCACGGCGGGAAGGATTCGGCGCGTTCTGCAGACTCGGCGTTTCGCCCTGACGGGATCCAAAATGCACTACGGATAATACCAGATGGGCCCTAGAAGAGGAGGCTCGAAAGTTTTAAAGTGGGTCTGGGATTGTGTGTCATGTTGACCATGGCAGTGGGCCGAACAGAAGTCGCACGGTTAACTTACCACGGTCGGCCTTGCACGCAAAGTTTCGGCGGATTTGGTCAACCTTGTCGTCTTGATCAGCGGAGGATTCGCAGCAGCAAATGATCATGAACAGCAGACCCTGCTAATGCAAGAACATGCAGCATTGCAGGATAGCCATCACAAACAAACAGGCTGGTCCCGGCTTCTCAGGCGTTAATCTCCTGGAAGTAGACATCCGTGGAGCAAACCAGCAAAACAGGATCTACATGACCCCTGTACCCCACATTTTTCCGTCGACGGACGATCTGCACAAGCTTGCGCGATCCCTGTCCAATCAAAAGATCAGATCGTGAGACTATCGGTGGTAGTCTTTCTATGGTCGACCGCCTATCGCAGGTCCGCGCGAGGCTGGCTCGATAAGGCAGGATGATGCCAGAATGAAAGTCTGTGCCTGAGCGCTAAGTCGTTCGAATTTTGGCACGACCTGTGTCAGTACTGCGCGACGGCGACTCAGGTGCACTTGCGCTTTGTCTCGCAATAAGCTTCTTTCAAATGGGCCCTTACCTGCGGACTCGATAAGTAACCCTTGTTACCTGTCACAGGATTCCAAGCCATTTTCTCGATTATTTCCTCATGTTTTTGCACCGTGCATTTGCGATCGTGCTGTTGGCGGGTGCTTTCACCCTCACCGCAAATGCAGCACCAGATTCCGCGACCGACGCATTGAGCCAGATTCCACCATGCGGAGTGAGTTACCTCTTGGAATGATCTAAGGATATGGCTGATCAGGACAGCTCGAATGCATTGCCGACAACCTGCCTCTCATTGGCTGCAGTCTTCTTGACGTGGAGTGCCAGTGTAATTCCAAGAATTCGACCTCGATCTTGCAACCTTGTCTGATGGAAAAATGTACCATGGATCAGACCTTCGGTACGTTCATCGCATCATCAACTTGCACTGTCACTGACGGTCCTGCAGACATTCTCAGAGCACAAGCCGATCTCTGCAATAGACCCCACGATTCGTATACGAATGTTATGAGGATCACAGCGTATGTGACAGGCATAATACCCGTCGTCGCAGTCGCTATGCGCTTCGCGTCGCGTTGGTTGGGTGGCAACCCCTTTTGGTGGGATGATTGGATTCATCTTGTATCAGCTGTGAGTGCACAAGCAATGGTCCTTATCATCTTTACTGACTAATGTGTAAGGCCTTGTGTATTCCACTTATGATCGTCTTCGAATTCAACATGAATGCGGGACTCGGAAGCCATCTCTGGGACTTGACATATGACCGCGTCTTCGCGATCGGGCGATGGAGTATGTTCCCAAACAGGTACAATCTGCGTATCGTACTGACAAGCATACAGCCTACATCGCTACCATATTGTGGGGTGCCGAGATGTTACTCCTCAAATACAGCATCTTGTGTTTATATCTCCGCATTTTTCCGAACGTGTGGTTGAAGCGGGGTGTCTACGCCTTCATGGCCTTCACAGGTTGCTTCACAGTCCCACTCCTGTTTACGGCGGCTATCCGATGTGATCCGGTCCGAGCTCAATGGGATCTCGTTGCTGCACAGACAGCAAAGTGTCTCGACTGGCTCATCATACTGAAATTGACCGTCGTCTACGAGGTGGTTGCAGAGATCGTCTTGTTTGGTCTCCCTGTCCCAATCGTCTTGAAGCTGCAGATGGCGACGGCGAAAAAGATTCAACTCCTCATTTTCTTCGGTCTAGGTCTGCTGTAAGTCAACCATCACCCACACTCTACCCACGCAGCGTTTATTGACTCGTTCTAGTGTCATCGCGGTCTCTATCGCACGTGTCCCGTTTCTAAAAGGAGTCGTCGATCAAAGTGATCAGACCTACACGATCGTCGGCACGTCCATGAGTACCTTCATCGCTAGCGGACTTGGCCATTTCTGTGCTGCAGTTCCCACGGTACAAGCCTTGATTCGATACGTCATGAATGGCTTCAAGAACAAGACTCAAGTATCCTCGAGCTACGGCAACAGTCGTTCATACGAATCGAGCAAGAAGAGGAACTACAAATCGTTGGAAAACACACAGAATCCCACAAACTACTCCGGTGATACGCTCAAGGTATCAAAGCAGAGGAGCAAGGACGGGTCTAAAGATCCATACAGACTCTCGACATTGCAGTTTTCGAGAATGTCGAGAATGGACAATCTGGACGACGAAATGGGCGACGATCAATTTATGGAGATGCGACCAACGGAAACTTTCGTCACCAAGGACCAGGAGTCTGGGCACAGTCAGACGGAAGGTTCACAAGGTGAGCAGGGTGGAGAGCAGCCAGTCACCATCGTGGTCTCAAGTCCCGTTTTGGAAGACTCAGCGTCCGACAAAGCTATTCTCGATAAGCAGTATATGAAGTAGAGGATAGACTTTCTAAATTGGACACGCTGGCCCCTGACGGGCAGAGGAAACACAAGATCAAGACACTATATGATGCGCTCACTCCACCAGTGTATAGGTTTATGATTTCGTCGAGAGACGCCCTGGCCATGCCCATTGAGGGCGTTCAGACCCCGGCTCGAGAGGCAGCACAGCACGCATGCTCGACCTACCCAGGTAATCAAGCCTTCGTCCAGAGTACAAAAGGTATTTTGAGCATGGACTAGTCTGAATTATGCACTGGTACCTCGCGACCCAGAGCTAGCGAGCGAAGCCAAGTGAGACATAGCGTTGTAGGGCACGATCTTGAGGATTAGGCAGTGCCGGAATCGACGAAGTCTCGTACGTCAAGGGTTCGGCATTCGTTAACATACTGCCTTGTGACACCGAGGCAACGTTTTCAACTTCATGTCCCTCGATCCAGCATTCGTCGATGTCATACCTGTGATTTATGGCCGGAATGTTGGGCTTCTCGAGAATTTGGGCGACGCCCTCGTTCGACGCGATTGCCCTACCACACAACTCCCCATCGCTCAACAGAAGCCTTATACAGCTGTTAGGCCGCAGACATAGCTAAGAGGAGTGTGTGTGCATATCGAGGAAGAGTCAAGAAAGAACACGTTATGGACAGTGAGTGGAAAAGCGCGGCTACGGCGGTGATAACTCTGGATAAAAGCTACAACCACCCGAAACCAAGATCAGAAAGATGCGAGAGCGAAGCAGCCACGAGATTGGTGCGAGCTGTTCACTGTGGAATGTGCAGCGCGATTGCAGCCGAGGCTGAGCTTTTAAACAAGACCACCGTTGCACATCATTGCAGACTAACCCCTGAGGGACTAACGCTGATGCAAGCCGCTAACTCCGGAACATGCGGGGTGCATGGGAAGTATTCTCGTGTCGGTGTTGAAATTGCCATGTGCCCTTCTGCATGCCTGGCGCCACGGGATCACAACTCGAATCGTTCCGCGCAGCTGCGTCAGGCTGTCAGCCCTAAGAATTCAGCTGGACCAGCCTCGTCACCAACCTTTCTCACTGGTCTACCAAGGTCTCGATGCATCAACAGGCTGCCCAATCCAGCCGTACTGTAACGCGAGATCAGTGCAAGCTGCATGTCAGATTAACATCAATACATGTTTTGTTCGTGGCTGACTGAGTGCAGCAGGGGTACACTTCCGAACTCGGGACTATACCATCAATACGATCTCAAGAGGCTCCATTGCATGGACATCACTATAATGCACGAATCGATCATTATCTTAACTGAGCACTTCTATGTTATGTTCTTGTCGAATATCGCAACGGACGGGGCGCTCGGTGGCTCCTTTGCAGTCTGTTTCTTGATCAGGATCCTGTTTGCTGCAGGGGGTGACAGAATTGACCTCGCATTCGCCACTTTCCAGCCGCAACTTCTGCTCGGGACGTTGGAGCTAGGATTACTGCCCTAGTGCATCTCTTCAGCCAGCCTACTTGCAAAGGTTGCTTCACTCGTGCAACGTTCAGCCCAGTTCTTGCATTGTCAGGCTAATTGCAGTCAATCTGGACTGTGCGATCATCAGCTACTTTGTGCTTATACCAGCATCTGGCGGCTTTGAGTATTTGAGAAACGGTCACTCCAGACACATAAAGAACTTTCTGTTGCTTTCTCACAAGTCAATCGTGGTGGTTCAAGCCGAAATAAGGACCAAACAACTAAAATTCTTTCATCATGAAGTTTCTCATCGCTGCTGTGCTACTGACCTTTATCTTTTCTGCTGCTGTGGCACAAGATTGCCAGGCTGGTATGCACTCACCTTATTAGGTTTCAGCAAAAGGCTTGACTGACGGGTATATAGACAAATGCTTCCCTACCCTGAAACTTAATAAGCCAATGGCCAAGATAGCGACAACAATCTGTCAAAAACTGCTCCACACCACACCTCCAGCCACTGCAGTCAATACTATTACCACAACCGTCGTGATTAAGAGTATACCTAATGCTCCGATCAAAACCGTTACCGCAATTGCCTCAATTACCGTCAATGATCCGATACTCTGCAGCACAACGACAACTCAACAGCGAGCCTTGACTACATCGTACGGCTTCACCCAGCAGCATGTCATCAAAAGGCGACAAGAAGAGAAGCAACAAGAGGAGTGAGTGGTAGTCCTGAGACGCAATTGACGATGCACTAAGATATCCCAGAGCCTTTGCTGTAATGGCAGCAGGCTGCACTGAGAAATCAGCTGCTTTGACGGCGAAAGTGAGCAAAGCATGCTCGTGCTTTCTGACTCCAACTGCTACTAGAACCGTCACTGTCACCACCACTTCTGTCTCAGTTGCGAGTGTTCCTGTGAGTTACTTTCCTGTATCATATCTACATTCGAGACTGACTCTCGATAGGCTGCGATCACTACCATCGCTATCTCAACTGCGACGGCGACTACACAGTCATGCACGAGCATCACCACAAGCACTTTAGTTGGAGATCGAGGAATGACATGTGGTGTGCCTGTGTCTACCTACACTTCAGGCTCCATCACATGTGCCAACACCGCTGCTGCACCTTCTGCAACCAACGCGAGACTCCGTATCGAGGGCAATAATGATGAAGGAACTCTGTTTGAGGGTTGTATCGCATCGACGCCTAGGAATATCACGACTCCATCTGGGGGAACGCACAAATGTGACGGTACTAACCTTAATGCCAACCCGAGCCCAGGTGCAACCTTGAGCACGCAGATCGATGAAGCCGCTCATGAATCCGGCTTTGATTACGATGGAACCTGGGATGATGAATTCCAAGATTTTTTTATCACACGCATTGGTCGAACGTCAGAGACGAGCAGTCAGTTCTGGGGTGTTCTCGACAATGAGGTCTTCACTCCGACCGGAGGATGCCAATCGTTGTCTCGGGCGGGTCACCGGGGCTTATGGGCCTTCGACGCATTCAATGCACAAGCGTTTCTAACAGTAAGCCTCCGCACCGGTGCTGAACTCGTAAAGCTGACCACGATCTCAGGTGTCACCAGACTATGCTGCAGTCGCTCCAGGTTCTTCTGTCATAGTGACTGTGTTCGGTGATGGCTCTGACAGGCGATCGCCTGCTTCGGGCGCGCAGCTTTCCGACAAGGGCACCTCCAATGCGGACGGAACCGTCACGTTTACAGCACCGACAGAGCGAGGTTGCTACATCCTCAAAGCTACCCGTGCGGGATCGATTCGCTCCAACGCTTTCTATCTCTCTGTGTTCTGAGCGAGCATATGAGCATCTTGTGCCGGCTGATTCAGATAGTGCGGCAGGTGTCCATATAATAGAGAGACTTTGAGCAGTGAACAAACTATAACTTTGAGAACATCGTCTACTTCATGGATTTGACGCCCGGCTCCTGCGTCCAAGTACTTCTCGAATGCGTATGCAGAAACGAGTACGTGTGGGCCAGATCGCTTGGCTGCGTTAAGTACAACTGAACGTCCTCCAGTTTGTCACCACTACCATACCGCTGCCGTTGTCTCTGCACTACACCCCGTATAATATCGACAATGATATCAACGGCATGTATATCCTTGTTCGGGTGCTCTCGGGTAATGGTCTGACATAGTAATCGAAGACCGAATTTGCCGGGCGAGAAGCTGAACAGCCCAAGCATCCCGCGCCGCGCGCCTGTAGCATTTGTATTCAGTATGGTGCCCTTCGTGGGTCTTCTCGGAACTAGAAAGCACAGAGTCCTCGATGCGCAAATTGGTGATGTAGTAGTGCGCAGCGCCTCTGCCAACACTGTGGTCGATACCTTCGGCCATTGTCTTGAGTTTATCGTTCATTCGGGCGAGGAATACAACAATGAAGCCTCCTGATGCAGATGGGCGAGCGACGGCTTCCCCTATGCTTGGACCGGCACCGACGACGGCAATAGTCGGCTTGTTTGTGGTGTTGGGAGACATCGTATCGAGTGAGTGGACTTTGCGGTTGGCTGCTCGACCACATGATCTGCTTTTGCTACCTTTGATGATTACAAAACACGTGCGGGAAGTTTGCAGCGCTGGACGGAGGAGATGATCATGTTTAACAAATAGGGCTACCCACGGTAAGCAGCTCAATGCGATACTTTAAACAGCAATCGAAGAATAAGAACGTCGAACTGGGAGCTCCATCGAGAAACGGCTAGGTTCTCAATACTGCAACACCGGTAATGGAAGGGTTGCGACACAGAAGGTTGAGGTTGAAGCTGCTGGGTTGATGTTGCCCGTGTCTGGAAAGGGAGCTCCACCCGCATCGTCCGCAGTCACTTCTCCTTCTTTCACACGTCATGTCCTTCTAATGCGCGCATTGAGTAGTGATCAGATCTTGAAGGATTGCTACAATCTAGTAGAACGATACTCCCATCGTAATCCCACTTTTGGCTTGGATAAACTACCAGTATTTTCTGGTACCTGTCAGCGTCTTCGACTGTTCGTCGATTACCTGGCTGGCTTGTGAACGCAAGACCTGACTTCAGACCCTCTTCCGCGACGGAAGTTGGAGATATGCCGTCATGCAAAAGTTTATCGTGCGCCATGTTGGTCGTGGGCAGTCACCGACGACCGGATCAAGTTCAGCGGAACATATCCCCGGATCATTGCCGATCACACCAACCTTACTCTCATACATACTAGCCTGGAGTATAGAAACCCCACGAACGTTTATGGCGAGGTGACAAGAGGATTCATCACACTGCGAGGCCCAACGTTGCCACTGCAGCGAAGTAGTCGAACTGTACTGGGGAACAGGTGGAGTGAGGATTGTGCCATCGTACATTACGATAAGAAGACAAGGACAGAAAGCCTTCGATCGAATTATCAGATCCGCAACCTTTTGTGCGAGACTTCATTTGAAAGTCACAATACCTGCAGGTGATTACTGAGACTGAATCCTCCTATCTGCTCTCTATGAATGCGGACGTCTCGGGAGATCCGCTCACTCGAGGCCTTCGTGGTGACCATGGAGAAGATCGTCGTAAAGGAGGACTACGTCGCAATTAATCATGACTTGTTCTCCTCGGACAAACAGATTGCATTCATCTTACGTGAAGATGATCTAGAAGTCGATCATGAAGAGGTGCGGACTTGCGCACGAGGCCTGATTTTGGAGGAACTGGAATACCCGCAAACACAGCCGCAATACTAGCCGCACTACGAAAGCGTTGGTATCTTCGAATTCATAGACTTCGACACGAAAGATTTGGCCATTTGGCCGTTTGGGAGATGTAGGCAGTATGCAGTTTTTAGGATTGACGCGGTCAAGTTACCAAGATAAGAGATGAGATTCGAGTCAGTGGGGGCCGAGTGTTCGGTTCGTCGACTTCGTTCCGTTGCTCGGACGTGGATATCCCGCAAGTTGATCTTACCTGTTCTGATGCTACGTCGCGTTGCAGTTGTCATCAAGATCCTCGGAGAGGTTCGACCGGCTGTAACAGAAGCTCGTCCTGTTACGAAGAGTTCTTCTACGTAGTCGGATGGCTCATCTTTAAGGATTACCGGGTCTAGTTCAAACACACACCTGTGTGAACTCGAAATCACGTGTTCCCCTCTGTGGGCTTCGCAAGCGATGCGAAAGCTCTGCATGCATTGTTCAAGTCATCTAGAGTCAGCAACGCACCAGTATGCATCTGCATACCTGCCGTTATCTAGAACCGAGGATATCATTACAGCATAGCCGCCGCAGTTCCGGTCGTTTGGAGCGCAGTATGCTGGGTGGTACCTATGGTAGAATCTCAAATTTACCCCTTAAAGACTAGATCTAGGACCCCACAACAGCTCAAAAGCCGAACTCTTGTATATTAATTTTCTCCACATTACGGGTGCGCATCTTGAATGGGAAAGTGCGGTTCTCAAGCGATCGCGCTAGCTGACCGCTGGCAGGACGCCTGAAGTCTCGACTGGCAGGCCCGAACATTGCACAATCCGCGAGAACCATCGAGTGCAAGGCTGTATCAAGCCCTCCAAGGCCGTGCTTGTCTTCTTGACTGGGAGAAAGACCGAAGGCGGCTCGATCTAGACCCACTAGCTCCAGCAGAGTCCCGCAGCGGACGGCCTGATAATGGTTGCCGACAATTGTTACCGCGATCAGCGTTCTTGTTAACCAGAGCAGCTATGGGAGTGTCCGTGGTAGTCTGGTCCAGCTACGGGCAGTAAGACTGTCAAAGTCATGTGGGTTCTTGTGGTCCCGATGACAGTACTATAGACGTTATTCCAGCACTAGCAGTCAGGAACGAACGTTGCTTGACACCGAGCGGCCCGCAACGACTACGCGGCCCACAACGATATTGTGGACCCTGGAAATCGCCGTGTTTGCTCCCCAGAACAAAGCGACAGCCCGGGGTCGGCAATTGAGGTACAGCGGGGGCTCAAGCTTGTGCGTTGTACGAGCAGTATCATCAGGCAAAATCTGGGTGATACATCACTGAACCTATGACATGGAAGCTTTACAACTTCATCATGAGCGTAGGACTTGATTTGCTGATAGCATGCTTCCGGGTTCGCCAAAGTTGTCTTTTGGTCGCTGGACGTCCCATGGCCGTGAAATGAGGTACCAGCCGTTTGCGAGATATTCCACCTCAATGCGACGATCACTGGAGGCCTTGTACCCGCAGGATGAAATGGCCACTACCGGTCAAGGGACGGAGAAGTGCATCAATCCTGATTGGAGATGCATTCTCTCAGAGTATCGCTCAAGTCCGTATCGCAGCTCTCGTGACATTGAGTGACTGAGAGAGTAAAAAGTCCGATGATCACCGCGGCGACATATAAAGTATCCCTCGAATCCCTCTCTTTACTATCCATCCACTCACTCAAACTCTCAGCAGCAATCATCCAACACTCCTGCAACATCAGCAAACATGCAGTTCTTCAGCATCATCGCCGCTCTTTGCCTTTCCGGCACCGCCATGGCTTGCGCCAACGGTCCTTACAAAACAAACTCTGCCTGCCAAGGCACCTGCGTCGGCGCTCAGCGATGTGGTGATGACAACTGGGTTGTAAGTCCCCTCCAATACTACGGCGCCAGTTCTTCCCAAGTGGCCTGTACTGATACTCGGCCAACAGATCCGATGCCAGAACGACAGGTGGGAGCAGATCCAGCACTGCAACAAGTGCAAGTTCGGTGCTTGCAAGTCATAGATTGGTTGCAGACGATGGGCTATAGCCATGGGACGAACGGTGGGGAGGAAGGTTCTGTACCGGGCTTGATGCTCATGAAGCACGCATGCAAGATGCACACTTGTTAGCATTACCACCAGAATCATCGTTCTTTTTATTCGAGGCCTTCATTGCATCGTCCTTGCATTTGATCTAGTCAATCCGAGTGATTAGTACAAAATAGATTGCCTTGCGCGTATAAGGCACCAGCAGGATCTGAACTGTTCCCCTCTTTTCGGGCTGCGTCATTTTACGGGTCGTTTTGGATGTCTGGACATTATGGCCAATATAGGGGCTCAGCGGCAGAGGGTTTCTTTATATTGATAGGGACAGAGAGTGATGGCGAAGCTCCTCGAATATTGATGCGGTATTCACAACGTGGACACGAGTGGTGAGACGGATTGAGGTGTGGAAGAGGTGAGTGTGATTGCGACATGACGTGTCCCAGGGTAAGATGGAATCGTACTAGGGCTTGATTTGGCACTAGCGTACCCGCTTGGGGGTGGAGGGATCCTCTTGACACGTCTCATTTCCAGTCGGTGCTCTCTGATGCATATTATGACCTCGAAGTGCTTATCCTTGAAAGTAAACTCTCAAGATCGCGAGTAGTTTAGGTTATATACTGGATCATGTTCTCACAGCAGAAGAGCTGTTCGGGCGAGCTGCGCTGCCCCGCAATCGCGGATCGATAACGCGCAGCGCTCTGATTTGCGCTTGCCATCTGACGGATGAATGGTTACCTAGAATGAGATGGAAGCTATATATATACGAGGAGCTTTCGGTTGGGGTTCTTACGCGTAGCAGTCGTGATTATCCTCAGCCTTAACAATGCTTCTCGACGTGCTACTGTCCGGCTTGCTCTTTTCTTGCAGCAACGCTGCACCGGCATTGACTCGCCGTGATGCAACAACAGCGAGCGAGCGGCTCAACCTGACGTGGTTGGGGGGTGACACTACTCTGCCTAAGATTCTGTACGTATGTTCATAAGGTCTGCCTACACAAAGCTTAGGAGTCATAGAGTTCTCTTCACTGGAGGCACCATTTCAAGCGGCTCTATTCACGGCGCATTGGATGATACCCAATACGGCCAATTGTTGATCACTGGAGAAGAGATCATAGCTCGTAACCCTTACCTCCTAAACCACACTCAACTCGCCGTCTCCAATTGGACCACCGAGAATTACGACTACTCGACCGGCACAATCGATGCGCTGGTGATGAACATGACCCGCTTCGCCTACGATGCCCTGTGCTCAGAAGACAGCGACATAGTCGGCGCCGTCTACACCCACGGTACCAACACACTTGAAGAGACAGCGTTTCTCATGGATAGCCTGATAAACTGCGGCAAGCCCATCGTCGCTGTCGGTTCGATGCGTCCCTGGACCCACTTATCCTTCGACGGAGATGCGAACTTCTTCGACGGTGTCATGCTCGCTGCGAGCCTCGAGGCGCGCAACAGGGGCCTCATGGTCGCGTTTAATGCGCGCATCATCCCCGGGTACTGGGCGACCAAGCTGTACTCGACAAATCCTGACGCATTTGGGCCTACTGCTACTGGCGATCTTGGTATCTTCATAAATAGCCTCCCGGTCTTCTACAATACACCGTCGCAGCCGTTATTTAAACATTGCTTCGATCTCTCACTTGTTTCGAGTCATCTGTCATACCCCGCGCTTCCTAAGGTTGATATTCTCTATGCGGCGCGTGAGTTCGACGGGAAGCTGATACTCGATGCGCAAGCAAATGGCGCAGCTGGAGTGGTAATAGCGGCAACTGGCAATGGTGGCCTACCATCTGGGGAAGACAAGGTTCTCGAAGCTCTTGGGAAGGGGCTGCAAGTTGTAGTCGGAACGAGAAGTCCGTTTGGACCAAGTAGCCCAAGCAGGGTGCCTACGTACGCAAAGGCTGGGTTTGCGCATGTCACACAGGCAAGGATCATGCTTCAATTGGCAATTGCAAGTGGCATGGACATGAACCAGACAATCGACATAGTCGAGGCGGGGTTCAGGAAGGCAATTGGGCAGCCTTGGCCTCCAGTCACTAAGGATCAGTTGATACTCCAAGGTGTCAGATCTTGAATTTTGTCTACCCAATTGACACTGCCAAACTATCTGCAATAGATTCTCATGGCCCAAGATGAGGAAGCTGGACCTCAGAGGATGCCCTCGCCCGGGCCAGTCCGTAGATATCAAGAAAGTCTGTACTCCCATTGCACCGAGGACTTGGCGATTACCGCCACGCAACGCTCATGTATGGAAAGTATAATGAGTACCGACGTTGCTCAAGCTTTGCTCTCCGTTGTCGATGAGAAGCCCGTCGCCCTTGGTAGCCATGAAGTATGCGTAGCGGTGGATGTCGCCAGACGCGTCGAGCCAAGGAAGAACCTCGTCCAAAAGCTTCTTGACCTGTTCGTTGGAGCCACGAGCCCTGAACTCGGTGATCCAGATAGGGCGACCGCCTGCGACCTTGCGCGCATCCTCGATGTGCTACTTGAAGTAGGCGGTGTTGGTCGCGTCGTCATACCTGCGCGAAGTCAGTGGAAGCCGTCTGTGAGCATCGAGGAACACTGACAGTGGATGTTGATAAAGTCGATGCTACATCCAGTACAAGCATCGATGAAAGACGAGAGGTACTTGAGGCCGTTTGCCCCGTTGGTAACAGCAGGAGAACCGAGGTACATCTTCTCCTTGAGCGCCTTCTGAGGGTCCATCCACTGCTTCCAAGCAGCGACTGCGGTGCCAACATCCATGCAAGCGCCGCCCATACCAGACCTGTTTCCGTTAGTTGCACCCGCTTAGCTGTCTGCCATTGACTCACTCGCAGTTGTCGGGCTCGTTGAAGCCAAGAAGGTGAGTGGGCAGGTTTTTGTTGCCGAAAGCCGCATTTTGGACGTCACTAACCCACTTGCCCGTGTGATCAGGATGGTTCGAGTGCAGCATTGGGACGTACTCAAAGCCAGCGGTATTTCCTCCGCTGGAACCGGAATCCCAGTTGTAGGTCTATCTCTCAGTAAGTACAGCAATGATCCTGGGGCCCTTGAACGTACCCAAGTAACGTGTGAGCCGGGAACGCTGAAGTACTTGAGGTAGCCGGCATCGTTGTATGCGACACCGCGACGGTTACGACCTGGAGTTTCGGGTGGTGCACGCGCGAAGATCTTGGGGAGCCGGCTTCCGACCGCGAAGTTAAGAAGCGCCAGGCTCACGAGGAGAAGGGTCTGGAAAGGAGACATCGTGCAAGATGGTGTGCAAGGCAGACTGTGGAGTAGATGTAGCTGGGGTTTGAAAGTAGTGAGTGTGGTGCACAGAGGCGCAGAGTCAGTGCGTTGGTTTATGAAATCAAGTGGTGAACGAAGGTAGGTGACGGAAATACGGTTGACTGATGAGTGCAATATATATGGGCAAGTGGGGTCGCTCTAGACCTATCGCGAGCGATCAAGAGGTGAAGGTGGCTCTGGTTCGTTCGTGCAAGAGTATCGCGTGCATTTGAGGTGTCGCCAAAAAGAAAAGCTCATCAAAGCTCCGAGTGAAGACCACGTCTCAGCTCGCACAACCACCCTAGAGGACAGAAATCTCGATCTAAGCATTAGGTAACGAGTCTTATTTACCAACTCGCATCGCTCCGACGCGAAGACAGGAGGGAGCCAGTCTGCTCTCAACAAATGAAGTACCCGTGTAAAGACAGCAAGCAGCCATGACGATGTCACGCGCTTCGACAATCCACTTGACGTTACTTGAGAGATAGTTATGGATCATCTGTAGGTGGAAAGGCTATTTTGCTTCATAGGTTCGATCGCTACGCGCGGCACTATTCCGGCAGTTGGTTCAGCTGCGCAGCCTCCTTCTTGATCTCATCTCCAAAATCGACACCTTCGTCATAGCTGTATCCAATGCTGGCATTCATCATCGCTTCCAAGGTCTTCGCCATCGATGCACAGCCAACGACATCAACGAACATCTCACTATGAGTTGGATCTCTTAGATTGACTCTTGCAAAGAGAAATTGGAAAGAGCGAAGCACGAAATCCCACCTGTAGAGCGGACACAACACAAGATGTGAGCGCAAATGCCACTCTTTGGCGTTCTTGACTCAGATGAAGCCCTTATTCTTGCTATCTGCTGGCGTGTCGAATGTCCGTGTCAGGCTTGGCTGCATTGCTTAATGATTGATCAGCAGACGAATCAAAGTCTGGTGGTTGTTTAAAAGATGTTTTCACATCGTGTGTGCATCTGGCGCGCAAACAAAGTCGAGGAAGGACTTGGTGAAGTCATCTCGTGTTGCTGTCGCTGGGTTCGGAAACAGAGATCCGCTGGTGGCCTTGTGAGTGGGGGTCGAATTGTCGAGTGCAGGCATTGTTATGTAGCTGCTGAAGTATCGAGTGGTGATTACGAGATCGCTGTCATGTAGAAGGCGGTGAAGTTCCATTGAAGACGACGTCTTCGCGAGGCAGGTGGGGTCAGATCTTGACGCCTGCGGGACGTGAAGTTCCGACACTATAACAGTATAATATTACGATATTACAGCATTAGAGTATCACGATAGCAGATTAATATTGTTATACTATATATGTTGTTCTCCAACTCGTGTATAAGGGGTTGTTTGTCATCAAGGTTCCTTTTTTCTTAAACCAAAGCTTATCGTGCTGGTCGTTGGGTGCTGATGATTACGTTCCGTCCTGTCGCGTGAACAGCACTGTGCAGACGCCCCTTTGTTCAAACTACAATGCATTACCCTGAGATATCATCGGGTACTGCTATAGCGATTCAACAATGCTGTTGTATTACCGCAGCCCATCGCGACGACAGAAAGGCAGGTTGAGGTAAGGAGACAATGATTTTTCATGATGCTCGTTCTTTGTTTGCTAGATTCAAGCTCGACATGATTTGCATCACGTCTAGAGAAATCTCTCATAGCTACGCTCAACTTGACAGGACCAGATGACTGGTCTCCGAGTTTCAGTAAGGCAGAATCTGACTATGGGCACACGAAGCCGAAAGCAAGCCGAAGTCCTCGTGGCACGAAGCAAGCGTACAAGCGAAAGGTACCCTGTACGTGTTTCTCACCTTGCAGGAGCGAACAGCAGCCGGGCCGCAGATGACGGACATGTTGGAAGTTTTCATTACCTCACGAGGGACAAGACAGTCGTTTGTCGATGCAACAAATCCAGTCACCTTAACTGCAGGCGAGTACACAATGCAGAGATAGAGAAGTTGTGTTACGAGTTCTTCTTGAAGCAATCGACAGAGACGACATGCAGCCGGGGACAGTGGCGAGCGGTCGACACTCGAACGACAACAGCGTCAAGGAATCTATTGACACCAGAGAAGAGCGAATACTCTTCAGTAAGCCGGCGTACATACTCCAGACGAGATTCGTTCGAGTACGACTCGCCTTCTGTAATGAAACTGTTGGCAGTGCGCGACCGCCGATCTCTCGATTCTGCGACGGCCCTTCCAAGACCAGTGTCGAGTCAGCGTCTTTCGTCTTTGAGGTCGTTGTCGCTCGACACAGTTGACATGCGTCATCTGAGCAACGGACCCAATGGCCAAACAGATGTTCCAGAGAACGTATGGCGGGTGAGCCGGCCATCGGTGTACTTGAGTCAGCACAACACTGGATCCTTAACGAGCACGCCTCTTGGCTCTTCCGTAAATCCAGTACAGCGGGATGAGTATGTCAAGCCAGTGACTCTCGTACAAGCTACGGATCCCCATGCAACTCTGGACTCACGGTATAGACTTGCGCATAGCCCCGGCCCGTCCATGGTGGACAACCTATGCGAGATGCCGCACGACAATGCAAACCGAGTTTCTCAACGCAGCCGTCACTACTATACGAACGATTGTGACATCCCAGGTCTGCAGGTAAGCTTCATCGAGACGTCGCGACACTCAACGCATGGCTCGGTTGCTGCTACCGTTACTTCTGACTACGTGGTGGAGCTGCCTTTCTCCAGAACAGCAGTGGAGCTTAATGTTCCCCCACCGCACTTTCCATCCCACCACTCGCCCACACTACGAGAACTGGAAGGTCACAGCGTAAAGCATGTTAGTGAACTAGATGGCCGAACGCTCACTTCGCCTCCAATAGTGCTTACAGCAAGATGTTCGTCGTACCGTCTTAGCCGTCTGGCGAGCCAGCCTTCATTTGACGTGGATCTGCCTTGTCAGGAAAACATCTTCCTCAAGTTATTCCAGACATGCTCTTATCCGCCAGCTGGCGATTGCTCACTCTGCCACAATCTCCTCGACATGCCGAAGAAGCGCACAATCAGGCTGACTTGTGGTCACTACACGCATCAAGAATGTTTGCTGACAAGCTGGCGAGCCTTAGATCTCGAGTTCGGTAACTGTCCAGTCTGCGGCATGGCGCTCTGCAAGCGCACACTCCAAGACCGCATTGACACTGATCGCGAAGCGATCTTTGGACAGTCATCTACTAATCTGCAAGTTGAAGAGCGCATCGAGTTTCTATCACAGTGTGAAATTGTCGTTTGCTGGTCTGAGGAAGAGGTTGCTGCTGCGTAGTTGCGCCTGCTGAAGGATTACGTCGATTATCACGCAGATGAGCTGTATATACAGTGGCGACAAACAGGTCTCGAACCAGACTGGCACGACGCTGTCGTCGCACCGGTGATTCAGCTGTTCAAAGGTTGGAACGTGTCCAGGCGTAAGTGTAAGTATTTCGTCGACTCCGATTGCTTTTATAGGTTGGTGGTGTGGGCGGAGCTAGTGCGGCTGATGAACACTATTGGTGACGGGATAAAAAGGGTACAAGGCGAAGGGACACCATTTCCATCCCTAAGTGCGCTGCATCGCAAGTTCATGACGGCTAAGATCCATTATGAGTCTGAAAAGAAAACTTGGCCGACCGATCGGTATGGTGCGCTGAAGTGTGATCTGGTTGCGCAAGATGCTTTCACTCTTGCTATCAGTACCCATGTCGGTCACGAAGGTTAGAAACCCGGAGAACATGCGGTGAATATCACGCTGATAATCTATGAAATTGCTCATCGGCTGGCTGACTGAACCCCGTGACGCTCTGTGGGCCTAACGTCCTTCCCTGAGTACCGGAAAACATCCTGTGCAGGAAAAGAATCGACTCTTCTGCAGCACATTTTTCTTACCACACTGCGGTAGACTTCTGCTTGGTAATATGTATTTCTTTAACCCTTTTGGTCCTCACCCTGCGCGTGTGGCTAAAGAAATACCTTGTTCCTGCCTCTGCTCTTGTCAACCTTCTTATCGCATTTCGAAGGGTGTTGCTTTCATACCCATGTTGCAGCGCGATCGCAGCTCGAAGAGCAGTCCTCAGGGCACTGAAGGAGCAGCGTAATATGGAAAAATCATATTGGGACATGTCGAAGGCCTTTTGATTCAACGCTGATGCATCCCCGATTTATCCGGGTCTATAAGCACCTACCGTATCCCAATTGGGCTTAGCCTTATGGGCTCATACGTAGATTAAGTGAGCACAAGGGGGCTGTATTGTATTTAGCGCTAACTCCAATCCGTCCAGTCACAGTTATCATCATTATATTGCTGTTCTTAGCAGTGTAGTTCTATAATTATGGTATTGATTTGCCAGATATGACTGTTGCACAACGACTCAGTGTTTACTACGAACTAGGCTACTGAGTTGCGTGAGGTTACGTCTAGTCTCTTTCGATCGATACCGAAGACCAACACCCGACCGTTGCTCATCCCGACAGTTGCTTGCTCCCCACTAGTGTCGTAGCCCGTTGGCTCAGAGTCGGACGCTAACTGAAGCAGACGCGTGTTACCATAGCATAGCCATGTATTGTCCATCGAGAGACTATCCAATGATGTAGAGTCACAGCCATATCGTATGCTTTGCGCTATACCATCAACAGTGAATAAGCCAATGTTAGACATAAGCTTGCGTCCATCTACAGAGTACTTTAAGGCAGTGACAGCCCCAGAAGTTTTAATGTCGTGCTTCGAACGGTACTTCAGATGGCTGTTGAGAGTGTTCCCGAGAAGTTTTAAAGGTCTCAGCGCTTTGCCGACGTCCCACAGCTTAACAGTCCTATCATCAGAGCCTGACGCGATCTGCTTGCCGTCCGGCGAGAACGCCACAGCTGTGACCTGCTCTAAGTGGCCTTTAAGCGTCTTCTTGTAGTCGCCTGTTGCAGCGTCCCACAGCTTAACAGTCCTATCATCAGAGCCTGACGCGATCTGCTTGCCGTCTGGCGAGAACGCTACAGCTGTGACCCACCCTGAGTGGCCTTCAAGCGTCTTCTTGTAGTCGCCCGTTGCAGCGTCCTACAGCTTAACAGTCCTATCCCCAGAGCCTGACGCGATCTGCTTGCCGTCCGGCGAGAACGCTACAGCTGTAACCCAGAATGAGTGGCCTCTAAGCGTCTTCTTGTAGTCGCCTGTTGCAGCGTCCTACAGCTTAACAGTCCTATCATCAGAGCCTGACGCGATCTGCTTGCTGTCTGGCGAGAACGCTACAGCTGTGACCCACTCTGAGTGGCCTTTAAGCGTCTTCTTGTAGTCGCCTGTTGCAGCGTCCCACAGCTTAACAGTCCTATCCCTAGAGCCTGACGCGATCTGCTTGCCGTCCGGCGAGAACGCCACAGCTGTGACCCGCTCTGAGTGGCCTTCAAGCGTCTTCTTGTAGTCGCCCGTTGCAGCGTCCCACAGCTTAACAGTCCTATCCTAAGAGCCTGACGCGATCTGCTTGCCGTCTGGCGAGAACGCCACAGCTGTGACCTGCTCTGAGTGGCCTTCAAGCGTCTTCTTGTAGTCGCCTGTTGCAGCGTCCCACAGCTTAACAGTGTAATCATAAGAGCCTGACCCAATGTACTTGCTGTCTGGCGAGAACGCCACAGCTGTGACCTGCTCTAAATGGCCTTTAAGCGTCTTCTTGTAGTCGCCCGTTGCAGCGTCCTACAGCTTGACAGTCCTATTCCTAGAGCCTGACGCGATCTGCTTGCCGTCCGGCGAGAACGCCATAGCTGTGACCCGCTCTGAGTGGCCTTTAAGCGTCTTCTTGTAGTTGCCCGTTGCAGCGTCCCACAGCTTGACAGTCCTATCATCAGAGCCTGACGCGATCTGCTTGCTGTCTGGCGAGAACGATACAGCTGTGACCCACTCTGAGTGGCCTCTAAGCGTCTTCTTGTAGTCGCCTGTTGCAGCGTCCCACAGCTTGACAGTCCTATCCCTAGAGCCTGACGCGATCTGCTTGCCGTCTGGCGAGAACGCTACAGCTGTGACCTGCTCTGAGTGGCCTTTAAGCGTCTTCTTGTAGTCGCCCGTTGCAGCGTCCCACAGCTTAACAGTCCTATCATCAGAGCCTGACGCGATCTGCTTGCCGTCTGGCGAGAACGCTACAGCTGTGACCCACTCTGAGTGGCCTCTAAGCGTCTTCTTGTAGTCGCCTGTTGCAGCGTCCCACAGCTTGACAGTCCTATCCCTAGAGCCTGACGCGATCTGCTTGCCGTCTGGCGAGAACGCTACAGCTGTAACCCAGAATGAGTGGCCTCTCAGTGTCTGCACGAGGGATGCCCATGTTGCTTCTACTAGAGGAAGCGTTTTCAACCACCTAGGTATCTTGTCAAGATTTGCTGACCTCACTACACTTGTTTGAGGACTCAGAATTATTGCGGAGCTGTAGGTTTGCAACGGCCACGTCGCTATGGTGTAGTAGTGTCGCAATAAGAAACGGGTGGCGTCCTGTACAAAGACCGACAAGGAAGAACCTGGCTTCGGAACGCTGAGTCAGAACCCTACGGCAAAAATGTTGTCGTTAACAGTACTTACATTATTTGTGACTGCTAAACTCCTCAACGCTTGGAGCCCACGCGGTAGCTGGTCCAGCAAACTCAGGCATTCGAACCACTCTAACAGCTTAGCGCGGAGGAACGTAACAACTTTGCCCTGGTCTCTGAGGGCATCCGCAATCACCGCGTTTGGCATAGCGTCCGCAAGGTGTTGCGCCCAGAACGTGGCTGCATACTCTACCTTCTCCAACGGCCCCTTTCGCGCCATATTTGGAAGCCTCCTCTTTGATCCTCGTTCAGAGTCAGGCTGTGGCAAGTGCACCAAATTGACCATGAGGTGCTGGGAAAGGTATTGTAGACAGCTCAGTGCAATCTCACCATGCTCCCAACGTCCGTATGAGCTGAGGATGGTTTGCGCCTCCTGGGCCAGGAAGTCTCGAGCCGACTGGTGAACAAACTCGATGCTTGCGCCTTGCTTCCTGACAAACGAAGCGCATCTGTCAACTAGCAAGTCGATGGCCGCATCTTCCAAGAACAAACCTGTTGCACTGCTCACTTCTTCCTCTCTAAGAGGGCGATAGGCAGTCAGCATCACCTGGAGAAGTCGCACAGACGCTTCGACGACAGCCCGCTCTCCTTCACGGAGCTTGTCGAATATCCGACGATAGAACGGCGTCAGTCCAGGTGGCAGCTCTTTGATCGTGGCCAAGACATCAATTCGGCTGACGCCGTCGAGCCTTTTGCACACCAAGCTGACCCAAAGGTAGGTATCCTCAGCTTTCTCAGTGAGCTCAGCCTCAACCTGCTTACGCAGGGCTGGTCCATAGCGATCACGATGATCAAGCCAGGCCACCTTTTCAGCAATATAGCTCTTGACGGCTTTGGAAACATAGCCCGAGTTTAGCTCCAGGCTCACCATCACCTGGTCAGATGCGCTAAGCAGCTCGCGTCCAGCGCTGTCGAATGGCCGGCTTGTCAGTAGCCACTTGACTTTCGAGTTGAGCCCCGTCCGTACGACAAGCTGCAAGAAAGCAGCCATGTCGTTGTCCTGACATTCATCGAGAGCGTCGATGACCACGTATATTCTCTGACTTTTGCAGCGGTCCAGCATCTCTAGAAATATGCTCCAGAGCGCTCGCCACGAGGTAAGATCCTCTCTGAACCGCCTGTTGTCGTTGTCCCACTGGTGACGCAGAGGCTCGCACAGCTCCTTTCGCTGCTTCACAAGGCACAGGATCAGCCCTTTGATAATGCCCTCGATCGTGTTGAGCTCGTAGTTGGTGTTCTGGCAGAAGAAGTAAGTCATCACCGGAGGCTGCTCGTCAGGACGCAGGGGCTGCTCGAGCTGCTCGATGAGGCCTATAGACATCATTGTCTTTCCTTTACCCGCGCCGCCCTTGATCCAAAGAAGGGACACATCTTCGCCGTTCTGCCATCGCGCATACTGCGCGTCCTGCACCACCCATTCGATGGACTTGTACAGCAGCTTGTCTTTCTCCTTCAGCCTGATCTTGACTTCTAGCGTGTTCGGGCATCGCAGAGCGTGGAGGCAAGCGCGGTCGAGGTCGTCGATGGTGTACGCTGCGTTCGTCGGTCAGCTCCTGTCAGGAGTGGGATACAGTGGTGCGCACTTGTGTTCAGGCTAACGTTGTTGATCTGGGTGGACCCGGGCTCGGCGATGTTCCCGCTAACGCGGGCGCTGACGGTCATCCTCACGCCTGTGCGCGCATCTCGAAGTCGTTCGTACAGGGTTCTTGCGAGGGTGCAGAGAATGGTGCAAACAGCATGCGCGCAGCCTCTGCAACCTGCTTGGCAGGATGAGTAGAAGGAGAGCTGGAAGAAGGCTGAAGCTGTGCTGATACGAGGCGGCTGCGCAGCGCTCGCCTTGCGACCAATCAGACGACGCTTCAGGGTTGGCAGGCGGCTGCCAACAACTGCGAGGTCTTAGGCTCGCTCTTGAACAACACAGCTGCTCGCACCCTACCTGCCTTATCGCAAAAGTGTACAATCGTCATGGCTGAAGCGGTAGGCCTGGCATCTGGTCTTCTGACTCTGGTCGTGTTCACTTTTGACGCGAGCAAGTCCCTGTACGAAGCAGTCTCTAGCTTCAAGAGTCAGCGCCAAACCATCAAGGATGTCCTGGCCGATCTAGACGCACTCGCCACAGTGCTCGCAACGATCCGCGAGCAAGCTCAGCACCCAGCCAAAGCTGCGAAGCTAGAACTACTCCGGCAGCCTTTAGAGTGCTGTGCGATAACATGCAAGGAGATGCGCGAGATGCTCAATGTGTGCTCAGCGCATTCGGGAGATAGGCAGAGCAGCGTGCGAGACTGGCTCAAGATGCGATACCGCGAGAAGAGCTTCGACGACATAAAGAAGAGACTGTCGAGCTACAAGACAACGCTGGTCGTTGCTTTCCAGTCGGTCAACATGTGAGCCGGCACCAGGTACACTTCGTTCAAAGATACTAAGAGTCATCAGCCAGGATCACTCCGCCACGCAGGAGTCGTTGGGCGACCTGAAAGATCTGATCAGCGGCACCAAGGAAGACCTAGAAGATCAGCTAGATGCGGTGCGGCAGAGCATCAGTGTTGCAGATGCCTCTCTGCGGGGAGTTCTCGAGGAGGATCAGGCTTGTCTGCAGAGCAGCCTTGATAGCATCGCACGGGCGCAGCGAGTTGCGGATACGACACGACCCCAAGTCACCATCGAAGACAATCGCGCTGGCGAAGGGAGTCGTGCTGTATTTGGTACGGACACTTCTCAGCCAGGGTTCAACTTGACAGTGGCACGCAATGAGGTTGCGGTCGGTGCGGTGTCAAGCGCTGGTGTTCACAGCTCGCAGACCCTGCAAGCACTCTTGCAGCATTCTCAAACGCCTAACCTCGCGCTTGCACTCCAGGCCCTGCAGACACAAGCGCCAAACGTCCGCAGCGAAGCTGTACAGGCCGTCCTCAACGACACATCGGCCGAACGGAATCAGGCATGCCTGCAACCTCCTGCGAGCAGTCTCCTGACTGAACCAGGCAGTCTACACTCAAGCAGCGACAGACAGCCCATCCAGTCTGTCAGGCCAGCGCCTGCAGGTCTCGAAATGCTTAAGAATTAGAAAGACTGGACCGGTCAGAGAATGATGGAGCACAGGGAAACTGACGATGAGCATGGACCACCTGAAGACTCAGATCTCGCTGTGTAAAGTAAATAACGGAATACCTAACGGTGAGATGCATTCATGATGTCTACGAGTACTGTACAGCGTAACAAAGACCTGAGCTAAGACGTATCAACTCCGAAAGCAGCACCTAGTACATTCTTGCCACCGGGGCTCTCCACGGCGTCGACTGTGATGGTTCGCTCGGCTGCGTCACGTTCTCCATCGGCGCTGACATACCTGCGTCTGCCTTGGGAGCGGAATCCTCACCCTTACGCTTGCGACCGCGCTTTTGTTTGCTTGCCGCAGCCTTCTCCTTTGCGGCACGCTTGGCTCGAGCTTCTACAAGGTCTTCGTAGCTCATCACCTTGGCCTTCCCCAGCACTATGGACCGTGTTGACCGGCGAACTTTGGCTTCACTATTTACCCTGGCTAAGAGTTGGTTGTGATCTTGCAGCAGATGCTGCTTCGCAAAGGAAATTTGGGCAGCACTTGCCAGCTTCTAAACGCGTCTTTGCAGGCGCTGTCTGCTTCTTTTGTTAAGCACACCCACATCCCGCTTAATCAAGCTGTGCAGCAACACAACGCCTTCTGCTGTTACTGGTGTGACAGGGGTCACAGGCGTTACTTGTGCTTCCGGTCGAGAGTAGGAGCCTGTGATATGGTCCTCTGTAGGTATTGTGAGTTCCAGGGGCGGCTTTGGCGTGCTACAAAGTACTCTCTCTAGATTGAATGGAACCAGACCGGTGGCTGCCCACCTGGCTAGGATATTTCTCTTGGTCAGCGCTTTTTCCCTCGCCGGTGCATATAGGCTAGTAAAATGTTCCTTGCCAATTGCATCTATCCCGCCTTAATTTAGGCGTTTAACCTGGTCGCGGTAGGCGGTCTTCAGAGGCGCAAACACTAACACGTCGCACGGTTGGGTCTTGTGCAAGGTGTAGGAGGCCAGACAGCACAAGATGATGTTATGCTCGAAGCAGAACTCTAGGGACTCCAGGGTCTCGTGACTTCCGAATCCATCACAGATTAATACACGTGGTTTCCCGTTCGCTTTCTCCCAAGTCTCAGGGTCAAAAACACGCTTGAGCCACTCCAGGCTGATCTTAGAGTCATTGTAACCGTTTTCAGAAAATGCGTAATGCCACTTGGGGGTGGGATAGGTGGTCCAGTTGCTCCGATGGGTTGCCGCTGGCCAGATGATCAAAGGCGGTAGCTTTTCGCCATCCGCACTGATGCACTCAATAGCAGTCACAAGGGTGCGCTTCACACCTGTGCCTCTGTGTCCCCGCAGGTCGTCTTTCCCTACTAGTACCTTGACAGAGCCAAGCATGCTAAGCAAGACTCCTGTCTCGTCCATGTTGTAGACGTTCTCCGGCAGAACAGCTGGATCCTGTAGTACCTTACCAATCACGTCAAACCACTCTGTAATCTTGTCGTATATATAGATGTCATGACGCTTCCAGTCTATAGATCGCACTTGTCTCGCTTTAAGCTCAGGCTGACGCTCCTCAAAGGCTCAAGCCCAATTTTTGCCCGGGGCTCTCGTCAGTCTTCTCGCAACGGATCGTCGACAGGCAAGGCAGAAAGCTAGCACGGGTATGTACTTGATGCGGACAGGCTGTCCGAAGCTAGACATTAGTAACAGGAACGCAGTAAGGGCTTTTTCTTCCTCAACAGTGAGATACTGTTAGCTTTGCGCCTTTGCCTCTATAGAGGGTCGCCCACAGGCACGATTGTAAAGCGTGGTAAGAGGAACGCCGCTGGCATCAGCTCAAGCAGCCCATAGCCTGTCATCGTTCAGAGGAGCCTCTGCAAGTGCCTTGCTGGCGCAGTCCATCTTGATAATAGTGTTGTCGTAGAACAGCAACACAAGCGCACAAGGAGCACAGTAACAAATGGCATAGAGGCCGTTCGCAAGCTTAAGGTGCCAAAAATAGTTCCTTATAGAACCTTCTCAAAGGTCAGCTACCGTCGTCAAATACAATCTTGCGTATGATACAAAACACTGCTGACAACGACAATGTCCGTATTATATAAGCTCGCTAAGCCTCAATGTCTGAGAAGCGGTCCACAGTTTTCGACGCGGACAATTCCAGACAACACTTCTTGTTCAACTTTAAGTGCCTGCAATGCTTAGGAAGTTCATTTTGTCGAGCGAGCTATCCATAAGACTTACCAAGACTTGATCTGTTTAAGACTGTCACGTTCTAGCAGGGGTGCAAAACTTGCACAGCTCTAGAAGCGGTGCACAGAATAAAGGACAACGTGAGAACGACAACGTAATAATCTAGTTTGACCCTCAAGAATTACAGAGGAGAGCTCGGTCCCTGGCATGTATCAAAGGTCTTGGGTAATATCCAGAGATGGGGAAATGATTTGTGTTGGAAGGAAATCCTTTTCTGGACAGCGGGTTTTCCTTAACAAAGGGGGGGATATTACTCTTTCTCTCACCTCCACTGTCAAGTCGCACAACCGCGCCTCCTCAGCCTAGATCCCCTCGCCTGCACTTCTCCTGCATTGCAGCTATCACTAGCTTAACCTTTGTAGATCGCAAACGAGCTCGAGGGCAGACGGGCGTACCTTGGAAACATGTTGCCATCGATAAGACTGCCAAACAACTGGTCGATTGGACGAAGCATTGGGCTCGATGGTCGGTGCGCCGGCGACTATACGGGTGGCTGTACTATACGCTCTGCAAGATGCTCCGGGATGCCTTGGTGTAAACTGTTGATCCCTTACGTTTGCCCCTCGAGCCATACAAAGACATCTTCGTCCTTGTCGTCATGGCTGTGCAGGTACTTATGCACGTCACTCGCCATAGGGTTGTCTGCCGTACCGCTGATTTCGAACGTCCCCTTCGATTTCCTGGATGCCATGCTAAATTAGCTCGGTCCAACTATCCAACAGCAATTATATGCATTGACGCTGCAACATGGCTTGTCCGACGATGGGGGCTACCGAATGGGGATCATTTCCAAAGACTATGTCGAACAATATAAAGAAGCCGCTGAAAGAATTATTCGAGTGTCGCATCACGGACGCAATAACAGTAGTGTACAAATGGCAAGCTTGGCCGTTGGCTTGCGCGTAATGTTCCATTTGGTATTGTGCCGGAGCGTCTTGACAAGAGACGTGCGACTGTAGTGATGGTATTGGGGAGAACTACCGGCGATGGACACCCAGCGATACTGACATACACGAATCGAGGCACCGCGGAGACAGTCCGTCTTTGAGACTAAGATTTTCTGTCTGGGGTGTCCGTTTGCAGGTGGGTTTTGAGGTTGAGAGCTAGACATCGTTAGTCGATTCGAGTCGATGTCATCGGCCCAGTTCTGTTAGGAGCGGAGTGTGTCGCTTCTGCGTATTGGAATAATAGGTTCAGATATTAGAGCTGCTAGTAAAACGTATACGTAATTGAGGTGATGGGTTCGTTAGTCCAGCTCAAGTCTCGCAGTCAAGCGCCCCTGTGCGTGGATGGGCTCGAATTCATACCGGCCTTGTTTCCATCCAGTATCCATGAGCAGCGGTTTCAGGCCTTGGTTGAAGTTTAGAAGGCAGACAGTGGCACTGAGACCGGCTGTTGTTGCGAGAGCCAGTGAGCAACCTGCGAATAGGAGCATTTCGTTCTTCAATATAGTGTGTGAAAGTAGACTGCGCGGTATGTCGTTCAGTACGAGTATGCGACTAACTAGATACGCTATTTCGCCAGCTCTGAGGACCTGAGGATGATCTTAACATCATGCTTGATAACAAAGTGCTGGAGGTAGGTGACTTACCAGAGCGGCGACTGCTCCGAGCTTATTTTCACGTTTAGTGAAGATGATGGTCATGGCCAACTGTATCCAGAGTATAGGTATAATCGCAATAGTCAGAGGGAACTCTGGGATTTCGTAGTGCACGTCCACTAGACCGTAGACAACAATGAATGCGATGACGAAGTAGACGTCAAGCTTCATGACAACAAGCAGTACCTAGTACAGATTAGGTCCTTTGCACAACATTTAATGGAACCAACTTACTTGATAGTTGAGGTACTTGCGCCTGACCGAAAGACTCCCACTAATGTGTCGGTAGATCGCCCAGGCAAACTCACGATTGAGCCTAAACGTGAGCAGCCAGGATAAGGTCATGCAAACACCCACAAGTATGCTCGATACAATAAGTGCAGGCTTAACCACTGGCCAAAAGCGTACATCCGCCTTCACAAACGGCTTGTTACCGAGTGCGTAATTGCTGGCCAGATTGACTGCATTCTCATGTGTCTGTCCAAAGCGCATGATAGAAAAGACGAAAACGCCAACATTGAAGATGCTGATACCAAAGAGCTGGAGGTTGTTTCTCGCTCGGAGGGCGTCGATAGCCAGGCCCGCTAAGTAAATATTGCCCAAGGCAAAGACAGCGAAGTTTACTGGCACAACATACGAAGCGGGCACCTGATAGACAACCGGATTAATCCACCTGAAGTACCGTAAAAGCACAACTCTGGCTTCTTGTTAGTCTCTTATCGACTCATTCTAGCAGGCGGGTGCTCACATATCAAGGATAGATGTTCCAATTGCCTGTGTGGCTGTGACCCCTAGGAAAGCCCATTCGGTCCCGGTCCGCGGCTTGTACATAGCTAAAAAGATAGTATGTGATATTCTCGGTAAGAAAACGAGATCTAGAAGACTGTTTGGTTTCTATAGGTGTTCGATAGACATTGGTGACAGTCACAAATACAGCACAACCGTGATCTCGGTGTACCGTCTCAACGAAGTTTTCCGCTCGTCCCTTTTAGCGCGAAACGGTAGCTCTCGGCATGCCCGTATTCCGCAAATAGCAGCGTCGTTGCGACAAAGCATGGGTCTACATGCTGCGAGAATATGGGCGAAGAGCAGCTGTAAAACGCATTCAAAGTGATCGTGGAGGTTGCCTGCGCGCTCGAAGGCTGGCGGAAACATGGCTGCAGGATCGCGGTCCAGACCAACCAGACCCCGGCTCATCCGGCACGTCATCTCGGGAAGGTGGGGCGGCTGCTCCTTCTGTTTCGCCTTGCAGCCCTGAAAAGCGACCACCAAATTTTGCGACACTGATGGATTTTATATCACATCGCGAATTCGAGTGCTTTTGTCTATTGCGCTACCATCTCGTTTCTCACAACTGCTCAAATCTTCACAGCCTCGTCGTCCTTTGTGACAGCAGGTGGGAACTCACGAGAATCTCTCGCCTCATCGGGAAGCTTTCCTTCAATACTAGTCCTTGCTGCCAACTGCTCCGCTGCACCAGGAGCGAAGTCACGGTATTCAGCGCTTGTGCCAAGCGTGAAGCCAAGATAGACAGTTCCGATGAATGTAACAACCAGCATGGCAAACACAGTCCAGTTGCCCGCGGGATAGTTTGGACCGTCGGTTTTGGGGAAGAGGAAAGGTGCACTGATACCACCGCAGTTAGAAATAGCGATAGTCACACCAGTAGCCAATGCAGTCGCTGTCGAACCGGATACTGTTGCGGTACGGTGGGCAAGGAACGGCATGACTGCCGAGTTGGTGCAGGCAATCAAGAAGACGGCGACGTAACGACCGATCCAGTTCTTTACAACTGCTAAGACAAGATACCCGGTACCGACAAGAGTCAGACCAGCGAGAGCGTGACGAATGCGTTCCTTGGAATAGTCGGAATGAATGCAGTTGCCCAATATTATAAGCAGACCAAAGACGTTGGGTGGCACAGTCAGCAGCTGCCCGGTGTAGCCTGTGAACCCGAGGTTGGCAATGATGGTGGGCGAAAAGTAAGAGAAGGCGTTCAGACTGTTAACCATGAAGAAATAGCTGATTGCGTACACCCAGAACAGAGGATCCAGAAGCGTCTGCTTCGCGATCTTCGCGCTGAATGTCTTGTCTTCTTTGTTGGGTGCGAGAGGTCCCATACGAGCAATGGCGAAAGCACGCTCCTCTTCGGTGAAGAACTTGGCATCCTGGGGATAGTTGGGCATCCAGACCCACACGACAGCGCCGAACAAGACCGCAGGGACACCAGTAATGACGAAAAGCCACTGCCATCCGGCTAGGCCTGCTCTCCCGTTCAGAAAGGAGATCCCGGTCGCCAAAAGACCACTGAAAGCTCCAGCCACCGCGACTGATCCAGCAAAGATGGCAAGACGAGTAGCTCGCTCGGATGGCTTGTACCAGTAGCACAAGTACATTACAACGCCCGGAAAGAACCCAGCTTCTGCGATACCAAGGAAGAATCGAATAGCCAGGAGGCCGCCAAAGCTCTTGACGGCACATGTACAGATCGTGATAATGCCCCAGCTGATCATTATACGACCTATCCACACTGATGGCGAGAAGTACTTCATGGCGAAGTTACTTGGAGCTTCGAAGATAACATATGGTACGAAGAAGACGGCAACAGCAATGTTGTAGCGATTGCCAGTGAGTTCGAGTTCGTTTACAATGTTGCTTGCTGGGGTATTGTTGTTCAAGGTACGAGCGTTGCCCAAGTTGACCTATTGCATGTCAGCTAGGTGTCCGACTGAGCTCACTGCAAGTCTACTTACACGATCCAGGTAGTTGATGAGGTAAGAGATGCAGATGAAAGGAAGAACGCGCATGTCGATCTTGCGTACAATGCGCCTCTCCATAGCTTTGTCGTTCAAGTCCGGAACGTATGTCGAGCCGACAGCCATAGTCTGCTCAATATTGGCCTGATCGGCTTGCTTCACGTCGGAGGTCGTCATCCTGGATAAATCTATAATAGATGGGGAATCGGACAGTTGTGTGAACCTGACATTTTCGAGCAAGAGACCGCTGCTTTTGAATTCTGCATCTTGCTCCCGACATTGCTAGATGCGACTCCGGCTGAGCAAAGCCAACTTCTTGGAGGGCGATAACAAAGATACGGCGCTCAACAACTCATTCGAGATGACATTGCATCGGTCCTTCTTCGCGTTGTTATCTATGCTCGCTATAGAGTATTGACCAATTGGCACCCATGGGGTAAGTCACCGTTCGGCGTATGATAGCCCGGGCCGACATCGGTTGAAAGCCAAGCCACATCCGCTCTGCTGCTGGGGAGAAATCCACGACGCGTCTCGGCTCGCCCCACCTTGACATCACGGTTTCAGTCATTTTGTTTCGTCAAAGGCCAACCGTCTGCGTGTGTTATCTGGATGGTGCTTTTGGCATGAACGAATTTTTCCGAGGTCTTCACTTTCACGCGACAATAGATCGAAAGGCGAACCAGCTTCCGTGACAGCAATTGTGGGTGTTGCTTGAATCCGACATCAGTCTCGACGCACAGGTGGCTATCTTCAGAAACTGCGGGCACAGGCAGGACATTAGAAAGCCAGCAACGCTGCGTACAGCTCTCTCACTAAGATGCCGCCTTCTACCTTCAATATCCACGCCGGAGAAGTACCTATCAGGCCGCCACGCTCGTATCCCACGGATCTGTAAGACGTAGAAACTCAATATGTGCAAAGTTTTGGTCTACCAACCCACGCAACTCAACGTTTCCGCAATCGGAAACACAGCTATCCAGTCGTGACCGAGGATTCGCGTTTCTTCCAATATCCGGACATTGTTTTATCCACGGTATCCACATTCCGTCTTCTGTAGCAATGGCCTCAGGCATTGTAATCTTTGTCGTGCCGCGCGAGTGTATTGCTTCTCCGAATCTCCATTAGATTCCAACTTGTCACGGAGAAGCTACAAGAGCGAACGTCGCAAGTCGGCAATGTAAATCTTGCCTGCAGTGTGCTAACCCAAGCAGATCAAGGTACTCACGAGGTACAAGCCTACCATGATGAGCCCCTTGCTGATTGTACAGTGGCTCATAGCGAGTCCTGGGGCTGATGGGAGTGATATCGTATCATATACTGCAGGCTGGACAGTCTACTCAGCATCAGCACCACGCCTTGCAACAAAATTGTCGCGGTTGAGAAAGATGCTTGGATGTTGATCTGATTAGAGCTTACAGATCATCAGTACAACCTTACTCTGCTTTACATTAGGGTCCATCTGTTTAGACATGAAACCGACACCATGTTGAGACACAGTGTTGACCTGTCTCATTACACCCGCGTGAATGATTCCGCTTTTCACTATGCTGACATGTACGATTCATAGCACGAAATTTCCGATATCTTGCCTTTCCAGTGAGTAAAGGTATCTGTTCCACAATGGGGTATCCGTCTAAAAAGCGACAGCGTGCAGAAGAAGCCGACTTGTACGCTTCCAAGCGCCCGCGCACCTCGCGAGCAAACCAACACTTAATACAAGAACCGCGCACCGACCGCAGGCCTCCACGCACACCATCCCCGGCCGCCGGCACAAAGCGCTCGAGCCCTGACGAGCGCGTAAGCAGCACCCCGCCCCCGCAACCCATCGACACCAAAGCGCTGTACAAAGCGCACAAAGCGGAAATCGAAACTTGGTACGACTGTGACTTCTCGCTCAAACAGAGGATCCCCGCGGGCGGGCGTATGTTGACGAGCAACCACCGCTGGTACCAGAAAGTGCATGCGTGGATGAAAGCGCAGGGGCTGGCGCAGTCGCCGAGGAAGAAACGCAGACTCAACGACGGCTCGCCTGTGAATGATACGCAGGAACAGCTGGAGCGGAAGCCGCATCATGTTCGGTACCCTGAAGATCTGGTGGGTGTGCCGGAGTACCCGCTTGTCAGGCTCGAGGACTTCACGGTAGCGCCGGATGGAAGATATGCGTGCTCGCATGTGCATCTCGAGCCGCTGCGGGATTGCTGTAGGTTTGGGTTGACGCGGAGCGGGAAGAAGGCGGCGATCAAAAAGGATGTTTTGCGGTGGAAGGGTAAGGTGGAGAAGCTGGTTGATAAGAAACAGCTTGATAGACGGCATATGACGTGGCCGGGTTGGACGGTACAGGAGCTGAGGAGGAAATATCAACCTGAAGTTTGGGAGCGGCAGCAGCTGAAGAAAAGCGCTGATAGAGAAAGGAAGAGAATGGAAGATAAGCGACGAAGTAGTAGATGGGACGTGGGAAGTGAGAATGCGGGACAGACGGACGGTCAGCGAACAGCACAGCAGTCCGTATCTCAGCGACAGACACAGATTACTGATGCTCAACAGCGGGATTCAGATCGCTCAATATCTACTCCTGCCACTATCGCAGCGATGCCAGCGCTTCAGCAATCAGCTCCTTCCCCGGTACAGCGACCGATTGCACCCATGCGTCGTTGCGGCGTCCCCGACACCATCACCAGTGCTCAGGCCACTTTTCTCGCCGAACAAGCTCACACGAATCCACACCTATTACAAAGTCACGAAGCTCTCTACCACGACGCGCAGTACCAGGAAAACCGGAAAGAGCACCCTAACTTCGCGCTACTGAGGAAGTGGTACCTAGCTTACTTTCTCAAGCAGCAGCACCAGCCCCTCACCTCGGAACAGCAAGCAATGCTAGAGAATGGCGATCCGAGTCGAGAAGATAGGAAACACAACAGGGATGTGCCAACGCTGGGAAAGGCGGATGAGCTATTCGGTGAGTACCTTCAAGTCGTGAGAGCTAAGGAGATACAGAGGTCGCAGAAAGGTGTGCAGCAGCCTGCGCCGTCTGCAGGACAAGTAAGCAAGCAGGCGCCAAGCAGTTCTGCGACGACAACGCCGGCAGTGCAACAGGGTTCTTCAGCGCAAGCTGAGACCTATGACTTCGACGAGTTGTTCGGAGACATATGGAAGACGCCGCCGGTGACTCCGGTAGAACAGCCTGCATCGCAGATGCCTTTCAAGGTCTTGAGTCCCGAAGAGCTAGACAGTGAAATTGATAACATCATGGGACGCGCACCCTCGCAGACAACACAGCCTGCAGTATCCATAGTAGAGACGATAGCTAGTGATACGACGACACTGCGTACCAAAAAGTCCTACCTAACCACACTGCCGCAGGCATTTGCTACAGGCAATCGAAGTGTGGACGATGAGACGCAAAAGCTGCTAGAGTATGCTTACCAAACAGCTACGTCACAGCAGCACATCTCAGAAAACAACAAGCTTCTGAGTCGGACCGTCGAAGATTGTAAACCTGACTGGCAGCGGTACTGTGATTTTTTCACAGATAATCGTCGCCATGCGGGACAGCACCCACCGAGAAAGCAGATGTTGATGAGCTCGAGATCAGTGAACAGCTGAGCAAAGTCTAGGTAGCAGTATCCGAAGACTTTGACGATCCTCTCGGGCAGCAGCTGCTTGTCGAGCATGACGCTAGGGTGGCTGAGGCGCATATTACGAATCTTGCTCGGCATTGCTGATCGTGTAAAATACACAAGGAAATTAGATTCCAAGAAGATTGAAAGTAGTGGAAACAAAACAGCAATAGAACTGCCACACAGATATACAGCCAGAAGGACGCGACTCTGGAGAACGACGAGCTAAAAGGCCAAAGATGATATAGATGTGATCGAAGAGCAACGTGCAGCAAGACCCTGACATGTGAGCAGGAACTTGAACTTGGACTCCGGAGATAGGAGTATAAGCAACGTTAATGTGACGCAACACAATCCCTGCTGTCAGCGTACTTCTGTGGCCCGCCGTTGTACGACATGGAGACAACCAGGGCTGAGGGTTCGAGACTCGCGTGATCAACGTTGCCGCTGGCGGAGTGGTCGCGAAACATCGATGATTGTCAGTCTCCAGGGTCTGCAAGCAGGATTCAGTCGCGTCTTCCCGCCGCGTCATCACAACTACTGCCGTGACCTGCGCAGCATAGCTGCCGATACCGGAAACTGGCCAGACGTGATGCAGATATCGACCGACATTGTCGCGAGGCTGGGCTCATCACTGAGGCAAGACGTGATCGCTGAATAGCAGGGCCCGAAGCCAATAGTCCGGAAATATGTCGCGAGGCAAGGAGTGAGGTTGGTCGTTGATAGAAGCCCGATGCTCCCCACATGGCGTCCCTAGCGAGGTGGTCAGTGCCACATGTCGTGCAATGCTATCCGTCATGCTGCATAATATCCCTACCTTGTCACCTGCATCTTGACACCTGCACCTCGACGCCTCACCTTAATAGACGCTGCACAAGCTTCTGATAGCGACGTGCATTATATTGCAACTTCTTCTATCGTGCATCCCTTCGTCCGCCACCCGCGGACCGTCATTCCCAAACCATACCCCGACCCTGGACGCGCATCACCCCGATATCGCATTGCCATCGTCACTCTATACAGCGCGCGTCTCCCAAAAGAGAAGGTATTTGGTACTTTGAGATTGTCGAACACGATTCGATCGCGCATAACGGCCTATCAACAGCGATCTGAATCCAATTTGCGCGGAAGCTAGGCGCAGGTTGGAAGGTGCCACTGCGAGCAGCTGCCGAGAACCTCTCCCAAGCCAGACTGCCGTGCAGCCGAAACCCTGCGGTACCACGTACCAGTGCACATGCTGTAGTGTTGTATTTGGGGTTGTACGAATAGGATTGAGCAACACGACGACACGGAAGGTTTTAGGCGCGCTGATCTGGGGAAGCTCTTTTTATAGTGAAGTCGGCCTCGCCACTGGGCATTGCTCTTGATCAGCAGATCTACCTCGCCATATGCGCAGCCTCCACAGCAGCAGATACGTCTTGGGAGCTGACATGGATACCTCGCCATCGCCATCAGCTCTCCTGGCCCTGCCTGCGGAACTCATCCAGCACATCCTCAGCTTCTTGCCACTTTACGATTTGCTCACAGTCAGTCTTGTGAATCACGCGCTGAAGTACCACTCCCACGAAGACACATTATGGCAGTCATTTGTACAAGAGCAGGTTCCAGGACACAATGTACCAAAACCCAGGAACATCTCTTGGATGGAGATCTTCCAGCAACACCACCCATACTGGTTTCTGGCCAAGAACAAGATCTGGTTTTCTGATACCGCGCACACTGGCAAGCTGATTGTCGCCCGGTACGATCACCGACTCAATGCAATCGAAGCCTACGCACTGGTCGCCGAACGGAAGCACCCTGTCATGCAGATATGGGAGTGGAATCCAGAGGCCATCATCCACACCTTCCAGCCCAAGGTGCAGCTAGACATGGTGTCTCCAGTCATACGACTGAACGGAAACTCGTACGAGCGGGTGTACGGCGATCGGCTACAACATGAGATTCACCTGGACGTACATCAGGAAGTTTTGAACGCGACCGCTGGCATTCGATCGCGACTCCTGCTCGCCCGTCCGTGGCCAAAGGAAATCACTACGAACGCGACACCCGTCTGGCCTCCACACATTCTTCCTAGCACCGACCGAACACGCAATGACACATCACCCTCCGGTTTCCGCCATACTGCTAGCAAGCCAGGACGTTTGAACGAACTCTCGACGACCTCGTTCAGGATTCGGCGGTGGATGGAGTTCGCTTCGCGGGCGAACGGTGTATCGATGCGCGTCGGCGAAGACATCACGACCTTCGCCACGCTCCCTGAATCTTGCTACACGCCTACAGCGCAAAAGCCATGGCAGGGAGTCTGGGTTGGCGACTATGCTGGCCATGGCTGCGAATTCCTACTCATCACTCAGCCCGACAATCCTCACCCGCTGCCTGAGAGAGCCCAATGGGCAATGCGCGCCCGAGAACGGGAAGGCAGTGTCAGCAGCGCGGGGAGCTGGAGCACTGCGCCTGTTGAGGCCGACACGTCCTCGTCTTCAGACGAAGAGGAGATGTTCGAGACAGCGGACGACCTGGAAGACAGTGTGGCGACGCTACAAGGCGCGGATATTCAAGCCGACTACGGTACGGGGAATGCAGAGGAGGTCGCGACGGACGATGAGGACACCATCTACCGCGGTAGGATCGAGGCCATCAAGCTCACGGGCGATCCAAACATACCGCGTGGAGAATACACGTTCATTGCGCCAGACATTGGGCCGAGTGGCCTGATCCGTGTAGCGACTGAAGAGATGTTCAAGGGCGCAAGAATCGTCAAGAGCGTTGGGCACATTGCAGCTCATGGATTCAGAGACGGTGAGTGCTTGACGTGTCATGGAGAAGAATCTAAGCTGACAAGAACAGACACGTACATGACATCGCAGCTGATTCTTGTCTCGCACGATCGATTGGCGCAATACTGGGAGACATTCGGACATGTGTCGTTCTATCAGCGTGTGAACCTCGATGACTTTGTGAAGGTGTGAATGAGAGGTTGGGCAGCGGTGTCCTTGTAATATACAGCGATAACCGTAACAACGAATTCGCCGTCAACAGCCAATCTGATGCCGAGACCATGGACACGAGACGGCTGAAGGAAGCAAGATAAGCTCATGATGCAGGCGTCGATCGTGGCTTCCCCGCGCTAGCCCTGTGACCCCTGTCAAGAAAAACGCGACCCACGTCATGTCTCGTTCATTAGCGTCGCCGTCGAAAAGGCCGCCCCTCGTGAGAGTTGAAGACAAGCTCGGAATACCAACTCAACTTGTTTTGCACTGCTTCTGCTGACACGTTATTCACCATGGCGCCTCTCCACGAAAGCTACGAGCTGCGCGTAACGGCCGGGTCGACGTACGACCGCACAAAGCACCAAATAGTGCCCGTCAACACGGAGAAACCGGTGCACATCTCGTCGGAGCTGATCGATGCGCAGATTCACATGCGCATCAAGGACTACCGGGGTACCTCACGAGCCTGACAGACACAAGTTGCACGACGAATGCAGTAGCTAATTCGAGCAGGCCTCCCCAAAGGTTCGCCGGCCACAAGCCCCTACTTCTCCTCCCCCCAGCACCCGTACGACCGCTACTCGATATCCTTCTCGTTCGTGCCCAAGCAGGATATCCGCGGCGACCACCTCGTGTTTGGAAACGACTTTGAACACCCGATCCGCGACCGCCTGCCGCCGCTGTTCGACAAGGCGTTTGGCATCGTCAAGTGGTGGATCGACCCCGGTCTGGACGGCGATGTGTACGGCGACGAACCGTACTTGTACGGCGCGCTGCTGTCGAGCATTAACGTGCTGCGCATCGGTGACAAGAAGGACAGCGCAGACGCAGCGAAGGGCTCGGCGGACGCGGGGTACGAGAACGTGCCCGCAGGCGAAGAGGGGGAGGCGGTCGTGTACACCGAGGGCGCAGACGGGTCGGGCTCTGACGTCAGGAGCTCTCACAGCATTCCCGCGGGCTCGTCGCAGCGGCAGAGATACTTCCTCACCGAGGCGAACCGTAAAGACTTCACGTTCGAGAAAGGCCGCGAGTACAAGTGCGATTTCTTCAACCCGTACCTAGACTTCAACGAGTTTGCGCTCAAGATCGGGTACGGACTGCCCAACATCTCCATCATCGGGCACTGGGATGGGCAGCCACTTCGGTACGTTCCCCTTCAGTCCTCATCTCAAATTCCCACTCTACATATAGAGAACGAAGAAAGACGCTTGAAATCATTTTTTCTTTAAATTTAGAGGCAGGCTGACGGAATATGACTAACCAGACCGCACTCACTCAGATACACGCTCAAGGACAAGTCTACCAACACGGAGCTGTTCGTCGTCGTCATCCAGCTGTGTCCCACGGAGCAGGCGGTCAAGGACGGCGCCAAGAGCGCGGAAGAGGAGTTCCAGGAGGTCCACGGCCAGCCGCTGCCGAAGCCCGAGGAGAAGGCTGGCAGCAACGATGATTTGGATTGATGGGCACTCTAAGGGATGCATTTATGGGGTTGAGTAGGGGCATGAGCTAGGCGTTTGTTTGGTAAGCTGAACAGGATATTAGGCGGGGATTGTATAGATAGGAACATTGAAACACTCTCAAAGTTTCCGCTCCTCAATGGAGAGTCCTCGTTGGCGTGTCTACAGCAGATGGATGGCTCCCCACGGAGTGCTCGCCTCGAGTTGCCGCGTCCATGCTCACCGCGCGTGCCGTCTCCGGTCCTCGGCGGAGCATCATCCCAAAACTTTCGAAAAGTGTCACAGCTCCAGTACAACACCACAGCTCCACAATGGCCGCCCGCACGCTGAGAATTGGTACACACACACTCAATGGGTCGAAAACGTGTATTCCAGAGCTAATTGACCAGGCCTCATCCCCGGTGACGGCATTGGCCGCGAAGTCATCCCCGCCGGCCGCCGCATCCTCGAGGCGCTTCCCTCGTCGTTTGGCCTCAAGTTCAGCTTCTCGCACCACGAGGCTGGCTGGGACACGTTCCAGAAGCAGGGCGTTGCTCTGCCCGAGGACACGGTCGCCGCGCTCAAGTCTGACTGCGACGGAGCTCTCTTCGGCGCCGTCTCGTCGCCGTCGGTAGCGACCAAGGGCTACTCGTCGCCCATCGTCGCCCTCCGCAAGCGCATGCAGCTGTACGCCAACGTGCGCCCCGTCAAGTCTGTCGCCAGCGCCAAGAGCCCCGTCGACCTCGTCATCGTTCGCGAGAACACCGAGGACCTCTACGTCAAGGAGGAGAAGACGTACGCCGCCGCCGACGGCAGCAAGATCGCCGAGGCCATCAAGCGCATCTCCGAGACGGCCTCGTACAACATCTCCGCCATGGCCGGCGACATTGCCCTCCGCCGCCAGCGCGTCCGCGACGCCGGCGCCTCCTCGATCCACTCTCGCCCCCTCGTCACCGTCACCCACAAGTCCAACGTGCTCTCGCAGACCGACGGGCTCTTCCGCGAGACGGCCCGCCGCGCCCTCGCCGAGCAAAAGTACCAGCTCGTCAACGTCGAGGAGCAGATTGTCGACTCGATGGTCTACAAGCTCTTCCGCCAGCCCCAGGACTACGACGTCATCGTCGCCCCCAACCTGTACGGCGACATCCTCTCTGACGGCGCAGCCGCCCTCGTCGGCTCGCTGGGCCTCGTGCCCTCCGCCAACGTCGGCAAGGACTTTGTCATCGGCGAGCCCTGCCACGGCTCCGCACCTGACATCGAGGGCCAGGGCATCGCGAACCCCATCGCTACCATCCGGAGCACCGCGCTGATGCTCGAGTTCCAGGGCGAGGAGAAGGCGGCCGCAGCCATCTACGCGGCCGTCGATGCGTGCCTCGAGGAGGGCAAGCTTCTCTCGCCCGACCTTGGCGGCAAGGCCAAGACCAACGACATCATCGAGGATATCTGCAGGCGCTTGTAGCCCCCAAAGCATAGCCGTTTGAAAAAGCAGTGTAGAGTAGATACCATGTACCTTGACAACCAAGCCGAGTCCGCATAGATACCCACCGTCCCAACTTGTCCCGCAACGTCGTGACTAGAGCCTGTTCCATACGCAGACATTGCTAGGGAGCATGACGCCACAGCAGACGACTGCCTCGCTACCCGATCTGCGACCATGAAGCCACAGAGACAATACAAAGTAGACGCCACGACCTCGAATCCGATGTGCAGGTTTTAGGCTCTTGTACGGAGCTCGCAGGCTTTCCCGTGTAATTTTTGGATCTAATGTGACTTACAGGCAAGCCTTGAACGGCCAGTCCTCACTCATGTGCAGTCGCCCTTGTTGCTTCTTGGGCACAGTCATTTCTTCCACCGGCGCCGACCGAGTCATCTTGAGCCATGCACTGATCAAGTGAATCTGGTATCCACCCCACACGATCAGGGATGCTTCGGCAGGCTAAGCTGAACAAGCCCTTTAGCCCACTTAATTGCCTCTCGAAATCACGGACAAGCTTTGACAAGCTTTTCTAACCCGCTTGGCGGTGAATGTCATCTTCGCTATGGACTCGGCTAGCCTACACGAGGTAAGCTGGCTATTACAATACGAAGATATCCTACCCTACACGAGTATCGATAGTACGACGGTGGCCTTGCAATCTCCGCCAACCTACCCAGGTAGAGCCAACTTACCCTCACCTCCTCCCAACTCAGCGTCCAGCTCCCAGCACGCCGTGACCACAACACAATGGCCTTCCAACTCAGCACCCAGACCACACCCCCACAAACCCCAGCTCCGGCTCCACCCCAACACAACCGACCCCTGCATGCGGCACACCGGCGCCCTCCTACCTCCCCTCTCACCCAGCACACCCTACATCGCCATCGGCCCCGTCTCGAACTTCACCGCGCCACTCCAGTCCTGCTGCCCCAACAAGACACCAACCGCGATCCAGAACTACCGCGGCGGACCGAATCGCAACGACGACGATGCGCCGCTGTCTTGCTACTACTACTGTGCATTTAACGGCACGTACGCTGATGTCGAGGCTGCGCTGAACTGCACGAAGCGTGTGGCTGAGGGGGAGGGGAAGTACGGTGTTGGGGTTTTGGCTGCGAGTTTGGATTGGCCTGGAGAGAGCGCGGGGCGGCGGAGTGGTGGTGGTGGTGGAGTGTGGAAGTGGGTTGTGCTGGGGCTGGTGATTGTTGGTGCTGGGGGGCTGTAGAGTGAGAGGATAGGTGAAGCTTGGTGTGGTTGGTTACTGGCAGTGCATGAGCTTGGCACTTCTCGAGTCTGAGCATGCCTTCAAGCGCTTAATCAGTCTGCAGGTTACAATCTCCATATACCGAGGAAATGTCGAAAACACAGATCACGCCCAAGACTGCGCGGTAATGAAGGAAAGAGACAGTGTACACCCCAGCAGCAGAACATGCGCTGCCATGGAGTAACAACATCAACAACAGTCCTAAACGACCAACGAAATAAACTCCACATCGGTATCTATCAATACCATATGCCGAAGACTCCTGGCGCGCTGCGGTCCGCTTGGGATCCATCAGAACCCCACAAATCACCCCACATCTCCCTCCACAGCTTACCCCACTTTGACGTTTTCCGCACGATCTAAGAGCCTTTCTGCTCATTTGCATAATCATTGCTCAGCAACCTAGTGTCGATTTGCATAGATCCTCGTGTGGTGCTGACTCGAAGACATGCGTAAAGTCTCAACCATTCCTCAATCTGGTCATGGCCCCCACATCCCCATGACTTGTTAATTCTACATCAACGCAGTAATGCGCCGAGCACCTCTACAACTACTTCCACCGTCCCAAGGGTCCTGCTTGAGCACCAATAGCTAGACCTGCTTCCACCATGGCATCCTCCCTCCAGGATCCGACTGAATACCAGAAGATCTTTCACTGGGCAGAAACACAGAAAGACGGCAGTATTCCGTCGTTCCGCACTAGAAAGAATGATCCTTACCACTACATGTCCGGATTCAACAACAGTTTCGAATCAGAAGCGGTCCCAGGAACTATCCCACATGGTCAGAATAGCCCTCGGAATGTGCGGTTCGGGCTGTATGCAGAGCAGATGACAGCTTCTGCGTTCGTTGCTCCGAGACACGTGAACAAGAAGGCATGGCTGTACCGAGCAAGGCCGGCAGTCGCTCATCAAGGCTTCGTGAGTTATTTTGAAGGTCCACTCGTCTGACTATCCGTTTTGCTGACTCCAACAGACCGACCTGCCCGACAACCCAGACACGGAGTCTAACTTCTTGCCCATCAACCCCCGAGTTCACGTATGCCCTACTCAGCTGGCCTGGTCTCCGTTTGATATCCCCGCGGAGGAGGTGGATTTCGTCGCTGGCCTCAGGACTATCGCCGGATCGGGAGATCCAACCCTACGCGAGGGTCTCGCAACTCATGTGTACGTGTGCACAAAGAGCATGGAAAAGAGCGCTTTCGTCAACTCCGATGGCGACTTCTGCATCGTGCCGCAGCAAGGCGCGCTCGACATCCAAACCGAGTTCGGGAATCTCTACGTACAGCCAGGCGAGATATGCGTGATCCAAAGAGGACAACGGTTCAAAGTCAAGGTCGACGGCCCGACCCGCGGCTACATCCTGGAAATCTGGGGCAGCAACTTCGAGCTCCCGGAACTCGGTCCACTGGGCGCCAACGGTCTGGCCAACGCTCGCGACTTCCTCCACCCCACAGCCGCGTACGAGATCACGCACGACGACCCGTGGTCGATCGTGTACAAACTGGGCGGCAAGTTCTTCAAGTGCACGCAGCAGCACTCTCCCTTCGACGTCGTGGCCTGGCACGGCAACTACGTGCCGTACAAATACGACCTGACCAAGTTCGTCAACGTCGGCTCCATCTCCGTCGACCACATCGATCCCTCCGTCTTCTGCGTGCTGACAGCGCGATCCCGCGACCCCAACGCGCCGCTCGCAGATATCCTCATCTTCTCGCCGCGCTGGGACGTCGCATCGCACACGTACCGCCCGCCGTACTACCACCGCAACGCCGCCTCGGAGCTGATGGGCCTGATCTACGGCGACTACGGCGGCCGCTCGGACCAGTTCGCACCCGGAAGCGTGAGTTTCGAGTGCGGCATGGTGCCGCACGGCGTCGCGTACGAGGAGTTCAAGGCCGCGACGCAGGCCGACCCCCCGCAGATGCGCATCTCGGAGGGCTCTGTGGCGTTCATGTTTGAGAGCAATAGGCCGTTTACGATTACGGATTTTGCGTGGAACAGCAAGAATAAGCATGAGCATGAGCCGAGTATGTGGGATAATCTTGTGGATAATTTCTCGCAGCATGCTGCGGAGGTAGAGCAGATATTGAAGGCGGCTTCGAAGCAGTAGTTTTTGATCTGGAAAGCAGGCTAGATACCAACTTATTCATGGTGTACATTTCATTTTTGTGCAGACTAATACTCTTCATGCCTCTGGTGGCGTCAAATGATGCTCAAGTCAAGCAATCCGATGAGCCAGAGAGATGCGATGATGCCTTTCAATTCTCCAAGCTCATGTTACCGATAGCCAAAGCCTTCCACACTTCATCAACCTTACCCGCTCCGATCTCTCGGACAGCGTCGATGTGGCGTTTCCTCCTTCTTACAGCAAACTCACCCTCGGCGACCACCGTGCTGTTCCCCAACGGTCCAAATGCAAAGTATTTATCTGCATCCCACGGATTCAACCCCGCGATGAACTCGATCCACATTCGAGCCATCGCGGAAGAGACTTGGCACGCACCAGAATTGAAGCTGAGATCGAAGCCACCGAACAAAAGTGCCAGATCCACGGTGTGATGGGCTCGGGCGGACGGCTGCCAGGGGTTCGCCTCGTCGACCAAGTACCGGAATACGGGTCTTCCTGCGCTACGCCATTGCGAGACGAGCGTTTCGGTTGCCAGCGTGAAGCGCACGTCGTGCAGCAGATCCAACGCTCCGGTCTTGCATGAGCTGGGTCGGTCGGGCGTTATCCCGTACAGAGCCTTCAGCGATGCGCTCTCGTCCCCTAGGAGGTCGAAAGCGCGGCAGATAGACTGGGGTGGAAGCGCTTCGACGCCGTTCCGCCAGATAGATGACTGTGTTTGATGTATAAGTTATGTGGCTCACAGACAAACAGGACCGCTCACCTCGTACTCGCAGTCGCCGATCAGCAGTCGTTCCGCACATCCCAGCTGGTCCTGCCAATCTTCAAGCCCAGGCTCCATTTGAAGGAACAGCGAAACGATTCCGAGATCCGCCTGCGCCTGGAGAACGTCCTCCACCAACGCCTTGCGAAGACCTGGGGCGCCGTTGAGCGACAAGCGCTCCTCGATCTTGGAAACCACATCCCTGGCCCGCGACTCCGGGAGCGGAGGAGATAGATACAGAGACCCGGACTGGAGAACGGCCTGTCGCATCGGCACACCCATGGCCATGTGCGCATGGACATATACAGCCCCGGCGCTCTCTCCCGCAAGCGTCACATTGTCCTACTCATCCCCACATTAGTGACTAGAATCCAGTTCTCGGTGGACATGCGGTACCGGATCGCCTCCAAAACCGGCGATGTGGCGTCTGACAAACTCCAGCGCGGCTCTTTGATCCGAAAGAGCAAGATTCTTCTCGCCGTTACAGTCACCAAACGCGAACACGTTCAGTCTGTAGTTTAGCGTGACGACTATCATGGGTTGTTGGATCTCGATGGATTTGCGAACGAGATTCGCAGGGTCTTTGGAGTCAGCAGGGATGGCGTCAGTGTAGACAGTGCGGAGAGCTACGCACCGCATAGTCCCGAAGCGCTGCTTCCGAATGTTACAACCTGTGAACCGCCTACGTCCGTGAGCGGGAGTTAGAAAGAGTTGGACGAAGGGAGAGTCCCACTCACCATGGATCCAGACAAGTACGGGCAGAGCCTCGTTCAGATCAGTCCCAGCTGCATCCCTTGTCGGCATCGTGACATCCAAATTCAGACACTCGAACTCATCCTCGCGCACCTCCTGCACCTCACACGCTTCGGGAATCCTCAGCAGCCGCCGGAAATCAACTCCATTCTGCGGACACCGCGGCCTAGCGCCATCAGCCTGGCCTCGCTCCCGCACATCTCCCACACACTTACCCGTACTCCGTGCACTGCAAGCGCTCTGGTAAACGCACCACCGGTACGGCCCGAGCAAACCGCGCTGGGATGCTCGCGTACTGTATGCCTCGAAATTGCGATACCGCACCATCTGCCACGGCGACGCCGTGCAGTACGGCGCCTGAGGGCTTGTGTTGCAACTCTATCATGACGGGCTGCCGGGTTGAGGGTGTCTGACGCGCATAGGACTTCTAGAGTAGATTTAAGCCAAGGCACTGCTTGAGGCGGATGAGGTGTGTCGGGGATGTGGGGTTAAGAGTGGGGATGTGGGGAAAACTGCACAAGGGTTGTATACACTACCGGAAACACGAAAAGTGCAACAGATGGTGTGGGGCGTTGCTGGTGGTTAGTTTGGCAATCCTTGTGGTAATAGTTACCATAGACTTGGAGAGACTATTGGCGAGTCCATTATGAGCTTGCTCCCGAAGTGTGTACGTTCGTTGAGGCACCTGGGCGTTATCCAGTTGCGTGAGATGAAAATCCTCCCCAGGATCGCGAATGCTACTGCGAGCGCAGTGGAGGCACAGAAGTGTGCTGTGGACAACGGGTATCGCGTCAGATCTCGACGAGGAAGTGGTAGACCCTTCGTCTGATCTGTCTTTTCTAAATCTCTGCAAGAAGTGGAAGTGGTTCACTCTTGAGCCGCGTCGCGGATAGGGATCTGATAGCAAACAATCGTCGGATCGGTCATCGTAGAGCTTGTCACAGGCCACGCACAGCTCCGGCGAGGAACACCTTGCCGTGATAGACGTGATTCAGCATGTCGCGCTTGTTTTATGGAGTGGCGGCTGAAGTGGAGGGTCTTATACCAGTAGTATGATCAAGCGAAAGCGATCTCTGGATGGTCAAACCGGAACAACGAGCGGGAACAATCTGCCTCCACTACTTTCTAATACTTGGACTGTACAGTAATTGATTTGAGGCACACAGCAAGGCGCTAAACGCTGATCTTTGAACGGATCATATAAGCAGCTAGCACGCCTACAAGGCGAAAATAGCTTATTGAGAGATGTGTCGTGATGAAGGTCTGCACTGCTTACCAGTGACACAGTGGGGACAGTTCGTGGTACAAGCGACGCTTACTCGCATAGCTTGTACGCATCTTACATTACTACGCTAACGATCGTTGGAGCAATATGCAAGGGTAAGCCCCTAGCACTCGCATCCTGTTAAGTCGCATAACTCGGAATATTCGATGCTGAAGCAAGGGACATTGTGAGGTCTAATAAGCATGCATTGATAAAACCAGCCTTCGCGGATTGAAGGGAGCGTATACCCATAGTCTCCAACCTGTCCAGGAGTTTGGTCAGTATCTATCCTGACTTGTTAAATCAACAAAACTCTGTTCTAGAGAATCACCAATTCTTGCTTGACCATTCGAATTGCAGCATCGCACGCAACTCTGCCATTTGCTGTCCTCCATCTTCCTTTGCACCTGTCGTACGCCATGGTTGCCTTGTCGAGTGGAGATGGCTCGGATGCAAAACGAATATCGGATGAGCGTGCTTCCGTTGTGTCTAGCGCGAAGATGCACTTTAGCATTTTCCAAGCAGTAAGCACCGTTCTGAGTGTATATCTTCAGGACAATGACATTCTTATAGCAAGTACTTCACCTACGCGAAACAGGCACTCTACCAAAAGAGATCTCCGAGATGACAAGCACGATAAACGACACTTTCCAGGACCGTTCTGCCGTCAAGATCCCACAAAAATCTAAACTGGCAACAGAATCTTGCCATCCTCTCTATACGATGTCTGTGAAAGTGGATTACTACCCTGGGACCTATCAGGGGGTCGTGGCGCAGTGTGGCGACGACGTGGTGGTCTACGCATGGGCTGAAAACCGCACTGAAGCAGTGGTATACAACACCAGGAACAGGACTAACGGGCGTATTCCAACGACTCTGCTGGGCATGAGCAAAACTGAGTTGGTTCACCGAGATTCGCTGTATATGGCTACATTGGACGAAAGTGCCACTTCTGTAGGCCACGTACCATGGAAGGCGGGCGACTATATCAGAGTGTGGGATCGCGTGAATGAATCCCACTCACGCTGTAGTGGGTCCTGTTTCAATGTGGCCTCGGGACAGATTGGAAAGTTCTCCACTGTGTCACCTTCACTTGAGCTGGTGGATTGAGTTTGAATAGCATATGCTCTACTCTGAGCACGTGAAGATGAATGAAATGACAATTATGTTGATTTTTCTGTTCTCTCGGTTGGTTGATCAGTTGGAGTCGCATGGTTGTGCGCGGATCTAGCTAATATGGTAAAATAAAGAGTGCATGTGTTGTACCGTTCTAACATCGTAGCTAGCTCAGCTTGTATCTAGACCCTCACACGGCACGATTAGTAACGTAGTCCAGACTCGCGATATCGCTTGATGTGGGCTTACATAAAGTCATAGGCACGGCTAGCAACTTATAAAGTATTGTGGATGTTAATAGCGTTGCGAACCCTTTATTACACCTGTTCTGCAAGAAAGGATACTTGGGAGAAACCCTTGAGCTAGCTTGACTAAGGATAGCAGATCTAAGTAGCGCTTATTGGTTGAGCAAAGCAGGGGTTATTCTAGGCTGAGGCAACTCCTACAACAGTCGCTTGTGCACAAGGTGAGGGCGGTTTTGCAAAGTACTGTATCTTCAAGTAACGTTCAGGGCAGGGCAGTACCTCACATAAGAAGCTAGTCTGCAAGTGGAATGGCTAAATTCGCGGGGTTCCTTTCTAAGCTCTCCACCTGTCGAGGTGCCATGTCTCCAATACCAACGTCACTACCCGACCGACAGCTTCAGCGTCTCCCCTGTCTAACGGCACCATATGAATGGACAATACAAGCGACATCCCAGTGCAGCCAATATCCTGTTCTACCAAATGCTGGAAACAGAGGACTACAAGAACAACACCCCAGAAAAAGCAGTAACTAGAAGCGCAAGCCCAGCCTAGACTCCATCAATAACTCGAACACATTATCGCGATCTGAATGGGAATACTTACGAAGATATTACGGTCGGATGCAGTCAGCAAAGCAGCGGCTCCATCACCCTGACTTTTAATTTGTGCAGCAGGACTGCTGGTCGCTGTAGCCGCACAGCTCGCAGTTCTTGCAGGCAGACTCGCTGGCATGGTGTATGCAGACTCAGCCGCGTCACATAGCATTGGTCCGGGCAAGCTTAACGAATCGTTCATGGCTTGTGCGATTCCGAAAAACCCGTAGTAGTTGAAGAACGCCCAGCAACCAGCTTCGTACTCGTCGTAGATAGGGTTCTTTGTCGGAGCTGCTACACAGGATGTCGTCGCTGCTTTGTAGCATACACAAGATGCTTTTGCGTCGTAGTCGAGATCGTAGAAGGATGGCGTTGCGGCCACACAAGAGTTGACGATGGAGGCGTATGCCTTGCATGGCTGGAAATAGGTAGTGTTGATCGACATGGTTGCGGCCGCTATCATTTTGTGTCAGTTCTATCAAGACGCTCAAGAGGAAGCTACGGCTGGTCGTACCTGGGTCTATTGTCGTCGAGTCTGGTGCCAAAATCGCACTAGCCAGCTGTGTAGCCAGGTCGATTACCGACCCGGCTCTGTCAACTACCGTCCCAGCTCTGTCAATAGCCCTAATTCTCTGCTCCAGGCCACCCAGATTGTTCACTATCACCGATACTTGCGATGCCACTGCGGGCTTTGCTTGCGGCTGATTCTGCGGCTTTCCCTGCGGACTGTCGAACTCTGGACCTTGTTGTTTGGGAGCAGGGAGATTGTCGGGGGCTCTGTATCCAGGATTTTTCAGCCATCCTAACGGCAATCGTTGTGCCTCTGCGACAGCGAGGAGGGCCACGATAACGATGACTCGGAAGAACATTTTCAACGTGATTGAAGAAACCAATGCTGGTGAGTATACCTTAGAGACATAGTCTCGGTAATCCGACATCTTATATTGAGAGCCATGTCGCGATCATTCATCCGGTCGGAGTAGGTGCACGTGCACCGTTCAGCCGCACCGCCTGGTAAATGACACCAGCTCGACCAAAGAAAAACAACAAACGCGAACAGCGAAAAGCTGATAGTGCAAACAACCGCTCGGAATTGCAAGGAAGGGTAAAGTAGTCTACGCTGGTATTATTGGGGGGCTTGTAGCGCTGTTCCAAGCACTGCACTACCCAACCAGCTACCGCGCTAAGCTTCCAGCTGGACAAAAAGTTCAGCCTTCAAAAGCAGCCTCATGCAGCCTCATGCAGCTCGAACTCGGACCTTGACCTTGGCAGCACATGTTTCCCACGAGGCGACATGCCGCAGAAGCACAGCGGCCACAGCGGATTCAGCCCACGTCCTCACCTCGCCATGCGATCAGCCACACACGCGCGAAAGTCAGCAAAGCACAACTTCAAAGTCAGCCAAGTACCCGAAAGATCCCTCGCCAGTTCTAGAACGCGGAACCCAAAGGCAGTGCACTTCACCAATTGATCCAACAGACTCACGCGAACTCTGCTGCACCTGCAACAGACTCCAGCCGAACGCCTGCCAGCCGAGCAACACACTGTCCTTCACCGTGGATACACCACAGGATAACGTTAGGCTTGAGTCCGTCAGAGCCTCGATATCGCACCATCGTGGGGATGAACCGTAATTTTGCGCTTCTTCCCGACTCGCTAAGACCACGCGTGAGCAAGTGCTATACTCACAACGTTGTTTGCGAAACTCATATACCATGTATTAGCATATCATCTCCACCACATAAGCCTAATTGACCTCAGGTTTCACGTATAACTCCCGTGTTGGATTTGTAGCTTCTTGGAAGCAGGAGCGCTTCGGCTAGTTGTTTAATTCGAAAGAGTGTTAGGCTTGACCACCACGATTAGATTAGGAATATTTGCTGTGAGTTGCATCACGGGCCAAAAAGCTTAACGTGGGCGTTACAAAAGGGATCGGAGTAGATTGTAGCGTAGTACTAAGATTGTAAGATATCCGAGGGAGTAACAGTATTACGTTGTACGACACTACTAGAACAGCCAATTCATCTGTTAAGTGGAAGGACTTATATAGCGGTTTCAACATTCCGATTCATCCACGACTTCAATTACAAGACACCAGCGTATATATCCACTTTCCCATCCTGTCATCAAATAGGAGCAAATATCCAAGCCATTGTTATGCAGCCTCATCGCAAACGATCCAATACCAGGGCACTCTGTAGCGTTCAGCCACGTCCCAGCTGAACGCGAGTCTACTCCTCAGCGTTAATACCCATCGAAAACCACTTATTTACCTCATCGCTCCCTCCTCGCTCCTCATCCTCTCCACTCTGCCTTTCAACCTGAGCCTCGATCTTCTGTCTCTTCGCAGCCAACCTCTTAGCAACCTCATTCGCCTCCAACAAGCTGACCAGCTTCCTCTTCTTCCCCTTAGCTTCTGCCTGGAACTCCTTGCACACATCCCAGACACCATCGTTCGTGCTCTTATCCGTTCCCCCTTGCACAAAACTCTCCGTCTTCTCGTGCAGGATCTTGCTTGTGCCACCGCTGGGGCCGCCGTAGCGCACGTGCAAAGGCGCTCGTACCTGGATTACAGGTGGGTCGTTGAACACTTGCCTCGCCAGGTACTTATCCTGGGCCATCTCGTACGGCGTCCGGCCCGACGCGTTCTCGCGGAAGAGTAGATCGGGTCTGGCGCTGAGCATGCCGCGGAGAACTCCAGCTGCGTCATATCTTGCAACAGCGTGGAGTGGCGTGTCGCCCTCCGCATTGACAAGACCGAGGTCTTCGCCTTTGCTGTAGTCGAGCAGCAGACGGAGTGTTTCGAGGTTCTCTTTATCGTAATCGTGCGTGTAAAAGCGCTGGACGCTAGAGAAGACCCAGTGTGCGAGGGGCGTGGCAGCGCCTGGGCCAGATGAGGCGCGCTCGGAGAACATGCTCGTGATGAGGCGAGGATCGATGAGACTCAGCAGCTCTCGAAGCTTCTTTGGACCATCTTTGGCCTTAAGCCGAGGTTGGTGCAGTGCTGAGTGGACTAGGTTTTCGTTGTTGTAGTTGCGGCAAGTCTGATCTGCACCCGCGGCGATGAGGATCTTCGCCATTTCGACACGATGCAGGGAGAACGCCAGCTGTAGGGGAGTCAACCCAGTCGCTGATTTGTGGTTGAGCGAATCGGGTCGAATCTCGCACAACTGTCGCAGAAGGTCGAGAGACTCTGCGTCGGTCTTGCTGAGCACAACCACGTGAATGACCAACTTGGAGCGGAGGTTTAGCCACTTGCTGATAGAAGCTTGCAGACCACCTTTAGCCTTGGCGAGACTGCGGATCCGTTTGTCTTTCTTGTGGTTCTCGGCAAACTCGAGATACGCTCGCGTAGCAGCATCGCTCAGGAACCACTCAACGCTGTCGATGTTTGTGAGGCGGGCAGCGTGCAGCAGCGGCGGATGCTCTTCCCGTGGGGTCTGGTAGTGCATATCCCGCCCAGCTGCAGCCCAGTCTTCCCGCTTCTTACCGTGGACTGAAAGTCCTTGGTAGTACTTCGGTTTCTTCGTCATCTCCACACCGCTCTTCTTGACAAGATCGTCGAGGGGAATGCCGGCTCCGGTACGCTTCACGATGTCCTTCAACAGCTGAACACTGCCCAACTGAATGGCATAGTGGAAGTCGTTCTCGTTAAAGCGGTAGAACTTGGAAGCTGGCTCGTCATCTGTACTTCCACAGCGGACGGTGTACTCTTCTGCAGCATCGAGCAGGAACTTCAGCAAGTCGGCGTCATCGAGGAAGATTGCAAGCTGGAGCAAATTGCTTGGCTTGGCCACCTCTCTGTAGCTTTCCTGAGTGCCTTGATGGTTAGTCCGCCTATTCGCAGGATCTTTGAGTATCTTGCGCGGTGCCCTGATCCTGCCCGATGTGCTAAGATACTGTAGTCGGCCGTGGTGAGTCGAGTTGTCTAGCACATTCGCAGACGTGTCGTCTTCTTCTAAAAAGCAAGAAACCGGATAGTTCCACGACAGAACATCCAATGCATTGTGTCTGCATCTAACTTGGCTTTGGATCTCGCCGATATTCTCGATCGTAAATTTGTCGTCGACGATCTCGTGGAACACTCGAATCTCATCGTCCCCTTCGCCAATGGACTCGCCATCATCGTCTTCGCTTTCTGACTCACCAGCATACAAAGAGTATTTGGATCGGCCAGATTGCTCCGGAGGAGCGTACTGCGCTTGGGCAAGTTCCAACAATGCCTTAGCGAACTGAAAGTGCTGTTGCAACACTGCAAGCGAAAACGGTGAGAAGCCTGCACTGTCTTTCACAGCAACCTGCAGCGGGGTTTGATTTTCCCCCCACACAGAGAGCGTGAGCTCCTTCACAGTAGGTAAATCGGCAACCCAACATGCTTCGAACAGCTTGATGTAAGCTTCATGTCGCTCGTCCGTCAGATCGGGAAGGTCGAAGCTGATCCATGGCGAAAACGGCTTGGGAGGATCGGACTTGCGGTTGTTTGAGTTGTAGTTCTGATTCTGCTCAATTTTGACGTCGGGGTGAAGCTCAGTGAATGTTTTGGCCCCACGCTCCAGGACCGTGGACTCCAGAGACTCGTAGCTGGCGAGCAAAGCGTTGACTGCAACCGATTTTTCTTCCCATCCCTTAGCTTGTTTAGGCATCGCTTTTAATGCATCTTCGTACTTTTTCAGGTCTTCCTTGTATTGCAACTTCGCGGCCTGCACTTGCTTCAGGATCGTCCAGTGTGCGTAGGATCCTGGATTGTATTGTCCGAGATAATGAGAGTCATCTTCGAGAGGCACAGGCGGGTAGAGCTGTATTTCATTGCCCAACCAATCCTTGGTAATTGCCCCGCTCTTTTCTTCCCCCTCGATCCAGTCTCTCAAGGTCTTTATCTTTGCACGAGTCGCATCCAGAAGAGTGTGCATGATCTCACCATAGCTGTTTCTGCCGTTATGGACTGCGCGCCAAGCACCAGTGCTCAAGGTATTGACATCAGCACCAGCGTCTAGAAGCTTGTGGGCAACGGATGGCAGCTCGTACTCGACAGCCGTGAGAACCGGTTGGCGGAAGCTCGTCTGAAATGTTTGTAGGTTGCGTTTTGTATCTCCGCTGGGTTCCCATTTCGTCTTGTACGAGGCGATGTACGCCGCAAAATCGATCTCAGGCAGTGCTCCAAGCTCAAGAAGTGCATCGACGGCTTCGATATTGCCCTGTTCGATCGCAGTTTGCAGCGCTGATTTTGCATCGGGTCTGAACTCGTAACCCCACAGTTGCAGGTGGTTCACCGCTCGTTTAGCAGCAGGCTGGTTTGCCGAAACCATAGTGGAGAGTAAACTTGCTCGGTGGGCTGCAAAGTAATGCAGAGCTGTAACATTGTCCAGATCGGCCTGTGCGGGCGACGCCCCAAGAGAGATTAGAAGCTGGGTCATCTCGTCCGCTTGTTTCGGTTCCAGCTGCAAAGCTAGGACCAGAGGAAGTATGGCTGCGCGAGGGGACTTGTTGTAATCCTCCAGCAGCTTAACAGGCAATAGAACATCCGCGCCAAAGTCCTGTACGAGAAGCTTGACAGCCTCTGAATTCCCGTTGACAATGGCCAGATGCAACGGAGAAACTGGAGTGTCCCAAGCGAGGACGTTGACATCGTACACATCTGGCTCGTCGTCGTCGTCGACCGGGATGTTAATCTCTTCTTCTTTCTTCGCGCCGCGAACATTGACGATAGAACCTTCAGTAGTGGCATCGGCGTGAGAAGACTCTTCGGCATCCTCAAGCATGTCGATGTCGTCATCGCTGTGCGTCGGCTCCGAATTGTCATCTGCATCTGCCATATTGGCGTCAGATTCTTCAGAAGCTTGAGTAGTCTCCTTCTCTGCTTTGCGTTGCTTGAGCTTGGCATCATGCTTCTGTGCTTCCTTCTCCTCGTTCGCCTCGCTCTTGACAAGCAGTGCTTTCACCATCGTAGTCTCGCCACGCATAGCAGCAAGATGCAAAGCTGTCCTCCCATCAACCATTCGAGCCACAATACGGGCGTTGGCGTCAATTAAGATCTGAACAATCTCGGGCGTTGAGCTCATGACGGCAAGCTGCAGGGGTGTGCGACCAGTGTAGTCACGTTCGTTGGGGTCTGCACCCTCTTGGTTGAGCCAGTCCTGAACATGCTCGGCATCGCCATCCACGATAGCTTGACACAACCGTGCGGTGTTACCGACATATGCCATCTCTGTCCAGTCGTCTGCAGTAAGAGGGTGGAATGAGCCAATGGCTTGTCGGCCCGGGTCGTCCTTGATAAAAGTGAGGTTACCGGACACATAGATCTTGTTCTCGACTTCTGCGATCTCTTCGTCCTCGGGTGTCGTAGGCTCAGGACAGTACCCACAACAGTCGCCGATGACGTCGATCGCCTTCCCAAAGAATGCCGGATGACGATGCAGAGTCGTCTCACGCTCCTTGGGACGATTCCACTCTGCGTTGAGCAGCAAGTCTTTTGCATGAAGCAATCGCTCAATCTTCCTGGCATGAAACTTCGGACCATAAGGCACAGTGAAAGTGTGGTAGTTGCTGACCTCGTCGGACTCGACCCAGTCAGGGACTTCGTCTTCGTGGTCTTCTTTGACATTGCCATACAACTTGCGTGTGTTCCAGCGATTGACGGCTGGCCTTTTCATAACAGTTAGTAATGCATCGGGACAGTATTCAAAGGGGTACTTGCCTGCCGCGTTCTGCACGTCGCTGGTCCACGTAAGCCTCTCGATCAGTGGTGGTGGGTAGCTTTTCGAGAACAAGCAATCGAGCCAAGCCAAGCGTACGACCAAAGGAGCGCTCGAAGATCGTTGGGTCGATGCGCGAGCGGTCCAATAGGGGCCAGTACACCTCAAAGCCGCGGTGAGAGTATTTGGAAAGGCGATTTTCATACGATGGCGAACGTCGTGTAAGATCGATGGTGTTGACTTGCGTCATGTAAGCAGCGACGGCACGTGGGCTCGCGTACACCTGCTTTCCATCGTAGGCGGCGCACGAGCAATCGACATCGAAGCCAGTGAGGATCTCAGAGATAGATCGGTAGATGCGCAGTACAATCTGAACATGTCGCGTCGGGTACTCCGATGCAATTGTGATGGCATTCTTGGTGCGGATCGTTGTTGTCTCTGCCAGGATCGAATCGCGGATGCGTTGCTCAATCTGCTTGATCTTCTCAACTGCCTCCTCTTCATTCAAGCCGTAGAGAAAGAGATCGACATCAGACGCAGGTGCAAGCCTCTCATGGTAGTACTGCCTCAGAGCACGCTTCGAAGCATTATGCTTAGCCGGAACAGGGAGGAGCGAAGTAACAACAGCACTGCCAGCAACGACGACATTAGACCAGTCTATGTCGACCAGAGCTGACTCGGAGAACAGCTGGAAGTTAGTCTGGAACTCTTTGAGCGATTGGGCGATCGCTGGCGCACCATCGGGTTTGCGGTCTGCTTTGTCTAGGGGCATTAGGTAGCGATCGAGTTCCTCCGGCGATTCTGTTGCGATGGAGCGGGCGCGGATCTTGACGTCTTGCTCTTGCCCTGAGAACAGAGGAATGACATTGGGTTTTGAGATTGCAGGATGATGTGGTTGTTGCGCGAAGACTTCGCGCAACTTCGCATCGTATTCTTTGTAAGGCGCAAGCAGCTCGTGCATGGATGTTGTTGGATGATTCGAGACATGTGAGAGCCAGTCGGCATGCTGAGCTGGGAGTTCAGGGAGAGCGATGAGCTCGGTGCCATTGCTTTGTGTCGCCATATTCTCAGTAGGAAATTACAAAGCAGAGCTGTATGAATGGAATGGTCAAAGGTTGAGGGGATACCGCTGAGGCGGACTGATGGGATGAAATGAGACAGCAACGCGAGCGCTGTTGCACTTATAGCTATCCACTATTGCATCAGGGATATCTAGAATCGGCTCTGCAGCCTGCGAGATGGTTGGGGTCTGGCGGGGGGCCCCAATGCCAGGAGGTGTGTAGCCTTGGCCTAGTCTCCACGTCTGGTGGGGAGTTAGGCGGCCGCCAGTCATCGACTCGGTAAGACCTTGTCGCCTTAAAGGAGTGGGGCAGTGGACTTGATGAGTGGCGCGACTGTGAAGCTGGCGGCGCATTGAGCTGAGGATGACAAGGACGCTGGAACATCAACTCTGAATAATTGAAATTTTCGATTTCGTCCTGAGATGATGCCTACGCTCCAAACGCTAACTATCCGTACCGTCAATTCTACAAGAAGCCTAAGAGAGAAGCCGAAAAAAACGAGAAAGCAACAAACCCCAGAACTCAGCGCTTCCTCTTCTTCGGCTTCTCATCCTCATCCTCCAACGTACTCTCCTTATCCTTCTTCGCCGCCTTCTTCTCCAGCTCGTCCCAGTCCTCGCCCTCCGAGAAGTCTTCTTCAGAGCCCTCGTCGCTCATCTCTTCGGACGCATTCTCGTCGAAGTCGCTCTCTTCAGAAGACTCGTCCGAGATGGCGAGTTCAGACTCCGACACCTCGAACGCAGACTCTTCCTCTTCCTCCTCGCCATCCTCATCGTCCGACTCGGTTGACAGGAACGACCAACCACCGTCAGCAAAGAACTGATGCGGGTCAGATGTGACAGTCTTCATGATGGTGGCCCAGTTCAGGTTGAGCGGACCCTCGCTGAAGGGAATGTCGACGGAGTCCAGCCAGTCTTTGACCGGATCTAGCGACTCGACGGGGATGGTGTTGATGTGGACGGGTGGGCGGTTGTAGTCCTTGAAGACGACGACCATGTCGAAATTTCGCAGACCGAACTGCACACGTTCGAGGTGAACAATCTCAATCTCAGAGAGCGTCAGACACGTGAAAGGGGGCTCGGTGAGCTGCACCAAGCAGTCTGTTGTGGGCTGGATGAGGACGGAGGAACGAGCGGGCACACCGTTGAATCCAAGCTCGCGGTACGGAATGTCGACGCTGACGTTCTCGTTGCGAGCGGCGTCTGCAATCTTCTCTGCGAAGTTCTTGAACTCCTTGTCGAGGGCTGCACGTCGCCTGCGCTCTTCCTGTTCCTGCTCGAACTCCTCTTCGTCACCGAACTTGTGGCGACGCTTGCGGTTGCCTGTGTCGTCGAATTGCATTTCTGTGGCTTCACGAACGAACTGTACGTCCTTCGTCTTCTTCTTACCCAGCATGATTGGGTTCTTGAGATGGACATGAATGATGACGATCAGTTCATGCTGTGAAGGCTGGAAGAACAGGTGCTTCATGTTGCTAAAGAGCACGTCGATCTTCGCGCTGCCACCACCGTGAACGTATCGCAAACCGTTTTGGTGGATTTCGATGCTTCCTGGGATACGCTTGCCGTCAAGTGCAGGTCGAATGAAGATGAGGTCGAGTGTGAAAGGTTTGCGAGTCTTCATGGGAATGAGCTTGTCCTGCTCAACCACGTCCTCAAGCTGCTTCTTCTCCTGGTCTCGTCGTACGACCTCCTTCTTCAACTCGGTGATGTCTTTGGTGATTTGGTCGATGCGGTCGATGTCTTGCGAGCGGAACGTCAAACTGCGAATGAAGTGAGCGTTGGGGTCCTCGAAAGGCTGATCGTCTTTTCGGCCGACACCCTGACCGGGAGACAGGAAGTTTATACGAAGTGATGTGACGTCCTGCTCGGGTGTGTGGGAGGCGTTCTTGATAGTATGGATGTGGAAGGGAACAGGACGGCCCATGATGGGAAGAATGACTGTTTGAGCCTTCTTGTCCACAGTGATCTCCAAATTCGCAACGTTGTTGGGGAGCTGGTTGTCGCGCTTGTAAGACTCGAAGCGCTTGAACTTCTTCTCCTCGGTGCCATTCAGAGACTTGGCGCCTTCGCTATACTGTTCCAGGCCTTCCTGCTGCTTCTTCTGGTGCAGTTCGCGCTGATGCTGCCGCCTCTGCTCCTCCTTCTCTGCGTCTTGGTTCGTTGTGCGCTCGTGTCGTGTGCGGGTCTTGGTGATGTTGGTCTGTGCGATGGCCGGTCTGCTTTCTTTCTTGACCTTGGGCTTGGCCTCCTCTTCCTCGTCGTCGAAGAAGAACGAAACGGCGTCCAGATCAGATGTAGTATCCTTTGTGAAGACGGATGCGTCTCCCTGGCCAACACGGACGGTATCAACCAAAACCAGAGAGTAGTTCTTGCTCTTCTTGTCTTGGGGCTTGCTGTTCTCCAGATCTTGCAGACCCGTCTGAACAACAATGGTCATGCCGTCCTTCAAGACGCGCACATTCTTGCCACTCAAAAGCAGAGCGTTGTCCTTGTTCTCGGTTCCAATGCCATATCCGACGTTCTTGGGAAAGTACTTCTCCCATTCGGGCTTCTTCGACTTGAGATGCGAAAGCGCCTTGTTGTAGATGTCTTTTGCAACTGCGCCATCCTTGATCGACTTGATGACCAAGTCGTGAATGGCCAAAAGCAGCTTGTAGGCTGTCTCCTGCTCCTTGTTAGGTCCGACCATGTACGTACGGCCGACCATAGCACCGTACGTCTGGTAGCGCAGACCAAGCACAGAGATGATGACGCCGGGGTGCAGGTTGTTCTCGTCGGGCTCGGCCGCAAATTTCAGGTCATATGCGCCACCACTCTGGATGGTGGGCTGCAGGCACCAGTCGAGCTGCATGGCATCAAAAGCCTTGGAGACCTTCTGCTTCTCGAAAAATTTCGCATCGTCAATCTTGTTCGCAACCTTGTCGGCAAGGGCCCGGTGGGTGATTTTCTTCTCGGAATCGAGGATATCGGACATCTCCTCGACGAAGTAGTTGGTCATGAGGGCGCTCGATGCGCGGGCGGCGTCGCGGATGGTGCGCTGGGGATGTTAGTCCAGAGTACAGCGTCTGTACTGCCACTGCTACCTACCAGCTCCCTCTCGTCCTTGATAGACAAAGCAGCCTGCGAGAGGATCGGCGCCAGATCGACCTGGTCCTCATCCTTGATGCCAGCCTCAGCGAAAGCAGCCTTCCACTCGTCTGCAAAGCCTCCAGTCGAGTTGTCCTTCTTCAGGACGGCCACCTTCTTGCCGGCGTTCTTGAGCGTCTCAATGCATGTCTGAAACTGCTTCTTGTTCTCCTCGGCGTCCTTGGCGCGCACGAGAATCTCAATGGGCACCTTGCCACCCTTGAGCGGCTCCAAGTACGAGGCTGCGCCATTATTAGCATTTCCAACCCAATCTCACTGCACATTCGGGACGCACCCTTCTTCTTGGTCGTGACGATCTGGAGGAGGTCGGGCGTGAGGATGAAGAGCGTCGCAGGGAACTCGTAGCCTAGCAGCCAAAGCTGTGAGTGCGCTGTCAGCTGTGCTCCGAGGACGGCTGTTTCACGGATCCTACCTGGAAAGCCGCAGGCTTCAAATAGCTGCCTGGCTCGCTTGCTTTGCCAACGACTGTGGCGATCGAGCTTGCGCCCTGGAAGACGGCATCGCCAGCGCGCTTGTCGGCCTTCCACTTTGCGACAAAGCTGCCCAGGCGGTCGTGGAAGAGCTGCTTGTCGATGCTGATCTCGTCCGCCATGGTTGCAAAAGGCGAGCGCGGTGCCTTTGCACGAAGACGGTGGTTGAGAAGAGTGGTGGGGGTGGGGTGAGAGGGCGACGGTGAAAGAGGTCGACGTCGACGTGCTTAATGGATAAACGCGCGAACGCGTTCCGCTCTGGCCTTGGCAAGGCAACCGCGCGACCCGGCCCAAGCTTCGCCCAAGCTTCCCACGCGGGGACCCACCTCAGACTTCCGTCTTGGATTCACTTGCACTCTATCGAGATCTTCACTGATACTCGATTCCAGCACGGTCACATCTCGAACCAGCTCCACAAACCCCGCAACACCTCCAGGCCCGACTAGCAACGACATCACAGGTGACAGCTCCACGTGCAGCCTTCACCCATCACTCGTCACCTGCCAAACCTGAACTCAACACCAAAGAGAGCCGCCCTCTCTCACCTCCCCACTATGCGATGACCGCCAGTCCCAGTGCCAATGGACGCACTGGAGTCCTCCCCGTCGCCCTTCAACCCTCCTCCAACCCCAACAGCAGCAGCGATGATCTCGAACCACAAAAGCCCAACAAGGCCCCGGCCACCGGCGTGCAAGCAGCCGGCATGCGCGCCGTGGCAGCCCGCATGGTAGCCTTCTACTTCCGGGCCCCCGTCAAAGCCTTCTTCCGCGGACGCATCGACTACATGGGGTATGCGCGGGCCATCAATCCTCACATCGCTGCGCAGGCGAAGTGGAGCTGGAGAATGACAACGCCTGCAGTGCTGGCGCATGCTGTTCGTACCGAGGGCTGGGGCTTCATCCCCAATCAGGTGCTCCCGCCACTGCTGGCAAACACATGTATTGGCGCGGTGCTGTACACGGCGTACCTGCATAGCTTGTCCAGTCTGCATGAGCCAAGTAGCTATCAAACCAAGCGCGTGTACCCCCCACCACCGCCGGTAACGACGTTCACTGCGGGCTTCATTGCGGGCGCGTTTCAGTCAGTCGTTGCAGCCCCGTTTGATGCACTGCAGACGCGGTTCCGCACCGCAGATATCCTGGACAGAAAATACAAGACCATGTGGCACTACGCAGGGCACAAACTGCGCTCGATCGGATTGCAGGGTATTTTCGCTGGCTGGTCGTTATCGCTCTGCAAGGACGCGCTCGGTGCAGCAGTATTCTTCAGCGCCTTCGAAACCGTCAAATCCCAAGGCTACTACAACTTCGTGACCTGGCACTACGGCTCGCGGACACGGGACAGCATTCTCGACACAAAGCCACTCAGCGTCGACGAATACCACGATTACGACACAAGGCCAGTCATCCAACCGCACTTCGCCCTCGAACCCACATTTCTCCTACTTGCCGGCATCAGCGCAGGCGTCACAAGCCAGATGATCCAACACCCCCTCACCGAGATCCAAGACGTGCACTTCCGTCGCCTCGAAGCGCTGGATTTCCAAGCCCACGAGGAATCTCGCCCGGGCCAAATCATGAGGAGGTATTACCATGCGTACCAGGAGACGTTCAAGCAGTGCAGAACGCTTGCTAAGCGTGCAGGCGGGTGGCGCAAGTATCTATACAAGGATTTCTGGCGGACGACGATCCGCCAAGTCCCCAGCACGAGCGCCGGCCTAATCGTCTTCGAGCTGGTGCGGCGCAAGTATTCGTTCGAAAACGACGAGGACGTCACGATCGATCGAGCGCACGAAAAGATTCTGTTGCGATGAGTCCCTCCGCGGCATGGCACCGCAACGCAGTACTCGCACCTCTGCATATATCCCGTGCGGAACATGGGACATGCGTATTGTACATATCTTGCATTTGATACCCGGATAGACGGCCCTCGTACCTACCACTTCACCTTCTCCCGTTACACCTCAGTATATAGACAGAACAGAGTACAATATCTCCACACACACATTGACTTTCTACCTGACATTCACACTTACTACCCCCAACCTCGCAGCTTCCACTTCAGTCACACTCGCGATCGAACAAGTCCTGCACACCCGGTCTATTGCCTTTTCAGCTCGCTCATGAACCCACTCTCCTTGCGTACCTGCGCGTCCTTGGGCCGTTTAGTGAGTTCTCGTGGGCGGGGTGGTAGAACCCGGGTGTGCGGTCCTGTGTGGAACTGGACGGGGTTTGCGTGTGGAGGATGAGTGACAAAGGGTTGCTGGGGTGCGGGTGTGAAGGTGAAGGGGCGTGTGTTGAGGAGATAAAGACGGAGGGCCGGAGCGGTTGGGAGGATCAGGTGTATGAGGAGGACTCCTGAATTGTTAGGTGGAGGAGTATGGGAGGTGGTGTGGAGGTGCGATGGTGGGCTGGTAAGGGATTTGTGTTCGATATTCGGGACAGAGGGCGGCATTCTATACGATGATTCTGGGGCTGTCAGCTTCCCAATACTCGTATGGAGCATTTAGAATCAGTTGAGCACTTTACTAAGTGCTTTCATTAGCAACGTAGCAGTGCAGTACTTGTTGACCTATACCTTCACCTATGATCAGCAAGAGGTCGTAGAGAGAACTTCTATGAATACAAAGAAGACAGGATATGTACAGTAGGATAGGAACGCTCTTACAGTGAGGCATTGTATAAAACGTCTCGTAAGAGTTGGAGGCACCGCAGTGAGACATCCTGTGGGTAGGATGTGGTAGTCTGAAAGATGGCATTGTATAGTGCGTGTTGCACCAGTACCTCGAACATCGCTCGGGCTCGATTGACTTTTTTGCTGCTTGCTTTGCTCGCGCCTGATGGGCTATGCACGACTCAGAAGCGAGAGCATGGGCACTCTGTTACATGACTAATGTTGCGGGCGACGCTGACATTCCATGCCTAGGTAGTGCGACGAGGAGATACGACATGCGGGAAGTTGATTCGAGAGCATGGTACTGAGTGAGCAGCTGCTGAGCCATCCGAAAGTTGCAAGGTGCAGTGAGGAGAAGTAGGAGACAGTTTTGTAGTAGCAATAACCTGTCGAACGGGACATGCCGACCAACGCGCTGCAGTGGGAATTGATCGCTTTCTGCATGTTCAACACAACTCAGTTGATAAGTATGGGGGGCTGTATATCATCTCTTTCTAACTTCCTTGTTGCACAAAGGCATATCTAACGAAGATGGGTACATATTAGTCGCCTATCGAGCGAGGTAGAAGATATGGAGGAAATCTCGATGTCAGATTCGACTCCGTTCAATGAGATGTACCAAGATTATATGAATCCCGAATGTACGCTGGGTGCTGCTCGGATCAGCGTCCTCACACTGTTTGCAAGACCTTGAGTTGTTCGTATACGAGCGGGCGTAGGGTCGAATCACGTGTCCGAATGGAGCTCAATGATGCCAGATCGAACGTGGCTCGATCCGTCGCGCCGCAAGACCCAAATGCAACCATGAATCATGAGACGTCTCTAGCTCCACTCTTCCTCATTATAAGCCATCAAAGCGAGTTTGTACAACCCGGTATGGAAGCCCTCCAGTAGCAAGGAATGATCAGTCACCTCTGACATTCTCAGAGTCGACCTATGACTCGGAAGCAACCAAATGGGTTCGTTCTTCGAAACGCCGATCAGGTCGAACAACGACCAGTGTTGAGAGAGTTCAGGCGCTTGAAAGTGCAGCATCGTTGCCTCCGTTGTGTACTGGACGTCTTCTAGTGCGACCCGATGTCTGTTTGCTCCATTGGTGAAATATACACCTTCGATGCGGAAAGCAAATGCAGCGTCACCCCATTCATAACGGACGAACTGGATTTTTCCTTTCCAGCCGGCCCATGTCCATGATGGAAACTGGTGTCGACGCACATGATGGGCATCGTCCAAGTGATACCACGAGAGCGCGCATGCTAGGCTCTGCTTCTGAGTCGTAGAGCGATCTGTCTTCCCTAGCACTAATGGCAAACCTAAGATCGCGCTAGCTCTGTAAAACAGTCCATTGCTTGCGAACACCTGGGTATCGACAGTTTTCAGAACACCCAATACCGCATAGACAGCGTCCTCGTCGAAGGAAATCACCCTCCGGCTGTACTCGGCAAACAAATCAAAGATGCGAGTCAAGCAAGCCATCCACTCAGGCTTGCAAAACATCGAGGGGTCAGGTCCTGAGTGCGTGGTCCGAAGGGCACGTGGTTTGTGATGACGTCTGTCCAGTCATCTATAGCCTTCCACACTCGCCAATCCGAACTCCATTGCTCGACACATGTCAAACTTCGACATTCCCAGTAACATTGGGTATCCGTGAAACAGAGCAGTCTCCGCGAGAGTCTGGCTTCTTGAAAAGTCCATCCACGTGTGCTCCACTTATTTGAACATATACCATCAATGGCGTTGTCGAGAAACTATTTTAGGTGATTGTAGCTAACCTTTCCATTGAATTTTGGTCGTTCGATTCGTGGTCGATCAACATCCGGAAGGCCATAGTTTGCATCGAGACCACAAGCTGCCACGATGGTTATCTCTGCCTGGCTGTAGACCAAACCCATGCTTGATAACTGGAGTTTCTTAACACTGTGGTTAGACTGCTCGATGCAGTAATGATCCACCCAGAGATAGCGAACTCCAATGCTCTGTGTGACCTTGACCGCATCGTTGACCACTGTAGAGGCATTCAGTGGAACTTTTCCGTTTTGAATGGGTGGTTGGGCAACGCCACCCCACACATAGCTCAGTGCTGCGTACGTCTGAAGTCCGTCATGTCGATGAATCTCCCGGGTAGTTCAGTCAATCAGGGTTATCTCAAAAGAGATCTTCTGCGGTGTATTACAGTCGTACTCTGAATGATACTCCTGGCAACTGTGCAACCACCCCCTGGCCACTGAGCCGTCAAAATTGGGTGACACATCTCGAATCTGGTATTTTCGCATGGACCCGATCGATCGTTCCAGCTTCTCTATGACCGCGTCAGAGATATCAGCCGCTCAAGAGACAGCGGGGCCTGTAATCTTTCACAGGGCGAATAGGCACAAGAAGACAAACAAACAACGCTTGCTGGACTGCAACGAAGACAACGAGTTGATATCAGTCACAAGGCTGAAGGTGAAGGTGAGGAGGGACCCCGCACAAGAAGAGAACACAAGGCAGCCACACTGTGCGCGACTAGACCAATTAGGAAGTCGGTGTAAGCTGCACTGCACCTCTCGAACTCCAAAACAACTCATAGACACTGTGATTGCTAATCACAACAGAGAATATCTAGATATCTGAAGTATCGGTAAGCCCCATGCATACTTCGCAAGACTCTATGCTGCCGTCAGAGTCCTCGCTGCACACAGCAGCCATCCGAGCCCCATGGCCAGACTTATCCGCGCATCATACGGCTCGCCAACCCACAATTCCCCAATCTCTCAGCCTCGCCTACTATACTCATTAGTCATTCTAGCCGGCTCACTAGTACCTTCAGTCGCTGAGGACTGCAGCTGAGTGCTTGCAGTCGCATTGCAACCCGGCACTCCCTTCTCGAGTCTAAAATACATCTTCCCGCACCGCTGTCGGCTGAGTAGCGGTAGTGACACTTAGCGGAAACGAGCACTTACTATCGTCAATCTCGGCCGACACCTTTGCGCAGAGCTCCAGCGCTGCAGTGTGAGGAAGATCGATGGTGATGCGGCCGCCTTCTGGTTCGGTGATTGGGAGCGTTAAGGTTTGTGATATGTCGCGAGGATTATGGAGCGTAGCGGAGAGAGCATGCGCCGTAGCTGTAGCTCTCACGATGGTACAAGCAACAAAGAAGGAGGCAAGCAAAACCATCCTTGTTTAATATGGTGGGGTGCATCGGATGTTCAGAAGGAGATGCAGTGGTGACTTGCTATGCAGCCGTGATGCGTCAGTGAGAAGTGACAAGGTCTGAACGTGAAGCGTAGACTCAAACGAATCACATTGTTCTATCTGACATTCAAAGCACTACTTCACCGATCGCTTCGCCCGCAAATCCGTCAGTTCAGTATCGAAGAAAATACCCACCCGACAAATGATCGGGCTCCCTTTTCAGACTCCAATTAGATGCTGCTGCTAGCGTCACTAGAGCGGGTGCGAGATCTTGTTCTGGTGACAGTGCTGGTGCGTCGCTCAGTAATGATTGATGTCACTTGGACGGTTGTTGTGGGCTCGACCGTGCTGTTGTTGGACATGAGGCTGGTGCTGCTGCTGCTGCTGTTGCTGAAGAGCGGTGTGTCAGACAGGATCACAGCAGTGTTGATAGGGTCCACAGCAGTGTCGATAGGGTCCACAGCACTGCTGATCTCAGATGTAGCGGTGCTAGGCGCCAGCTCTGAAGTCGTGTTGCTGCTGGGTGTAGAGAATGATGTGCTGCAAACTCGTTAGCGGTATTCTGAGTCATCAGATTCTGCACTTACCTGGACGGCACGTGTTCCAGATGTCTTGTAATCGTAAGGGTGGAAGTGTACTGCTCGGTGAGCTGCACTGTCTGGCTTGGCCGCCTGCTGGTGCTGGTGCTCTCGATCGTGACCTCGGTGTCTAGACGCAAGGTCTTCGACAAGCTGATGAACTCAGTCGTACTGTTGATGTACGACGTACTCGAGTCGAAGATCAAGGCGCCCGGACCGGAAACAGTCCTCGAGACGGTGGCAGGGAATGAAGTTGTTACAGTTGATGTAACCATAACAACCTCCCAGACCTCTTGATAGCGCTGACATCTCATGTTGCCATCGTCGAGTACTGTGCAGACCTTTACGTCTACATCAGAAGGTGCATCGCCGGCGGTCAGCGACTGCCATGGCGCAAGCCAGTATGTCATAAGCCTTCGCACTGTTGGCGCAGGTGTGATTAAAGCGGACGCGTTAGTTATGGCCGAGGTCGGGGTGGGAGTTTCCAGGCTGTAGCCACACTCGGTCGAGAAGGTAATCTCTTGGTCGCACTCTGACACCGTCACTTTCGACGCCAGTCCAGTGAGCGTGGTTGCACAAATGGTCTTCGTCGTAGTCGAGTATTGCACGTCGCAGCTGCCGGTCCCAGAGATGTACTGCGTAACATTCGCAGATCCATTGAAGAAGGGTCCGCCAGCGATGGAAGAGAAGTAGAGAGCAGGACCAACGCAGAACGTCGCCTCGGGGATGAAAGATGTAACGACCTGACTTATCGATGTTACTTCGATTGGTGCAGCATCTGAAGATGGGTAAATGACTGTGAGCGTGCTGACAGGTGGGGGAGCTGGTGGCAGCGTTGTGGTTTCTGTAGTTGTCGCCGTGCTTGAAATAGTAGTCGTGAAGCTTTCAGTGGTAGTAAAGTTCACAGTCGTCGTAGGTACCGAGAGCGGCTCAACGGCTGTGACATTGTAGACCTGTTGTGGAAGCTGCTGATCAGCCGCAAGTGAGTGTGGTATCCGGGAAATGAGTGCTGTAAAACTGAAAAGCAGGGTCGCTGAACGCATCTCGTTTTGAGCAGTGAGGAATGAGGGTGAGAAGAAGAAAAAACAGAAGGAACGATGATTTTGAAAGCTGAGCTGGCGCAGAAGGGACAGTTGTCGTGGTTTTGAGTGGAATGCGAAAAGTACGTGGCACACCATCCCTTACCTGGGGGGATGCGTGGCTATCGAATCTCATACGAGACCTCGCGTGAACCTCAAACCCTCATTTCGATCTGAGACTCTTGGGTAGAATAGCTGGAAGTCACGGTCTCTCTCTCAGTAAGCACGATCGATGCGAACTGCTACACACGCGTTAGACACTGAGCATGGGGTAACGTGGATTTGAGTCATCGTGGTCTTTGCACCACGCACTCGAAGCTAGGTAGCATGTAGATGAGGCCATTCTAAGTATTCCGTGAGCTTGGGCAATCGAACCTTTGCTAGTCGAGCTGCGTTTGAGATCGGGAGATGTGAAGGCAAGGAGGAAGTCGCGATGTCCTCGAGGCCCCACTTTCCCCCACTCTCGGAGCGTGCAACGTCATCCACGCTGCGGGACACCCCCTTCATAGCTCCAACGGAGCGACCATGATCGTTGTGGCGCTGCTACTCTCCATGGCCAGTGAAGATGGCGACATCGAGATCTCTAGAGCTGCTTCGTACCTTCGCGATTGTGTGTCGAGCAACATCAGACAAGTTGCCGAACTGTTTTCCGAACCGGATATATGCTTTGCCAGTGTGTTCTGCCAGTCATACTGAACTTACTCCCAAACGTACATTCTCCCCATTGACTGCACCAAAACAAGACATCAATATGACATTTGCGCAACCCATCAAGCTCGCCATCTTGGACGACTATCACAACATCGCGCAACAGCACTTTTCCCATCTGCCCAGCTCACAGATCGAAATCACCGTCTTCAACGACACTCTTCCTTCATACAGCCATCCCCAAACCACAGATGCTGAACGTCAGGCGCTTGTGGAGCGCTTGCGCCCTTTCTCCGCACTCAGCACTATGCGCGAGCGTACGCCGTTCCCCGGCGAGCTACTTCGGCAGCTGTCAAGCCTGAAAGTGATTTTCGCAACAGGCGGCAAGTTCGAAAGCTGGGATCTCGCGACGATGAAAGAGCTTGGTATTACTGTTTGCGCTGCACCAGGTAAAGGGCGCACGGATGGGATAGGAAGTGGGCTGTCGCCGCGCTCTCTGCCAGTGAAGCAGGGTGGTGGGCATCCAACTACGCAGCATGTGTGGGCGCTGATACTGGCGCTGGCGAGGAACATTGCTGCGGATGATGCTGTCGTGAAGGGCAAGAGGGGCAATAAAGCGTGGCAAACTGGACTGGCGATTGGACTGCAGGGAAAGACTTTGGGACTTGTGGGACTGGGAAGAATTGGATCCCATGTGGCGAGGGTGGGCGTGCTCGCTTTCGGCATGAAGATCGTTTGCTGGAGTGCGAACTTGACGCAGGAGAAGGCCGATCAGCTTGCTGAAGAGGCCGGATTGCCAGTCACGGGAGGAGGCATGATCGCAGATGATGAAAAGACATTCAGGGTAGTCAGCAAGGAGGAGGTCTTCAGTACAGCGGATGTAGTTTCATTGCACTACGTGCTGAGCGAGCGGTCCAAGGGCATCGTTAGTACTCAGGAACTGAAGTGGATGAAGCCATCTGGTCTGTTAGTGAACACTTCACGTGGACCTCTGGTCGATGAGGCAGCTCTGCTTGACGCCCTTCGCAACGGGCGTATAGGAGGCGCAGCACTCGACGTGTTCGATATTGAGCCGCTGCCAGCAGACAGCCCGTGGCGTAATGAGGACTGGGATGCAGAGGGAAAGAGCAGAGTCGTCTTGACGCCACACATGGGATATGTGGAGGAAGGTACGCTCAAGATCTGGTACGAGGAAACTGCAGAGAACCTGGAAAGATACCTAGCAGGAAAAGAGCTACTGAACGTAATCTAGTGATCGTATTCAGTTCGCTTGCACAATGATACGGCTCTCATTTAGTCTTTCGAAGTCAATCAGACCGTGAGATTACTCGCGTGGAGTCTAACCTTGCTCAAGATGAGTCGACGCGCTGCAGCACGGCATGTGGGGCCTGCATCTGATCATAAAGGACAGCTTACCTGCACGTCAATACAATTGATTACGAACCATCAACTACTATCACAGCAACTATGAGCTTCAGCAAAGCAGAGTACCAGAAGGAGGAGTTAATAGCTGGCATGCCACCGGTGCCAGAGGGCGAGTTTTGCGTTTTCGGCATAGTAAGCTCCATCGATGCTCTGAACAACTCTCCCTTACCGGTGCAGGTCTATGCGTGTCCAGAGCATGCAGATGCTCTCGAGGCAGTATATGCAGAGACGACGCGCCTCGCTGCGTCCGAGCCAGGCACGATCTACTACTGCATTAGTCGGGATCCTGATGACAGGACGGTCTTCCACTTCTTCGAGCGCTATTCTGGCCGCGCCGCATTCGAGGAGCATAATTCACAGCCGATCATCAAGAAGCTGATACAGGACAAGCTGTTCAAGGGCGTGAAGGCGAAGTTTGTGGAGGCTATAAAGCCAGCGAGCGCGTGATGTGCTCTCAACGATTGAACAACCTGCGCAACGTGTCCAACGATACAGAGCTGCCGACAACGAGCAACCACGCAAGTTGTTGAACAAAGTTCTGTTTATGAGATGGTCGAGTTGCAACTACTGTCTCCAGATTCAAGGCCGCCGCGATCTAAGTGTGGCTTGCAATTAGCCTGATGCTGTGCTGGAGAAGCAAGCTGGGTACTGTACTACAACTAGCAACGACGCCGCTATCAAATAAGGAGGTAGTTAATTCTCCGAGACCCAAGACGAATCTTCTCTGCACACGTGTGGTGGTGGAAAGCTCAACGAGAGGCGGGTCGTGACTGCCGCGGCCGTTAAAGCATGGGCCAAAGACGTAATGACGGCCGGTTAGTGCGGAACCTCATCTCGCGTGCAGCTGGCCTGAGCTCGCCATCTCGAATCCGCGCACCACAATGCCATGGGGCTTCGTTCTTCCACCAACATGGTGCGATTCACGCCGCTGCGCCTGCTGTGCGCAGCCGTGATATTGTGCGTTCTCTATCTGCACTCATCCCTGCGAGACCTAGTGCCGTATGTCGAGCGCGGCTATGACATCCTCCAAGACCGGCCCTCGCCCGCGCGCCCAGCCGAGACCAAGATACGCTTTGGCGAAGAGTGCTCGCCGTTCAACAGTGGGGTCATGGAGGATGTTACTATTGTCTTGAAGATCGGTGCGGGCGAGGTGACGACGAAGCTGCCCGCGTATTTGAACCGTCTGGGCCGCTGTAAACAAGACCTGCTTATCTTTTCCGACCGCAAAGCCACCTTCCAAGGCTTCGACATCGTAGATGCCCTCTCCCACGTCCGGCCCGAATACAAGTGGGAGAACGTCGATTTCAACGTATACGACAGCATCCAAGCGGCGAACGAGACGGCAGACAAGTCGCCAGATGGCTGGAAGCTGGATAAATACAAGTTCCTTCCTATGATGGAGTGGACCTCATACTTGCGCCCTGATTCGCACTGGTACCTGTTCATCGAAACAGACACATATGTCAACTACGACAACCTCTATCGCTTCCTGACGCACTTCAACCCGAGATCGGCCCATTACTTTGGATCACCAGTCTGGCCAAAGAAGAAGGCACCTTTTGCGCACGGCGGTAGTGGCTTCATATTATCTCGTGGCGCACTGGACAAGCTCATGGCTCGTGGGAGGATGTTTGCTGAGAACCACCACTTTCCAGGCACACACTTTTTCGGCGAGAACGTGGCCGAGTCTTGCTGCGGCGACGAGATGTTAGCGCAGGTGCTGAAGAAAAGTGGAGTCCCTCTTCGTGGATACTGGCCGATGTTCAATGGCGACAAGCCCCCAACACTGCGATTCGGACCAGAGCAGTGGTGTGAAGCAGTCATGACGATGCATCATCTGCAGGAAGAAGACTACACTGATCTTTCGCAATGGCAACAAGCCCGAAAACACCCAGAGAGGGCACTGATGTTCGAGGAGCTTTTTAATCTCATCGAGCCGCGGTTACAAGGCAGGGCGGACGACTGGACCAACATGTCAGAGGATGTGATACACACCAAGGGCATGCCAGTCAAGTCATTCGACAATTGCGAACGGGCATGTCTGAAGGACAGCAAATGTCTACAATATGAACATACCGGCACCCGGTGCAGGCTGTCGCACAGCATCAGACTTGGTGAACAACGACTGCCCCGCGAGGATGAGAGATACCTGTCGGGATGGATGTTGGGCCGTATTAAGAACTTCAAGAAAGCCCATTCCCCGTGCCAGGGCGCACACTTCGTCCACTCAAACCCATGAGTGGATATCTCCTATGATCATAATCATGATCATAGCATGACCTTTTCAACGATGCATGATTTACTGCATTGAAGGCGTTTGATACCCATGGCGTTTTGGTTGGCGCTGCATATCGTACATGCTGCGCCTTTAGGTCTGGTTCTGCATGTATTGGCGTTGAAGTCGCTTTGGAAAACGATTGTGTTCGTGGGCTTTGCCCACATACAGCTACAACACGACGCTCGTCCGCACGGGTTGCGTCAATGTGTACGCAACTTGCTTTTATCGTCGCGCATACCCATGAACAGTTATGTTGTAATGTAGTCTAACGATAATGTAGATCTTCTTTGCTGCTAACGACCAACTATGCAGACCAATGAGTCGGAGATAAGCAGCTGCTCGATGAAGCATAGTGCCCGCGTGCCAAGCGAGTATCTTCTAGAAGGTCATATACCTTTGCTTCTGCCTGTCTTGTTCTTATTTGGACACGGTAGCACAGGTAAGACCCGGCCTACAGTAAGCATAAAAGAGCTGTTGGCCCAGCACTACTAGGAGAACTCAATACAACCATGACCTCCATACCTTCCACCGCAACGATCGATTACAATCCTGAGACAATCCCGGTCGAGGAAGCAAAGCGGCTATCAGCATCCGAGATCAAGATCGAAATCGCCGAAGAGGAAGATGCTTATGAAATCGTAGTTGATCCAGTTCAGACCTACCCACCAACAAACCTCTAACATCAACCAGGCTGGAGGTCTCTACGTCTGCTACCCCGACTCCTCTATCGAGGCCATAGAGCCACTTCACCTGCGCCCCCCAAACTACAAAGAAATCCGCGTTCAACGTTTGGCGAAGAGATTTCAACCCACCTTTTCCACGCCAGGCATCACGTGGATCAAAGCCGTTCACATCCCCACTAACACTATCATCGGCACCGCGTGCTGGACCGGTCCCGACGCACCTGTCGTCTGTCCCAATCGGCGCGACGCATTTACGTTCTATGGCTGGCGCGAGAAGCTGGGCTGGTCGGACGCGCAGATCGATGAGCTGTTTGCGCACGTGAAGCAGGATGCGTGGAGCGGACGGCATCAGCGGGACGATGCGGTTAGGAAGGAACTGTTGGGGGAAGAAAAGCATTGGTATTTGAGTCTGTTGTTGACATGGCCTGAATGGCAGGGTAGGGGTGTGGCGAGGAGATTGTTGGATTGGGGGATTCAGAGGGCTGATGCTGAGGACCCGCCTACGGCGATGTATCTTGAGACCAGTGCGAAGGCAAAGAGAGTTTATGAGCATGTGGGGTTCGTGCAGCAGAACGAGGGGAAGGTGATGATTAGGAGGGGGCCGAAAGCTGCGGCGGAGGTGCAGACGTAGATGCGCAATGCGAGAAGAGAGGGAGCAAAGCTGAAAAGGACGTTCGTGATGAAGTTGCTTAGCGGAACATTGTCAGAAAGCCTCCCATATACGCAAGGTTCCTTGAGGCTGGCTTGCATTAACATGTGAGAGGGCTACAAGGCTGAGCATGCAGGTGGGGTAGTTGGGCCAAGCACAGATCCGATGTTGAGGGCGCTACATCAGGCTGAAGCCAGGCAATGTGGTAGCCGCTGATTGGGGCGTCTAGGACTCCTCCAGCCCTTCTGGGGTCATTCCATCGTGAAAGTAAAAGCCACAAAAGCGGCACGGGCCGTCGCTTCCTTAAATCTGATCACTTCTGCTTTCCACTTTCCAAAACATCCCCTTTGTTCCATGATCGTCACCATGCCACCGGGTCCAACTTCTGCCCCAACTTCACGCAAATGCGGGCAGTGCAAGAGGTCGTTCGACACCTTGCGTGCACTGGGTGATCATCTCAAGGGTACGGACCATCGTTTCGTTTGTGTGAACCCTGATTGCAGGAAGCTATGCAAGTCCGCAACTGCGCTCGCACAACATATGGGCAATGGCCATTCTACGCAAGTGCAGTCAGCCACACAGCACGCAAACGGCGGCACGGCTCCCAACAGCACTCAGTCGTTCTCCTGTACTCAGCCTGGTTGCAACAAGAGCTTCAAAACTAAGCAGGGACGCAAGCAGCACCTCAGCTCAGGGACACATAAGGAACTGGTGACAACGACAACTGCACAGCGAACTCCGAACGCTGCGAATCGCCCCAAACGGTCTGGAACAGCCAAAGCAAACTCAAAGCAACCCCGAGTTAGTGAGAACGACAACAGAAAGCACCAAGAACAGGTCCCACTTACCCGAACGAACATACACGCCCACCAGGGCGACGCGGACCAGAAGACATCGACGGTTACAACTGCAAAAGGATCTGACCCTAAGCCCACAAAGTCATTTAAACGGACTCAACTACTCTCTTGGGACTCACGCTGGTCAGCAATTCCACCTGCTCAGTATGACTCCACCCACTCTGCACTGAAAGCACTCGTGGAGACGTTAGGCTCGACTTTCACAGCTCGAGTAGATAAAAAGTTCTACACCCCGGATGTGAAATTTGCACCTGGTCACAACCCCAAACTTCCTCGTCAACGAGCAATTGTACTCGACTGCGAGATGATAGGCGTCGGTCGCAAAGGCAGCACTTCGGAGCTCGCCCGGGTCTCCGCAATCGACTTTTTTACTGGTATACTCTTGGTAGACACCCTCGTGGAACCGCTTCTCGATGTCACAGATTGGCGCACGAAGTGGAGTGGAGTGACCGCTAAAGCTATGAGCGAGGCAGTGGCTTCGGGCGATGCAGTCAAGGGGTCCACTGCCGCCCGAACAGAGCTTTTCAAATTCATGGACTCGCGGACAATCCTCGTTGGACACTCGCTACAGTTCGACCTCGCAGCTTTGGGTATTCATCATGATACTACGGTGGATTCATCGGTCTTAGCCAAATCAGCTGTTGGCAAAGGGGGCAAGCAGAGGTGGGCTTTGAAGACACTTTGTAAAGAATTCCTCAAGATCACCGTGCAAGATAACGGCAAGAATGGTCACGATGCCGCTGAAGATGCTCTCGCAGCTAGAGAGGTAGTATTGTGGTGTATGCAACACAAAGCGGAGCTGAAGTCGTGGGGCGAGAAGAAGAGGAGGGAACGCACCAAGAAGTCACAGACGAAGAAGCTTCCGGCTGCACCAAGGATATCCTACTGGAACGTTTCAATTGACTACGACTGGGACGATTCGGATGAGTATAAGTTACGTTGTTTAAGCACTAAAGAGCTCAATGAGTTGTGTCACTACCCTGAGTGGTACGACAACTGGGACTAAAGTATTCCTCAAACCGACTTCCACCACAATTGCAAGATATGATACTATTCTTGGACGCACGAGGTACAGTGCTTCGCCCAGTGGACCATGAAATGCGGTGCGGAGGTCTCCAGGGTACTCTATCTATCTAGCTTACTTTACTCTTACGTTATGTACTGTTTGTCTAGTGAACTTGCGTTTGGTATGGACTGCACGAACGCTTAAAAGCAGCGTCTGATGAGTCCAAGCATTCATTCCCGCCCACGGATTCCAGTGAGTACCTGAGCGTGGTTATCCCTTTACTTTGGACGAAAATAATGTGGCGTAATTTGAGGGAGGCCTACAGACTGATTACTTAGGTCCATTCATAAACACAATCCTATTGACTTTCTGTGCTGACAGCCTCCATGGATTCGTACCCATCCATCTATCCTTTTCTTTGCAAGGCATGAATACAAACCCCATTGGACCTGGCGAACTTTCGACCTGCTGCTACGAGGTCCAGTCAGTCTCTTTCCCCGCCTCTCTGGTATTGGATTCGTCCCCTTTAGTCTTGATGAACGTCGTCCGATATCCTAGCTTGAAGCACCTGGCATCCCTCCTCCCAAGCAGCCCATGCCTCCGTTTGCTTGATCCTCCCATGATTCTCTGTTAAATACCGCTGCATCTTGATCGCAACCAGCATACCAAATAGTAACGATCCAGTGGTTGTGCTCCATGTCAACCACTTAGAGGTAGGTCGACCCATCAGCCTGAGATCGTTGAGGACGCCGTTGAAGCACTGTACAAGGTCCGGAGAGTGGTCAGTGAAGCCACTGGGCTTCGCTAGCTGCTTGAAGAAGTATCCATCAACCATCTTCTCGATAAAGTTGCACTCATGTTCATAATCATCGCGGTCTGAAGTGACTAGTGCGTATATGTGTGGGCTACTCGCTGTAGTCCGATCGTTCTTCATAGATACATTCGTGCGACTCGCGAGCGTGAGCGTGTTGATTCCGTCCCATTCGTAAAGCGGGATGTTGCATATGTAGCATGTACCTTCATGTGAGTCTCCACCTCGTGTAGCAAGCTCGATGAAGCAGCGGTAGTGGATCCAGTGGCCACACGGCGACAGTGGCAAGAAGGTCGAAGGAATGCTTACTTTGTCCCATTGTATGCTACAGCTGGTGCACTTCTGCGTGGGGTCAGGTGGATGGTCGTGTTTATCCTTATCGCGCATCAGAACATGGTCGACGTACTGAAGTAGCGAAGGCAGTGACGCCGGCGGTGTCTCAATCTCCACTTTGATTCGTGGCTCGTTCACACCAATAGGACCGACATACTCGTATGCAACTGTGCTAGCTAGCGCAGTCTCATCAGGCAGGCCAGATGCAGCGGGGGTGAATGTGTGCTTGGAAGATAGTGCTTGCGACGAGGAGATATCAGCTGGTGGCGTAAGGTAAGCAAGAGCCGCGCCTGCGAGCTCGCGCGTCGATGCACCAAAGGTCGTGTCGGTGTTGTAGTGAACTTGCTGCATAGTTTTTTTTGGCGCACAAGTGTGTGAAGAATATAGTGGCTTGGCGTTGGGAAGTTTTGTGAATTGACGGTGCGGGACAAGACTCGCTAAAACGCTTGATGGCAGGTGAAAGACGAGGTGAAGGCAGTACCGCTGGTAGAAGCTGGATTCTGGTCGCGTCGCACGTGTACTCTAGTGAACGATGTGCATATCAGTGTATGATAATGCATCCTGGTCAGTATACCGCAAAAAGACTTGGAATATTGGCAAATGATATTTCTTGGTGCACTGCAGTGACCAGCGGTCACCCAACGTGAGCTACTCTGAGCCTATCAGTCACTTTTTGTTTCGCGTATGGTGTTAAATTTGTGCAATCGTAATAAGCGATCTGATGAAGAGCTGCATCGTTGCAAGAAGTCAAAGACGACGTCTAGGCGTGCTCCTATTCGAATCCAAAAGATTCAGTACAATCTGTATTGCTGTTCCGTATCCACTTGAGGCTATTGAATTATCAAAGAAAGCTCGCCCGTCTGGTCGATCAGAGTGCTGCAGGCGCAGAACTAGAGTTTGAAGATAGGTCTTCAGCCACGGCTGACGCGCTGATAGTATCTGCTCAACAGGCGGCTTCCCGGGTCATCGGAGAAGCACACTGATGTTGACGTAGGTCGTTCGCGACACAGCGCGGTTAGATTATGAGACCAAGGTTACTGGTACCACGGGCTGGCATGCCCTGCCGGCTTTCGAAAATGTGAAGGATTTGGATCCTAGATTTGCAACTACAGCCTGGTGGCACAAGCTCACGACCCAGGCGTGCCAGCTGTGTGTAGGTGGAGGATCGTAGGACGACGTTGCAAGAGCGTGGTATGACCCAACATCTAATAGCGCGAGCAAGGTCAGCTGGGGTGTCCGGTCACTAACGCACATGTCGAATTAGACTTCACAGTGGCTATTGCATTGATTGTGAAAGCACAAACACCAACTTCGAGTCGAGAGTACCTTCCTCAGGCCTGAGAAGCGCCTGCACGTGTGCCTCACTGCGGCTGGCACGGGTTCGCTGCGTTCGCAGGCCTAGAACTGGAAGATTCAATTGCGTAGAACAGGATCACCCTTGTCGGCAACATTTACACGCGTTGTCTTTGCCCTTGGCCCTGGTGCTAGTTTTGCCATGAAGATGGGTGGATTCTCCTGCAGTCATTGGCGCACTTTCATAACGACTTGAGCACAGCCTTGCGGCTTTTGATCAGAGCCATCTTGCTTGCTGTGCACACATGTACATCCACCTCGTGTCCGAAGCAGCACGATGCGCAGAGAATCTGCAAGACATTGGCAACCTTTCATTTAACGAGCAAGTCACCGGTCAAATGAGTTTAATGGCGGCTTGGATTGATCAGAACCATGGTCGAAGCGATCTGGAAGACCTTTGACGTAGGTTTGTTAGAACTAGGAAAGCGTCGTTTGGCTCGGTGTCCCAACAGCCGTTCGTTTACCATGATACGTCTCAGCCAAGCATCGTGAAAGCTCCATCTCGTTCGATCACGCCCAGTCTGTGAATGAGTCTCCGATGTCAAATACTGCGTTGTGCCCCTTATACTTTGTACCCGAGTACATACCGTCACCCAGTCTGACAATTCGAGCATACGATGGAAGGCGCACTCTTCACCATACCTTTGCCATTACACCTACTCGCGGCAGACGACCGATCGTGCAGCATCTGTCATGAGCTATAAATTGAGCCCCCTTCGCGTGGCTACACTCAAGCAGACCAAGCAGGGGAGTGGGCGGTACGCATCGAACTGGTGGCAGAGTCTCTCTCTGAAGCGATGCTGTGGCCATGTCACTGGGAATCAATGCCTGGCAGCGCACCTTCGATCCTAGGGGTCATGGAAAAGGCAATGTCCTCATTGCCGTAATGTGTGGTTCCGCGATACTAATCGTCCGAATCGCGCGAGTCGACGATCTCGTCAGTCGCAGGCACTTTTGGATGGTGGAAGGGTGACTCGCTCAACTGCTCTTACAACAGGCCACACGAATCGCGAACGATCCAGAAGTCCATTGCATGAAGGTGACGAACAGCAAAGGTCTCAAGGAAGTGCCCCTGAGAGCTTTGTGCGGCGAGTGCGTGAGAAGCTACAAATCCAGAACGGAAGCGATGAGGTAGAGAGTACACTAGAGAAGGTCGAGCAAACTTTGAGGGACTTGTACGGATAGCCGGCAAATCCAGCAGATCCGAGTGAGTGAGGGTGACAGCATGGTGCGACTCTGGGCTCGTATTTTTGCGCTCTGGTTCCTTTCTGTCTCGTTTCACGCTTTGCTCTTGACCTTCTTCGCGGGTCGTTCCTCACCCTCATTCAGTCCTGCGTCTTTCCTGGCCTTCAACATTGCAAGGGCCTCTTCCAGAAGTATCTTCTCTCCCAAGCGCACCTCAATCGCCATGCGATGCCTATTTGTTGTGTCAGACTTCTTCAACATCGCTCGATCTTCCCGTATCGATGTAGGGTATTCAGCGAGTTTTTCGGTCAACACTTGGCTGATGACAGCATTCAAAATCCCGTCGCGCTGCTTCTTATCCGCAACCACACCTGGCCTGTGCTTCTTGATGATTTTCAGGGCATCCTTGAGCTCTTCCTCGAGCTCAGCGAACTCATTCATCTTTGCTTCTTCAACGAGGCGACCCTCCTCGTTGGGTGCACCTGAGTCGCGCTCAATGATGACAGGATCACCGTCCTCATCTACGTCTATCTCGACGCCCTGCTGAAACTTAGTAAGATCTTCTTGCCAGACGTGTACATTGGCTTACCATCTCGAGCAGCTCAGAAGGTGACAGGCCGGTCGCTTTACCCAAAGCCTGTGCAACAGCGCTACGGGGAATTTCGACTTCGTCGTACCTACGGTACTCGGGTGTGACATATCCATAACGTCGCAAAACTTCCGATGAAGGCATGGCGCCGTAATAGTTCAAGATCTCGGTCCCAGCTTTGATGTCAGATCGTAGACTGGTGACTTCGAGGCTGTCACCATGGTTGACGTGAGCCTAGAGAATGAGTCAGTACAATAATATCTCTTTTGCATCTTAGACGTACATTGAAGTCGGCATTGGCGTTCAGGATGTCAGCCATAGGCACCATACCCAGCATTTTTTGGGCATCCCTGTCAACCATCCAGCCGTCTTCATCCTCTTCGTCTTCTTCTTCGTCGTTATCCAAGTCGAAGGCATATGCCATAATGGTACTGCCCATCTGGTGCGCTAGGCTGAGGAGGTCATTTTCGTTCAGCTGGTCCTGACCGGCTGGATAGAAGATGTCCGGATTCTGCATGACAACAGGGACAATCCGAGTACGAAGCTTGTCATCGCTGGCTTGCCTGCCGATCTTGTCCTGCGTCAAGACTGTGCCTTGAAGCTCTTTGAGCTCTGCTTCGGTCCAGAACATTGGCGTGTCGAAAGATACTGGTAGAACATCCAAGTAAGGCTTCCATCGCGAACTATCGCCCTGGAGGTACTCATAGACCATGACAAGAATGAGAGACTCCCAAGGATCGAGAGGTTCAGTATCTTCATCCTCCTCATCGAACGCCGCTTCAAACATCTTTGGAAGCTTTTTGGGGAGCTCAGATGTTTCGACGTTGATAATGGCGGACCTTGGTATTGTGAAGAGGGTGCAGTCTTCGGGGATGTCTTTTTTGGCGACTTCTCGCTGTTAGCCTGGTAAAACGTGAGTTTGTGCATAGGCCTACCAATGCCTCGACCTGCGCCTTGAGCTCTCAGATCTTGGATACCGATAAGTTCATCCTTGAAGTCGCCCCCAACCGACTTGAACCAGCTCAGAAAGCGATCTGTCGACTCTTGAAAGTCTGCCATCTTCGTTCAAATATCAAGACGCCTGTAACAGAAGCTCGAAACTTTTTTTCCACGCTCTTTTTGAACAAGACTCTCAAACACAAGCAAGCGCCCGGCGAGAAAGTGCAGCGCTGTCGCTTTGCAGTGGAAGAACTGAGTATCACGCGCTGGTTGTCCTAAGGGGTCTTGAGTCGCCCAATGCTTGGTGTGCTTGGGACGGTCATTTCGAGATGCGTCGCGCTACGAGGAAGGAGCTTCCGCGCTAGCATCAAATGCGGACTAGGCTGAAGGTCGTCATCCAACATCGATGACCATGGGAGACACGCCTAGAGGCATTCAATCATGGTATTGTATGGTATTGGTCATTGCAATCAGTTCAGTTCCGTTGATTTCTCTTTATCACTATAGGACGAAGCCCATAGCATGCACTGAGTGCGCAAGCTGTTCAGCAAAGGCTACGTCACCGCCAACACGCTCCACACGCGCTCAGATCCAGCGCGAGTCGTACAGCGCATCCCGTATCCTTCCCAGCGCAACCTCCACCTGCCCTAGCTCATGTCTCGCGTTCTCATCGATCATCTCCATCGCTGCTAATGTAGTCAATGTCCGCTCGATGTTCTGAAGTATCTCTTGCCTCCCAGCGTTCGGCGCAGGGAACCATTCAGTTCGGCACAACGGACAAGTGTGACTCCACGGGTTGCCGCCGCGTATATGGCGCTCCAAGCAACGACGACCGAAAACATGGGTGCACTCGCCTCTGTTTTCGATCTGCACGGCGTACTCTTCTTCGTCCTCGGGTAGGTCTGGGTGCACGTAGTTCTGCGGTGGGTCAGCGTAGGGATTGTGGCAAATGGGGCATTCGGCCTCCGCATCAATCGTCGAGCGAAGACCTTTGAGCTCTAGTGGCCTGGTATTCGTAGCGAGGAAGTTCGCGATTTGAAACACAGGAATGGTGTTTGGCATGTTCGCGCAGCTTGCACTGTTTGGATGTATGTTGGGGAATTTGGGGCTACAAACGTCGTAAGGGATTGACTTGCGTGACTGAGAGATAATCACAATACTCTTCACTGCTCTGGGGCGTCAAATTGAAGATGGGTTTCCGTGAAGATGCGGAAAGAACGCAAAGAAAAGTGCTCGCTTGAGTTTGCCAGGTACGAGAAACGTCACTGACAGCACATAGTCTATCATCACGAATTGGGTTACTTGTCATCGTGGTTATAATCCGGCTCTCATCGTCTTCGTTTCGTCACAATCCAGGTTCAACGCCAGTCCGTTCAGCGATAATGAAGGAACGTGAGAAGAGTTTGCCGAACACGATGTACGATGCAGAACCAATGACACTTTGCGCGTGCCTTGTTAACAATCTTGAATGCCATAGCATGCTGAATCTCACCAGTGAGAACTGCAATGAGCGATGTCCAGTCTGCTCCAAGGTCATGTGCGACTACAAAGTCCTTGCATGTCATCCCACGACACACACTTGTCTTGACCTGACTTCCTACGAACTTGCAGTGCGGATACAGTTGTGAGGCCACGTCATCGGTGCGAGATGTCTGGTACAGCATATTCGAAGTGGGAAGAACGACTGTCAGACGTGTAGTTGTGTGTGATTTAGGCTGACTATGGAATACGTACGAGAGGGGTTGTAGGGGGATAGCAGACTATGGAACTAGTGTTGGGGCTGGGACTTGAGTCAAGATCAAAACCAGTTCTAGAGGATTGAGGGTTGCTAAGACCGATTTGAGGACCTACACTGCCTCCAATCAATACATGGAGTCGCTGAGTATGGAAGAAAAACACGCAAACAAAGAGCACAATCCACAACTAATGCTGACTTGTGATATTGAAACACTACCCTCCAATCGACCCACGACAGCCTTGATCTCGTACCCAACCTTGAGCACTAAAGCACCTTCTAGACGGCAACGGTACCATTCTGGCCGGTGATCAGGCCAGCCTCACCAGGAATAATAGTACCGTTCTCAACAGCGCTCGCATGACCCCTAGCAAGCATACCATAAACAGGCAGGTACTTATCGAGGTACGGCAGGACCTCAGCAGCACCAGGAGTCGCGCGCCAATCACGCATAAGATCACAGACAATAGAGAAAAGGCTGACAAGCTGAACACCAGCACGCTCCATGCGAGAGTTGGCGGTATCACGGATGAGCTGGGTGGTGGTGCCGGAGCCTTCGATGTTGGCGAAGACGGAGTAGCCTTCGGCGCGGAGCGAAAGAGCGAGAAAAGCGGTGCACACGTCGGTGACGATGCCGGCGACGATGATTTGCTTCTTTCCGGATGCTTCGACTGCAGCGCGGAACTCGGGGTTATCCCAGGCACTGGGTCACGATTAGCTGAGAACTTAGAGCGTCGAGGGATGCCTTACTTTACTTCACCTTGGCGGCGGATGAGAGGAGCGTCGGGATACATTTCAATCATCTCTTTCGGCAGTGGGCCGTTGGGACCAGTATCGGCAGAAGTGGTCATGATGACAGGCAAATCGAAAAGCTTGCCGAGCTCGGCATGAGCCATAATATTTTCCTTGTAGAGGGTAGGGTCCCAGTCACGAGCAAGCTGGTAGAGGCCAACTTGGAGGTCGAGAATGAGTAAGAGCTATCCCGTCGCGTCAGTTGGGGCGATCTTCGACGTTTCAGAAGAGGCACAAACCGAGTTGTTCTTTTCGATGCGCTCCCATGGCACAGCTGGTACTAGTCAGACCTGCTCCTTTGATCCATCGAGTGATGCTTGACATACCGTCACCACGGACGACACTGAAAAGGCTGGCAGCCAAGAAGGCAATATTTACTCGGAACTTCATCTTGGGGATTGGATTGAGAGTAGGTCTGCCTGAGGGAGTTTGTTTGTTGAAGTGGTGTGGGGATGGCGTGATGAGTGTCTGGCAGCTGCACAAGGCTCTCTTTATACTTCATAGCGGCTTCCCTTCTTCTGGCTATCTCCTACCTCCGTACTCTCAAAGTCCGGCCAAGCTTCGACTTGACGCTCTTGCGTGCGCACTTGCAGCTTGTCCCTGCGATGCTACCTTCGTATCCGTGGGTGGAGCTGCACAGAGATGGCATCGTGAGTCTCACCAACAGCAAGAATAGGTTCTGAGGTTGATTTCGAAGACCTGACTAACCTGGTGAGGAACGTAGGTTCTTCGTCCTAACATTCAATTGGTAGACTATAGCGGGGAAGCGTCGTGAAACGGTCGCTTACGGTACCCGTTGCTGTCGTGGCTTGCTAGCTGCTCTCGCAATAGCTGTGTAAGAGATTGTCAAGCGAGCCAATCGAGCCTGAAACAAAGTGTTCTGCACCAAACGCGGTCTTTGATAAGCCCTGACTGTTCGAACAGTTGCTTTGTACCCCACAATGCCCAGACAATGTTTCTCGCTTGACGCTGTTCGACATGCAAGCCTCATGGGAAGCCTCGCTTATCGTATGCAGGTAAGCAGCTGCAGTATTGTTAATCAGCATGTCGTAACCACGCCCAGTCGCCATTGCAGTATGGTCGCACGTCGAAAGTACGAATCGGAAGCGTCAAGGACGGAGCAGTGCTCTCACACAGATTGGTCAGAGATGAATAATGCTCCGCAAGGCGGATCGCGCCGAGCAACTAGGCCGCCACAGCCGCATCACGGCACGCTTTACCGCATCTGGTCTTTAATAATCCAGTGGAAGGCTGACAAGCTTAAAAAAATTAATCACAGACAGAATGCAATCACCGAGAGCAGAGATAACACTGTGAAAATGCGCAGGAAGCAGGTCGAACTCGTTAGAGGGCGGACGAACGGCATCACATCTTGGGTCTACGTTCGTAATGCCCATGCGCAATGAGTTTCGTACATAGCTGTCATTAAATGATTATATTACTCATATGCGTAGGGTGTATAGTTTATACATCTACTATCTTCTACGTCCACGTACTTTGCACTTTAAAGGTACTAAGATCATTGGCACAGTGGAGATCGCATTGCGCTACCACTTATGCCTTAAGACCGTTGCGACCAAGGAAGTCCTGAATAACTTGGTAACCAGCGGTAGCATTGTAGTGGAAGTTCAGACCGTGGCCAGTGTTGGGCTGGATGTAGGCCTCGAACGCGGATGCAGCAGGGAAGGCAGCCTTGACACCACCGGGGATGGTGGCAGCAGTGATATTCTGAGCCATGCCGTAGCAGTTGCCACCGCAGAAGGGAACGTCGTGCTGGCCGGTAATGACGAAGGCTGGTCCAGTGAAAGGAGACATCTTGGGCGCGTTGCCGATGGTTAGGATCTCTCCCGTGGTGACGGGCTGCTTGGTCTTCTCGCCAACAACAGCAAAGCCGGTGTCGAACATGCCGGGAAAGAGGAATGCGTACTGCAGGGCAGTGAGAGCCGAGTGAGTGAGGTAGCCGGATGGGTAGTTGTATTGAACGACCGTGTGGTTGTAGCCGTTGATCAGGTCGTTGACCTCTGTGGAACCGATGTATTGCCAGACTTCATCGGTATCAACATTGACACCGATCTTGTTTAGGAGGGCAGTGAGTCCGGGGACGACATCTCCCGAGACACCATACTGCTGAGCAAGAGCCTGGACGCCGGAAGAGCTCACGTTACCGAAGCGGAACGGCTGGTTCAAACGCGCGCTGTGAAGGTTCCAGCCAGCGACGATGTATGGAAGAAACTCGCCAGCGGTGGAGTAGCCAGTCAAAACAACACCGTCGGTGTTTTCGGGATACAGGGCGGACAACCAGTATGACTGAACAGAGCCGAAAGAGTGCCCAACGTGAACGACCTTCTCGTAGGAGCAGGTGATTTCGGGAATGGATCCAGCGCGAACCTTCTTGGTGACCTCGTTAAGTGCTTCCACCTCAGAGTTGGCTTGGATCTCGTTGAAAGGGTCTCCGTGTGTGGAGTTGCCGATACCGTAGCGGTCGATGGCAAGCGTGCTGTAACCAGCAGCGGTAGCTGTGTTCACGTAGGAATAATTGTAGTTGTCGAAGGACAAGTCCCAGTAACTAGGATAAGTTAGTAAATTTGAATTTCCGGAGATAAGAATAAAGCCTACGTCTTATCAAAGCCAATACCGTGGGACAGGATCTGGATGATGCCGTTGCTACCGCCATCAGGTGTGCAGTATTGCGCAGAGATCTCAATGCTCTTCTGCAGAGTCTGGAAACCAGTGAAGAGCTCAGCAGTGTAATTGTACTGAAACTCGTTGAAGCGGGTTGCGAAAGCGCTGACATCAAGGTTGGTCTCGACAGGAACCTCCTTGAACACACCCTGTCGGGAGGAGATGTCGACGGGGATGCTGAAGTTTTGGCATTGCTTTGCGGCAGCGTAGCCAGCAAAGAATGAAGCGACAAGAGCTTTCATTGTGGGGGCCATTGTGTACCTAGTTACTTGGGTCGGGCCAAAAAGCAACGGTGGATAGTCGAGGCCTATATATCGACGGGTGTGGGAGGGTCACTGGCGTCAGTGGCGTGTCATTATATATCAGTAGTCAGGTACTCGGAGTGATATGGCTGCAGCTAGGTCCAATATAACCTTACAACTGGGCCCGAGGGCGACTAGTACGCACGACTAAGGCGCGTTGGCCATGAGGCCGCTGCTTTCGAAGCTGGTGAAAGCACCATTTGGAATCCGGACACAACTGATACTGTTGCGGCTCGGCGCGTGACATCGTTCGTCCACAGAATTGCTGCAGCAGCTCCGTTGTTCGAACGGATGCCGTGCAACCAATCGAGCATGTGCCGAGCAGTGCCGAAGGCTGTCTTGCTGATCCCAAGCTGATGATCTGCAACTCAAATCGAATTCCTGCGGCTCACCGGGAGATGCTTTATCAAGATGCCTGTGCTGACGCTCATAAAGGTGTCGAACCTGGGTGTCGGGGAAGCTGGGGAAATGGCATCATAGCCAGCTCGGGTAGCTCTAGGAGCAGTGGTGATGCAGCTAGTTCCAATATTTGGGCAGTTAGCGTACATTAGCAACACTCCGGCACAAATAGTTCCCAGACTACCACCAGGAACAACTTGATGTGGTGTTTTGGTGTACAAGGTAGCAAAGCACCCACCTGGAGATGGGGAGCAGTTCGAGTCCAAAAGCTCGGTCCTGTGCCTCGTCACTGCAGGCAAACAATCGACGCTGCGTCATGCCTGTGATATTATCCATCGCCGCCCCGATCGACCTTGCATATGCAATTATCGTGATGTCGCCTTTGAAGAGCATCGAGAGTGGACTGCCGTTGCTTTGCTGCAGGGCGCACAGCTTGCTGCATAACGGGATAGAGTTCCCTGTCGGAGACAACGCTGCGCTGCTACTGGGTACGGCAGCTGCCAGCGGAGCTTTGACAGTTTGAGACCACAACAAAGGTGGTAGACTTCCAGGGTTAAGGGGTCTATTCGATAGATCTTTGTTTATGACAGTCTGGACTGTGTGGTCGCTGCTGACCTTCCATTTGGAATTTGTCGAGGCTCTCGGAGACTAGGTTGCCGCGCACGTCATCATCCGCTCAGCAGTGGCCAACGGCTTCCTCAAACAGTCTAAACTGAGAGAGCAGCAGTCGATATCCCGCGAGATGTGCAAACTGGGCCGCAGGATGACAAAAGAGGCGCAGAGATGGTACGGCTGTGAGAAGACTGACAGAACGAGGAAGGAACGATCTCCCGGGAGGATTGAACGCCGACCCACACGGGCAGCTTGCATCACGCTGATAGGCTGAAACCACAATCTCCACCAGCTGCGACTTCTCTGCGATTGAGATTTCTTTTACTGCCCTTGTCGTTGGTTTGTTATCCGGCTTGAAAGACGAGCCGTTGCTTTAAATCCGTAGTCTGCCTTTGACAGAAAGTTGCCACTCTTCCTGACATTCACGAACAGCAATTGACATAGGTACCCACCAAACATTGCATGCAGTTGTTAGCACCTGAGCTTGCGCTCTTATCAGACTATCCACACCGTAAGAACCCCCTTTCCATCGACAGAGTGGGTTTCTTCGTTGCCTCACATGTGCCACAGAGGTGGCACAAGACACGCGTACGAGCTCGCCTAACATTTACACGCGTGGTTGACTCTCATCTGTAACACCGTCCAACGACAACACCGCAGTATTGTTCACATCATGATCGGTGTAGACCAACGACACACAAGAGTCCTGTGACACAGGATCAGTTCCAGGTCACCAGCTATATCCACCTAAGCACCCAATACAGTCCGCCTTTGCAACGCTTTCCACCCAGTAACAGGCCATGCTCGTGCGCTCAGTGAAGATGCCAGCTTGTCGTCTGTGTACTTGCCGCTTCTGCATCTACTCAACTATCCTTCTTCTTCAACATGTAATCACCACCTCGCAGCGCTTTGTAGATCCCATAGACTCCACTCAACCGGGGACTGCTTCTGATCACCCTTTTCAATAGCCCCTTCACACCCGTTCCATACTCTTCCTTCTTTTTGCCTCGATCTCGGACTTTCTCCCAGATTGACGGCAGACTCGTTGCGCCAAACTTCCGTCTCAGCGCATCATACCTCTCCTTATCGTATAGCTGCCACCATTCATCTTCCGTGTAGAACACCCTTGAATACAACCATTTGAGCCCACCGAGTTCGCTAGTCTTTTTCTCCAGCTCGCGGTTCGCACGAACGAACTCAACCTCAGAAGACGGATACGGGCCCCATACGCCAACGTTGATGTAAGGGCCTTCAAATGCCTGGCCGCTCTGCTTCTGTACGCCTACAGGTCCCTTGAATTGTTTCGGATGGCCCATCGATGCTCGACCGTCTTTGCGCATTGGACATAGCCATAGTGGATAGAGACCAAATTTATCATCCACATAGTCCACGAAGGCTTCCGCATTGCCTGCTGGCAACGCAATGTCGTGGATGATTAACCGGTCTGTGAAGCCTGATGCGTGAAGGGCGTGGTACATGATGCGCGTGTGCATGAAATAGTCCATCAGCACACGGAAGACATACCAGAACGGTATAAAGAAGTCATGGTATGCGTACATGCCCATCCAAAAGGCACCACGATCGTATCGGAAGAGGTAATCCTCGATGGGCACTAGCTCGACAGTCGGTGATTTTGGAGAATTGTGGGGTGAAGAAACAGTTGAGCGAGCGTGGATCCAGAACCACTCATCCCAAGGTCGCGAGAAGCGGCAGACTGGTATCCTTGGCGATGATGGTTCTGACACCAAGCGTCCGGACACCACGACACCCAAGTCTTTTGAAAATAGCACACCGTCCACGTAATCGTTTTCCTTGTTCTCGGTTTCCGTTTGTAACTTGTCCATAGCGTCCTTACTCGACGTAGTACGATGATACGTAACCTCAACCCAGCTCTTCAACGGAACAAGTTTGATCACGACCTTCGTCAACACACCCAGTGTGCCGAAACTGCCTCTTAGTCCCTCGAAGAGCTCGGCGTTCTCCGTCGCCGAACAGCTCACGAGGGTGCCATCAGCAAGAATGACCTCGGCCTCCACAATCGTCCGGTCGAAGAATCCATGCTTGAAGCTACTGCTCTCGCCCGCCGTTCCCACGAAGCCTCCGCCAACAGTGATGCCGGGGAACTCCATAACGACCGGCGGCAATAGGCCTTCAGCTATCGTCCTGGCGACGAGTTTGTCCATAGGTACATTCGGCTCGACAACTGCGAGCATTTTGGACTTATCGATGAACAGGACTTTATCGAGGTGCGACATGTCGATAATACCGGAGGGGTCGAAGTCTGCATTGCGCGTACTGTTTGTGCTGCCATGGTAGATGCGGAAGGGTGTCGAGGTGCTGTGGAAGTAGGCTATTTTCGATCTGATGGTATCGACACATCGCTCGTGACCTGCCCGCTTGGCACGCATTGTGCCTTTTCAATTCTTCCGCGCGTGTGTCTAAAGTGTGACTGGTGTTTGGAGTGTCCGCTGCTTGGTGGCGGATGTTTGGTGGGAGTCGCATACGTCACCGACTTTAGTGGGGCTTTCCTTCGGATCTCCCGGCAAGGGCGAGCAGGCAGAACGCGTCGAAACGCGTACGAAGGACTATGGTTTCGGAAGTAGGATCGAAGGCGGTAGAGTTGAGTACAGGAAATCGCGCTTCAACGCATGCATGAAGTTCGGCAGGTATCAATTGTAGTCTGATAGAATCAACACGCTCTAACCCGCAGTCACACGGAAAGAGTATTCAATAGCTTGGGGTGTGGAGCAGGAGCAGGCTGAGCTATGCGCGCTTATTCAACGACACCAGTCCTCAACATGCATTCTGCGTTTTGATTCCTGACCTCCGCATCCCTTGCTGTTCTTCTCTCGCAAATTCCACATTGAAGTCTTACAGCACGTTCAAAAGATGGATGCTCACAAGACGACGGTCGCAACGCTTGCGTCGCAGGTCAAGCAATTCAGTGCTTCAAAAACACCGTTCAGAATATATCATGGCTCTACTCTATCAACACGGCACTCGCCGCGCCAGCGGAACCAGATCATTGATGTCAGCTCGCTCAACCACGTATTGAAGTTCGATAAGTCAAAGAAGACGGTCCTCGTCGAGCCTAACGTTCCAATGGACCAACTTGTAGATGCTACACTTGCGCAAGGATTCCTGCCAAAGGTCGTCATGGAGCTACCGAACATCACTGTAGGCGGTGGGTAAGTCAACTGCAAATCGTTCATCTGGACTTGTCAAACATCTTGTCTACAGCCAATCAACGTACATACAGGAGGCTAACGCGTCCTTGACATACAGTTTCGCAGGTACGAGCGGAGAGAGCAGTTCGTTCAGGTACGGACTCTTTGACCGCACCATCAAAGGAGTCGAGATAATCCTAGGTAACGGCGACGTTGTGTGGGCGTCCGCTGAAGAGCACCGTAGCTTGTTCTTCACCGCAGCTGGAAGCTGTGGGAGTCTTGGAGTCATTACACTGCTCGAGATGGAGCTCATTGATGCGAAGAGCCATGTTGAACTGGAGTTCATCCCGGTCGGTAGCACGCAAGGAGCAGTAGAGCAGCTGAAGCATTACCAGCAGCAATCGGATGTCGCGTACATGGACGGCATCCTCTACTCACCAACAAGCGGCGTGATCATGATCGGGCGCCTCACAAATCAGGCACCTCCCGGCAGAATCCAACGCTTCGACCGCGCCTCAGATCCGTGGTTCTACTTGCATGCAGAAACCATGTTGAAGGCTCTCGCCCAAACAAGTCAAGCATTTGGAAGGGCAACCACCCACAAAGAATATGTGCCTATCAAGACGTACCTCTTTCGCTACGACCGTGGTGTCTTCTGGTCCGGTCTGCGCGCCTTCAAATACTTCGTCACGCCTTTCAACGCCCTGACACGCTACCTTCTCGATCCATTCATGTACAGCCGCACGATGGTTCACGCACTCCACCGATCCGGCATCGCCGCACAGACCATCATCCAGGACTTTGCCGTACCCTACGCGTCAGCGTCCGAGTTTGTCGAATGGACCGATGAGCGCACACGAATTTGGCCCCTCTGGCTCTGTCCTGTTAAATCTGCACCACTGGGCGAACGCTCCTTCTCGCAGGGCAACAACATCAAAGACGGAATCCTTCTCGACGTTGGAATCTGGGACATGGGTCCCAAGGACAGTCACGCTTTCATCAAGTTGAACCGTGATTTTGAACAGAAAGTCACTGAGCTGGGCGGTATGAAGTGTTTGTATGCGCATGCGTACTACACCGAGCAAGAGTTCTGGGATATCTATGATAAGGAGAAATACACTGAGCTAAGAAAGAAATATCACGCCGAGAGCTTGCCGTCGGTGTATGATAAAGTCAAAGTCGATCTGCAGGGTGTTGCTGGTGGAACCGTGCAGCAACGGGAAGTGGGATGGGGGGAATGGGCATACAAGCGATTCTGGGACACTTGGCCGTTGGGAGGCCTGTATGGAGTTGCGAGTGCGACGAAAGGCTTTTTGATTGAGAGCGACTTCTTGCTGAAGAAGTAGCGCTTGCTGACCATCCTTACATATCCGTACTAGCCTTACAGCGCCTGTTCGGCACTGAGGATCCCAATGCAGCTTTCACCTTCCTGTTCCTGAAACGCCACAGACACGGCATTGACATGCAATGAGAGTTGTCAGCCTTAAGAATTACCGAACCTAAGAACAGCGACTTCAGACGCTAGAATTGAGTGCGACCACAAGGGTCTTCATCAAGAGTATGTATAGTTATTAACGGTTCGCATGTGATTGATCGACCACACCGCATGAATCAGGACACATTCCAGCGCTACTACCAGTGTCTTGTCGCTGAATCTGCTCAAAGGTATGTGGATATGGCCAGCTCTTGCAAGAAGGCACCAATTCTTGAATTTGTCCAAGACGTGTGAACAGGTATCAGACTGCTGCCTGCAGCTCCTCTGCTTGGCTTGAAGAACTTTTCTGAAGAACCTTTCTGAGGAACCAAATCTATGCCGTTCGTAAGATGAGTGATCGCCGCTTCAACGATTTCATCTCCGCGGTCGCAGGTTGCCCCTTGCAGTGTTCCTGAATGAAAGTGCTCGGTTGTGATTGGTGCAAGCTTGGGCGTCGAAAAAAAACGGGCGCTCACAGGAGCTTCGTCGTGACGACGTCACACGCGTCAACAAGGACACATCGCGCGCTGAAAAACTGCTGCACTGCTGCATCGTACTTTGATCAGAATCACGGCATCGTTGCACTGAGGTCTCAACCAGCAAACGCGAAAACGCGAGTGAAAGACGCGTCTCGGCCCCTGCGTGAGACAGCAAACATCCCGGTTCTCGTGCAGGTTCTACGTCAGTAGCGAGAAGCTGTCCCCAGCCACCAAGTTCACCCAGCCCAGCAGCCCACGCCTAGTGACCACGCTGTGATCTCACCAGGCAGCCCCTCTTTGCTGTTTCCACCGTCCCTCAAATTCCATACAAAACCTTCCCGACCAGCTCCCTGCGAACGTTCCTGCCGCACACCCGGTTCCCCACTCGCACCTCCCACGCACGCTTGGGCCAGAACGACACGGAGCGCTTGACGGCCAGCGTGTCACCGCAGCATCTTTTTGTTTCTTGGATAGTAGGTACGCACCTCTGACGCGTTTGCACCGCTGTTCACGCTCTTTGGAGGCACTGGACTGACCATACCGAAGACGACACGATAGACCATCGCTACCATGGCTCGTCTTAGCGGCCTTCCAAGCGAGCACCACCACGAGGGGCCCGGCGACGCGCCGCGACGCAGGCGGGGTCGCCCGTCGAAGAGCTCGCGGAGCAGCTCACAGGAAGACGTCACAGTCACAACAGGCAAGCGCGCCGCCTCGCCGCTCGCGTCGCAGTCACAGTCGAAGCGGACGAAGCGCGTGCAGACGATCATCGAGGAGGAAGACGAGGACGACGACGGCTCCTTGCAGCTCGAGGCCGAGTTCCAGCAGTCGGTCACGCGTACACAGTACCTCCCCGCCGACACGGTGCCCACAGAGATCCAGTCTTCACCCATTGTACGCCGCACGCGTCGCGCCTCAGAGCCTGTCGTGCCCGCCTACGATGAGGACGATGAGCTTGCTGAACCCGCCACACAGCCTCTGCCAGGCCTGACACCGCATCTCGACCGCATCGGTGCCTCGCGGGCCAAATTCGCCAGCCGTCGCCGCGAGCGCATGTCCATGCCCGCGCAGTTGCACGTTGAACGCGTCGATGATTACGACATCAATGGCCACCGCTTCCAGTACGCGCCTCTCACAGCCGTGCTCGATGGCCGCACGCGCCGTCGCCTCCGACGCAGCCACCTTAGCCAGGAGGTCAACGAGATCGAGGACAGCCGGAAGCGGGGCAAGAAGCAGCTGTTGGAGCTGCGCCGCGAGCTGAAGAAGCGTGACGACAAGATCCAGGACCTGGAGTTCCGCCTTGAGGCCAGCCGCATGGGTAACATTCAGATGAGCGACGCCGACCACGACGACCTTGCACAGCAGTTGGACGACGCCCGGCGCGAGCTTGACGAGCTCCGCAGCAGCGCACAGTACATGGGCTCGAGCGACCGCGATCTCAGCCGAGAGCTCGATGGCTCCGCCGAGCCTTTCGAGAACGACGACGATGACGATGAAGACTTCATGCTCGTTGAACCCACCGAGCTCAACATGTCACAGGAACTCGAGATGGAGTACGCACCCAATGGTCCCTATGCGTCACGCGTGCTAGAGCTGTCACAAGAAGTCACACTTGAGCACTTACCTTCCATCAGCCAGTTGCGCGTCGACACATTGGAGGATGATGACGAGGACACGGCGCCCCAGACCATCCACGACCAAGCCGTCGAGCGTTACGAGCGAGAGATCCAGAGGCTGTTGCAGGAGACGGCTGAAGCTGTCGGTGCCCTACGCGTAATCACGATCGAGGTCCAGAACCTTGGCTTCTTGAAGCGTGGTGCCAGCAGTGCAGACATCTTGAGCACTCTGCGCACCGGCTTTGCTGAGCTTCGCACTGCTATCGAGAAGTACTTCCCCAACGAGACCGAGGGCATCACCAACGAGCAGCTCCTTCGCAAAATCCCCAAGCTCTTCAATGGTATCTTCTTCGAGCTGAAGGAGAAGACTGAGATTGCCACTGCAGCGCAGGATACCGAAGTTCTGCTGCGTCGCCAGTACGAGGGAGTCTTGGACCTGCTTGGTGAGGCCGAGGAGCGCAAGATCGAGCTCGACAAGAAGGTCTACACACTCGACAAAGGCAACGAGGAGAAGCAACGCACCATCGTCGACCTCGAGGAGCGTGTTCAAACTTTGACAGATTTAACTGAAGATCAGGAGGTAGATCTGAGACAGAAGGACCTCCAGCATGACACCCTTGTGGAGCAAGTGAACGAGAAGGACACCGACCTCGATCTCCTCCGCGAGTCTCTCGAGACCTACCGCACCGACGTCGAGAAGCTTCAGCAGACTACTACCGACCTCGAGACCGAATACCAAGAGCGCATTGCGCGCATGGAGGGAGAGCATGCCGACATCGTCGCTGATCTCCAGGCACAACTTGGCGTAGAGCAGGAGGGTCGTGAGGCCGCAGAAGATGAAGCCGCTCAGAAGACGGAGTTCATCGAGGAGCTCCAGGGACGCGTCGACTCAATGGAGGCCGACTTCGGCACTATCGACGCCACCTTGGCTGACCTCCGCGAGAAGCTCGAGCAAGAGCAGGCCGCCCGTTCTGTCGCTGAGACAGAAAAGGAGAACCAGAGCGACATCATCTACACGCACACAAACACTATCGAGAATCTTTCTGAGCAGGTCAACGACCTTACCGAGCACCTTCAGGAAGCCAAGGCAAACATTATCGCGGAGCGCGAGCAGCGCGAGACAACTGAAGCTGCCCTTGACGAAGCTAACGACAAGATTGAGGAGCTCAACGACAAGGTCCACCAGCTTGGTATCCAGACCAATGAGCTTCGCAGCAAGCTGTTCCAGGTCCAGCAGGAGAAGGAGCAGGAGATGCTTGAGCTGCAAGCTGCGAGCGAAGAACGTGAGGCTGAGCTCACTGAGCAGCTCAACGCCGAGCAGGAGCTGCGTGAGGGTGCCCAACAGGCTATTGCCGACATGGAGACGCAGCTCACTACTCTACGCGAGTCACTCGCAACATCCGAGACTGACCTCGCCAAGATGACTGAAGCCCGTGACCAGCTTGAGGAGGATCGCGAACTTCAGGTCAGCAATGTCAACGGCGATCTAGCGGAGCTTGAGGCCAAGCACGCTGCGCTCGAAAGCTCGACCAGCTCTGAGATCACCTCCCTACAGGCAGAGATCACCGATCTCACCAACGAGATCGCGCGCAAGCAAGCCGAGATTCAGGGCCTTACCGAGCGATTTGTCGAGGCCGAGCAGGCACACGAGGAAGAGAAGGCTGCACTCGACAGCAACATTGCTAACCTGGAGCGCGACCTTGTCGAAGCTCAAGCGGATAACGAGGCGTACCGCAAGGAGAACGAATCGTTGTCTGACCGTGTTGGTCGCGAGGCAGTCGAGCTGCTTACCATCACCGACGCACATGCCGACGAGGCTGCCGCCCTGAAGGTCGTCATCGAGACCCAGAACGACACCATCTCTGAGCTGCAGAACCAGAACGCCAGCCTTAAGTCTGACCACGACACTGTCCTCGTCGACAAGGACGCCCAGATCGAGGAGCTGCACCTCCTTGTCGACGACCGTGCGGAGAAGCTCGTCCAGGTCGAAGCCGCTCGTCTCGATGTGGTCAAGGAGTTCGCCAAGTTCGAGCAGGACACTCGCGAGACCATCGACCGCATGACGCTCCAGCAGCGTATCCTGCAGGAGCAAAACGAAGCTCTTGCCGAGGACCTCAAGAAGCGTGGCGCCGATGCCATCGCTGCTGTGCGCGCCATGAAGGTCAAGGGCCTCGAGGTCAAGACTACAGGCGTCGATTTGCACCGTGTTGCAACGGGCAAGGTAGGCAAGATCACCGAGAAGGTCAAGGTTGGCAAGAAGAGCAAGAGCGGCAGGAAGGTCGCGAAGAGGCAGTGGGATAGTGGTTTTGGTGTCGATGAGAATGTTGAGGAGATCGACGGTGCGGAGCTTGGTGAGGCTGCTTAGACTACATGTCTGAGTAAGCATCTGTACATGTTCTTTGGCTTGTTTTTGTCTCTTTCTGCACTGCTGCGGCAGCATTTTTGGATCAATTTGTTTGGACATCCGCATAGGCTGTTGGATATGAACACTCTCACACGACTTGATGATAGCACTTCTTCAGCTGAGAGTTGTTCGCTACATTGTACTGTAGCTACACTAGGGTAGGGTTTCTTTGCATAGCGCGGCGTGTTCGGTTGGATACAGACAGTCTGTAAAACGGGTATTAGGTAGTGTGTTAATGTCATCGTCATCTCAACAGCCCCTTCCTTATTGCTGAAGTGCGCTTGCCGCCCATGCTCAGTCCTGACCACGTATTGCTGGTCTCCCAGTTAGACCATCGCAACAAGACACGTTCCGTACTCGAGTTTCGTTCAAAATAGTCATGCCTGTAGAGCACAGTCTATCGTTCGACCGCAATCTCCTCATCACTACACCTAACACTATACATCTACGGACACGAACCGGCGACAGGATTGTGTTCGAATGCGAAAACGCTGATGGTATTATTGATGCTCGCGCACCTCCAGACAACAGCAGCCTGTTAGCGGTTGCGGGCCATCACGTCGTTGTTTTGTATGACACAGCGTGTGCTCGACAGAAGAAGCACAAGCTGAGGAGCGGAAGTGTGAGCAACGATGTCTTACCGCGTACCAATGAGAACCGGCTGACCCGACAATCAGGATGTCGTCCCACAGGCACTTCTTTTCTCTCCAGATTCACGTACGTTATTCTTCAACACCCCGCTTAACAACTCGATTCAGGCGTTCTTAATGCAGACTGATGACATGCTACCCCGGCTCAATCCTCATCCCTCAACGCCAAACGTTGTGGCGATGTCGAGCGACGGACACATACTGCTGTCAGCTTCATCTGCACCACCCACCGTATTGATACAAGATAGGAGGTACGCTGGACTCGCTGCGATAGAATTCAGGCCTGCGGGCGCATCGTCAGCCGTTACGTGTGCAGCATTCGAGACCCATTCTGGGATGCGAGAACCATGTCACGCTCAGTTTGTACTCGGCCACAAGGACGGCAGTCTAGCGCTTTACAAGACATTCACGCCTCCGCTCAGTCAGAGCGAGTTTCCGCCACATGGCAGCCTAGCCACGATTCGTCAACTCTGGCCTGTTGCAATAGGAGTCATGAGCAAACTCCACAAAGCGGCGATGGGCGGCGCCTTAGCAGCAGCTTTTATACCTGGCTATGCATCCCGAGTCGTGAGCATCGGCCACGACGGACGATGCCGACTAGTCGACTTTGCAAGCGGCGGGCAGACGCTCAGGACCTAGCATGTCTCTGGTCCAGCGACTTCGCTGTCAGTCACCACAAGCGAGCCTATCTCTTCGCGAGGCAGACGAGACAGTGCCATCTTACTCCAGGGCGATACCACGAACGATCAAAAGGCGGTGCATGAAGGAGTAGAGACATTGATAGCAGTGGGCACGCAGGCTGGGAAGGTACTGGTGTATAACGTCCTTGGGCTGCTTATACATGAGATCGCCATGAACAAGCCTGTACGGGCAGTCGAATGGGTCGGCGATCTGTCTGCGCCCTCCATCCTGCCTATGAAAAAGTCACCACTGTCGCCTGAACCTGGGCCTGTTATCAAGGAGTTCATGCACGATACTAGTGAGATTGAAGACGAACCGCTACAGCGTATGGAAACAGAAGAGCCGCAGGAAAAGGTAGGAGAGCTATGGATACCAGAGGTTGACAAGAAGCCGACAGTCTCATTCTCCAAGCAAAATCAGAATCAAAGCCCACCCCGCCGTTCACTAAGTGGAGTAAAACCTTGCGCCCGGGCGATCTCCGATGACGCGGCGCCTGGAACAGAGGTGTCCGACCTTGAATTGTCCGATATCATGATGTCGGGCGCTCTGCCTGTGACAATGGAACCATCCAAGGCACTCAACGCTGCTACTGGCCCAAACGTGTTCAACACATCGATCGGGCACGCACGTCGACAACCTCGAGTCACAAAAGCCCCAATGGCCTCATCACGTCGTCCACGACGATTCCGTGCTTCCAAAGCATCCTGCTACTCATTACGAGAATCTCCTTCGTCCAGTCAAGACTTCTTTACGCCGCCTTCGTCTCGCTTTCCGTCAATCCTCAAGGTTGAGAGTAGCGACCAGACTGCAGAGCAGACGGACAACCTCCGGCTTACTTTACGCGAGGAAAAACACAAGGGGCTGCGTATGTCGAGCGGCGACAGCTTTGCATTAGAGAATGAGCAGAGCAATGGAGAACGGCCAGTCGCGCGCTCATCGGGGAGGCTAGACCTAGCAAAAGCAAAGATGTCTCGACCCGTGGCAGCTGCTGAAGGCCCTCTCGCTCACCTTAGACACTCTAGTCGAGATGCATCTTCCTCTTTGCGCAGCACTTCTCGCAGCTACGGATATATACCAGCCTTGAGCCCGATGCTGAATCAACTCGTAGTCCAGGGCAACGCTGCAAAGAAGTCCAGAGCAACGAGCAAGAAGCGAAAGCTAGCAGGTATCTCTCCTGATGCAAAGATTGCAGCTTCTTCATCGCACGACTTCTCGAGTAGCCTTTACTTTCGGCCAAAGTCTCGTGTATCCCGCAACCACTCGAAAGCACTCGATGGTGGAGCAGACGCAACGACCCCGTTTCAAAGCCCGGTTTGCGAACTAAGAAAAAGTTTCAGTTTCGAAGTCGGCCTGCATGAATCTGAGGCTCTAGCCGAGCAACGATACATCGCCGCGAAGAAGTCGGAGGTATGGATAGGCGGCAAACGCTCAGAGATCAGCCGATTGAGCATTGACAATGAGGCACTCAAGAAGCAGCTCTCCGATCTGCGCAATGAGTTCCGGACTCTCAAAGACGTCTTGCTGCAAGCAGAGTCGCGTCGACGGTGGCAGGGTTGTGTGTCGTGATCTCTGCATCCATGAACAGCTCCAGACCCTTCAATTGACCTCATATCCACCTTTTAATACTCCAAAACGACTTCTTCCCCTTCTCGTGATGCAGTGACATCTTGTCAAGCACCAAACTACTTCCCCGCGCCCCACTCATCCCTATCTCCTCATCGCCCCCTCTACTCGCCCGTGAAGCGCTCCCATACCCCCAACTGTCCCTTACACTCCCCTTCTCTAGCGCGCGTAGCGTCCGCTTGCGCTCCCTCCTCTCCCTACCCCATTTCCTAGACGCCTTCCCATCAGCTCTCTCGAGGCTGCATTCGCCATCAGACTCGACTAAGTAGTGCGCAATGCGCCAGCTGAGATAGGTCTGGAACCCCAGCAGGAGGAAGATTAGAATCAGGACAATCAGAATCCCGAAGGTCAGGAAGAGGAACAGGATCGTTTCCTCGGAGGGGGCGGCTCTGGCGTTTTTGTTGTAGAAGGTCGAGGTGCCCATTCTGTGCGCGTTATTCCAGGCGAAGTTTGGCGGTGGTGGCGGTGCGCGATCGAGTAGGTGGTGATGGTGATGGTGATGGTGATGGTGGTCGTGATCGTGCGGTCCGCACAAGAAATTCAGTTCAGCACGCGAGTTGGTGCTGTGCAGTACGCAGCACGCGCGTCATGGCAACGAGTCGTTATGTTAGTACGAAATGATAGGCATAAACGACTCGAGCCGCGCGTCGCTGTTATGTGATAGCTGGAGCAAGGGAGAGGAGCGTGGAGCGTGTTTCGCCCTTGTTTCGAATTGCGTGCGACGGCGCGCGATAGAGGGAAGCGTGAGGAGAGGGATGGGTGTCCTTGCGTGGAGGAATTTCTAGAACATCAAATTCATCGAACGTCGAGTCTTTGCCGTACTCTATTCAGGGATACCGAGGGATCGATAATAACTAGGATGGAAGCAGATTGAAGCCGGTGGACGGTGCAGTAACGGAGATATTTGAATACTCATGTCCTTCGGTCTACAGTGTTGCAATAATCGCAACAAAAGTTTTTTACCTATGTCTTGGTCGTAATCGCAATCATCTACTTCAGCTTTGCATACTGCTTTCCCCACTTCTCCGCGATTTCCTCCTCAGTAAACCGCCTCGTCTTCCTCTTCAGCATCGCAACCCGCTCCTCCATCGTCATCTTCATCTGCTCGCCCATTGGCACAAGGCAGCGCGCGAGGTGCTCGTAATCCTTGCGCAGCAGCGTGACGGTCAGCATGAAGTAGTCGATATTGTAAAAGACGAGCGCGTGCTCATCCGAGTACTGTTGTTTCTGCGCTAGGAAGGCGACGGGGTGGTCGCGCCAGTGGCGCAGAGGGTTGAGGTGGTGGGAGGTGTGGTAGCCGTCGTTGTAGCAGTAGCGGTTGCTCTATAGATGGATTAGCAAGCGATGGTCAAATGGCGTGGATTGGAATATGAGCTTACAGGTGCGTCGATCAGCGTGATGCTGGAGCGGAAGTCAGAGTCCGGCTCGACCTCGTCCACGAACGCGTGCTGGCCCCAGTTGCCGGTCATCAGCGCAATGCGCATCAGAGCCAGCGGGATCAGGAAGACGAATACGGCGGCGTTGGAGTTGACAAACTTGTACATGCTGTACAAGAAGATGTAGTTTGCAATTTCGCAGCCACCAGCCTTCAAAGCAAGAGTTGTCTTCTTGTTGCGCAGGAAGTAGCGCGGCAGATCAAACCAGACGAGCAAATAGAAGCGACCAACGTAGTGTAGAAAGTGCAAGACACTATCACGCTGGTAACGGACAGTTGAGGATAGGTCGTTGGGACCGTTGCCCTCGATATGGTGGTGTTTGACGTGGTGGAAGAAGTACGAGTTCCAGGTGTGGCCCATCAATGGGTCGAAGATGTACGGAAAAACCGTGTCGACAAGGGCGTACTTCTTATTCAGGACACCTCGCATGTGGATGTGCTGGTGCATGAGCAGGGTGTAAGGGCCCATATAGTAGAGCTGCACAGCTGAGTGGAGCACGCCATGCCACCAGTGGAAGTTGTAGAACAGGTACAATGCAGAAGGGATACTCGTGCAGAGATAGGTGAGGAGATGTGTGATCATGATCACATCGGTCTCGGTACGGACAATACCCTTTGCCCACTTAACGTATGGGTCAATGATCCATTTACGCAGGACGGGATTCTTGAAGTCTGGAAGATCCCAAGCGCTGAAGACGGTAGTCTCGAAGACATCTGACTTGGGGTTGTTCAGCTTCTTCAGATATTCAATAGTCTGCTGCTCGCTTTCCTGAGTGTCTGCAGCTGCTTAGTTATGATCAGGGACATGCAGATCGGCTGTGCTTACCCTCTGGAGAAGGTGATACAAACTCCGTACGCTTGGTAAGTGAATCATCCGACTCTTCCGCCGCATCGACAGGCACAATTTTAGGCTTGGAGTCGAACTGCTCGTAATCCTTCTGCAGATGGGCTAAGACAAGCTTATCCGCACCCGTAAGGTCGGCAGCCGGTGGGAAGTGGAGTTTGCCCATGTTCGAATCTGATAAGATATGGTACCGGATCGCCGGCGTTGAGGTACCAGAAAATTGTTGATTCGCAAGCGCTCGACCACACGCAAATCAATGGCTGGCCGAGTAAGCAGAAAATGAGCGAAACAATTGAATGGGTTGCTTCAGGGAAGCTGCGCGTCGTAAGAGACAAGTTGCAGGCCGTGGGGTTGAAGATACCAGCAGTCGAAACATCGGTGTGGAGGGCCCAGGGAGGTGGCGAGACAGGGTCCATGCACGACAGGCGGAAGCTGTCTAGCGTTGAATCGTGAGATCCACTTTAGCAAGGACAACGGCCAGACCTCAACATCGTGCCCACACTTTGCGCATATCATATGTGTGTGACACAAGGGAGGGTGGGTATGTGATTGATGTTGGACTCTGGGATAGTCATTGTCTGTGGCTGCATGCGCAAGAAAGAGATTATCGCTTCTTCTTCCCCTCACCCGCGGAAAGCCGCATTGTACGTACGCTAGAACCATACATTGTTAGGCGCTTGTGTATATATAGAACGCCATCAATTTCTGTAGTATTAAGGTGCGTCCCTAGGTGAAGAGACACACTGTGTCCCGAGACAGGTTTGCAGTTCGGACCTCCGGTGCCTCTTAATTGCAAAGTTTTATAGCTTTCGTTCAGACGCGATGTTAATGAAAGCATTTCTCCTCCAGCCCAGCAGGCTCCGACCGAGATCTCTGCAGCGTTGGTCATGCTGTCGATCGTTTCGTTAATGCCGCCAATCGACCCTTCGTCAGTACCCCCCTGTTCGTTTGCGACGTAAGGAACCTGCGTGAGCATCGGAGAGTTCAATAGAAGGTACAGTCAAGAAAGATTATGGTTACAGACCCTAGAAGCGCATCTGAGTAAAGTAGTGTGTGCATTCTGGCAGTTTCGCCGGTCAGGAACGAGATTTTGCAAAAAGCGATCCAGCGGGTTGGAAGACGCTAGCTTTGCTTGACACGCAGTGGCCCGCGTCAGCGTGCTAAGATGCCGTCGTAAGATATTGTACTGAATTCGACGCTATACCTATAGCAGGATGACCCCTAAGAATAGCGGTGGCGCAGGCTGGTGGCTTGCCCCAATGCATCCACGACCCGATGTGTGGTATTCAACTCTGTTCTGTTGTACCAAAATCATGCATCTGCGTTCTTAACCTTAGCATGCATTTGCTCAACAGCAGTCTGCATCTGTTGTGTTCTTTCTACTCTCTTTTTGCAGAACAGTCTGTAGAGCAATGATTGTCAGCTAAGCATCCGCGATGGTGTTTCTGTCCTGCAAGGTTGTTGCGCAGGCTGTGCCGCGCAGGCAGAAGCTGGAGTACGGTAGTGGGGGCAGTGCATCAAGGCGCAGCCGGGCTTCAGGCTACCCCGCGACTTCAAGTTCACAGCCTCAGACATGTGCATTGCGAGCATTTTATGATCATTGCAACATACAACATTGTAGTCGCTGTCGTTGCTTCCACAACCCTCAATATACGATGCGAAAGCGAGATCGGTTTCGCGCGTTCTTAGCGCCAAGCGCGACCGGTACCCGTTCGGCCTCACCCCATTCAGTACCTCCACAACCATCTCCACTACCTCCACCACTTCCACTACCTGCGCAACGAGCATCGACTCCTCCCCTATCGTCCGCTGCGAATCTGATCGTACCCAATACAGTCACGTCAACGCAGACGTCAGCCAGAAACCCGGCTCTTAAGAAGGCAGTCGAGTTGCAATTGCAGCAGATCCCTGAGCCTGGACGAGCATCATTTGCGCGGGAGATAGAGATACTTGATGAGCAAGCTCTGCTATCTAAAGTGCGGGCATACGACGCCGAACATAAGAATGACTCGTCCTTCAGGCCTCACGCTGAGCGTCTCACAAAGGGCCTCGGCCTGCTTAACAGGCTCATGGGTGGCGTCGCCATAGGCATCCAGGCAGACCCTGCCATATCGGCCCCTGTAGTTGGCGCGGTCCGGGTTGCTATCGATCTCGGCTTGCACTTCACAAAATTCTTCCCGAGACTCACCGACATGGTCTGCGAGCTCGAAGACTACCTCGGGCCGCTAGCGGAGCATGCGCGGGCGGCTGATGTTGAGCTTGTAGAGAGTGCCGTCGTCAGTGTCTATGTGAACATACTCGACTTTAGCTGGAAAGCACGCTGTGTTTTCGTCGACACCAACGGAAAACGCAGGAAGTGGACCTCGTTTAGAGCGTTCATGCGCCAGCATTGGGACACGTTTGAGGCCGAGTTTGTGTCCATCAAAGAAGACATGCAACACCATCTTCACGTTCTTCAGCATGCTGTACAAGCGACACACTTCAGTGCTTTCAGGAGTGCCGAACAAAGTACGTTTGACCTTCCGGCTACTATCTGTGTGGAATCTTAACACTTGTCGATCTAGGCAAAGAACGGTCAGAATTCCTCAAGTGGGTGTCAGACATCGATTTCGAAGAGGTGCATCAGAGCATATATGCAAGAAAACACAAAGATACGGGCGACTGGCTGATTAGAGAGCTTAAATTCCAAGAATGGATGCAAAGCCCACATTCGTCCCTCCTGTGGTGCAATGGAAAGCGTGAGTTGAATCATCCTTCACTGATTGGAATGCGCTGATCCTTTGTAGCTGGTATCGGCAAGTCTGTACTCAGGCAAGTCCGCCTTGACAGTCGAGTGTTGGCGGTTGCGCTGATTCGACGTACAGTTCAAATGTCCTTGAACATATCACGGCTGAGGCTGGGCTACGAAAGGACACTGCTATCTGCTTCGCCTATTACGATTATCGTGATACACGACTGGCAAACGTGACCCGGATCATAGCCACACTTATCAAGCAGCTCTGTCAAAGGAAGTACGACATACCGAGCAGTCTGCTACGGATTATGCACGATGCTCGCTCCCCGTCCTTGGTGGGCTCACAGCAATACTTTCTCGCCCTCGCAGAGGGGTTTTCAGAGGTTTTTGTTGTCTTTGATGCTTTGGATGAGTGTCCGGAGCAGAAACGGCAGGACATCCTCGATTTCGTCACTGAGGTGGTAAGTACGCCAGCTCCATGTCAGATAAAAGTGTTTGCCACGAGTCGAAGGGAGACGGACATTATCGAAGCTTTCATGAGAAATCACGTGCCAACAGTCCAGATCTTGGCTGAAAATGTTGCGGCCGATATTGAAAGTTTTGCACGCAGCAAGGTTGAGGAGCTCCAGGCTAAAAAGATGCTCTATGTTACCAAAGATGAACTCAAGGAACGGATCGTCCAGACGCTTGCTACAAAGGCAGAGGGAATGTACGTTGATTTTCTAGTAAACAGTCTCAAGGTCTGTGTACGCTGAACATAAGGCAGGTTTCTTTGGGTCAATCTCCAATTGGATAGTCTTTGTCAAGCCAGCAGGGTTCGAAGGGATCAAGCGGTAGAAGATGCGCTGAAGTCCTTGCCACACGACTTGCCTGACACCTACGTCCGGATTCTAGATCGGATTGAACGACAGCATACATCCATGCGGGATTTGGCATTGAACTGTCTCACTTGGACGATCTACGCCAGAAGGCCTCTCAGCACGCGAGAACTACAATATGCGCTTGCGACAGAATCAAAGTGCAAAGCCCAACAAGACCTACAAACCGACTCCACTCAAGTCATCCTTGAAGCATGTGGTAACTTGGTAGAGGAAGCCAACGGTGGGATCCGACCAATTCACTACACAGTACAGGAGTTCTTTACAGCAACTGTTCAGAAGATGCCGCAACATCCTATGCAAACGCGACTGCTTGATTCGAGTTCCGCGCATAGACAATTAGGCTTAGCGTGCCTTGCGTACATTGATCTAATGGCATTCAGTGCTCCGGCTCCTCATAGTATCAACCTTTACTATCGGCTTCGGTGGAACGATCTTGCCTGTTATGCATGTCAGAGTTTTGACTACCATATTTCGAATTGCGGTGAACCTTCTGTCGATGTTACAGATCGACTGGAGAAACTCTTCCAGCAAGGGAGTAGGCATCTTGCAGCGATCCTGCAGATAAAGACTCTGCGAGATGGCAACGACTACGATTACAACAACATCAAGCAACGGTTCAATGACATGGCTTTTCTAGTAACTCCTAGTACGATTGTGTACAGCACTAGTATTTACAACGTTCCCACATTAAGCCAACGATGGATCGACCAAACGCCTCCGATGTATGCTTTACACCTCGCAGCATCCGCAGGGCTCACAAGTGCAGTCATCCGACTTCTCGAGGGAGGCTGCGATATCGACGAAAAGGACCGGAGCGGCAATACTCCGTTGTATTACACGAGTCTAAACGGTCATCTAGACGTTGTTCGGTCACTGCTCAACGAAGGCGCCGACGTCAACGCACAGGGTGGACGCTATGGCAACGCACTGCAGGCAGCTTCAGAAGGAGGCCACGAGCAGGTGGTCAAGATGCTGCTCAACGAAGGCGCCGACGTCAACGCGCAGGGTGGAGACTACAGCAACGCACTGCAGGCAGCTTCATACAGAGGCGACGAGCAGGTAGTCAAGATGCTGCTTGACAAAGGCGCCGACGTCAACGCGCAGGGTGGAGACTACAGCAACGCACTGCAGGCAGCTTCAGAAGGAGGCCACAAGCAGGTAGTCAAGATGCTGCTTGACAAAGGCGCCGACGTCAACGCGCAGGGTGGAGACTACGGCAACGCACTGCAGGCAGCTTCAGAAGGAGGCCACGAGCAGGTAGTCAAGATGCTGCTTGACAAAGGCGCCGACGTCAACGCGCAGGGTGGACACTATGGCAACGCACTGCAGGCAGCTTCAGAAGGAGGCCACGAGCAGGTAGTCAAGATGCTGCTCAACGAAGGCGCCGACGTCAACGCACAGGGTGGACACTATGGCAACGCACTGCAGGCAGCTTCAGAAGGAGGCCACGAGCAGGTAGTCAAGATGCTGCTCAACGAAGGCGCCGACGTCAACGCGCAGGGTGGACACTATGGCAACGCACTGTGAGGCCACGACACTATGGCAACGCACTGCAGGCAGCTTCAGAAGGAGGCCACGAGCAGGTAGTCAAGATGCTGCTCAACGAAGGCGCCGACGTCAACGCACAGGGTGGACACTATGGCAACGCACTGCAGGCAGCTTCATACAGAGGCGACGAGCAGGTGGTCAAGATGCTGCTCAACGAAGGCGCCGACGTCAACGCACAGGGTGGACGCTATGGCAACGCACTGCAGGCAGCTTCGGTGGGAGGCCACGAGCAGGTAGTCAAGATGCTGCTTGACAAAGGCGCCGACGTCAACGCGCAGGGTGGAGACTACGGCAACGCACTGCAGGCAGCTTCATACAGAGGCGACGAGCAGGTAGTCAAGATGCTGCTCAACGAAGGCGCCGACGTCAACGCACAGGGTGGACGCTATGGCAACGCACTGCAGGCAGCTTCAGAAGGAGGCCACGAGCAGGTGGTCAAGATGCTGCTTGACAAAGGCGCCGACGTCAACGCACAGGGTGGACACTTTGGCAACGCACTGCAGGCAGCTTCAGAAGGAGGCCACGAGCAGGTAGTCAAGATGCTGCTCAACGAAGGCGCCGACGTCAACGCACAGGGTGGACGCTATGGCAACGCACTGCAGGCAGCTTCAGAAGGAGGGAGGCGACGAGCAGGCGCAGGGGTCAAGATGCTGCTCAACGAAGGCGCCGACGTACAGCAACGCACTGCAGGCAGCTTCAGAAGGAGGCCACGAGCAGGTGGTCAAGATGCTGCTTGACAAAGGCGCCGGACTACGGCAACGCACTGCAGGCAGCTTCAGTGGGAGGCCACGAGCAGGTAGTCAAGATGCTGCTCAACGAAGGCGCCGACGTCAACGCGCAGGGTGGACACTTTGGCAACGCACTGCAGGCAGCTTCAGAAGGAGGCGACGAGCAGGTAGTCAAGGAGGCCGACGAGCAGGTGGAGTCAAGATGCAGGTGGTCTGCTCAACGAAGGCGCCGACGTCAACGCGCAGGGTGGACACTATGGCAACGCACTGCAGGCAGCTTCAGAAGAGGCGACGAGCAGGTGGTCAAGATGCTGCTCAACGAAGGCGCCGACGTCAACGCACAGGGTGGACACTTGGCAACGCACTGCAGGCAGCTTCAGAAGGAGGCGACGAGCAGGTGGTCAAGATGCTGCTCAACGAAGGCGCCGACGTCAACGCACAGGGTGGACACTTTGGCAACGCACTGCAGGCAGCTTCAGAAGGAGGCGACGAGCAGGTGGTCAAGGCGAGCAGGTGCTGCTCAACGAAGGCGCCGACGTCAACGCGCAGGGTGGACACTTGGCAACGCACTGCAGGCAGCTTCAGAAGAGGCGACGAGCAGGTGGTCAAGATGCTACAGAGGCGACGAGCAACGAAGGCGCCGACGTCAACGCGCAGGGTGGACACTTTGGCAACACACTGCAGGCAGCTTCATACAGAGGCGACGAGCAGGTAGTCAAGATGCTGCTCAACGAAGGCGCCGACGTCAACGCACAGGGTGGACACTTTGGCAACGCACTGCAGGCAGCTTCATACAGAGGCCACGAGCAGGTGGTCAAGATGCTGCTTGACAAAGGCGCCGACGTCAACGCGCAGGGTGGAGACTACAGCAACGCACTGCAGGCAGCTTCAGAAGGAGGCCACGAGCAGGTGGTCAAGATGCTGCTCGACGCAGGTGCTCGTCAAGCCTCGGAAGATGGTGTTGTGTTGAGGGCCCAATCGCTTTGCTTAGACACCTAGTAAGCATTCCAAGTCAGCGCAGCAGATAAAGCATCACCCAGCAGTGCGTGACTCAAAGCCGTTAGCGTGCGCCACAGCTGTTCAATAGACCGCGCAAGGCACCTAGCTACAGCGTTGTATTTATTACAGTAATATATAGCCGGTCGTCAGCGCGCTAATGCAGGTTGATGTAGGCCAAGCTTGATCAATGGGTCCCGCTTGCTTGGGTCTTGTTGCAGGGTCTTCCTCCCTGCTCTTCGGGGCTTTCGACGAGCTCGTTCGCACATTCAAATGATCTTCAAAGGTTGAGAGTATGGTCGTTGTAACCTATTATTCCGCATAGAGCCTCCGATCATAAGTAAGATCCTTAATGTCGCATGTGGACAGGGGGGTTTCTTTGAAGAGTCATTCGCAGCCGTCGACGAAACGGTTGATAGCACTGACAACGCTGAAGGGATCCTGGTCGGAGCCGACTGATCTGAAGCAGAGTAAGCCGATTAACATTATCCAGGAACCTTAGCTATCCAGGTTTGCAAATGATAGCATCCGAAGTTCCGAACTGCCAACCTGTCTCGGGACACAGTGTGTCTCCCCACCTAGGGACGGACCTTACCCTGTCTACTGTTGCCGTTCTGTGCCTTACACAGATAGTTACTCATTCTTCCTTCTGTCAGGCTGTTGGTGCTCACGATTGACAATTACCCGTTTGTGATCCTTTGCCCACAGCACGTAGGACAGTATGAGCAGGCTTAGAGCCAAGAACCCAAAGCTGCATGAGAGCACAAGCCCGGTGATCGTGAGCATGCGGGTAACATAGCGGACAAGAACCTCCGTCTCTGGTGTTACTTTGACGAGCTGCTCGAAGTAGACCATAATCGTTTACTGTCGAACCGTGTCAGGACGTCTGCATGATACGATCGTCAACTAGGGATTGCCTCACATTTGTACTCTGAATGCTTGTGGGTTTGCGCGATTGGTGAAAGTCTATCGATGCTGGGAAGACGTAAAGGCTTGCAAGCGGTCTGGGTTACGTGTATGATTTACAAGCGTGTAGACGATAGGAGGTCTTGCATTTGTCACGCGACAAAGGTTGGATCTGAGATGGCAAGCATGTGGCGGAGCAATGTGGGCGAAAATTGCGATAGGTCGAGGGACCGAGTTGCAAGCGGAGGATGCAGGATAACAGCGACGGCGCAGAACAACAGTATCTAGAACAGCACAGGTATGTTTAGATCACGACTGAATAGGGACGCAGCTTCAAATCAAGGCTCATACGCCAATCTTGATTTGTTCATCAGCAATCCAGTAACTTTCAATGATGCTAACGCGATATTTGGTCGACGCTGGATAATGTTACGGAGAGTTCAAGCGCTTGCTATCCTTCAGCAGGTCTTCCAGCGTCTCGCCAATGTCATCCAGCTTCTTGCTCATCTTAGGTCCGCGGTCCCGGTTTGCGATCTCATATACCATGTACTGAAGCGCATCTAGCTTGGCTTCGAGATCGGCGCAGCGCTTCTTCCATCGCAATACCAGGATTAGGGTTGCGCCTGCTGCCAGGAAACGTTTGGTCCAAATTGATGCAAGCATGTGTGTAGTTGGGTATGCTCAGAGGGGGCGTATTTGGATCGTGGAGAAGTGTGTGACCGACAGTGATATATCTATGCATGAACAAGGAGTCTCAGCTTGTATGCTTTGTCTCGTAGCTAATGACGCTGACTTGATAGACGGCTGTGTTCTTCAAGACAAGCACTTCTCTGCAGTCGACAGAGTGATGTCTTGATATCGTCTCAGATTGCACTCGAGCGATCATTGCGCCTCACCGACCAGGAATCGATCACCGTCGTCCTCGAAATCTACTCCCACCTCCTCAGATACTTGGTGTAAGTTCAGCTCAGCGAGCGCGGCCTGAAAATCCTCGTCGTTCTCAAATGCCAGTGTCATATTCATCCTCCAGCGAAGTATCATCATCGACGTGAACAGGATGATGAAGGCTTGCGTCAAAACCAAAACAACTTTACCCTTCCACGTCTTCAGATTTGGTCTCGTCAGCACACCGATCACATCGTCCACCAACGCAATATATGCCGCCCTCCAAATCATCCTGTCGATCGACAGAAGCATATTGCCCAAGAAGGAGGGGACAAGGCGCATAAGCATCTCATTGATGAAGATCAATGTCAGATGCACGATGAACTCGCTACGTCGCTGCTTTGTCCCCGCAGGTCTCTCAGCAATGGCGAAGCTGATGAGATACCCGGTTATGAAGTCGGCGATGAAGAATCCGAGGTTGAACGGTGTGCCGTAGAACCAGCGGTATGTGAAGAGAATTGCGGCGCGGTAGATATCGCTCTTTCGTGAGAAACGGATGGCTTGTTCAGGAGTCGGTTCGGGACGGTCGGCGGGATAGAAGAGTGAGGCAAACCAATTCGTTGGTATTGCCGACAAGAAAACGCAAATAACATTTCCTGATACGGTGTCGAACGGTGCGCCAAAGGCCTGGAACATGGCGACAGTGACGAAGGGGAAGTAGAGGTGAGCGGCGGTGCGCCATCTCGAGTATGAGGGTGCAGGCACCGAAGACCCAGCAGGTTTGTCTTCTGGGGTACTGCGAGGGTGTTGTGAACCGCCCGCTGGTTGGTATTCTGCCATCGCGGCTTGTTGCGCCTTGATCGTGTAGGAGGACAGGGGTTTACTATAAGCTTTTCCTAAGAAGAAGCGCGATCGCGTCATCACGTGTTGGACCCTGAGTCGCTAGGGCAAGTCTACTTCATATGTGTCAGCTCCAACAACGGTCCCATCCAGCTCAAGATACTCGGAAGTGCTTCCGTTTTCTTGAGCTCACTCAAAATCAAGGACACTTGCCGGGGCGCTTCCCAATGCCGCAATTACATCGATATTCGTATCACAGTACGCGTTGTATTGTCCGTGATCTGGAGATTGCTACTCTTCCCTGCAGATAGTTCGAAACCCCTGTATCGGCTAACGGTCTCCAGGCTTTGTGCAACGCTGTTGCAAGAGACAAAGGAGGTCCCAGCTTCCAGCACTACTCAAGTATGTTTCGCTTTGCAGCCTCGCCGATATTGCTACCCCAGCGTCTTCTGCGTACAGCTGGCTTCTACAAAGCGCTTTCGTGGAGTCCAAATAGCGCACGGGGACATGTTTCGTAACCTTGAATAGACATCCAGTTACTCGTGTCCCGCGTTGAATGTTACGAACCTCTCGCATGACCTGTTTGGTAGATTCGCCGCTCGAACAAACCCTGACTGTGCGCCCTCAATTTGGCCTCGATTCTTCGAAGGTCAGCATCCACTTTCAAGAACAGGATTCAAGACCAAGCGAACAGTACGAACTCAAGGACGTAGTTGAGGAGATAGTGTATGAAGCTCGTCAAGCCTTTTGGAGCGGTGTCTTCGGCGACTGTACCGGCGGCTGTACCAAACAGAACCAAGGCACTGAGGTATCGGAGTGACGACATCGTGTGTGTTCGTAGTAGAGATGGCGACTGCTCATTCAGTTAGTCGACGCAAACTTTGATCTCGCGTCACTTACTCAAGATGGGCTGTATTGGAAGCAGCGTTGACAAATGACTGGACAGGCTGGTCTTGTCTGCTGAGCAAGGACACGCCGTAGCAATGTAGAAACGTCGTTTTGCTAGGCTACTGCTGACGAGGCTGTGTAACGATATGGTAAATTACGCGTAGTAGTAGCGTAGCCATGCGAGCGATATGAAGCTCAGAAGCAGGTGAGACAGATAGCTTTTTTGCTGTTTGCCATAATGCACAAGCAGCGCTAACGCAGCAGGAAGAGATATCTATTGAAAGTGACGAAGAGTAGGGGCAAGAGCCAGTGAGGCATAACTGCGGTGCAAAAATTCCTGGAGCAAAAGTCACGGGCGATTGGAGACGTGACAAAAAAGCCAAAAGGGACTAAGTACTTTTGGGTTGGTAGAGATAAACAAGTGCACTAACAGGAATGCCCAAAATCAACTGCAAGTTTTCGCATTACTGGGTGACATGGAAAGAGCAACGAGAGCACTCTACTAAGCAGTCAAGTAAAACCGAGAAACCCAGGGAATACCACCCTGCAGTGTTAGATCGGGCAAGCACTGACGTGCTACAAATGAGGAAAATGCTTGTTTGCAAATCGACCCTGAAAAGCACTGTAGAAAGACCTCGAAAGAGGCTTCAACAAAGAGTCCAAAAATGCCAGACTAAGAAGCAACAAACACCCAACTCCTCCGCTAATAACACATGCAACAAGACGTTAGTTCCACCCAATAACACCCTCAGCAACCGTCAAAGGCCCTGTCCTTGAGCCCGTCATGACCGAAACTCGCCGACCGATGATGCCTGCATCGCCTACACCCAGGTCTAGCTTTTGCGGTAGACACATAGTAGCTTTCTCAGTCGCCTCAAGCGCGAAGGAGTAAAACGGTGGTGTCTGAGCAGGTGAGCCCGAGCCTGAGAGGTCGCCATCTCGGCTGCAGAAGGAGTCAGCAACGGCAACTGTAGCACTGGCCTCGTGACTTACTGAATCACTACCCAGTGCTTTTCCTTTTGTGCATCGTCATCCCAGCCCTGGAACTCTACGCTGGTGCCGGGTGCGCATAGCTGATTGTGGAAAAACAGCATCATGTCGTCAGTGTTTGATCTGCGCAAGTGCTGTGTTGGTCTGAGGACAGCGATAGAGCCTCCCTGGCTGACGCGGTTCGAGTTGCCGTTGCACATGTTGATGTGCGGGTGGTAAGGAGAAAGTAAACGACTAAGAGGATGTGTTGTTCAAGGGTACGGATTGAGTAAGGCAAGGTGATTGCAACAAACGTAAGTAGTAGTCTTGACACGAATTTGGAAGGAACAGCTCAAGTTCTTGAAGGATCACTGGAGATCATGGGTAATCGTCGCGTATCAGAGGGTTGCGAGCGAATGCGTCCCTTTGAGCATGTTTCAGAAGAGTACCTGATTGGCTAGGTCTTCGCGCTAGAACCACTACGGTACTCTGAGCATCAGCAATGCACAAAGGTACGACAACCCCGCATGTCGATCTGAGATCGAAGCTATTGTCATTGCATATACTTGTAGTACCTAGATAGAGGCCTTCAGAACCTTGAAAGCATCTGCGCGCGAGCCGAGGAAACGATCCTCTGCGGTCTTCCAGTTGATAACATTCCAGATGTTCTGCACGTACGCAGCCTTGCCATTCAGGTACTATCCAAGATCAGTAGAGAGCTCGAAGAACTAGAGAAAACACTTACCTGGAGATAGTATGCATGCTCCCACATGTCGACACCAAAGACTGGCACTTCTCCCTTACCAACCACAGGGTCCTGGTCCTTCGTTGTGACGATAGCGAGCCTTTGCTCCTTGCCAGTCTCGACCTTGATCAACCAGCCCCAACCACTACCCTGGATACTGAGCAGCGCAGCATTGAAGGCCTCTTTGAACTTGTCCTCGTCACCCCATGTTGCCTTGATCTGCTTCACAAGCTCGGGCGCAGCAGAGCTCTTGGCTTCAGCTGAGTTAGCAGGGGCGAGGTTCTGCCAGAAGAGGGAATGGTTGATGTGGCCACCGGCATTGAACTTGATGCCTTGCTGAAGAGCAACCTGCGATGTGATGTCTGAGGTGTGCACTGCCTCGGCTTGTGTCTTGAGAGCAGCGTTCAGGTTCGTGATGTATGTCTGATGGTGCTTGCCATGGTGCAGCTCCATGATCTGGGCGGAGATGTGGGGTTCCAATGCCTTCATTCCAGTCAGTATGTAGCAAGCAATGGGTTCATTGTGTCTAAAGAGCTCACATCGTATGCATAAGGCAACTTGGGCAGCGTATACTGTGGTGCAGACATCTCTCCGAACTCGAATGGCTGTTGTTCTGAAGCAAGAACGTTGGTTGCAGAGAACAGAGAGGCCAGCAAAACAGACACAGCCGATGTGCCCCGCATCTTTGCTACGTATCTGACGTGCTTGTCGGTTTGTCAGATGTCGACTCCAACAAGGTGCTCGATGGTGGCTGCGTCCCGATTGGGTCTAGTATCAGGAAACTGCCTCAATCCCTCGCTATCCCACGCAGCGTCGCAAATACGTCCGGGATGAGGCTTCCCGCTGCCTGTGGAGAGTCGATAAAAGTGCGAGTGTTTTGTCTGGAGTCGAGAGGTCTCTTGCTCTTGGACGGCCTCTTCGTTAGAGGACTGTTACCACGGCGCAGCGAGCTGACAACACGTATGTAGTATGGGGACTTCCTATCAAACTTGACCTTGCTTAGAGGTCGAATATGTGAGGGTCTGCGGTCAACAAACGATCCAGAGAAAGTAACTCAGCCGTTGACAAATTGCGGATCTGTTACTTAGATGCTTGGAGATGGAGAGGAGACGTGGAGCGCAACGGAGGACGAGCCGCGCTGATGCGGTGGGGCCACCCCATCGCTCAACTCATCCATTGCCCTTCCATACACGGCCTGAGCACTCTTCGTATACTACGAAGATTAATGCGCTACGCTTGATGAATGCGCTGTGTATGACTTTACTCAGCGCCTTGCGTAACGAGGAGTCAACGCCCGCAAACCATTCAAGATGCGATGAAGGGCTGCGCTTTGTACGGACGGCCCTTCTCTGCGCCTGCTTGATCCAGGATCATGTGGATAATCCACAGCAACGACTCTCCGCCATAAATGCGCTCTACCGCCCGCGCCAATTTCTTTGACAGCATCGACATGAGTTACAATTCGAGTGGTCATCTGAAACACATGTGTAGGACCGCGGAGATGGACGAAGATCCGTACACAGCTCTTATTTCTTCGGATCAAAGATACTCGGAGTAAATCTGGGATCAGAACAACTTGACGATATAGCACTATGCACACCGCAACAGTGTCAATGCAGAGGTGTATGTATTTTACAGAAGTTCCACTTTGCGAGCCACCAACGTTTTCGCACACGCCTACTCTGAATAGGGCAGATTGGCTTCGCTTTGAGTACTTTACAGTTGTTTGATGGTACAGCCAGATTCCTCCCAGAACCGATGTCTCTCGCAAGTAACTTATTTGGGCGAACGAGCAGTCTGTCTCCTGACCCTCGCCTCCTCAACCGCCTTCGCTGGCCTCTTCAACACCACCGGCCCTCTGACAGCCGGTCTCCTCACCACGCCGGTCGGCCCATTCAAGCTCTTCGCAATATTCTCCTCCTTGACAGCCTTGCTCGTCTGCCCGCGAATCCTCATCGCCACCTCCTCCCACACACCTGGCACCCCCGTCTTCGCCGTGAACATCTTGCCTTCCTTAACGAAGAACTTGTACCTTGGCTCAGCGATGACTTCAAGCATCCTCTTCCAGATGCCCTTGGCGCGCTGTCTCTGGGCCCACTCCTCGGTCTTGGGGATCTCGAGGTTAGCAAGGCGGAACCGCTTGCTCGGCAATGCGCGCAGCTCATGCAAGAAGGCGGTGGTGTTCTTGCGGAAAGGGAAGATTCGAAGTGTGACAAACTCGAGCTTGGTGTTTGCGGTGGAGGCGCTGGTCGCGGGGTTGTTCAGCGAGCGCGCGAAGAGCAATAGGTTGTGTCGCGAGCGCCGGGCGTGCTCAGGGATCTGGAGGAAGACTTGGTGCACGAAGGGCGCGGTTACGTAGGCCATTGTCAGGGTTGGGATGGTACCTAGAACGCCGACTGCAGGGTATTAGCACGCGCGTAGATGTGTTGAAGATTGATGATGACCGGTGGCTGATGCTTTGTGGACGTAGATGCCCTAATGAGTAGGATACATGGTATGCAAAAGTAAACGAAATAACACGAGCTCTGTGATCAGAACATAGCAGCCAATGCAAAACTTGCGAGACGATTAAGAAACAACAGGATATGGACAGCAAAGCCAAAAGAATGGCCTTGTAGGTCTGAAAGAGGCAAGAGTGTATAGTGCACAGAGAGATGATGAGAACAAAAGAATGAAGCGAATAGTCTTACCCAGTATAGCCTGAGCCTTCCTCAAATTAGGGTCAGGCTGGTTCTCGTTGTTCCATAACGGCGGTACGGCAAAAACGAGAGTGGTGCCAAATTGCAGCAAAGCCATGGCTTTCCAGAACGAGACCCATGTTGTGCGCGTGTCTCCAGCATCGTAGATCAACAATCTCGACTTGTACACTAAGGCGTCGCGTTAGTACAGTTGCATGGTCTTTTACTCTTGAGTGCATTCATTGATCACTCACTGCGGTCCTTCTCTGAGTGCTTAGCTGCAGCGCGTAGAGCTGGCGACGTGGAAAATTTCCGCTGGCAGCTTCTGCAGATGAACTGCGCTATCCTCAGCTTCGGCGCCTGCTGTACGTTCCGCGCCCATGGTGCTGAGCCTCTGAAGGCAGCCGCCAGGGTGAAGAGACGAGGCTGCATCTCAATTGATGTCTAATCGTGGTTCGATGCACGGCGCGAGGTGATGCGCTTCGGGTAGACTTGCCCCGGAAGCGCGCTGTCACGGGATGATGGACCCTGGGATTGGCGTGGGATGTGACCACGATTCAGAAGACTTTAGAGTGGTTGCACCTTGGCGTCGATATGTTCATTGCCTGGGTGGATGCGCTTGTGTGATCTTTCCTGGATGCTTAAGGGTCTGATGTGAGGCCGCTGTCAAGATGTTGTTCGCTCCTGCGCTGTTGTCGCTCGTCTCGCTGGTCCCTTTTGGCCATGCCTACCGTGATCTCAGCGACGACACGCTCAAGAGCCTCCCCGGCCCGGGCAACGACTTCGACATCAAGACGGGAGCGCTGCTAGCACCCATTCTGCGACCGCGAGTGTCCGGCACTGAAGGCAATGCGGCCGTGCGACAACACTTTGTCGACTTCTTCAAGACAACCCTCCCGGAATGGCGCATCGAGCTGCATAACTCGACCTACACGACGCCTGTGAGCAAGGGAAAGGAAGTGCCGTTCGTCAATGTCATTGCGACGCGCGATCCACCAGGGACGAGCGAGGGCGATGTCTCACGTCTGGCTTTGGTAGCCCACTACGACAGCAAGCTCACGCCGAAAGACTTCATTGGTGCAACGGACAGCGCGGCCCCATGTGCGATGCTGCTGCACACTGCGCGCACACTTGATGCTGCGCTGACGAGGAAATGGGCTTCTGGGGCAGGCGATGACCTTGATGTGGAGCACAAGGGCGTGCAGATACTGCTGCTGGACGGCGAGGAGGCCTTCCACAGCTGGACCGACACAGACAGTCTGTACGGGGCACGGTAGGATGCAGCAGTCACTGGTCAACGCATGTCATTGCTAACGAACGTATAGTGCCCTCGCCGAAGACTGGGAAGCTTCCTTCCACCCCGCCGCCTCGACGTACCGCACGCCTCTCGACTCGATGGAGCTCTTTGTGCTGCTGGACCTGCTGGGCTCGAAAGCGCCGAAAGTTCCGTCGTACTTCAAGACCACACACTGGGCATATCAGCACATGGCGAGCGTCGAAGATCGCCTGCGCAAGCTGGAGCTGATGCGCTCCTCGCCTAACCACCCTGACCGCATGGCCGAGCGCCAAAACAAGAAGCCGCGCGCCGAGCCGCACTTCCTGTACGAGGAGAACAAGAGCGAGAACTCTTTCATGGGCGGCTTCGTGCAGGACGACCACGTCCCGTTTATGGCGCGCGGTGTCGAGATCTTGCACCTCATCCCATCGCCGTTTCCACTAGTGTGGCACGAGAAAGAAGACGACGGAGAACATTTGGATATGGACACGGTAGAGGACTGGGCGAAGATAGTCACGGCATTTGCAGCAGAGTGGATGGAATTGGAAGGATTCTTCGACTTCAAGGCAGAGAAGCGGCGGGACTCCGTCGTGGAGAAGTCGGAGCTGTAAGTAGTTGCATCAATCGAGCAAGATTTGAGTTAACCCTGTGTAGTGAGATACTCTGATTTACGACCATGAAACGCGTTCAGCATGTACCATTCGAATACCAATGTTTGAGGCGACTTGCAGCTGACGAACAGTGTCGACAAAGCAGGTTCAAGACAGATCTCGCAGTCTGCACAGCATCCTTTGTGGTTGAATATGTTCGAAGGTCCAGCGACAATGCCGAGACAAAGGGTCTCAAGATCTAGGCCATAGATTGAGACACCAACGGCTCGGCGCTCGCATATCTGTACATGAGGTGCAACTCTGCTCCCCAATTGACATGCTACTCGGACGAAACTTCTACGTTCCAACTCCGATCGGAGCTAAAAGTGGGACTTAACAATCGAAACCTCAAGACTGACTATGGCACCGCAGCATCGACGAGGCGGCAAGCATGCCGTTAAGGATGAAGACTTGACCCACACAAAGTACGATGAGTACAACCGAGAGCAGCTCCTTGCAGCAGTCAAGGAAGCTGGTTGCTATGTCAAAGACGACAAGAAGAGTGTGATGGCACGTAAGCTTGCTGAACATGACCAAAACAAGCAGTACGAAGAACGGCGAGCTGCGCGAGAGCGAAAGGAGAAAGAAGAGGTGAAGCAACAAAAACTAGCAAACACTGCGCAAGCTCAGAAGGACAGACAGGAAGCGAGAGCAAGTCGCAACGAGGAACGAGAAATGAGACGTGAGCTGGGGGAGGACGTCAGTTCCAACTCTGATGACACAGACGACGATCGAGGCAGGTGCGACGCACACGAGCTGACGATCACAGGCGGCGAGGCGCTCAGCGAGGCAACATGGGAAGACACATCCTCGGAGACCACTGTCCGATCACAAAACCCGCCCGTTCGTCCAGCTTGTCGGCTCCAGCTGCTTGAATGGCCATATCCGAATTCGCCGCCCAGTAGCCTATCATCCGACCCCGAACCCGAACACTATCCGGCATTGCTTGCCTACGCTCCGCTGAAGCTAGCAACTACTATCACTCACGAGAAGCTGACACTACCCGGCAAGACCTACCCAGTGGGCGTCGATCCCGACTACGTGCCGACTCTTGACACACTAACCCGCTCCGCCACACGCCACGGCCACCTTCTCAATCAACTCTCTCATGCTATTATCGAGCCTGCAAGCCTCTGGAGAGCTCGCACGACAGTCCAAGGCTGGAATGGACGGATGTACTTCGCGCTCGCACCTCAGTCTCTACACGACAAAAAAGATGCGAGGCTGGATGACGTATATCGCAAATGGCACACTGCACACGCGAAGCTTCTACAACCGACGCCTGGAGTTACTGATGTCAAAGCGGATCGCCAGGCAAGGTTCAAGCAGATCGCGACTGAGAAGCGCAGACGCGTGGCCGAAGTGTATGAGGCAAGCTCATGGAAGCCAAGAGCACTGGTGTATATGCCTGCTTATCTAGACTGGGAAACTGGTACCAGCGATGAGGATGTCGGTCGAGACAGGACCGTTGAGAATCTGTGGTATGTGCGGTTTCCGGGCTGCGATGTGCCACACTATTACTTTTGGAGCAGGGAGGGTGAGTGGAGCGATCCCACGGTTCCGGACCCGTCGTGGAGTGCTGAAGCTTTCAAGCCACGGACCCGCGTCGAGACAGAGGCAGAACCATGCAGTCCTCCGCGAAACACTTGGTTCAGAGTCAAGAAACTGACTTCGCTACCAACCTACAACGCCGCTTCTGCAAAATGCTTCAACACACTAAAAACGACTCACGAGAACGATCTACTTGCACATGGACTGTCTTTTACGCTTGCTAAGAATCGAAGGTTAGCCATATCTGCAGGTAGGCAACAAGCATGGCATGAGTTCACCGCGCAAATCCCACGTCTATACCCCAGTAGTATATTCCCTCGTGCGCCGCCAGCCCAGGCAGAAGAGGACATGTGTCTCGCAGACAAAATCTCCGCACTTCTATCCGGCTGCGACGTTCAGCCGTACTCCAGCCAGGAAGCTTGGACGCGTAACGATGACACCTTCTGGGACGTCGTCTCTGCCGCCGAGCTCAGTCCCGTACTCGACTTAGCTGTCACCAGCGCGACAAATTCACTCCACTCACGCCCGTACGCAGAGCACGCGCACGCACACAACGCACCATCCGCCCTCCACCGCCGCGACAGCTTCGACGTCCTCCCTCCCTCGGCGGAAGATAGGCGTATCTGGACCTGGCTGGAAAGCATCAGCGCCTCGTTTCCTGCACTCACTACACCGCTATCAGCGGAGCCCATTAGCCTCGACGACCCGATCTCGCCGCTGGACCTCAACGCTCGCAGCACAACGCCTACCTGTCCTTTCTGCAGCCTGGACTGGACTCTACTCCCAGACTGGGAGAAGGCGGCGCACATGCTAGCCCACAACCACATCAGCACTCAGCCCGTGACTTTGACGTCCAGGGAGGACGCAGTGGGTAAGGGCGTCAAGCGGCGATACAGTCTGCTAAGCCATCGCACTTTACTGAGTTACCACAAAAGATTCGGCGGGAGAAAGATGATGCGCGGAGACTCTGCGCGCAGTCTCGCAGGCAGCCTTGCGCAGAGCGTAAGGGACGACGTCGTGCAGCCGATCGCTGTAGCGTACATGAAAGCGGCGAGGGAGACGAGTCCGTTTAGCAAGGAACGAAGGCGGTTGCGCGCGATGAGGGATTTGCAGGTCGGAAGTCAACAGGGCAGGGGCGGAAGGGGGTGGATGCTGGAGCGGGCGCAGAGTGATGTGGAGAGCGGGAGTGAGAGTCAGAATGATGAGCTGATAGATGGGGAGATGGATGAAGAGTGGAGAGCTGATGATGAACGTGCTGCAGAGGTTGACTACAGCATCACGCAGCGCGAATAGAAGGTGGGAGGAACGTTTACCGCTGGTATGAAAATGGGACACGGTAAGTCGGTTGCGAGTTGAGCTACTTGCTCTGCCATCATAGCTTTTCACGTTATGCCCAGAGCTAGCTGGTTGTCGAGCAATACGCAACCAATTTGGTACCTGTGAGTGAATCCAAGGAAATCCAGTCTGACATCCGCGGTCAATCGGATCCGAGCAAGTGGACATTGTCGATATCGGAGCCTACCTGGTCTGCTTAATCGGTGGGAGTGTAGTGTAAGTCGGACCGGCAGTGGCGCGCTGGGATCGAAGGTACAGGAAGCGTATTGATAAACGCAAGAAGACGTTAGCAATTCCTCTGCAGTGCATGGGAATGTACCGTTGACCGCAAAAGACGGGTGGCAAACATCCTGGTCTTGGTCGTATTGAGACTGATCCTTCACGTTCAACGTACGCTTGGCGGACCGTCGCTCGATAGGCGTCGGCAGATGGCGTAATACCTGTCCAGACATGTTTCCGCAAGTACTATACCCACCCTGAGGAAGTAACACTGCTGGTCGGGTTCTTGCAGCCTATCGGCGTCCAGAGTGCTGAAACGGGCAGGTGGGCAGGACGAAGGAAGGGATATGCGCAGGGGATTCTTAACCTTGAGGATCAGGGTCCCTGAGCAGAAGACTTCGCCGTACATCCCCAGTCATCGATAGTTCCTTTTGCGAATGCGGTTGACTGTATGCTGTTTGTACTAGGGAGGTGTGATCCGGTTCTGACTGCTGCATTTGAGACTTGGGCGCGGCAGAGGCCAGCCGAACGCACGGAAAACAAGATTTCGACCAACCGCATATCCAGTGAAAAACGCAGTGCTGGCCACGGCAGCGGGCAGACCGTGGGTAAGTGTGCGTGAATGGTGCTTGCTGTCTTGATCATGGACCGGTACCGAACGTCGAGCGCACAACGAGGACGTTCTGGAACCGGGCTGTGAGCTGTGAGTGCGGTACTGCAGCGATTCATTGTCAATGGCATTCCGGTAGACGGACGTTGCCGAATTCTGAATGGTCGTGGTAAATACTCCATCCAACATATGATCCCACTGCGGTCACATCTCAGTCAAGTTTGTTGTCATGCAGCATGGCCACTGTGCAGACAGTGTTGTTTGCATTTGTCAATGAGCCGTTTTTACTTTGTGGACGCGCCAAAATGTTCGCAGTCCAAGCTCTTGAGGGCGAACTGTGATCGGCGTGACTTGACCTCGTATGGTGAAACACGCAACGGTCGGAAAGATATCATCGTGCATGTCTCTTCCACGGTTGCCGTGTGCCGGGCGATGCCTGCGTATGAAGTGAGGGGTAAGTGTGTCGAAAGCCGGTTTGCTGTTGGAATCTGAGCAGACATAGGTTCGAGGTTGAAACAGTCGTGATGTACTGAACCCTGCACCCATTCTCTACGTAACTCTGTGTACAAGGAAAAGGTTAGACTAGCATCTGGGTGGAGGTTAGTCTGGCGTGCAGCAGCTCAGCTTGCAGAGGGAAACGGAGGGCGCCAGCTTGCAGAGGGAAACGGAGGGCGCTCCGAACCCCAACAACCGCAGGCAGACGGGACGGCATAAACCGCACGCAGGGACCTGCGCTGGGCAACGACAACTTTGCTATACGAAGTCACTTCAGACTATTACATAGTGAGTATTGAGCAAAAGCGCACATCCGAGGCATGAATGAGTGTGATGCTCAGGAGACAGCTGTCGTCAAGACGCGTCGCGGATCTTGCATCTAGTCTTCCGCGGAGACTTTGGCCCGGACGATCGCTGGTACGGGTCGGTTGTCGATGTGAACTGCTGGCCCTCACAGTATCGAGTACTTACTCCATAGTACTCCACCGATTGTCTATATCCTCCACACAACATGATCGTGTTCTTCGTCATCGTACCATAAGATTTCGACGATACTCGGGCGGATAGATATCGTTGATTTTCACGACAGCAACTGCTTTTGCAAAACTCACTGTTGCACTTTGAAAGACCGAACATGATGCTTTACAGGCTTGATCATGGACTCCGTCGGCGTGTCCCCAAGCCTTGAACAACTGCCGTAGGACGAATTCTGATCGCCAAACATTGGTTGAGCGTGCGTAGCTCACACAAACATCCCAAAGGGTCCAGGTGTGGTCCGCGTGCTAGGAACAACTTTAAGAAAGGCGCGTTGTAATAGTGGTAGAGTCGCTGCCTCACGAAGTGGAGAGACACCGCTAGCGTCTTTGCAAACATCGCTTAATCTCACGATCGAGCTTGAGGCGCCAGGTCAATCATGCTCGTGCACAGCATGCTTCGAGCTCAAAGAAGGGTTTGGCTCCGGCAGCCGGGTCGGGAACACAGCTGTTGTTTTTCTATGTGGAATGCTCGCTATAGGTACTCCGTATGCAGGTGAGTTATGGCTATCCTAGAAATAGAAGTGCGACGAAAGGGGAAGGATCCTCGGAGAATAGGTGCTCTCGTTCATGTGCAATATTGAAGCAATAACGTAGGATCGGCGGCATTGTCACTTTGGGGTTGCACGGCAGCTGCAAGGAGGAGGTTGCAGATCGCCCCAAGGATCCAGAATACCGAGGTCCCGGATGACATACATGAAACTGCTGGCCGCAAGCGCGAGCTGCCGCGACGTCGACAGCGGGACGGCAGAGAGCAAATTCCAGATGCGACAGTCTCTTGATTCATGCTTTTTAGGCGTCGCAGAAAACGTAGCGTCAGTGCGAGAGGTTCAGCCTTTAGCCGCTTTTGCAAAAGTAACAAAGCCGCAAACTCCGCTGGAGGCTGCTACCGGGGCCTGCGTCCTAGCGCGCTGCCAATTCTACCACTTTTGGTGGCTCGACCGTTCCTCCCGCGGGCTGGTCAGATTTAAGTTTGGTGCCGTGAACTGGCCTGCATCTTGCCTGCGTTACCCTACCGTGTGCCTTGCAGCTCGACGAGCTGCCCAAAGGTACCTCGGCCACTGAGCGTGTCGCCGCTCGTAGTTCCGAGGGCCTTGGATGGCTTCTGCCGTGCACTGAATGTCAGCGACAAAACAACCTAGCCCAATGTATCTACAAAAGTGCCATAGCTTTTGAGAATCCCGGTACACGCATACCACCACGACAGGTACCCAGGCTCGTCGGTAGGGATGCGCGGATGAGACCCTTTTTGGGGTAGACAGCACTCCCTGAAACGGCCGGGTTCTACGTGTGCAGGAACCATTGATGGATCCACTTCACGTGGCAAGTTGCAGAGGCCCGTGGTCGAGGTCCACCTCTGTGAGGATATAGAATCGACCTGACCCCTTTGGTAGGCAGGTCTGGTTCTGGGGTTCTCCTCTTCTTCACGGTCTATGCGAACGGTCACCTCCACCGGACAACATTATGGCGATCCCTAACCGTGGACCCGAACTCGTGGGAGTGAACATTGCCTTTCTGGCTACGGCGGTTGTTGCCAACGCGTTACGATGTATCGTTCGGGTTAAGATGGTAAAAGCGTTTGGTGTTGATGACTGGCTCATGGTTGCCTCAACAGTTAGTGATGCTAAGCTCATTGCGCCATACCGATCGCTGACTCTTTTCAGATGTTCTTCCTAGGATATGGTATTTCATCGACAATAGGAGCACACTATGGTACCGGGCGCCACCATCGGGACCTTGAGGAGTGGCAGGTCGAGAAGGCACGGAAATGCTGGTTCTACTGCTACCTCTTCTACTGTTGCTCTATGATCTTGTCCAAGATTTCCATTGGTTGCTTCCTGCTTCGCATTTCCATCAAGCGCATTCACACCTGGATCATCTACGCGGCGATGTTCGTCTCGACCGCTGCTTGCACGGCTTTCTTCTTCGTCACGCTCTTTCAGTGCAATCCTATCAAGTACTTCTGGGCGAAGTCACTCCCGGATGGCACCTGCATCAACAACACCGTCATCATCGCCCTTGGTTTCGTTTACAGTATCTTCAGCATCGTCGCCGACTTCACATTCGCTCTGCTCCCGGCTGCCTTGGTCTGGAACCTGCAGCTCAAGAGGAGGACAAAGATTGCCCTCATTCCGCTCCTTACCATGGGCTGCGTTGCCAGCGCTGCCGTCATTGCGCGTCTTCCTTTTCTTTCGAAGCTCAATTCGCCTGACTTTCTCTGTAAGCCGTTCCGATGCACGTCAGACCACACATATACTAACATCAACCAGGGGACACTCTCGACATCGCTATTTGGTCGACCGTTGAACAAGGCCTTGCCATCATTGCTGGTAGTCTCGCAACTCTCCGCCCTCTCTTTTCTCTCTGCATGCACCACATGGGACTGTCCACACGCCCCACACAAGGAAGACCTTCGCAATACGGCCTCCAAACCCCGCCCGCCAGCCAGATGCTGAACAGCAGACGGAAAGGAAGCAAGAACGAGCTCGACATGTACGGGCTGTCTAATGTTCAAGAAACACGGGTATCAGATGAGTCGCTCGCCAAAGAGTCTCACTTCCCGAAATCACCGAATTGGTTCAATGGGAATGGACCGCAGCAGAACACGACAAAGAGCCAGGTGCGCGCCGATAATGAGAGCGAAAGGAGCCTAAGACTCAAAAGCTCCAGGAATAGTAGTGAAGACCAGATGGGCATCATGGTCTCGAAGACATTTTGGGTCGACGAGGAGAGAGCATCCATAGCCTCCCGAGGCCAGGATCCACGATTCATATAACGTCATGCTGTTCAGCGATTTACGACAATTATACCCCATAGTTAATGTTCAATCACTTCAACCCTCCATTTCGTCGTCAATTGCCCGTGAGCGCATCGTCACTGCGCAGCTTACGCGGAAACAAGGAAGCGCACACATACAGCGATCGTTACCCTATTTTCACACACTTATCTCCACCTGCGCGAGCAACGTCTATCGTTATCGAAGCCCCAGCATATATCACGCACACCGCCACAGCAGCGTCCAGATTCAGTCGCGACGTTAAAGCAGCAAATTGCGCTCAACAGGCGACCTACCTGATGTGGTCTGACAGGACGCGGGTGCATGCAAGCCCTGCCTTATTCCCAGGGATATCAGGCGTCCGGACAGGGGTCGGACCATGAACATCAACCGCGTGGGAGCGGAGCAAACAGTCCGAGTGGATAGGAGGCCGCAAAACAGCAGTTCGCAGAAAGGTACTTGCCACTGGCTGCTGTACATCGCCATCTCTCCACGCTTGGATTGCAGTATACTACTACGTATTGCACTGGTACCGGTGGCATTCCAAGCCAGAGTAATACCGGTGCGGTACTGTTATCAATTGCGTCACTGCAGAACCGGGAACACATTCCACTTCGTTGAAACGCAATCCCTCCGACGACAACTGCCGGCATGCATCCTCCACGTGCAGTCTCCACGCTGCGTCCCACGATGTCCCTGTAACGATGCAGAGTCATGATAGCTGTTTCGACCTCATGCGCGCGTTCAACTCGGGCATCCTCCATTCTGCGTTCGTCCACGGAGCGGGACAGGACCAGATCAAGGAAGATTGCAATGCAAAACGGCTTTGCCCTCAGGTATCCACGATGCTTGCCTGAATACGCAATCGCACCCCGGCAACATTGCTATAGGAGCGACAGGTATATGGGTTCGAGCGGACCTGGCTTCATTGACTTCGGCGTTTGGCTGCCGAAGGATGACGGCGATCAGCACATTTGAAAAAGCACCGTGAGGCCCTGCTGATCACGGCGCAGCGAAGGAGCCGCGCAGGTTACGAAAGGAGCTGTAGGCACAGCTGCGGCAGGAACGCAGATTCGGTGATTTTTTGTCGAGCCATGGCCAGTTCGAACTCCACACATGAGAGCTGGGTGTGGGCGACCGTGCGGTTCGCACGAACCCTCGCTTCCCAGTGAGCCTCGGCTGCATCCACAGTCCTGTCCAGAATTGCTAAGCAGCGGATGGTCGCGAGTCGTGGAGAGAAGCTGTGGATAGTGTACGGGGATGCTTGCTTCGGGGACGACACCAGGATTGGGGTTGACATTTGACAGGTCGACAGGACGCAAGCTGTTTTCCGACAGCAGCCTCAACTGCCGCTAAGAACGTCCACGATTCAATTCAATTTCATTCTACGATAACCCGCACTGCCCTCCGCTCGCCTTGACTTGCTGAAAGATTCTAGTCAGGACAGATTGTTCAATCCCAACGCCAACCTCCCCACTCCCCGAAACCTTCCCTCTGCGCTCTCTCTGCAAGCGCAGTCGTGATTTGGAAGAGCCGCACGTCGCTTGCGCACCAGCCAGCGGCGCGCAACGTGGCGCGCCTAGCGTACCAAGATCGGGTAAACAACGGGCGCGTCTCATTGGCAGATGGGGTGGTGATCTCCGGGCGCCAGGTTGAGGCCAACGGGTTCGAAAGGGACTGTCCATGACGGTGGGATTTGGGGACCGGTGCTGTGGTGAGCGGCGTGGTGACGGGTGGTGGTGCCCTGCAGCGGCAGTGTGCGTGGTGAGGCTGTGAGCGCTGCAGAGAATAGTGTTAGGCAAGTGGGAGTTACCAATGTGAATATTGTCTGGACTGCTGGTGTGAGTGCCATTGCTTGGTGTGTTGGAGAAGTTGGCGAGCACTGGAGGCATATCAGCCATTCGATATGCCTTGAAGCATGCGCATCAAGGCTACATCAACACAACTCGCTCGCAAAAGCTACCTCTGGATACAACCACTTTAGCTACTGCTCGATAGGTCGCCCGTCAATCAAGGCTTGAGCACCAGAGCTTATCCAGCATATGAACCGCGATACGTTCGGTTGGGTATCACTTCATGCGTCGCCAGTAGGCCACTTGTTAAGCTTTCAGGCGGCCACGCCTTCCATCGAACCCGCAACCGGACCACGTGGCTGTCAGTCTAGATGCATGCAACCTCAAGGCTCCCAATATCACTAAATTTCAGCCATCGCTACAGAATTCACTTTCGCGAGCTCGACACAGTCCGGTCCATCGAGTCTTGTCGACCACGCCACGGAGTTCATGTGGCGTGGCGGTTTGGATTCCTCCAGAGCTCTATCCGAGCGCAAGAATGTCGCGCAGGAGAAAGGGATGCTGCCAGTAAGTGTTCGAGGGCTTCGGACGAGATGTTGACAGGAGATGGGTACCGGAGTGGCCGCAGTCTGGCTTCCTGCTCAAGTGCGTTGGTCAAGAGATAGAGATCTAGGATCAGATGATGCCTTACTTGCGGACATTTGCACGACGACGTAAGCCTGGAGAAGGAAACAAACGCAAAAAGGGACTGAAGAGACAAACACGAATGAATTTCTCGAATCTCGAGCGTGAAAACCTGACCTTGTGCACTGTCTGCCAGAACCCCCAGTCGTCCCCAATGCGAGTTTCAAGCTGGCACGGAGAGCGCGACCTGGGTTTGGGTATGGCCGGTATGCGTGTCAAGCAATGGGTGTGAGTTGGGATAGATGCTGGTGGTACGACGGCAGTGCTCTTTCTTCGTGATGATCAATTGAAACGTGATTGGGGGTATCATTTGATTTCATTGGGTCCGTGGACTCCAAGGAAGCTGTATGGATATGCAATGCAGCGCGCGACCCTTTTGTAGCGTACCAGGCCTGAGCCTTCTAGTCCAGGCCAGAGAACTTCAAGATACCGTGGCCCTTCTGCTGCTTGCCCTTGTTCTTCTTTCTCTTCTTGCGCTTGCTCTGCTGCTCCTCGTCGCTGCTGGAATCCATGTCCGAGTCGCTGTCCTTGTCTGAGTCGCTCTCGTGGAGCCTCTTCGCAGCCGGCTCGTCCTCACCATCTTCGTCATCGTCGTCGTCGTCGTCGACCTCTTCCTCTTCGTCCTCGTCATCGTTTGTGCCCAATGCGCCCTTCTCGCCCCACACCTTCACCGTCTTGCCTCCTCCACTGATCATCCTGCCCGTGACATCAAAGTCAAGTCCAATAACCCCCTCCTGAGCCAGCTCATCGTGCTTCAGCTCGCCAATAACCTGGTTCTTCCCAAGCTTGACGAACCGGATATCACCGTTCCCCAAGCCAACCGCGGCAATCTTGCCAAAGGGCCCCACGCCCGGTGGCAGCAGGGCAAGCGCATCCAGACTCTCAGCGCCCTCCTTGCGCTTCGCACGATCAACAGTGATGCGCTCGTCCTGGTCGTCCCACACGCCGCGCTCCCACAGGGTGAGCACTCCGTTGCCGCCTCCGACAAGCACCTTCTCGCCGACGTTGGATCCCTTCTTCGACAGGCCTGTCACGATGATCGAGGACAGCAGCTCCTCCTCCTGGTCCTCGGAGCGCACCATGACGCCCCGGCGTAGGTCGGTCACGGCCAGTGTGCTACCGCCGGTCGTGACCCATTGCTTGCTGAAGCCGCTGGTGCTTGCCTCAGAGGGCGGGAGGGGCGTGAGCGAGGAGATATAGTCGTCGTGCGGGCGATGTGTGGCCTCGGGCTTGGGCGCGCGTGAGCCGCCGAGGGCGCGGATGTCGTAGATGTGCAGCGCCGAGGAGTCGGTTGCGAGGATGAGGGACTGGGGGGAGAGGGCGTGGACGAGGGTTGGGGCATCGATGCCGCCGTTTGCACTGGATATGTAAGTCCTCTACCTTCACATGTCTATAACAATGGAAGCCTACGGATCAAGAGGCACGGCGATCTTGGCTGTGACCTGACCCGTCGTCGAGTCTGCGACCTTCACGATGCCGTCGGTGCCTGCCGAGTACAAGTGGGCGCCGTCGACGCTGAAGCCGAGCGTGCGACAGCTGCCCTTGTGTCGCCGCGTCTTCCAGACCGTGTCGATGTGCCCGAAGCCGCTCGCTGGCGTCGCTGAGCTGTCGTCGCCGCCGCCGGGCAGTCTGTACGTCTGCACATGGCCGGATGCCAGGCCCACAGCGACAATCGGCTCTTCCGGGTGGAGGGCCTGCGCAAAGAGGTCGTGGTCGAGCGGGATGGCGCACACGTTCTCGAACATGGTCGCGGTGGTGCAGCTGTCGCTGTCGCCGTCTTTCTCAGATGCGATAGCTTCGTCCGCAACTTTTCTGTGGGCCTCGGCTCAACCTGCCTGCACATGCTCTCTTGGCAGGCACCGCTGACTGTTAACAACGACAATCCATCTCAAGCTGGTTCGTCTGGCATGCACTTGAACATGGAAGACTCATCCTTGCTTGGCTCCGAGGACCGGGCTGCCGGTGGGTGATTTTGTGGATTGTGGCTTCGAGAAGTCCATCCTCCAGAGCTACCCTTTCCAATCACATCCTCCAGTCAGACCACGCATCTCTAAGACTATCGACAAATGTCTACATCGCCCTCACAACCGATATCTCGACCAACGATGATCCTGCAAGCTCGCCGCCATGTGGATGCGTGCACGCCTCGAAGGGCACTATGTCCGGATCACGTTTCTCAGTGATTGGCTGTCAGCCTCACCTGCGCCCTTGCACGGCTCCCAGTCGCCAACAGCTGTATAGACCGAGGAACAGCGTCCGAATCGAGCGTGCTCATAAGAGAGCCTATGGAGCTTCAATTGTCGAACCCGTCGTTCTGTTTGTCAAACACCACGCTCGTCGAGATGATTGCGTCATCGCTTCTCTACAGCCTTCTGGCCGCCGCTTCCTTGGTTGATGCAGCATCGCCAAAGAAGCAGATCAAGTACGAAGTCGTGACCGGCATCTTCCAGCAGGACGATGCCGCCACGGACCCCAACACCTTCAACTTCCTCACCTCCAACTTCGGTCTGATCAACCGCACCTACCCTAGCGACCCCAAGACGCCCGACAGCAAGTACTCCACGCAATGGCAGCGTCTGAACAAGTACATCAAGACCCTCAACAAGGAGAAGAAGACCCGCTACTCCCTGCTCTTCCTCGGTCGTCATGGCGAAGGCTTCCACAACGCCGCTGAGTCCTACTTCGGCACCCCTGCCTGGAACTGCTACTGGTCTGAGCTGGACGGCAACAGCACCGTGACATGGGCTGACGCAAAGCTCACCCAGCCTGGTATCAAACAGGCCCAAAACGTCAACGCATTCTGGTCTCATCTCATTGCGGATGAGAAGATCGCGCCCCCAGAGAGCTACTACACGAGCCCTCTGTACCGCTGCTTGGATACGGCAAGGCTGACGTTCGCAAACTTGACGCTGCCAAAGAAGAGCCCGTTTGTGCCGACTGTCAAAGAATTCCTGCGTGAAGGCATTAGTGCGCACACTTGCGATCGCAGGAGCAGCAAGACCTACATTCACCAGAACTTCCCGAGCTACAAATTCGAGAAGAGCTTTGCGGAGAAAGATCCCTACTGGAAGGAGCTCATGGCTGAGCCCAGCGCGGACCAGGATATCCGCTCCAAGGCTGTTCTCGACGACATCTTCACCAACGACGATAGCACCTACATCTCCATCACCTCGCACTCTGGCGAGATCGGCAGTCTGTTACGCGGTATGTTTATACACTCACAAGAACGAAGCAGATGCTAACCTATTCACAGTGCTTGGCCACCGCGTATTCAAGCTTGCGACTGGTGCTGCCATACCGGTGCTGGTCAAGCAGACTACCGTTACTGGCGATGCCCCCGCGACTTCCACAGTGCCGTGGGATTCGCAGGCGACTTGCACAGCGCCGCCTGCGATCCGTGACTCGAGCTGCAACGACTGCTCGTGCTGTCTCTAGACCCATCCTCCAAAATAATCTATAATTACACGCAAACAATCTACAGACGTGCAGCCAGCAATCGTACTTCTTCGCCCCCTTCTTTTCGTGCCTCAGGCGCCATTCTTCCACTCACTCTCTGGAACCTAAGCATAACTTGTGAGCGTAGGAGCACAATATGTCATGTTCCGCTCACCTGCAAATGACTCCCTCATAGAGATGCGTAATCCCCACTGGTTCCCCACACTTTGACGCTTCTTCTACGATCCCAGCACTGTCACTGCAGGGTTTTAGTACCGTCATCCAGTATGAGAGAAGATGATGGCTTTGTTGACGTGATGTATTCTATACGAACGATAACGAAATGGTGGGTCTGCTGGGCTCTGTATATCGCTCACGGCTGGATGGGCAGACCGCATAGGTGGTTGAGCCCTGGGGAGTCCCAGTTGGATGCTTTTGGTGAAGGGGCCGGGTGGTCTCTGCAAACCCATGCAGAAACGGAGTTTCTTGAACGGAGTCGGTAATGCAGTCTTCAACCATTACTAGAACGGGTTGCAGGACCTAAGGATGGGTGTCTTGGCAGTTGGGATGGGAGGAGGGGGCAGAACGGCACAAACACGATCTGGTCGCTGGGCTTCTGTGACTGAGGACAGTGCGAGATGGGAGGCAGACTCAGGCATGGGCAGCGACGAGGCGGATTGACGTACTATAGAATGGGTTTGCGCCGAGGATGCAGTAAACGTTCACGGGGAAGTGTAACGGAGGTGATCACGCGCCAAGATCTAGAGTTGTTCTGGAGAACATCTTGGAGGCGAAGGAGAGTGTGTGGAGCTGAAGGCGTCGATCGGTGATCCGGGTCAGTTCAAGCTCACCTGGTGGCAGTTTCTTGAGGAAGGCATATGTCCAGGCACGGTTGAGATTGCGGCAGGCAACAACGGTGTGACTGTAAGGGTGTCTGTCATCTTGCATGATAAAAGTCGTGATCACCTTCTTCTATAAAGGTATAGTCGTGTTCTCGTTGCAGCTGCCCAGAGGCCCCAAATGAGCAAAGGACAATAAGAAATAACATGGCAACTCTGCCATAAGAACTCTCCAGTGAACCTGATCTTACGGTTCGTCACACAACAGTGAGCGTTTTCTGTTGAGCAATGGACTCAAACCACTCGTCAACATATCCAAGCCCAACACGTTTGTACTCATCTCCACGCAGTCCCGTCCTGGCTAAGACCAAAACGTCATAGGTGGAACCCTTGTATGGTCCTCTTACAAGCAACAAATCTTCAGGGACGCACGTTGCCCTCTGCCACAGAGTCTCAAGAACATAAGGGTCTTCGGGCTTCTCCAGCATTCGCTTCTTGTATGGAGCCGTGCATCTCGACGCTAGATATTCGATTTCCATGCCTTCCACAAGAGGTGATCCAGGTAGGATACCATTGACGACGTCATCGTACACCCAGAAGCCTACTCTGGCTCCATTGGCGTCCAAGAAATCCAAGCCAAAACCGTGAGAGGGTTTGGCGCCATGTAAAAGAAGGGCACTGCTGTCAATCATCCAGGCATTCGTTTTGTTGTCCCAGATGGCATCCACCACGCTTGCCTGGATCGTGATACTTCCACCTGTCACTCGTCCGAAAGGATTCAGACCGGAGACTTCAACGCCAGCACGAAGTACATTGATCGAATCTGGCAAGTCGTTCTCACAAGCCGTGTCAGGAAAAGTCCAGGAAAGGAAGCCATCAAGACTAGCCCAGCTCCACGTGGGCGCCCTGTAAGACTGTACTCGTCGGGGTTTGTCGGCTGAATCGAATGAAAGGTCCTCCATCAGGCCCCAGAACAGTGATCTTCCGAGCAGTCTACGCCAGTGCCCAGCCAGATACTCGTCATCTGTAATGGCTTGAATGCGCGCGGCGAAACCGGCCAATGCAGGCAGCTTATCTTCCTCGAACGTCAAATTGCGACACGAGTATCCCAAAACGACATCGTACCACATGTGGTGGACTGTAAGACGTCCTGCATATATCACAAAATGGTACAGCTCGGGATCAACGTGTCTGTGCAGAGTGACAACAGACTTTGTTGGAGGGCTGGTTAATCCATCGAAGCTGAACGTCAATGAGAGATCATCGGGGAGTTGGCATCGTTTGATGGGAATTAATGTGCCGAGATTGTGCTTTCCGACTACCAGTCTGACCTCACTTTGACTTGGTTGTGCTGCAGCTTCTGCGTGGTTGTGACAAATTCGACAAAATTCGTTACCGGCTTTCCCGCGATTGTCGTCGGCTTCCTGGTTGCAATACACAATCTGCTCGTCTGCATCAGATAAAACCAGCCGGTAGTCGTTTCGAACAAATTTTTCAAGATGCCGAAGTTCGTGTCTTGCTGTTACGTTGATTGGAGCAGAGCAGCCTTGTGCCCAGTGCCCGTGTCCGCATAACCAACTTATAAGACCTTCTTCAAACATCAAGAGGCGTCTAGCCAAATACATCTCCTGATAGGTCCAACCACGAGACATGGGACCATTGCCCAGACGACTGTCCCGGTATCTTCTGCTGTCGGACAGGGAGTGGATCATTGGATCCCAGCTTGATGCGCGCAAATAAGTTTGTCCCCGGTTCTTACCGAACGCTCGATCCAAGCAGACGAGATCTCTTCCTGCAGGTGGTAGGAACAGCCCCTCTGTCGAGTCCAAGGCGCCACATGCCATTAGTGTTAGAGTACTGTTATAGTATATTGAGTCCATCAGACTCGATTGCGTTTCCCAATCCGATAGGGAGTCTTGAATGATGCATAAAGCATCTATCCACAGGTACTCGATGCGCAACTCTCTACAAACAACCACCGCATCTTTGAAAGTCTTAGGGAGTTCGTCAAACGGTATGTCTTTCCGCCTCTGGGCTATGTTGCTTGTCGTGGTCTGCGAGAGTGCTTGCTTCTTTCCCCAGCAATAACTTAATGTGATGTACTGCGCATGCAGTCCAGATCCGTCCACCAGGCGCAACACCTCACTGTCCGAGCTGACATGGATCACTCTGTCAGGTAATTTAGGCGGTGATTCAAATTGCGTCCAGCACCGTTCGTGCTGCATCTCGCACCGCTTCAGCCAGTCGCGCATGACACCAATCTCATCATCGGATAGACTGCGATGCAACAGGGTACGACCGTAGATGTATCGGTTCACCCCATCTATTACCACGGCGTTGGTACCGAGAGGATCACCTCGAACGTGTCAGCCTACTTCGTTTGATCTTGACATGTGATCCAATAATGTACCTTCTTCGACGGCAAGCGTCATGTCCGTCCTCATCCTACCAGCATTCAGCCAGATACCGACATGGGCAAACCCATTGGCATCTTCCCTGGTAGAACATAGCTTGGCAGCCGGATCCTGAATGATCTGAAGTTTGATTCTATAGCTGTCCAACGGCTTCGTGAGCCGATACTTCTGTCCATCAAATACCTCATCAGACTCTTCACTGAGCAAGTCTTGGTCGTTCGTTTGGAGGCGAGGCAATGCATGCGCTGGGAGAACACGAATTGATTCTAAGTGAAAGCATTCTGCGTTGTCGGTCCTCGTAACACACCAGTGTATGAAAGCACACAGTCGACAATTCTTGCCAGATTGCTCCAAGGCTGTAAGGTTCTCCGAATGGTAGTAGATGTTTGGCGGATACAGCTTTTCAATGGTAAGCCCTTTGCAGAGATCGCAGAAAGACATAGCACGGCAATGCTTCCGGAGATGCTTGTGAAAAATATCGAGCAGAGATGCCGCTGTAGAGATCGGAAGTTCAGATGCACACTCGAGTGACGATGTTGCAGCAGGTCAATCTGACACCCCGCATTGTCAGCATGCATCTGCACGACGAGACGGCAAGGCTGAGGCCAAGCTCGGAGTCAGGTGCCGGCTCTTATCTTCTTGCGCTCTGGCCATCGACAGCCCTTTGAGGCGCAGCCTTGCAAAGATGCCAGATTGGTGAAGAAACATTGCGGCACAGTCGCGATCGACCCCACAACAGCGGCTCGAGGCGCCCGGCACACCCAACGAGGGAACAGCCCGAGCGCCAACATGAGGCTGATATACATAGAACACAGACCCACATGCAGCCGCTGGCTGTGCCTCATGTTGGGTGTTGCGGCGCAGGTAGATATGTGTACAATATAGGTTGAGAGTATCCCAAGTACCTATATTAATTATTGCACACAATTGTAACAACACGCCTTCTCATCAACAGACACACGCACCTACTCTAACATTGTCGCACTACCATTACTTCCGCATACCTCCGAAATTATTTCCATAGACCGAGGCAATCTTGCTCTTGGAAAATGCTGATCTCAAGCTACCTTGTAGCTTTCACAACCCTCATCGCCAACTCGACATCATCGCCCATACCCACACCCTCGTCCGGCCCGGGCCTTGCAACAGTCGATCTGCGCATCACTGGCCCTCAAAGCACGCATTACACCACCGACACCCAGTCGCCAACAAGCGATCAACGCCAACACCTCACCATCATCGTCGGTCAGACGCTGTCACTGAACCGCGATCCACTACGCATCCAAGGACTACAGATGGCAGCAATCAAGGCAGGTGACTCGCTGTCGCTGCTGCCGACAACGGTAGAGGAGGATGACTGGAGAGTGACTTGCTCGGCGCGCATCGAGGGACGGGAGGATCTGTTCGAGTTCGACATGAAGGACAAGGGCGTGTTGCTGGCGGGTGGCAGATTGGCGAAGGTTACGAGGCTGAGCTGCACCGTGGCCGAGGAGACAAAACAGTGATGCGAAGGCCCTCCTTGGTCCTAGGGTATCCTCAGGGATGTTGATTTCTGCATAGCACTGGCGTTGGGTATCATGTTCTTTTCTTGCATCTCAGCTCTTCAAGCCCTTCATCAGGCGCTCAACAATATCAATGCCCATCTGCTCTTCCGCAGACGGCGTCTTGCGCTCTTCTTCCTTCTCGTCCTTTGCGCCGAAGCCTCCACTTGACATGATCTGTTCCATCATGCGTATACCCTTCAACTCTTGCAGTGGCGGTATATTGTTCAGCGCTTCGGGATCCACCTTCTTGAAGTCGACGCCGCCCGTGGGCTTGACTGCACCTTTGACTTCGAGCATCCGCTCAGGCGTGACCACGAAGTCGCACTGCACCTCGCCGTTCTTGTCTGCCTTGATTTGATCCATGTTGTACTGCGCCTCATCAACAACCTGACACTCGTGGGCAACAGCAACGACCGGCGCAGAAGCATCAAGCACCTTAAGGTCCTGCAAAAGCGCCCACTGCACTTCAAACAGCGCGGAGCCCTCCCACACAATAACGCCCTGCTCATTGAACACCAGCCCACCCAGCACACACATGTCGATCTTAACTCCCTCGTCACGAAGCTGTGCCAGGTCCAGCCTCCTCCCTACTCCAGGCTTCTCCATACCGTCCAGCGTACTCGCAAGCTCCCACCTCCCCTCCCCAATCCTCCCAGCATCCAGCACCACAAACCCTCTTCTCAATCTGTACGTGCCCACAACGACTCTCTTTCCGTCCTTCAACGCCCTATGTCGCATTCCCTCACAGCTGTTGTCGTTTGTCACCAGCACCGTCCGCGCATCTTTGTAGCACTGCAACTCCACTACTCGCTTGGTAGCATCCTCCGAGCCGCGGAAGTCGGGCGTAGACTTGAGGAAGTCGAAGTTGAAGCGCGAGTCGGGGAGCGCGTGGCGTAAGAGCTGCTGGTAGACGCTTGCCCAAAGCAACTTGTGGGGCGAGTCGGACGAGGCAGGGACGGCCATAACGGCTATGTGATCGCGGAGGGATTCGAAGGGTCAGATGCGTGGTGGACGTGCGTGAGGCAGGCCGCCTTGCGGGTGTGAGTGCGGAAAGGTCACTGAAGACATCATGAGGCTGGGGTATGGGTGCACAAAACCCCGCTGTGGGGACGCGACACGAGGTGCTATCCTCGATTGCCAGGCATCATCAACCTCTCACTGTGTGCAACAACAAGTTGGACAATTCAGTCTTGTTGATGTCGAGCAACAAATACACAGCATGCAGACTGTCTGTTGTTATGCACCGCGGCTGCGATGCTTGCTTTTCCGTCACTCCCGCGGGAGCGCCCGGCGTCATCGACACCTTTTCCGGTCAGACGCACTTCGCTATTGGCTAGAATAGCAGCATCATTACCTTGGGTTATACCCGCCATATAACCGCGACTAACTTATCACCGCTACTCTGCTGCTTTGACATGCTAAACAACACCGGCGTGAGTGTAGTGCTAGCTACTCACGACATACCAACACACATCAGTGATGGCAGCAGCGTCAGAGCTGTCGTCGAAAGACGACATGGTCCATCATCTCGAACCAAAGGATGATATCAGAGATACTACTGGGAAGGACGAGATGAACTTGGAAGAAATGGAGAACGGCTTGGAGAAGACACCTTCACCGCCCACATCCACGCTCCCAACATCTCAAAACGCCAACAAATCCGAGCCTCAACCCTCAAAACTCAAGAAGACCATCCGGTGGCTTCTCTGGTTCCTCAAAGACCAATGGTTCCTCCTCGCCATGGCCTCCATAATCCTCATCTCCTCACAAGTCCAAGTGCCAGCCTCTCAACAGAAGATCAAGCGAACAGCCATAACCTACCTCTCCGTATCCGTAATATTCTTCATCAACGGCTGCACGCTGCCCACGCGCCTGCTGATCGAAAACTACATGCGCTGGAAACTGCATTTCTTCGTGCAACTGCAATGCTACCTGGTCTGCTCAGCAGCCACATTCGCCATCGTCTCGCTCTGCGCCACAAACCCGACGTTCATGGACCCCTGGCTGCTCATTGGGTTTCTGTTCGTCGGCTCCGCGCCCACCACCATGTCGAGCAACGTGGTCATGACGCGCCAGGCGCACGGCAACACCGCGCTCACCGTTGTGCAGAGCGTCATAGGACAGTTCCTGTGTCCGTTTCTCAGCCCGATCATCGTGCAGATGTACCTCAGCTCCGGGGCGTGGTATACGCAGGTCCTGGAAAAAGGGTCTGGGTACGGCGAGATCTATCGGCGCGTGTTTATGCAGCTGGGGCTGAGTTTGTTTCTGCCCATGGCGGTTGGGCAGGTGGTGCAGTACTTTGTGCCCAAGGTGTGCAAGAAGGTGTTTGTCGAGTGGCGGCTTGTGAAGTTGAGCTCCGTGGCGCTGCTTACGCTCGTATGGCAGACATTTGATCAGGCGTTTGAGAGCAGGGCGTTTGAGAGCGTAAAGGGCAGTAACATCGTCTTTATTGTTTTCATTTCTGCGGCGCTGTATTTTTTGTGGACCGCGCTGTGCTTCACGGCGAGTATCATCTGGCTGCCGAAGAAGGACGTTATCGCTTGTTGTTATTGTTGTCCCGCGAAGGCGCTGGCCATGGTGGTCCCGCTCACAAGCGTCATGTATATCAACATCAGTCCCGTGGAGCAGTCGAAGATGCAGATACCGGCCATCATCTTCCAGGCGTTCCAGGTCGGCATCGGGGGCTTGATGACGATTGCGTTTCGAAAGTGGATCAGGAATGAGGAGGAGAACGAGAAAGCCGAGAAGGCAGACGGTGCGCCAACAGAGCAGCCAAAATAGATGGCTTTGCAGGTTTATGTGTATTATTAGTACAACACTCATGTACTCCTCTCCAAAATGCTTCGCCGCTTGCAGATATACTGAACTTTTCGTGATAGTATGAGTTCGTGTTGAGAATTTGTATTCATGGGCATCTACATGCATACATCCCCCATACGCCGCGACCAAACCTCTCTTGATCACGCACTTAGCACTTGAACACCGAAGGTCCAGGGGCGGTGTATGTCTTCTGTCCGCTGTACAAGTTGTACGTGATTCCCGGGTCTGATCCCTTGTATGCGCCCGGAAGGCTGACAGTGGAGGGTGTCTTGCTCGCGCTGCCGGCGATGATGTTGACTTGGGCGCATTCCATGTAGAACTGCGCGCCGGGGTAGCTGCCCGCAGAGTGGAGGGCGATCAGCTCACCGCGGAGCAAGTACTGGCCCGGCGCGATGCAGGATGGGATGGTGATGGTTTGCTTGCCTTGGTTGGCGATCAGGCGGTCCACACCCCATTTTGTGCCGTCGAAAGAGTCCTCGGCAATCTGGTGGGTGTCAGTTTTCCAAAAAAGCAAACGGACTGTTGGAACTGCATACCTTAAACCATCCGTTTCCGACACCAGAGTCAGACTTTGCATCTGAGACCTTCTTCAAGTAGGCCATAACGGGGCCCTTATGGCTGGAGTCGATGACATCGTTGGCGCCGGACGTCAGAGTGTGGCGCCATGTAAGAGTTGCCTGGGAGCCGGCCTGAACGGTGATGACGGTGCTAGTCTTGGAAGTTGGGTTGGGTCCGCCGTTGCAAACGATGTCGTTAGATGTCACATCGGTGATGGGCTAGAGACTTGTCAGTCGGATTGTCCCAATTGTGTAGAGAATCAGCGGTAGGAACGTACACCATCGTATGAGGGAACGCGGACACCATCGCCAACAGCACCGCCGTTGAGAGAGACGAAGATGGTATGAGCGGTTGCCGAAGATGCCGCTGCGGCAACGATGAGAGGAGTGGAGAGCTTCATGTTGACTTTGCTGGATTCAACACTTGATCGAGCTTGTCTGGATGCTGATGAGCAGATTCGAGCAGATTGTTTTCAAGTTAAATACTCCCAGACAACCGGTTGTATTGCTCACTCGTCGAACCCAGAACCAAGGCCATCAAGACCACCAAGCCCTCGATCGCAATAAGGAAGCATCAACCAGAGAGCTTCGGCAAGGCATCTGCACCCCGGATCGGTACTTCAATACCGCCAAGCGTCAAGTATCGACATGCGAGTGGACGTTTCGAACGCCCTATTCCACAATCATACCGGATCTTGGGAGCCGCATGGTGCTGTTCGCCCCGAAGCTAGATTAAGCAATCTAAGAGAGACGTCGAATGCTTCTGCCGGTTAAGCGAGTCCAATTACACAGCACCGAGTAGATTGCCGCGCTAGGGATGTCGGGAACGAAGCTGCACCCTATATGAGGGCTCAGATCTGATGACCTGAAGCAACGACCATATTGTTGCCAACGGTGACTGGTGTCGCGGTCTGCAGCTCTGTCGAGTCTCTGGGAGGCATACAAAAATACATTGAATAATATCGATGCCTTCGCCACGACGATGAGTGCAGTATGTGTAAATCGAAGAGGTGCCGTTTCGCGATCTTCAATTGTCGATTCATGAGATTACTAAGTCTGTCAGGGGCGGAAGGTGACTGTCATGTTGCGGCAAAAATTGAGTACTACAATCAAGATTCCAGGATCGCGAGAGGACTTTCAGGAATAGCTTATACTGTATTTGTAGAGTGACAGATACTCTGAAGACTGTGATATATCGAGTAGTTGTAACAAGTTCTTCCTGCAACATGAGGAGGAGGTAACAGTGCCACAAGACAACCGAAAGAATAGCTTAGCTTGATATATGATCACAGAAGGCAACCTCGCAGCCAGTGGAGCACAACACATCGAAGATGGCATTGTTGCATGCGTGGGCCGTGAATGAACCTTTGGTCTTTTAGAGACGCGTTGAGCAGTATGGACGCGTCGATAGAGAAGTTCTCTCGTCTAGAGCCAAGGCCTATGACGTCACCATCTCTCGCTCATGACTTGCGCGTCAGGTTCTCGGTGCAAATTTGATTTGTTCAGCCAACCATAGTATGCATGGCAAACTCTCATTTGATTGTCATGCGATGCAAGTTCTCCTTCGATGCAAGGCCTGCAGGTGGACGGGCGAGCGTCCTGGTGTTTGACTCCTGGCTTCTCTTCCTCTTCGCTCGCTCACCTGCGCTGCCTTGGATATGAGGATGGTTAGTATATGTCAGGTAGTATCGTCTGCAGTGATCGCGACGACCAAGTAGCGGACTGGGTGAGTTGAACGCGAACATAAGCTTGCACCCCGCTTCTCCACCGTCTCCCGTTCCCGCACCGCTATCCCCAAACCGCTCTTATCGTGTCGCTTGGTGTCAGCGCTTATGTGTTGTCAGCAGTCTCGTCTCACATCCGTGGGTTAGAGTCATCCCTTCGTGAATACATGAGGCAAATCAGATCGCTACCTAGCAGGATGCAGTTGCGAGGCTTGTCGAAAATAAGCATTTGTAAGACACCCTGGCACTGCCGCTGTTCTCGACTGTAACACAGAAGGTCAGGACTAGTCATAGACATCGGGTTAGCTGTGCTCGCGCCTGAAAGTTGATAAAGTCAACGAAGTGCGGTCCAGGTTCAAGGCCCCCAGTAAAAACACTATCACTGCTTATCCAAAGTTCGCCGCGCTGTAAGATGATTCCATTCTGGGTCATATGTTCAGTTGCATTTGTGGGTTTATCTCGTCAACTCATTTGTGGGGGAGCTGACGGGCAAGACTGGCTTTGTGGCGCTCAAATGCCTCTACAACATCTACCTACACCCTCTTCGATCGTACCCGGGCCCATTGCTTGCGAGAGCAAGTATCCTCACGTATCAGCGGAACCTCCTTCGAGGTCGGACACACCTATGGGTACAAGATCTGCACAAACAGTATGGGCCGGTGGTCCGCCTCTCTCCCAATGAACTGTCCTTCATCGAACCAGAGGTGTGGAAAGACGTGTACGGACATCGCGCTTCCGCCTTCACGAAAAGCTACAGCTTCTATGGGCATGATGTGCACGGCAATCCGCCTGGTATCCTTCGAGCGGACAACGTTGGTCACGCTCGCCAGAGGAAGACGGTCAGTCATGCGTTCAGCGACAGGGCCCTCAAAGATCAGGAAGAGCTACTCAAAGGCTATACAAGCTTACTAATCGAGAAACTCCAAGGTGTGGCAGCTGGTCAGTTGCGAACGGATATCGTGAAGTGGTGTACGTCTTGACGTAGTCCATCATTGACCATTGCTAACTACAGCAGACAACTTCGTTACGTTCGACATCATGGCAGATCTGACATTAGGTGAATCACTCCATCAATTAACCGACTCCTCCTATCACCCTTGGGTCTGGGCAATCTTTGCTCATATCAAGCTGATCTCTCTGGGTCGCGTTTGCCGAGAGTGGCCTGGCTTGACACAGCTGTTACAAGCGATGCTACCTAAAGACGCCAAGGAGAAACGGAGACAGCACCTCGAATTTTCTGCGAACATGTTGGACAAGCGCATAGCACGTAATCCCGAACGGCCTGACATTTGGTCTTTTATCACTCGAAACGCTGGACAAGAGGGAGCCCTGCATCAAACGGAGCTCCACAGCAACGGCTCTTTGTCAGTTAGCCTGTTGTTAGCACAGATAGAAGATGTTAGCGCTAATACTTGAAACTAGGTTTATGTCGGCCGGCACTGAGACAACTGCCACCGAGCTGTCAGGTTTGACCTTCATGCTGCTGAAGAACCAGGACAAGTTGAAGCGCTTGACCGACGAGATCCGCTCCTCATTCTCCTCCATTGAGGGTATGACTATGACCAGTCTATCACGCTTAGAGTATCTCGGAGCTTGCATCGAGGAGGGCTTGCGTCTGTATCCACCAGTGCCTGTGGGATTAGCGAGGACTGTGCCTCAAGGTGGAGCGTCCGTATGCGGCCGTTGGGTTTCTGGTGGAGTAAGTCTTTTCCCCATTCCATACCAACGCGTTGACTAATACAAATGTTGCAGACTATTGTACAGGCACCGATGTACTCCATCCAGCGATCCTCTGTATACTTCAAGGACCCCGATAGCTTCAAGCCTGAACGTTTCTTGGCTGAAGGACAAGAGATCTATGGCTCGGATCGTCGAGACGCGATGAATCCCTTCTCGGTCGGCCCACGTAATTGCATTGGAAAGAAGTAAGTTTCATGAAGATCATGAGATCGTGCACATCGCAGCTAAGTCTCGACAGCCTTGCGTATCACCAAATGCGCCTTGTCCTTGCAAACATTCTGCTCCACTTCGATCTCGAGCTGTGCGATACTACTGAAGATTGGCTGGACCAAGAGTCATACACTCTCTGGGACAAGAAACCTCTTTTCGTCAAAATGAGGTCGGTGCGATAATTTATGAACAGCTTGGGCTGGTGTGTCTTATCCTACATATGGGACATGCTCGGTGGTTTACGCCCAGTCCTCTTTGATAATATCAGCCGCCTTCTCAGCGACCGCATACACGGTCGCTTGAATGTTACCGAGAGTCTCCATTGGGAATATGGACGCGTCAACGACTCTCAAGTTCTTGGTACCGTGCACCTTCAGTCTGCTGTCCACTACGCCTCCCATCTCTTTTGGCATCATTGCGCATGTCCCCACAGGATGAAAAGTACTTAAGAGTCGTTCTTTGACAATCTCTCTCGCTGCTTCTAAGGTCGTCGCTTCTATGCCTTCAGGCAAACGACCGCTTGGTTTGAGTAGGGACGCAAAAGGCTCAGTCTTGACGATTGTCTCGATGTACTGCGTCTGTCGTGCCAGTATCTCCAGGTCCAATGGGTGTGATAAGTACTGGGGATCTAAGATTGGCTTGTCATCCGGATTGGCAGACCTGATGTGACAGGATCCTCGCGAGAACGGATGATTATGTGCCATCATAATTGTGATGTAGTTTCTGGGATTCGTAGGCGCGAGCAGATCTTTCATCTCCGTCCTGCCAGATGAGATATTGAGCTGAAGTGGCAGCATCATTGCGTACCCAGTCGCCTCTTTCGGACCTAGAATCTGCTTCCGAAGTTGCTCGTACTGTTTCTTCTGTCCGAAGGGAAGATTTGGATCATCGACGTATTGCTTCGTCAGCTGGGCAATCTCCTCGTGACCCATCCGGCCGTTCGAGTCTACCAGTGGGAGCATGGTGATACTGATCGGTATGCCGACAAGCGGTCCTGTCTTTGTGGTCGTGTACTGCTGAAGTACTGCTTGCACAATGTTGGGATCTCGCATAATGTCCGCTGAGGTCTGATCGTCCGCAATCTCGAAGCACGGCGCTGATATGGCGTGGTCTTGGAGATTTTCACCCACACGGGGGCTGTCAAGAACAACCGGTATTCCATGCTTCTCAAGTAGACTGACTTGGCCAATGCCGGACAGCTCAAGAATCTGGGGAGATTGAATGGCGCCCGCGGAGAGAATGACCTCCTTTCCAGCAACGATGTCATGATGAGCGCCATCTTTCGTTCGGATCTTCACGCCGGTAACCAGAACTGAACCGTCGGCAACCTTGGTAAGTATCTTTTCGACTAGGGTCTCGCTTAGGACCTGGAGGTTGGTCCGCCTCGCCACCTCTGGTGTATAGTATGCTGATGCTGCGTAGCCGCGAGTCTTGGTTTCAGCGTCGATAGTCAGCCCGCAAGCAAAGGTACCCAATTTCTCCCCTTCAATCGGGTCGTCCGTATTGCACCAGCCCAGCGTGTCGAGCGCTTTCACCCACGACTTCTGGAAGGGTCCGTAGACGTCTGGAATTGTTACAGGTACTGGGCCGTCTTGCCCATGTAACGTCTCATTGATGTAGTCAATATCCAGGAGCTCCTTGGTCTCAGGGCTAGGTGGTGTAAATCTACTGTACTTGCGGAAGTATGGCGCAAGTCCTGCAGCATCCCACCCATCGTTTCCAAGGGCCTTCCAGGCTTCGAAGTTGGCTTTGGAAGGGTACACGTTGGCACAGAAATTGATGGCGCTCGAACCACCGAGCACCTTTCCACGCGGATGCGGAATCTGCCTGCCGTTTACGTGTGTCTGATTAGACTGTCAGATGAATTTTCTGAGATGAAGGCACGCATGAAGATGTCCGACATACCTGCGGCTCGGTCATAAAGTCCCAATCATAATTTGGAGCGCCGTAGAGAGTCGGAAGCATACCAACAGTCTCGATTCTGGCGTCTCCATGCCGATGTGCACCGGCTTCAATGAGCAAGACAGTTTTATCTTCATGTTCGCTCAGGCGGTTAGCGATTACCAGGCCACCAATGCCTCCTCCTACGACGATGAAATCGGGCTCGCTGGAAGATAGCGCCTCGACAGATGTTATACAACCCGTGCTCTGAGCCATTTTGTTAGACTCTTAATTGATTCTTGACAATGAGAAGTTTCCAGAGTGAGAACAACAGCAGAGAAAGCTGTTGTTGGGGCAGATACTCCTCAGCACTTGGCCCACACAAAAGCGGGTCACCTTCTTGAGACAGCGGCTCAACATGCAAGGGTGTAAACAAATGGGTCTCGCGGTAACGAGGCGTTCAACGCCCGGATTCTGACTCGCACGCCTGGCGTTTACCGGTAACGGTCCGCAGCCGCGACCCGCCCGCTCGTGTTGCAGAGGAAACCAGCCATAATACAGAAATTGTTGTAGCCTCTAGAGCTCTTGTCTTACTGCAGATAGCGTGCAGGCAGGCTCTGACTACCTTACTTTTTTTCCTTTCCGAAATTATAACCTCATCATCGGCTTCTTTTGCAACTCGACAACCGCCTTAAGCTCTAACGGAGCAGAGTACGGAAAGAGACTAGGCGGCTGATCCGTCAAACTGACTCCGCCATGCCTCTGGACACGAAGGATTCGAAGATGAGGTGATATTTCAACAAAATCTGTACAGCCCTTGCTACATGAAAGGAGGATATCCACCAGATAAGGCCGGATATTGCTGACAAAGGACAGGTCGCACGCTATGCGACTCATGAACACCTTCGCGACGCTGTGGTGTGCGACAACTTCATGTATGCTTGCCACAGATCCACTGACGAACACCTACATCTCCAAATTCCCTATTGTGACCAGATACGACTTTGAATCAACATTGTCCAGCGCTGGCATGGTGTCTAGCTTCACAGAAATCGCAGTCATTTGCATAAGCGTCCTCCTGAATGTCGACTTTGCAGATCCTTCGTACTCTATGCATCACGTGGCTTTCTGGTCGGTCGCCGAACCCGCAGAGGCCATTTTCAACTGCTGCATCGCTACGCCCTACCCTTTGCTGAAGGTTGTCTCCTCTTAAGAAAGCACATAAGCTTCCTCAAGCTATGCAGGCCGTCTAAGCACGAGGAAACCCCCCAAGGCGCAAGCTTGGTTTCGAGCACGATGAGTACCCGCTCACTCGTATTCAGGACGGCATGTAGACCACATCGATGATAAAGGGATGTGGGAGTGATCAGAAGATCAGGCTTGCAAAGAGTGGAACGGAAGATGTGAGCAGCACAGGACGGAAGTCATGACTGCGTTAGGCACAGATCAGCGTTCAAGGTTGTTCTCCATGTTCCTATAAGAATGTTGGAAGTTCTGGAGCAGATGCGCATTGCAAACTTCTTGAACATGTCTACTCAACAGGCGATGGTATACTGTGTGAAGTTCGAGACAGACAGAGATGCTTCAGATGAAAGAGAAACGCCTGAGGCCAGCTCGTACACCAAAGAACAACCCAGTGCCGATGCACGTCAACAGCGGAATACCATACAGGCTCAACCCGATCAAGATACCTTGCTCGAAGTATCCAATAGCGATCCATTCCGCTCGCTTCCTCTCTTGGATCTCGTGGGTAGCCTTACTCAGCGCTTCTGTCGCGGCTTTCCTCGCGTCCTTGCCACCGAGTACCTTCAAAAAGCGCAGTATGTGAGCTTGCAACTGTGATGAAGGCCGGCGACGGGCGGGTGAATTGCACTTTGGTGTACCGTGCGTCGACCTTAATGGAGTGGTAGACAGGAGCTGCTGGTCCTAGCAGTAGTCGATAGGGGATGTGATTTACGAACGAAGCATCTGCTTTAATGAACTGGCTGAGGTATCTGCCGGCTGATGGTGTGCCGAAGTAGTATCCAGCGAGAAGACCAGATATAGATTCGCTGTCTTCGTCAATCAAGCTGATTGCGTGTTCGAGCGAGGTTATCGCTGAGACGGCGAAGACTGGGTAGTTTGATTTGGCTGGAATGGAAGAAAGGTTGGACAAATCGACAATAGCACCCTTTGAGCCTTGAGTCACCACGCTCGTTCGCCATGAGACACTGCTTTCTAGCGACCTTACGGCTTCTGTGGTTGTCTTCGAACCTAGCTTCTGACCGCCTCTTGTGGGTGACTTGGGCAATCCCTTCGACACAGTCTCATCCGAAGAGGCAAGGTACGGGATCGCGAACTTGAAAACATGCTCAAGAAATTCTCTCTTTACGTATTCGTTCACGAAGATCAGATCGGGCGCGTACGGGGAACTGCCACCGAAAGCAAAGCGCGCGGTGACTAGGTGCTCGGCCGCAGAGACGAGATCAGCAGTGCGGTCAACGACGGCAATGACCTTGCTTTGCGGCGAAGCAAGTTGCGCATACGTTGGTTGCTGGATTTGCATCTCTTGGAGCACTTGCAAACAAGTCGCCAGCGCGTCTTGTGATGGCGCGGCTGAGACAAGGGCGAAAGTATCTGGTTCCAGGGCTTGTGGGAGGAGAGTTCGGAGCAGCGAAGGAATGGCGCGAAGGTTGTTGTCGAGCTGTTCACTATCAGCACATGGCTCTGCGTTCATTACTGATGCCAGAGCTTACCTTCAGAGCGATACAGTTCCCAGCCGCGAGCGCCGCACTCAGCGCCGTGACAATCGAGAAGAACGGCGTATGACCTTGCTGCGGCTCGATGTACACAACACCCCATGGCTGCGTCTGATTTTGCGCATCCTTGGCGTTTGAGACTCGGTACTCGTCCTCCAGCTCTTTCACTGGGTTTATCGAGGCGTAGAGCTCCTTCACAAGATCTAAGGAAAGCGCAACTTCGGCGATTGCTTCCTGCTCAGAAACTCGGGCGTCCGACTTGATAGCATCTTCGATAGCTCTACTGTCTTGTCGCAGCACATCGTGCAGACACTTAAGCTGCTTTTGGCGGAAGAAAGAGTTATGGCAGCGTGCTGTGAGGGCGGTCGCCTGGAGGTTTGCGATTGCTGAGTCTGACATTCTTCTCCACGCAATCGGATCAATAAGAAAAGTGTGGAATGTCTCGACAAACAAGAGCAACAGAAGAGGGCACTGAAGCTCCAGATGTTAAGCTCCTGATGCATTGTACATGGCGGACCTCACTGCCCTCCTATTGGTGTCACGTCGGTTCGGAACGGCGAGCCCCCACATCGGGACCGCGAGGTTTCATGCCATCCCCAGACTTCTCCGCCCCCCACAAGCGCCGAACACCGAGCTCACCTGTCGACTGTGTGAGCACAAGTCTTGTCTGATTCTAAAGCAGTGTCTTCGATATTGTGCCTGTAAGCACCAGTCAGTTCACCCTCCCGCACTACCAGCACAGCGACAGCAGTCATGTCCGTAACCACGACCTCCAACCCCGTCACCTATGCCTCTGCGGCCATCCTTAGGGACTACGAGCTCACACATTCATCCGACGAAGAGTTCGACTCCAGTCTAAACGCCCACCCAGCCCCATCGCAATCGAGTCAAAACATCCCGGCGGATTGGCCAACAGATCATCGCCGCGTCCCTGCGTATCGCCCAGTAAACAGGGAGCTTGACCAGAGCCAGCGTAGGGTGTATTTGAACTCCATTGAGAGGGCATTTGTTGCGACCATGTTCACGGGCGTATTCTTAGAGTCGGTACGTTTCATTTGCGAAGAAATGGTTGCTCAAAAGGACGGCGGGTCGGGACATGCTGACAGGGCGATAGGCAGTATCAAAAGTGTGGCGCGCGACGGCGGGAAGGTTTTGGAATATTGGGTACAAGCTTGGTGGAGAGTGGTGAAACGATTGGAATGGTCAAATTGAAAGAACTGAGGTTTGAGGGTCAATTCTAGTGCAAGCAGAAGGTGAGGAACAATGAGCAAACTACTGTCGCTTTCCTAGACGCACATAACTTTCGGCATTTGATTTACGATACCTTCTGAGATCTCAATATGAAAGACAATGCATTGTTCCTATCACCGTGCGGATAGCAGCTGCGTGTTCGACCAATCATGACGCAGCTGTTCCAAATTATCGAAGACCCCTATTGTCTCTTCCCAGAATTAGCAACACCTCATAGTCCTGATTCACCGCGTAAACATTCGTCCGAGGTGCGAATACGTCGCGGCTCGTGGAAATCAAGGATGCCGGTGGCAGTTGTGGCGTGCAGCCTGGAGACCCCGGCTTTCGGCAGGCTGACTGCGCAAACCCTCCACATTCCGCATCGAGATGACACTTGACCGCGGTCTGATAATCTGCGATCAAAGGAAGCGGATAAGGGCACTATCTGACGGTTAATCCGAGCTGGCTGCTCTTCATCCCTCGCCATAATCCTCATCCCTTACCTCTTCGACGTTCATCAGTCACCATGGACTTCACACAGAGCCATGCAAACGACATCGACGGCACATCAGTCGATGAGACAAGACCACTGAATATCACGATCGTTGGTGCTGGTATCGGCGGTCTTTCTGCTGCCATCTTACTTCGCCAGCAAGGGCACACTGTCACTCTACTCGAGCAGTCACGGTTTGCCAACGAGCTTGGTGCCGCCGTGCATCTCGCCCCCAATGCGAATGGACTTCTGCGTCGCATGGGACTCTTCCCCGAAAAGCTCGGTGCAGTGGAGTGCAGGAAACTGACCCAGATGATGCCTAACGGCAAGCAACTTTTCAGTGTACCGCTCTGGCGTGAAGCTGGCCGCTGGCAACATCCCTGGCAACTTGCTCACCGTGTTGGCTTGCATTCCGAGCTCAAAAGGCTTGCAACCACGCAAGACGGCCCTGGAAACCCCGCAATATTGAAGACACGATCAAGGGTCGTGGATGTCAACACCACGGAGGGCACTGTTACTCTCGACAGCGGCGAGGTGGTGCAGGGCGACATCGTTATTGGTGCTGATGGTGTGCACTCGAAAACTCGGCCTAAGATTCCTGGCGCTGAAAACATCAAGACATTTGGATGCGGAAAAAGCGCTTTCCGTTTCCTCATCCCAAGAGAAAGAGCCTTGAATGACCCAGAGACGACGAAGTTCGCCGAAGACGAGGGCCACCTTGTTATGATCTTCGGTCGCGATCGTCGTGTGATTGTCTACCCGACGTCTGATAATACGCTGCTCAACTTTGTCAATATACACCCTACATCCGAGTCTCAAGTCAATCATAACGAGCCTGGGAGCAGTGACTGGCAGAACCAGGGAAATATCGACAAGATGCTGGAAATCTACAAAGACTTTGAGCCAGCTGTGCTGAAGTTGCTCAGTATGGCGGATGAAGAGACGCTGAAGGTGTGGGAGTTGCTTGACATGGAGCAGCTGCCTACGTGGACACACGAGAAGCTTGTGCTCATTGGCGATGCAGCGCATCCGTTTACGCCCCGTGAGTAAGATCAAAACGCAATCAGCATTGGAGGCTACTAATCGTTGTACCAGACCAAGGACAGGGTGCAGGTCAGGCTATCGAAGACGCAGCATCGCTCGCCGTCATGTTGCAGAAGGGCACACCACTCAGTGCCATCCCAGATCGTCTGAAGCTCTACCAAGAATGCCGCTACGAACGTGCTTCCCACATCCAAGAGATCTCGCGCATCGCTGGTATGGACCTAGGCTCTGGCCCACCACTAGATTCGTCCCGCTTCACCGCATACAACTTTGGCCATGACGAGTGGGACTACTCGACTCAAGTGCTGCGAAAGCATGATTGGGAGAACAACAGAGCTTTGATCTGGAGGATGCCGACTTCCTTCGGCCCAATGCCTGGTCCGCGCCAAGACTTTCACGGCCGCTTACGCGATGGGAGCAAAGCTACGTTCAAGACAGCGAGCGTCAAGTTCAAGTCGAGCAGAACAATACTGCAAAACCTCTTTCCGACCGAGAGGCTCAAGTTTGCATCACCAGATACGACCGTCTATGCCACACTCTCCGCAACACGGCTCGACAACCTCGAATGGCTAGGTGGTCGAGGGTACTCACATCTGGGCCTCTATATACACGGTGTACAATACACTAAAGACAACGGAGAGACGATAACAGGCACATATCTCCCTATCCTCTTCGAGAATCTTGCAGACCCAATTCTAAGCGGACGAGAAGAGCTTGGTTTTCCAAAGGTGTTCGCCGACCTCGATGTACAGCAAGATGCCAATACATGGTCGCTAAGGGCCAGTTGGATGGGTTCGAAATTCGCCAGTATGACCCTTTTGGACTCGTCAGAGGCTCTCATGAACGGAGATGCTGCATCTGCACCAGCACAAGGCCAAGCTCAAGCACCAGCCGAAGAGGGTCTGTTCTTCCACAAGCACATCCCCGCCACTGGCAATTTCGACAGTAAAGGGCGCGCTCAAGTGGATGTCACATACACCGCTTTTCTGCCAAATGACTTGGATGCAAAGACTGTCGAGAGAAAAATTGCAAGAACACTTACGGCGAAGGATGCACGAATCTCATTCAATGCGCTAGACTGGAAGGCGCTGCCTACGATGCATCACATTGTCTTGAGACTGCAAGAGATACCGGTGTATGAAGTTATCGAGGCAAAGGTTGTGGAGGGCACGGGCGTGAGTGATGTCAGTGCGGTAAGGAGAGTGGACTAGTGAACGTGTTGATATTCAGAATCTCGGCGACCCTGTCTGGTCTCTGCACCTCCTCCTGTAGTTGATGGCCAGTAATGTGGGGGACACTTACCGACCTTGCCATGCTAGCAATCGAAGTACAGACTGAGCGATTAACCGGTTGAACCGGTAAGACGTGGTAGCGTTCGTGTAACTCGAGCACGGGTGAAGTCCCCTGTGCGAGTGGCCTTACATATGCGTGTCAGCCAAGGCGTCCAGCAGGCAAAAGCAAATAAACCATGGACAACAAAGTGACTTATCGGCCGGGGATGCTTAATCTAACATGGTTCGTGTCGCAAAATGAGCTCAAAGACATCGAGGCGAGGGGTTCAAACGGTTCGAAGCTTTCATTGGGTCATCAATAACTATGGTTTCTTTTCTCTCGCGATGCCAGGACATTCATCTCGGAGGTATCATGCTTACTGGGCAGTACCCTCAGGCACCCACTTCGCTGTCCAGATTCTCAATCTCTTTCCCCAAATCAAGACTGGAATCGTCATCAGCGCAAAGAGCCCCATCAACATACCAAAGATGCCAAATGGCTCTGCAGCACCATCGCGATGCACCCACTCGGCGACAAAGAATGACCATGCAAATGCCACAATAGCCCTGGCACTTGTGACAGCAACGAAGCAATCTCCAGCAATACTGTTATATGACTCGATGAGGTAGTTAAAGCCTACAGATGGTGCTTGCATGAGTCCAAAGGCCACCATGCCGTATCCGACTTGCAGACCGACCCAAGCCGTTGGGCTAGGGTTCTGTGCAACGAAGCCAAAGATAAGTGCACCAGCTGTGGCGATGAAGAGCGCGGGTAGAGCGGTAACAAGACGGGTTTCGGGCTCTGCGTAGCCTTGGGCGCTCTTCGCTGCATTGCGCTTGGTTGTCCAGTCAGCGATGAGGTAGGTGTAGATGCAGCCTAGCATTGCTCCAATGACACCGCCAATGTTAATGAGGCCGACGTTCTTGCCCCAGAGATACGGAGGAGCAGCGACGGTTTGTGCGCCGATGGTGCTGATCGTCACAATCAGGCCGACGAGGCCGGCGTACCAGGCGGAGACGAGCCAGACGCCGGGGAGACGCATGGCCTTGTATGGAGCAAGGAACCTTTGGCCAATCCCTGCGCGATAGGTGATGAGTCTGAGAGACTTCATGTAGGAGTATGGTGGGTAAGAAGCCGGCGGTGGCTGGACTGTGGCAACGGCTTCCTTCTGCTCGACGCGGTCCTTGCCATCCTCGGCTTCCAAATTGTGAAGATACTGCGGTCGGTCGAAAAGGGTCTCGGCCTGGAGGACAAGACAGAGAACAAAGGTGACGGAGGACAGAAGCACGTTCATCCAGTGAAGCCAGACAAGACCCATAGATGCGACAATGTATCCGCCAGCGATACCACCCACGAGCGAGCCGAGCGACAAGAAGACGGTGTAAACAGCCTGGATGGTGTCAGAATCGTATCGTCTCTGGCGTAGCTTCAGATGTACTTACCATCGCACGTCCGCGCTGGTGCACGAAGAAGATCTCTCCGACAACGTCAGGAGAGACTGCATCCGCGGGTCCTCCTCCGATGCCCATGAACAACCGTGCCGCCAAAAGGCTATGAAAGTCTGTAGTCAACCCGGCCCACATGCTCGAGAGGATGAGAAGCAATAGACTGCCAAGAATGACTGGTCGGCGTCCGAATGTGTTCGCCAGAGGCACCCACCACAAATTTGAGAAACCCAACATCAAGATGTTAACAGCGGCCAGATAGGTGATTTCCGAGAATGGCTTAGGTGGAAGGCCGAAGATTGGTGATGCGGCGTAGATAGGCAGCGCACTGGAAATAGAGGAACTCGTCACGTTAACCACGAAAGGGTGTACAGACATGCAAAACAGGACCGCCATTTTCCGCCACATGGGCAGATTAAGGGGATCTGCAGGGTCTGCAGACGGCTGTGGGACGAGACGGATCTCATCGTGGCTTTGCTGTGATGCGGACCACTCGAGATGTTCTAAGAGTGTCAGTGAGGTGGCGATAGAGATGGAGGGAGCTACTAACCAACGAGTGTTGTTGTGCCAGGCGGTGTGGCAATTTTCACCTCGTCCTTAGACAGAGCGAATGCCGCTCTGAAAGATGTCATCTTGTGCGACGATGAAAGTCTGTAGAGGTCGTCCGTACTGCGATGACTTTCACAAACCGGCGAGACGGACCTTCTTTGGTGTTGCTTGTCCCTTGGTTATATAGATGAGCTTGCAGCGGTGCGACCTAAGGATTCTTGGGTTGGCATCCATGCTCGGTGACATTAGAGCGAATGAGCATTCGTCTCGGTCTCACCCATTGGTTGCTACACAAGCATAAATGCATTGACTCAATTTACCCCAGCTTGACGTGCCGTTTGTGGAGATGACTAGGATTGTTGTCCGATGTGGGGGAGCTGGCCGCCGCCAGTCTAAGACCAAGATGAACAAGATAGGCGGGTCGATCTCAAGACATTCGCCGCTACGATAGGACGACCAACAACTGCTAAGCGCTGCAGTCGACTCAAAACGAGCTAGGCTCAGAACTTTCAATTGAGAAAGAAATCCAGGAGCTGGGTTATTGGTGATCATGCAGTGGACCAGGTCGTTGTACGCACGGAAACGCATACTCATAAAGATATTCAGGTAGTGTCCGCTATACTATCCACATCTGTAGCCGAGCAGCACACGTGCGAACTCATCTTGTTCCTGGTCGTAATCCTTCGAGTAGTTGTACCAGATTGCCCACAAGTGGCGGACATGACCCTTCAACAGACTCATAAGGTGCCAGCAGGAGTTGGACCAGACTATCCATGACCGCACCAACGTCGCTTAGCTGGATTGCTTCCTTGGATCTTGACGTCCTGATCGATGGCAACCCCCGATCAAGTGTAACAAGTTTTCGTACGCTGAGGTTGTCCTCGCCATTGAGCACTACTACTGCCTGTAAACCTTCGCTGGGTGGAGACTTCTCTGCAGCAGATCGCTTTAGAAAACCATAGCCCCACAGTATGAGCCCTGCGTGATAGACGGCGATTGCATTGTAGTTGCACAAGAGCCCCTTGGGTAGAGCCTCGGCAGCACGGAGTATCTGACCAGCGTGCCAAAGAGCTTGACGGGCTGAGACAGTCTTGGTCCATTCGCGCAAAGTCGGGTAGGCGGATCGCGCTTCTTCCTGACCCTCTATTCCAGCAAAGAGCTGGATGTCGTCGAAGGGAGCGTTGAGATGTACTAACATAAGTTGCATGGTGATCTCCGCAGTTTTGGTCATTGGTGGGCTGCTGAGATGGAAGTCTTCGATTTGCTTCGTAAGCTCTTGGTAGCGAGACGACAGAATGAGACTGTTGTATCCCTTAGCGGAAGATCGCGCACCAAGCGAGCTCATCTGGCGGAACTCCCAGATCAAATCCCACATCATGTAAAGGTATGTGGTGCTGGCACTATCATATTGAGCTAGATGGTCGAGATCGAGAAGACACTCGATAGCTGATGGACGCTTGCCAGCGTTCCAGTTGTTCTCCAAGTAAGCAACCTTCCAGGCGTTTGCCGATTTCGCTAGCCAGAGATCTATCAAGCATCAGCCGGGGGCAGCCAGTAAGCAGGGACATGAAGATCACTTACGGTTTGAGCTGGGCAATGGCAAATGCATCTCCGAGTATGCCATCAATGGTGGTTTGAGTAGCGCCATGGATGACTGTTTGTCTAGCTCGAAGACGCGATAAATGAGGCGAAGGTACGATTCTTGGCACACCCACTCTTGCCACTTCGCTTCTAGAGCTGACCCCTCTTCCTCTGCAGTCGGGGTAATGTCTTTCCATGTGGATCGTCGTAGTCTACCTCCTCGCCGAATCATGGTCACTAGTGGCTGAAGAAAGCTCTCAGCGATCTCCATTTTGCGACTTACGCCGCTCCACATACCAACTATTTCTTGTAACAAAAACGTCCTTAAATGCTCAAGGTCCCTGATTGCAGAGTTGTCTTCTTCAAAAGACTTTGACTGACCCGCACGAGCAGCTTCATGCAGAGCAAATCCCAGCTTCCGAAGTGGCACGTCGGGTGTCGAAGCAGCGCCTGCCGAGATGATGCAAGCAAGCAGCTCTGGGCTTAATTTAGCCAAAGACAAGGTTGGTAGATGGAACCAGGATTGCACATCGAGAGCTGGTGATGTCAAGAAGAACTGTATCAGACCGTCCAGCAATTCTACGCTTGGGAACGCAGATGCTATGCGTCGGACATTTCCAGGGCTGCATGTGCCTAGGACTAGTGCCATGACTCTGTCGCGGCTCACCCGACCCAACCTTTCGTTGAGTGCACGACGTTGCGGAAGATGCGCTCGGCGAGTGCCATCTTTATCAGAATCCGGAAACGCGAGATTTGATTGCTCCATTGCGCCATGGTCTTTATCTCGACGTGGCATATAGCGCCAAATGTTTTGCTTGAAAGCTTCGGCGCGTACCGGTGCACTGTCGCTCTCCAGAGGCTGATGTTCAAGTCCTTGAGCATCTGTCGAAGGTGTCCCTGCAGTGAATGGTACTTGGAAATTGTATTTGTCTAGCAGTCCAAGGTCAAGATCCGTAAGACCAACGTCCATGTCGAAGTTGAGATCCATGATACCTCGTGGAGTAGCATGACCAGAAAGAAAAGATTCGAATGGTGGCATGTTACGGAAGTAGTCTGGCAGGAAAGGATCAATGCTTGGAGTGTCATCGAAGTTCGACATTGTGTTGTCGAAAAACGATAGTGAGGTATTGTCAGTATTGGTGTAGAGCTGATCCATGGCTAATGTGCCTGATTCATGCTTTGCATCGTTGGAGACGCTCATCGATCTATGATATCCAGCGGAGTGCGACAGGTTCGAAGCTGTCATCTGAGCTATGGGAATCGAAGGCTGAAGGAAGCTTATCTTGTCGCCATTGCTCAATTGTGGCGTCAGGTTTTGACTGCTTCCAGACATCGTCGAAGCATAGTCAAACCCGTTCGACAAATGAAGCAAGTCCTGAGCAGCGTGCACGGCATCGAGCGCATTTACTTCGCTGCCATCTGCTGAGAACGCTTCCGGCACTTTGCAGAGCATGTTCTTTTTCCTGCAGCGACTGCATGGTTTCTCATCCTCGCAGCGAAGGTGACTCTGGGAGCAGGCCTCGCAGGCCTGCACAACCCGCGCGTCGCGAGTGATCTCTCGCTTTTGGCGTTTGGCAGCAGTGTCGGAGCTGTGGTTGGTTGCATGCCGTTTAAGAAGGTCTCTGTGCGGCAATCAGTATCCTCGGCGAGTGGGCGTGCATGTGGGGAAGCATGTACATCCTAGCAAACCCTTTGGAGCAGACGGGACAAATGTAAGGCTTCTGTCGCGTATCTGAATGTGACCGTCAGCATTGAAACGACAGAGCAAAAGAGGTATAAGTGAAATCGCGTGAATGTATTGATGGAAGAGCTGATGAGGTTTGAGGAAATTGCGTATGGCCGTGAAAGGCAATATCGACCTTGTCTCACGCCACCACATGATGAAGATTTCTCTTAGTCCATGCAACTGCTCAAACGACTAGAGAAATTACGTACGCGCGCGAACATGTCGCGTGAGATGATCTGCTCTGGTGAAAGACCTCTTACACGTGCTGCACTGGAAAAGTCTCTGAGGTTCCGGATCCGGTATGGCAGCAGTCAGTTGGTCCTGCGGTGGTGTCACGTTCGCCTGCATTGCAAATGCATCGAACGACAATGGCTTCGGGTGAGCGAGGTGGAGGAGAATCTGGGGAGAGCTGTATGTGGGGGGGGTGTAAGAGCCAAATCATGCGCGCGCGACACAGTGCGGCGACGGGATGCGGCCGAGGCCGAACGTGCCTCCCCCACATTACGAAATTCCTCCTTCGACCATCACTCAGTTTCCTCTTGGGATGCGGCCGAGCACCGAGTCTGCGTGCCTACTTGGCTTGCATTATCGTCCACATCCTGTCCGCTGCGGTCGCGTCGAAACACCACATTGCTTCTTTTTGCGCTCACTTGATACACAGTTGCTGCGTCCGCCTTCAACAGCATTGCCATCGCGCTCATCACCAAGAGCTGAATTTACCATCGAAGTTTGTCCCTCAGAATACTGACGGCTCCCGAACGATACCACCCTGTCAAAATGACAGTTCCACCAGTCCACTTCTTCTCCCATGGCTCAACCATGATGTTGGGCGAAGAATCGCGCTCTGCAGACTACTGGAAGGCCTGCGGCGACGAAGCGCTCCGGCACGGCATCAAAGGGATCATCATGATGGGCGCACACTGGGACGCACGAGGTGTGAACCGTATTGACGTTGCCACAAATCCCAAGCCCAACAAATCCCCTGTCGCATATGTCCACCCCAGCAAATATGTAGATTACGAGCTGGTCCCCGACCTGCCCACCGGCAAAAGGTGCGTCGCAGCTCTGCGGGAAAAGGGCATCGATGCACGACCGAATGACAAGTTTGACTGGATCCACGATACATATCTCATCCTGATCCGGATGTTTCCTTCCAAGTGTCCCCCGACAACAATCATCAGTATGAATGGGCGCTTCGATCCACACTTGCATGCGCGCGTAGGCAGTATCCTTGCGCCATTTCGAGAAGAAGGATATCTCATCATTGGCACGGGAGGTGCGGTGCACAATCTCTACCGCAACCACTGGAGCCAGATGCTGAAGTACTCGGATAACTTTGCCCAGCCATATCCACCTGAGGCGCCCATGCTCGAGTTCAGGCAGAGCGTGGAGGATGTGTTCGTCAGAAGTTGCAGGAAGGGAGCACCGAAAGGTGCTGTTACGAGGGGTATTGCGCGGTTGATGAAGCATCCCATGTTTAGAGATGCGCATGCGACGGACGATCACTACATGGCGGCCTGTTTTGTTGCCGGTGTAGTGGACGCAAGCCCAAGGAGTGGAGAAGGATGTATTCTAGGAGCTGAGGATTGGGAGTTGGTCAATATGTGCAACAGCCAATTCACGGTTGGCAAATGGGCGCAGGAGGCTTAAGCAGGCTTGATAGTCTGATTGCATCCGGCGTTTGGTTTTGTAGCTATACTATACATTGGTTTTCGGCTTTTCTGTAAACTTCAACGAATTACAACAGGCAGACCCCATCAATCCTGGTACATTCACACATGCGTTACTTAATGGCTCCGTCTTGTCTTTCTTCGACTTATGTTGCATCTGTCTAGCACCATGCCTCGGTTTACAGAAAACGTGCATTGTCGTTTGAGCTGCATCCCATTCACTCGTGACCGGACAAATAAGTCGATTATCTACGCTTTTTTTGCAGGTTTGACGACACCAATACAAGATCCAAACCCAACGTTTGTACTCCCATTTCCAATGACGGCTTCGTAGGTCACCTCGTCACCATCCGCAAGATACCTGAGCTCACTCCCATCATCCAGCTTACTAGCCTTCTTCCCATTCTTCGTCAATTCAAGCAGACAACCGTGCTCATGCTCCTTCTCTCCACTGACTGTCCCACTGGCGACAAGGTCGCCGGTCCGCAGCCCACATCCGCCGATTGTGTGGTGTGCCAGCATATGCCTAAATGTCCAGTACATAGTCTCGAACCCTACCTTGCACGTTTCTGTCTTCTTCCCGCCTCGTGTAATCGATCCGGTGAGCTGAATGTCGTAGTTCACCGCACTTGCATCATCCATGAACGGTGCAACAGGACCCATGCGCTCAGGTGCTGGAACTTCGTACGCCTTCAAGGCCTCGAGTGTGATAACCCACGGCGATATGCTGGTTCCAAAGTTCTTGCCATTAAAAGGGCCCAATGGATTCATCTCCAGCCCTTGAATATCCCTTGCTGACCAGTCATTCACAAGCACCAAGCCGAAGATGTGCTGATCCGCGTCCTTTGCATTTAGATATGTGCCAGCCTCCACCGGACGACCTACAATAGCACCAATCTCTAACTCATAGTCCAGCGCTCGCGAGGCGCCGAAAACGATGTTCTTCTCTGCTGCAGCGTAGTCTTCGATGTATTGACCAAGTGGACGAGTGATCGGCGTCCCGCTGATGGCAATCGAAGAGCACCGCCCAGCGTAACCGACAGGGTACTTGTGAAATGCGGGTGGAAAAGATCGGACACCCATGATTGCTTCACCTGCATTGAGGACGTGGTTTGCGCTGGCAGAGTAATCGGTGAAGTCGCCGATTGCTACAGGCAGGTGGAGAGTCACGTCTGTGATGTTCTCTGACGAGGTTGCTTGGATTCTGTTCTTGTATGCATCTTGGATGGCGATGCGTACGCGGCTTTGCACATCTTGGGATTGTGTGGCGAACTTATTGAGCGTTGGTTGAGAAAAGAGGTTCGGTAGGTCTGCGGAGATTGATTTGAACGATTCATGGCTCGCGAGCTCAGCAAGGAAGATCACATCGTCGCCGATTCTCGTCGCGGCTTGCGGTCGTGGTCTCTTAACTGAGCTTGCAATGCCGTAAGGAATATTGTTGACTCCGAAGTGCGATGTGTATGCGTCCGCCATTTGCAGCTGTATTTGCGGTCACCTCGAGCTGGGCTTGAGTCGGAATAAGAATGTACGTCCGTCGCAGAGGCAGCTTGCAGTCCAGGTCAAAAGGCGAGACTCAGAAACGATGCGATATCTTTTGATGTTGCTTTCAAGCACCTGTGCGTGTATGCGTGGAGCACGTTTAGACAAACTCTCCCCCACATCGCGAGACTTGCGGGGCTCCGGGCCGCGGCTTTGGTGGACACTACCTTCCATGTCTCGGTGTCAGAACTTGATCAGGGCTTTAGGCTATGCTGTTAGGTTTCGGTCGAACTTTGATGTAAGTCATGTAGTATGATCGAAGAGTTCTGGTGGCACCTTCACCGTAAGGCTGCAGTCTAGGCCCAAAACAGTAAAGCACTCTTCTTGTCGATTATGTGTTCCTCACTTCACCACCGGGGCAACGTCATCCTCTCTTTTCTCTCTATCATCAACAACAACGCTGATGTAGCTGTCAAACACCAAAGCACAAGAGATGTGGATCCATGGTCCTGCAAAGGCCATGCCGCAGGTACGCGGCAGTTGACAGAGTGGACCCTGAGGGGTTGCTGGCCCTCCACATCGGGAGCTGTCATTAACTCCAAACCACCGAACTGATCATACCGAGTATCTGTATGAACAAGACTCACTCTGTTCACTTATGAGACATCCATCTCACGTTCTTGCCATTGTCACCCACAACCTCTAGCAACCATGTCTTCCAGGCCCGAACTACAGAACAAGCTGCCCAGTCTGAAGCGTTTCATCACGACCCACGATCCCGCAACAAAACAGGCCGTCTTCACAGATGTCGTCGACGAGACCATAAAATGGGACAAGATACCAACCGCAGCTTTTGGTCTCCCATATGTCACAAAGGGCCACCCAGTCAACCTCAATAATGACGCGGATCTGAAAGTCTACACACCTTTCCTTGAGAAAGCACCAGGCCTCGTCACAGCCGGCGGCACAGTTCTGCGCTTCGTTGACATGGAGCCTGGCGCGACATCGCCTATGCACCGAACAGTCTCGCTTGACTACGGCGTAGTGATCGAGGGTTCAGTCCAGTTAGTGCTCGACTCTGGCGAGACGCGAGTTTTGAACCGCGGCGATGTTGCGATTCAGAGGGGCACGATGCATGCATGGAAGAATATGAGCCAGGACAAATGGGCGAGGATGATGTATGTGCTACAAGAGAGCAAACCGGTAGAGATCGATGGCGAGGCATTGAAGGAAGATTACGGTACCATGGAGGGGGTTCCTGCTTCTCATTAAAACTCTAACATAAACGAGCACCAATATTACATGCACGATGATGCCTTACAGTAATCTGCAGTCCCGCTTGCGTCGAGTGTCTTTCGTGCAGGCGAATGCCAAACATACCATCATCTTCTGAATTTCGCTCAGTACCATGTTTTTTGGATATCATCTCGATCCTATCACTCGTTGTCGCAATAATACTGCGCGGCTGTGTCTCCTTGTACGGACCTATGAACGTCCTGGCTGCCAGACCTCGGCGCTCCGATGTGGGGGACCACATTCCGAGTAACCCCTCGTCGTTCACTGTCGCGTCGGCGCAATCGGAACCCACGCGTGTCTTCCCTCCAATATATACTGAAACTGCCAGCAGTAAGTCTACAGAAACTTTGACTCAATTGACGCGCCTTACACGATGTCTGACCAGCTTGAAGTCAAGAAAGCGTATAAGATCGACGAGACGTCGTTCCCCTACATCTTCGAAGAGAACGCCGAAGTCCCGCTCAAGACGAGCTCGCAGGGCATTGTCAGGGTCAATGTTTATAGGCCAAAATCTACAGGAGAAGGCAAGAAGTTGCCGGTGTTGGTGACTTATGGGCCGTACGGAAAGGATATCCACTACAAGGAGTAAGATTCACGAACCTGCGCTGTGAGCTATGTTAACAGTGCATACCAGTTTCCATGGAAAATCTTACTCCGAAGTCAACCCTGAGCACCACTCTGATCACTCAGCCTGGGAGACACCAGACCCTGGGTTTTGGACAAAGCACGACTATGTCATCGTTCGTGCTGATGAGCGCGGACTGGGTCAATCGCCGGGCTTCCTTGACACTATGTCGCGCGGCACAAGCGAGTGTTTCTTTGATGTAGTGGAGTGGGCGGCCGAGCAGCCCTGGTCTTCTGGAAAGGTCGGCCTGCTCGGTATTAGCTACTACGCTGGCTCGCAATGGCGAGTTGCTGCTCGCAGGCCAAAGGGTCTGGCAGCTGTCGTTCCTTGGGAGGGTATGAGTGACTACTACCGCGACCGCTGCAGACACGGCGGTATTCTAAGCAACAAGTTCATTGACTTCTGGTGGTGAGTAACTCTACATGGCCAGAGAAGCTTGCATGACTGATAACAAACTAGGAATCGTCAAGTCATCACAAATCAGTATGGACGACCCGGCCGCGCAGCACGCAACTGGGGCCCCGACACCGTCGATGGTGACCTGTCAGAAGAAATCCGTGCAAAGAACCGTCAAGACCAGACCATAGACACGAATGCATCCAGGTTCCGCGACGAGATCTACTACGCAAGCAAAGAGTACGACATGAGCGATATCGAAGTCCCGCTCCTGTCTGTAGGAAACTGGGGCGGCATCCTGCTCCACCTCCGTGGCAACATCGAAGGCTACACACATGCCGGCTCGGAATTTAAGTATCTGCGGATGATCACAGGCCGCCACGACTTACCCTTCTTCTACAAAGAGGAGGTCGAGGTCCAACGCAGCTTCCTCGACGCCTTCCTGAAGGGCGACGATCGAGTCGGGTGGTCTGTCAAGGGCAAGCTCCCACCCGTTGATCTTGTCCTTAGGAAGGGAGACGTGGGGTTTGACAACTCGGAAGCCGAGAAAGTCTACGAGCGACGCACAGAAAACGAATGGCCCATCGCCCGCACACGCTACACAAACTTTTACCTCACTCCTTCGCAAATCCTGACCCCAGTGCAACCCATCACCAACCGCCCCCAGAAGCTTTCATATGAGGCGCTTGGCACAATCGACAACCCTAAGCTTCTCCAGTTTACCACCGCGCCCTTCGAAGAGGAGACGGAGATCACAGGCCACATCGTCGCCCATCTGAACGTCTCCTTGTCACCTCACGCCACACAGCCGACACCTTCGGACATTGATCTCTTCCTCACACTACGCTACATCTCGCCTGAAGGCAAGGAAGTGCACTACACGGGCACAGCAGGCGACCCCATCCCACTGGCTAAGGGCTGGCTGCGTATCAGTCTGCGCAAGACGAACCCGGGCCATCCTAAACACCGCTCCTACCTCCCTCACCGTGACTACTTCAGCACAGACGTGCAGCCCGTGGTACCGGGAGACGTGTATGGTGTTGATGTCGAGGTGTGGCCGACGAATGTGATAGTCGAGAAGGGCGCGAAGATCGTGTTTGAAGTGAGCAGTGGAGATACGCAGGGCAGTGGGATTTTCCAGCATAATCACCCCGAGGACAGGAGTGAGGCGAAGTTTGCGGGATTCAACCATCTGCACTTTGGTGAGAAGTTTAGCAACTATGTTACGCTGCCTATTGTGCCGCCGAAATAGACAGACAGGGCTAGCGTTGGGTCAAATTGCATGATGTTGAAGTCGAACAAACATACTCTCCAAATTCAATTAGGGTGATCGATGTACACGAAGATCGAAGGGTGGGATTAACACAACCTAGCCATACTGTACGCACCTGTGCGTCGTACTGTCATTTTCGCAGACTGCGTTTGTCTCTTCGATTGCCTCGTGGTTAATTTCGGTCGAGATCTAGTGCGAAAGCACGCTATAAGTAAGACCCCGTATAACAACATCCTTAGAGAGCTAGGCAATTGACATTGGAACACATTGCAATCTCTGAACCAGCGAGGAAGTCCGAAAGCAGGATGTCGGAGGTCGGTGAAGTTGCTGGTGGCCTGGAATCTCGCGTTCGGCGCGCGAGGCCACCGACTCAATCAGGCGCTCAACCCCATCCTGCTGATTGGTCAGTCGGACTCTTCCACACCCCGAGAAGGATCAGGGGAGCCAGATCGTATGTTCGAAGCTCAAGGCATAAATGTAAAGTGACTCACACTCTGGATAGAACTTGTACGCAAAAGTCTTACTGGGATCCAAATCAACATCAGGACCAGATCTCTACTATGACAGCCTCACAGTCACTCGTTTTATATAATGCATCTACATCAGCCACGCTGTTACCCAGACCCAGCGCATCTTCGCTAATTCCTGCGGACTTCTTCATGCGGCAGACTGGCACTGCAATTGCGACTGAGCTTCTGTACCGTATTCTCTTTGACATCGTCCAGCGGTTCTTGGCCACTTTCCAACGCCTTGCCTCTAAGGGCATGGATCAGTGCTCGACTTGGCTTGAGCGCAAGATACAGGAACGCCGGGAGCGACAAGTCAACGCTGCAAATGGAGACCTCGACATCGTCCAAGAAGTAGGCAAGCTGGCGGCCAGGCAGGGCTTCATTACGTGCCCGATGACAGGCGCTGACACCAATGGAGGAGGGCCACAACCGCCGAGATGGGTCAGAGATGTGCTTGATGGCATTGAGGAGGGTAGAATGGAAGAGAAGGACTTCTGGATCCATGCGCACACTGGATGAGGCGGTCTGCGCCACAACTGTACCTTTTTACACTTTCGACATCTCCCAACGCGCGCAATGAGCTGCAATATAGGTCTACTCAATAGGCTCTACCCCACCACGTCAGGGCCTATCCTAAGGACGCGTAGAGTCTTGCGCGGGCTCAGAGACCGTTCAGCTTACAACTGCACAGGGGGAGATCGAACAAGCTGTTACTGAGCCCTCACTGGCAAACGGTCATCAGCTGGAGTCTTGCCCACAAACATGCGAGAGGACGGTTCACTGTGGTTCTTAGCGCAGTCGCTGCGCAAAGATGCTTGAGATATTTGCGTGTAGAGCTGTGATCATAGATGGCCCTTGCAGCTGAACATAACAGCATCGGTACTCAGTTTCCTCTGATAGTCTTGGTCGAGTTTAGTAGTGTACTCTTCGCACAAGGAAGTTTCATTAATATCATTCTAACCTCCTCTGGTTAAACAGCCATGCCGTACTTTCACGATTCTAATATCTTCCATGTAACTACCAGTAATGGTAAAGATCAATGCAGCTTCGCTTCTAGTCTGGTCGTGACTCCGTAAGCATCTGCTCTTAGCTATGCAACGGCTACGTGCGCATCGACATCATTGATGCCTTCTAGGCCAGCCTAGCTCAGTTGGCCCACAATCATGTCACCAAAAGACTCCGATCACTTACTCAGAACTTTCGTGAGACCGCTCGGGCCACTCTATCTTAAGTTCAGGTTTGTGGTGTTGCACTGGCATTCACCTCAACATCGCCCGCGCCCACCACCCGCCAATGCAAAGCTGCCTTCACCTCGCCCAAGCACCCTCATGTGACCTTGCTGTCGCCGGCAGAACGTTGCTTGAGCTCCCGACCGCCAGGACGCAAGGGTCATCAGGCTTGTAGATATATGAACCCCCCGCCGCCGTCCTCTATGTCACTTTTCCTGCATCGCTTCTCCACTACCCATTCGCCAATCTCGAGTTGGTCACCTCACCAGGTTCATCCATCTATTAACTCTTGGGTAGTATCCTCATGGCATTTCATCACTTCAAGTCCCCATGACATCCTTCTCTTACATGAGCATCATCTTCCAACGTCGACACTCCTTCGATATCGCTGCTCAACACCTTCGACATACAACGTATTCAACCTTGACCGACATTGTTGGTCACACAATCACTCACACGTGTTATTGAGCTGGTCAGTAACTTTTCCATCTTTGCCTCTTCCGCTAACACTTTCAGATCTGCTCGTTATGGGTAGCCCCGGTCAATACTCCAAGCCAAGTCTTTCAAGACGAACACAACCTCGATCCTCCAACATCATCAAGCCTTCTCAGGTCGACACCCTTGCGCAAAACATTCCCTCTCACCAAGTATCCCATCAATGCCTCTTCAGGCCATCACCACAACACTATCGCAACAGAGCACGCCGTCGACAACAACACCTCCCTCTTCTCGCGCTCAATTCCGCTCACGACTACACATGCACGATATGCTGGCTGGATCTCACATGGTTCAGAAGGAAGAGGAACGCTTGGGGGCTTGAGGGTTCGCCCAACAGAGCTTGGCATCATGGTCTGGTAACCATCGTCGTTTGGTGCGGGAGGTGAAGCTCTTCGAGCAGGCCTACCACTGGATGATCGGAGTCGCTGTTGTACCTGATGGATGTGATCCTCGCTCCGGACTCTGACCAGATCGCCTGCAGTCTTTGGCTGTAGCAGCACTGGGTGGGAGAGACTTGCTCGGGCGGGACGGGGGTAGTTCCAGTGGCATTCAGTCAGATGGACTTCTTTGGTGGAGCAAGACTGAGAACTCGGATTGGTACTTTTACGATGGATTCCATTACACGGCTGGGCACATCAGGCAAGAAAAGCCACTATAACATCCAGAACATCAATCAAAACGTTTGATCTTCAAGTCAAGAACTATACGCTCTGATCTTTCTCCATGCTGTGATTTCTTTGCTCTCTTCTCCACTGCCTTGTGACTGGACTGTGAATCAATTTCTTTTCCCTCTCATGACCTCAACATGCATTCGCACTGGGCTGCATGCTCTTTGAATCTTGGTGTGGTATCTACGCTGAGGTCTTGGCGCCCGAGCGCTTTGGTCAATGCAATATTACATGCACGGCACTTGTTGGCGCATCATCTTTCTCTTGTATGCATAGCACGTGGTGACTTGCTGGTGGATAGAGAGGTCGTGCAATGCCACAAGTGCTTCGAAGGGTAGCGCTGGATAGGTGCCGTTGTGAAATCAATACAGCTAGCTAGTATGATCAATGCAGCCAACGGAAAGTTGGCACAGTGAGTGAAGCACGACGTCTGCGAGACGGCACTCATGACTAGCGTTGGCGGTGAAGTTGGTGTTCAGGTGATCGCGCGTGCAGGAAGGCGCCGCCAACAGCGCGACTGCCTGATCTGACGTGCAGCCCCACACGAAACTCGCAGCCTACAACACACCATGCATGCGCGCACCCGCGAAATGCTCGGCTTTGCCCCCTGATTTCCTCATTCCGCCCGTAATGCGATAGCAGTCGCCTGCATTCGTTATCACCATGTGGTTCCTCGAACACGAGTCGCTCTTCGGCGGAAAGCGCGTCTGGCTGCGGCCCGGATCGCAGCAGCTGTTCGGTCGCACCAAGTCAAGCGAAGAAGGCAAGACATGGAGGATTGACAACAAGGCCGTCTCGCGACAGCACTGCACGATCAGAGTGCTCGAAGTTCCTGCGGACGCCGGCTCGAAGCTGCATACTCGATCGCAGATTGAGATTACCGATCTCAGTTGCAGACAGGGCACTTTGATCGACGGCAACATGATCAAGAGCACGAAGAAAGATGATGGGTCGATCGAATATGCCAAGACGATACTGGAGGGTACGGAACACTCAATCAGGCTGGCGCAGAGCTATGAGCCTTTCAGGGTCTGCTGGAAGCCGGTCGTCTTTACATACGCTTCGAAGGAAACCAAAGAATCGAAGGCTCGCAGCGCAAAGCTGCACGCCCTCGACATTAAGACCACCGTCGAATTTGTGTTCGGCAAGACCACTCACGTTGTGACCCAGAAGCGGAACCTGCCTCGAGTGCTCTCGGGCCTGGTAGCTGGCAAGCATATCGTGACGAGCGACTTTCTCGACGCCGTGGTCGAACGAGCTACCCACACAACGGACAGCGACTATGGTTATGTGCCATCGCCGCTGGAAGAGGATTTTGTTAGTCAATGGCCGAAAGAGGAGGAATATGTACCACCGACTGCCACCGAACCCGTGCCTCGACCGCAGGAGATGCTCAGACCCGACAGCCTGCGCTCAGAGATCTTTCACGGTCTCACGTTCGTCTTCATAGATCCGAGTCAGCACAACAGCTTGCAGGATTCTGTTCAGGGTGGCGGTGGAAAGGCGCTTCTCTATGAGAGTTTCAAGCACGGCGAGACGACTGTACAAGAGTACGTCGATTTCTACTGGAGCGTGGCTGGTAAGAAGAGGACGAAGCGGTTGGAGAAAGGCAAATCTCCTGTAATCACGGTTCGCTTGGCAATTCCAGCGGACGGCTCCGACGAGTGGACTGCCAACTTCGTGAATGGCGTAGACCACGCGGTTGGTCAAAGATCGATACTCCAGAACGAGTTCCTTGACATCATCCTTACTAAAGATAGGTCTGGATTGCAGAAGCTACCGCAAGAGATACCTGGAGCCACGTCAAGAGAGCCAGAACCAGTAACACGGCGATCCATGCAAAATACTACGCCGGCAGCGAGGGAACCTTCTGAAGCCCCGGAGTCGTCTGCTCCTACCGACGAGCCATTCAAGCCAAATCCTCGTAAGCGTTTACATCGTCCGAAGACTACAAGCCGCTTCACCGGCTTCGACGACTATGAACCACCGCCAAAGATTCGCAAAACAGAAGATACTCAGATGGAAGGTGTCCAGCAGTCGATACCACAGTCCGCTCGCTCTGCGACCCAGGCACCAGGCGTTCAAAATGCTACCGCTCCCACGGGGCAGACCCATACCCAAACTCGCACACAACGAGTCCTGTCACCTGCTCGCGAGACGATCGAAAAGGAAGAGCTGATGGACGCCCAATTTCCTGCAGCAGCAGAGATCAAGCGGCGCCGCGCAGCAACACGCGCGCCATCAGCATCCGTTGAGCCTGAGACCAACACACCTGTCACCCAACCGAAGCGCCGCGGCGTCGAAGCTCTGGAAGGCCTCCAGCGCGCTCGCCAAAAAGCTGACAAGGAGATCAACGTCCGTGAGCAAACACGCCTTCGCATCAAGGAGGAAGAAGACCGTCGCAAAGCCGACGAAGAGAGTCTGCGGGAACAACTCGAAGGCATCGACATCGAACAGATGAAGAACCTTGCTGTGATTGAGGAAATGGAAGTCCTTCCGCGACAACGTAATAACGACAACCTCCGTACACCCGCAGAAGCCCGTGCCCAAGCCCAAGCGCAAAATGATCGCTGGGATCCGGCATGGAACGGGCGCAAGAACTTTAAAAAATTCCGGCGTCGCGGGGCAGAGCAGGGCGTCGCTCCGCACCGCGTCATCATCGCGCTGGAAGAAGCGCCGCAGCAGACGGGCTTCGGCGATTCGTGGTTCCTCCACGCTGACACGGAGCCGAGACCCAGCAGTTTGGCGCCGCGCAGGGAGGAGAATGGCGAGAACGAGGATGAGAGTGAGCCGGAGCAAGGATTTAGAGGTAGAACGAGTAGGACGCAGTCGCAGCGGCCGTCTCAGCCACAACGGGAGGTCATCAATGTCGAGGACAGCGGGCCGGATGACGAGGAGGTCGTTGAGCCCAGGACGCAGAGAAGCAGTGGTCGGACACAGAGGGTGGTTGAGACGCAGTCTTTCGACCACGGGAGGAAGAGACCCGGTGGTGCTGCAAATGGGCAGCCGCCTACGAAGAAAGGCAGGGTCGATCGCTCGAGGAGGGATGACAACGACAGCGACAACGAGGAGACGGGGTTCAGGTTCAAGCGGAGGTAGACGAGTCGTGACGTTTTCCAGTTTTGTATGCGTAGCGATGTTCTATACCACGTGAGCGAAGATAGGCATATACAGAGTCAAGGCAACACCCGATTGATGTGATAATGTCAATCATTCGTGACTATTCAAAGCAGCGCCATAACGCCTTCTGCTTGCTGATCGAGCGGAGTAAAGTCTGTACAAAGTCCGTCTGTCTTCCCATGCCGCCCTTCAGCCTTATATACAGTCGTCTCCACGGACATGCCGTCGAGTACCTCTTCGCTCATCTAACACATCGTTCGTCTGTTGTCAAACAAGCTTGCTGTCTGCGAAGCCATCGTCCGTCTGTCTACCTCTTCCGCTCGAAGTAGCTGCTGCTCGAGAAAAACGCAACGCTTTGGTCCATGACCGTCTCGCCCACCCACAGGTACGTGTCCATCCACTTCTGCACGCTCGCCGTGTCGCTGAACTGGTCGGGCTTTACACTGGGACTGGTGTCAGCCTGTTAGCTATCTTCCTACGGCGGCGGAGTACGGAGGGTGGTGCGCATGCTGGTGGTGCTCGCGGATGGTTTGGTGCTTGGACGCTTGAAAGTGGACCGCCGATGCAGCGAAGTTCCAGTGCTGACAACGCGCAGGACTTTGGTGCTGTGGGTCGCTGTCTGGAGATTCGCGGAGGCGGGCGGGCGTGGAGCGCGTGGGGAGTGTTTGGGATACAGGCGGGCGGGTGGGAGACTCACGTCAGGCCGGTGGAGCGTCGCACGCCAGCCAGGAAGGCGGAGACTGCGCACTGTTAGCCAAGAGCAGGCTGAGGTGTGGATTGTTTGGACGAACCTAGTACCGCGTCGAAGGCGTAGTGCGCGACCTTGCCGAGCTGTGGGCGTGTGAGTTTAGCTACGCGACCCGCAGGCGGTCGGTAGGAGATCACGTACAACCATGTTGGAGAGTGTTAGATGTGTATGGGTTATGCTGGTTGGAGAGGGTTGTTTGGAGGTGTTCACGTGTGGTCGCGAGAGCTGTGGTGTTGGTTGATGCAGGGTAAAGTGGAGGCTGTCACCGGTGCCTTAGTTGCGGGCATGTGAAGCGTTGCGGCTCTGCGTTGTCAGTGGGTCGAACATTGAAACGTCGAAGGCACACGCAGAAAGCTTGCACTTGGGCGAGAGCTGGCTGTTGATTTTCTTTGCTCTGATGGGCTATGCAACTGACTCCAGGTAACCCACTCCATGTAACAGCCTCCGCTGCTCATCAGAATACGCCCACGGTCGTGCTCGTCCACCACCGTGAAGGAGAGTCCTACTAACCACCGCTCAAGACGATCGTCGACTGGTTCCGAGCTTAACCCCTTCATCCTCGGGAACCAACGTCAGGTACGGCCATGCGGAGCAGAGTTCGGGTCATGTAGGAACGAAGCGTTCAGGCGCGTGGTCCATATAAATGGCCGGGCCTCGCTGTCGAGCAGGCGGGTTTTTTCATAGCTTTGACCACACGAAACACGCCCAAGACATGAGGCAGGTGGACCTCGTCGCCCAGAGATTCATGACACGCCAACATGCTCGACATCCGGCCGCGCACCACAGCACAAACAACGGCTAAGCAGGGCGAGACGACAAATTTTCAATGGCAATGAAAAACACGGGGCTTATCTGGGCGGGATGCGTGGTCGTTACGTGGGCGGGATGCAGAAGCAATGGGCGTCACGGCGGGAAGTCTGCTGCGCGGAGCAGCTGCAGCAGCCGCCTTATAACATGTAAATCTGGCACATGGCCAGCAGAGCTCGTTCAATTATATTGCAGGTTTTCCACACGTTCTGCTCTTCCTTTCCCAAGACTATACATCCTGTCAGGCAGCTAAACATAGCGGTCACGGTAGGCTAGATTGAAGCTCTCAACAACACCGCAGAACAGCCCCACGCTCTAGCGCGATACGATACCCCTCCGCCTCTAAGCTCAACGCGCCAACGCTTTTTCTGAGAGAACAAAACCCACCCACGCGCATTCCTTCCAGAAGCACGCCTGTTGCACTCTCTCCCTTTCTCTCCCTCACGCCTACCCGAGAGCAATTGCAGTCACTCAGACGGCAGCAACACTCGGCCCCGCACCCCGCCTCACCTCTTCGACAGCTCTTCTCAGCTTCCACACCACACATACCGCAACAATGGCGAACGCGTACGTACTACACGATAAGGGGACTAGAGGTGCTTGGTTACGGCGCAACTCAAGGTAGTCTTTTGCGAGAAGCCCGCGAACCGCCAGCCTTTGCACCAACAGCCCCGCAAATCCTTTATCCGCGCGTGCATACTGACAGCTGCCTGCAGATTGGACCACCTCAACTCTGGCAGGACCAGGATTGAATGGCTCAGCCAGCTCAACACTGAGTACCACCCCGCCAAGGAGTACCGCCGCACGTCCATCATCGGCACCATCGGCCCCAAGACCAACTCTGCCGAGAAGATCAACGCTCTGCGCAAGGTCGGTCTGAATGTCGTCCGCATGAACTTCTCCCACGGCTCGTACGAGTACCACCAGTCCGTTATTGACAACGCGCGCGAGGCCGAGAGGACGCAGGCCGGCCGCCCTCTTGCCATTGCCCTCGACACCAAGGGCCCTGAGATCCGCACAGGTAACACTGTTGGCGATGCCGATATCCCCATCAAGGCCGGCACCGTCCTGAACATCACCACCGATGAGCAGTACGCCACCGCCTGCGACGACAAGAACATGTACGTCGACTACAAGAACATCACCAAGGTCATTGAGGTCGGCCGCACAATCTACGTCGACGACGGTGTTCTGTCGTTTGAGGTCCTCGAGATTGTCGACGAGCAGACCCTCAAGTGCAAGTGCGTCAACAACGGCAAGATCTCCTCCAAGAAGGGTGTCAACCTGCCCAAGACCGACATCGACCTTCCTCCTCTGTCCGAGAAGGACAAGGCCGACCTGAAGTTCGGTGTCAAGAACGGCGTCGATATGGTTTTCGCCTCTTTCATCCGCCGTGGCAGCGACATCGCTGCTATCCGCGAGGTTCTCGGCGAGGAGGGCAAGGACATCCAGATCATTGCCAAGGTTGAGAACCAGCAGGGAGTTAACAACTTCGACGAGATTCTCAAGGAGACCGATGGTGTCATGGTCGCCCGTGGTGATCTTGGTATCGAGATCCCTCCCAGCCAGGTCTTCATTGCCCAGAAGATGATGATCACCAAGTGCAACATCGCCGGAAAGCCCGTCATCACCGCCACACAGATGCTCGAGTCCATGACATACAACCCTCGCCCGACCCGCGCCGAGGTCAGCGATGTCGGTAACGCCGTTCTTGACGGCTCTGACTGCGTCATGTTGTCTGGAGAGACTGCTAAGGGTGACTACCCTGTCGAGGCTGTCACCATGATGCACGAGACCTGCTTGCTCGCTGAGGTCGCCATCCCATACGTCAACGCCTTCGACGAGCTCAGGAAGCTTGCTCCCATCCCCTGCCCCACCACCGAGACCTGCGCCATGGCAGCTGTCAGCGCGTCTCTCGAGCAGAACGCTGGTGCTATCCTCGTCCTGACAACAAGCGGTACTACCGCCCGCCTTGTCTCCAAGTACCGCCCCGTCTGCCCCATCATCATGGTTTCCCGCAACCCCACAGCCTGCAGGGTAAGTTCGTCCACTACTGCAAATTGACCAGTGCTGACTTTTGTAGTATTCTCACCTGTACCGTGGTGTATACCCCTTCTTCTTCCCTGAGGAGAAGCCCGACTTCAAGCAGAGCCCATGGCAGGAGGATGTCGACCGCCGCCTCAAGTGGGGCATCATGAACGCTATCAAGCTCGGTGTCCTGAGCAAGGGCGACCCTGTTGTCTGTGTCCAGGGCTGGAGGGGAGGTATGGGCCACACCAACACCCTCCGCATTGTCCCGGCGACAGAGGATCTTGGTCTGGACCAGGAGGCATAGATAAAGCCACGGTTGGCTATAATGTAAAGAGTCGTGTCTATAATGAGATTAGAAATGACGCTGCAATGAACAAAGATACCTTTCCATGACTCGTTTTGGCAATTGTGGTTTGGCGTACTTCGTACAATGCTCAGTGCATGCGCTAGTATATGCAAGTAGACATCCGTTACCATGCCAAAACCTACCTGACTCTATTTTCTACAACCACCTGTACAAAGACATCTTGCCTCGGCGGCAGGAGCAGACTCCAATTCTGACAAAGGGGCCTGAACCTTGGGAGATCCGAGGGTGACTAAGTGGTCTTAGCGTCGTGCCTCCAATCGCTCCCAGACAAGGCTATGGATCGTAACACTCTACCACCACCAACCATGGATTTATCCGCAATAGTGAACCAAGATGAGGGGCTGGTGCTACCGCGCCGTACCAGCTCCAATGCACACGCAATATCCCAACCCAGTCCTGTATCAACATCTTCGAAGATGCCTACGCCGACCCCAAGAGCCATGCCGCTGAAGCGCAAGCGACACGAACCCAAGCCTATATGGGCCTACCGAGAGGGCGAGGAACTGCCCGAGGAGCTCCAGCGACTACAGGAGCAGCAGCGCCAGCAAGCCCGGCCACCTCCGCCACCCATACAGCCTCCGGCGCAACACCAGGCTCCAGCGATGTCGCAGAGCAACGGAAGACCACCCACAGCCTCCGGCGCTGCGCCCATCGCCGTACACGAACTCACCGGGTTCGAAAGACCTGTCTCGAATACTCCGCATGTCTACGACGACGTCTCGCGCAAAGTGTGCGACTTCATCTGGACCACAGCCATAAACAACGACATCGTCCGTAAGGCTATCAAAGAGTCACCGCACACACAGCTCGAGGTCGAAGCGCGCTGGGGACAAATAATCGACAAACATCGCGGGCCTGGCGGAGAGCGTCTCCGCGGCTTCCATGATACAGAGTGCGTGATCAGGAAGACGGACAATTTGGATCTCAAGTTCGAAAGCACAATGACGATGGAGCAACACAAACGCATGAACATGTATCTCAACGGCCAGGTCCAGAAATCGTTGCCCGGCTCGAAAGACGGTCGGCCTGAGGTCAAATACCACCATACAAGGGAAATCGACCAGTTCTACGAGCTGGGGCAGGCAGGATTCGACCAACTCCCTTTTGCGGTGAGGCAACTAATAGCACAAACTGGCAAGCACGAGCGAGTGCGTGTGTCAAAAGATGCAAAGACTGGCGAAGTCCTCCGGAAGATGATCAAGCTGCGTATTGCCAACCTTGAAATCAGCTCCCCGCAGACCGAATGGGACTACCGCATCGGCATCAACCTCGAAATCAACTACCCTGGGGCGGTCGAAGAGTTAGAACCGAGCATCGAACCCGGGAAGTCACTGCGGGACATGCAGCGCCAGAAAGATCGCATGTCCTACTCGTGGCTCGGCGCATACCAGATCGATCTGACGCAGGTCATGCAGGGGCCGAGCAAGAACCACGAACTCGAACTGGAACTCGACTCGGGCGTACTGTTGAGGGAGGCTGAAAAAGTGCGTGCACCAGGTCCAAACAGTTTTGAGCCCTTGATCAACGGCATGCTCAACAACCTGCGTGTGCTGTCACGCGAGATCACTCCCCAGGGTCCAGGGCATTAAGGTGAAGATGATGTACGATAACTATGGTATTGCCAGGCGTTTGTGGATAGGCGGGACGCAGCATTTGGGAGCGGAGTTGGACGCGTGATAATAAGATACCCATTCTTGCTGCGGCACTTGGTTGCAGCGCTCACATTGATTGTCGTGCTTCACCTGATTAGTGACGTGAAAGTGGAGCTCAGCAGCCTAACAATGCTTGGCCAAGATGAGCTGTGTACAAGCCGGAGAAGCCAGTGAGCATGATCAGATATGGAAGACGTGCAAAGACATGAAAATACTGCCACTTGGTCCAAGATGAAAAGTTTGTGTTACATTGGAGAGCCGCAGCTTGTCGCGTGTGGTGCATGTGAGAGGAGGGATTAGGTCATTGCGCTAGTTTGCCTCCGTCGACTGGTGTGTTTGAGCTCCATCACGTCCAGCATCGAATACAGCACCACCACGGCTAACGCCAACCCATCACCAACGCCACTTCCCTTTCCCGTCTTTCCTTCACCGCGCAGCACAAACGACGCCGTCTGCGCTGCATCCCCCCAGCATCTTCTTTGACCGCCGCAACCCTCGCGGGCGCCACACAGCTCCATCGCCTTCCACTTGCTTCCGCAATCAACACTCCTGCCACCACAGCGCGGGGACAGCCTCAGCTCTCGCACCGCACCGCCATCAGCCAGCTTCCGTCACCATGGTTGGCCTCACGTCCGCTGCCGGTGTTGTTGGATTCCTCTCAGAGCCCGACCCAGCTCTGCGGTCATTCGCCCTGCAGCAGCTGAACGACCAGATCGACCTGCTGTGGCCAGAAGTCGCAGGCTCCGTCAGTCAGATGTAAGAGCTCCCCAAACCAGGCTGTCTGCCCGCAGCATCTGCTACAATACCAGCTACTAACGTGTGCGTCATAGTGAGGCGCTCTACGAAGATGAGTCGTTCCCCGAGCGGGAACTCGCTGCGCTCGTAGCAGCAAAGGTCTACTACCAGCTGCAAGAGTACAACGAGAGCATGGTCTTTGCGCTGGGTGCTGGGAAGCTCCTGGACATCCACAGGGCTGGTGAATTTGAGGAGACAATACTGGGTAAGCACGCACAAACAGTCCAGCACGGGGCGCAGCTTCAAACACTGCATCCTGAACTCCAGACACCAAACTTTCGGTGTTCTTGCACCTACAGCGGCTAACTTGCTTGTTCTAGCGAAATGCGTTGACACGTACATCGCCATGTCCGCTCTCCACAACCCACCGATCCCGGTCAGCAAAGCGAATCAGACGCTTCCGCAGCTCAGCACAGCGTTTCCCGCGAGCTCGGCAGGTGCTGCGAGCACCTCGGCCAGCTTGGCTTCGCCCATCACACCCTTCTCGCAATCTGCGCTGCCTTCCAAGTCGCTGCTCTCCCGCGAGGACTCGAACACATTCGATCCTACAACTCCAGGTGGCGGCAATGCTGGTGTAGCTGGATCGCATCCCTCGCCCATGATCCTGCAGAGGAACGTTCAGAAGAACCTGCAGGCAACAATAAGACGGATATTCGAGAGCTGCTACGAGACCGGCAACTACAAGCAGGTTGTTGGCATTGCTATTGAGGCACGGAATCTAGACGTTTTGCGCGCCTCGATCCTCCGAGCCAGCCAGGATGAGAAGAAGCAAGCAGGCAAGAAGGCTGCGACAGGTGCTCCCACCAAAAGCGAGGAGCTGATGGAGTACGTTCTCGACATCTGCATGAATGTCGTGCAGGAGCGCGGCCTTAGGAACGAGGTAAGTCGGCATTTAGGTATTGACGAAGCTCGTGGCAACCAACTAACAGCATCAGATCCTCCGTCTTATCCTTGACTTGCTTAACGACAACGAGATCCCCAACCCCGACTACTTCTCGATCGCCAAGTGCGTCACTTATCTCGACCAACACTCGCTAGCTTCGAAGCTTGTTCGGCAGTTGGTAGAGCAGGGTGACGACAAGTCGCTGGCAACGGCGTACCAGATCTCTTTCGACCTGTACGAGAACGGTACCCAGGAGTTCCTTGCAAAGGTCATGGCAGATTTGCCCGAGGACGAGGAATCGAAGCCTGCCAGCGGCGACTCGTCTGAGGCGAAGGAGTCTGACTCTCTTCTCGCGGGCGCAGACACAAGCAACGTGTCGAAGGAGTCCGGCAGCGATCACGGCAAGGCCTACAGCTCCGTGCGCCACATCCTTCGCGGAACCAAGAGCATCGAGCTCAACCTCGAATTTCTGTACAGGAATAACCGCACCGACAAGTCCGTCCTAAACAAGATTCGCGACAGCCTCGAGGCGCGCAGCTCGATCTTCCACAGCAGCGTCACCTTCGCAAATGCCTTCATGAACGCCGGTACAACCAACGACACATTCTTCCGTGAGAACCTGGATTGGTTGGGCAAGGCAGTCAACTGGTCAAAGTTCTCGGCGACCGCTGCTCTTGGTGTCATCCACCGCGGTAACATCACACAGGGCCAGAAGTTGCTGGACCCATATCTGCCAAAGGACAGCGTTTCATCCGGCTCTCACTACGAGCAGGGTGGGTCTCTCTATGCCCTTGGCCTGATCTATGCCAACCACGGCAGCAACGTTCTGGATTACCTCGTGAAGCAATTCAAGGAAGCTCAAGAGGAGGTCATCCAGCACGGTGGTGCGCTTGGTGTCGGTGTCGCCGGAATGGCGACCGGGTCTGAGGAGATCTTTGACGCCTTCAAGACCGTCTTGTACTCCGACTCGGCCGTCAACGGAGAGGCTGTTGGTCTTTCGATGGGTCTCGTCATGCTCGGAACAGGCAGTATCAAGGCTCTTGAGGACATGATTCAGTACGCACACGACACACAGCACGAGAAGATTGTTCGTGGTCTTGCCATGGGCATGGCGCTCATCATGTACGCGCGCCAGGAGGCTGCCGACGAGCTGATCAACGGCCTGCTCGACGACCCAGATCCGACTCTGCGTTACGGAGGTATCATGACGATTGCTCTGGCATACTGTGGTACCGGCAGCAACAAGGCCGTCCGCAGGTTATTGCACGTTGCTGTCAGCGATGTCAGCGACGATGTTCGCCGCGTGGCAGTCATGAGCTTGGGTTTCGTGCTGTTCAGGAAGCCGGGTAGCGTTCCTCGCATGGTCGAGCTGCTTTCCGAGTCATACAACCCACACGTCCGCTACGGAGCTACCATGGCCCTTGGTATCGCCTGTGCTGGTACTGGCCTTCCAGAGGCAGTCGATCTGTTGGAGCCCATGATGAAGGACTCGACCGACTTCGTGCGCCAGGGAGCTTTGATTTCGCTTGCCATGATCATGGTACAGCAGAACGAGGCCATGAACCCCAAGGTTGCATCGATCAGGAAGCAACTTACCAAGATCATCGGCGACCGCCACGAGGATGCGATGGCTAAGATGGGTTGTGCGCTCGCCCTTGGTATCATCGATGCTGGTGGCCGCAACTGCACAATCGGTCTGCAGACACCGACTGGTAACCTCAACATGGCTGCCATTGTTGGTATGGCTGTCTTCACACAGTACTGGTACTGGTTCCCTCTCACACATTTCTTGTCGCTCAGCTTCACACCGACGGCCATCATTGGTGTCGACCAGGACCTCCAGATCCCAGCCTTCAAGTTCCACAGTAACACGCGGCCGAGCATGTTCGACTACCCACCCGAGACGGAGGTCAAGGCTGAGGAGGCGCCAGAGAAGGTCAAGACCGCTGTTCTGTCAACAACGGCACAAGATAAGCGCCGGCGGATGGTCAAGGAGCGCCAGCGCCGTAGGGAAAGCATGGATGTCGACACGCCTGCCACACCCAAGCCTGCCGACGACGACAAGATGGAGATGGATGAGGAGAAGAAGGACGACGAGAAGGCCGAGGGTGTCGCAACAGAATCTCCCAAGAAGAAGGCCGAGAAGGAGAAGGTTGGCTACGAGTTGGACAACCTGTCGCGTGTCCTGCCTCCCCAGGTGAAGCACATCACATTCCCTGGGGATCGCTTCATTCCAGTCAAGAAGGTCAGTGCAACTACATGCATTGCCGGTATCATATACTAACTTATGTGCAGCCAACCCTCGGAGTTATTCTTCTTACGGACACCAGGCCTTCGGAGCCCAAGGAGCTGCTCGAGCTCAAGGTCAAGAAGGCGGCGCCAGCACCTGCACCGGGTGCCACAGGATCGTCGGGCGAGCATGCACCTGCAGGTGTCGAAGAGATGGAGACATCTGAGCCGACAACAGACAATATGGTAGACGAGGGTGATGAAGAGGCATCGCTACCTGGGGACTTTGAGTACGAGTCGGACACGAACCCCAACGACAGCGAGTAGATAATGATAGAGGGTGGATTGTAGTATCCTTCTTGAAGACGGGTGGTTGTCTGCATTGGTCACAGGCGTGGGAGGTCACGGGGCCACTTTCTCAGCCTGCTTAGATGTATAATAGCCCATGCGGTCTACTAGAATTATAGGCACAGTTGTTCATGTCACGGCTCCTTGACTATCTGATAATCACGTCCACTCGACTGGACGACGCGTCTGCGGCCTCGGCGTTCCGGGCTTGGCCGAAGAGCCGCCGCATCTCGAAAAGTACCATGGCATGAGCTCGGCGTCGCAACACTTCCACATGCCGCCATGAGCCTTCGACCGGGGCTGCCACGCTCCATTGCCCGCCGCGATGCGAACACAGTATGCCTGCAATGCTGGCGGAAGCTGGCCCAGGCGCCACTGCCTCGGCGACAGGCGTTCTCGACCGTCTCATCACACAGATCCGGCGCGGTGGCCGTGGGCAAGAGCAGGAATTCGTTCAGCAAGGACTTCTTCGGCAAGAACTCGCTGCTGAGGGAGACGTTCTGGCAGTCGAGGAGGGAGCTGCAGAGCTCAATTGCAGCCGTCAAGGCGAACGGCGCCGACGCAGCACAGCATAGTGCAACCACCACAAGCACAATCACAAGCACAAGCACATCCACAACACCAGACGATGTACTACCGCATCGGCGGCGGAAGCGCGCCAAAGAACTCGCCGCCCAGAACCCACCGCCTGCTCCCGAAGGCACCGAAGCCTACCCCATCCCCCTCGACGCCTCTGCGCACCTCGCCGACCGCGCAGCCTCCCAGACGAGTCTGAAGCGCCTCTTCTTCACATACCTCTCGCTCTCGAAGCCGCGCCTCTCCTTCCTCGTCGTCCTCACCGCCACCGCGACATACAGCCTCTACCCCGTGCCGCAGCTCCTCAGCACCGCCGCGACCGCGACACCGAGCCTGAGCGCCCTCACACTGCTCTTCCTCACCACGGGCACAGCGCTATGCAGTGCGTCAGCAAACGCATTCAACATGCTGATGGAGCCCAAGTTCGACGCGCAGATGTCGCGTACCCGCAACCGCCCGCTCGTGCGCAAGCTGATCAGCACCCGCGGCGCCGTCGTCTTCGCTGTCGCGTGCGGCGTGGCGGGCACGGGCGCTCTCCTCTTCGGCGTGAACCCAACCACCGCCTTCCTCGGCGCAGCTAATATCGTGCTCTACGCCGGCATCTACACACCGCTCAAGCGCATCAGCGTGCTGAACACATGGGTCGGCGCCGTCGTCGGCGGGCTCCCTCCGCTGATGGGCTGGACCGCTGCTGCATCGCAGTACGCGCACGACGGCACATGGGAGGAGCTTCTGTTCAGCGCAGACAGCGTCGGCGGCTGGCTCGCCGCCGCGCTCCTGTTCGCATGGCAGTTCCCCCACTTCAACTCGCTGTCCTGGTCCATCCGCGACGAGTACAAGAACGCCGGCTACCGCATGCTGGCGTGGGTCAACCCGCGGCAGAACGGCCGCGTCGCGCTGCGCTACGCCCTGCTCATGTTCCCCGTGTGCATCGGCTTGTCGCTCGCGGGCATCACGGATCCGAGCTACATGGCCACGAGCAGCGTCGTGAACGGCTGGATGGCGTACCGGGCGTGGCAGTTCTGGCGCTTCGACGGCCACAGCGGGTCTGCGCGCGCTCTGTTCTGGGCCAGCGTCTGGCACCTGCCCATCGTCATGGTGCTGGCCATGGCGCAGAAGAAGGGGCTGGGCGAGCGTCTGTACCGCAGCGTGTTTGGGTACAAGGACATTGAGGACGACGAGTTCTACTATGAGGCGGGTGACGATGAAGAGGCTGAGCTGGAATATCAGAGACGGCACCCCGTGGCTGCAGGGAAGGGGGTCTGAGTGTAAGGGTCGCTGTATTATATAGAGCACGTCTGTCCCAGCAGGAAGCGTTGCCAGTTGAAGAGTGGTGAGCATCAAATCACACGCGGATCAAGTCCGTCATGCAACGCAGTAGACACGTAGTTCCTATTCGCACAACATCCATTCAACTTGTAATATATACACACAGCATCTTGCGGTGCTAAACAACGCCCGAGTCCACTCGACGTTCCCACTTGTTTGCCCACTCCGCGCCCTACGCCGGGTACTTTCTCAACTACAACGTCGTTAGCTTTAGAACTTATTACAGAGAGCGCAGGCATACTCACATCCAACGACAGGTACTTGCTCGTCATCTTGCTCTGATCGCGCATAACACCGACCAGCGTCTCGCTCTCCTGGAAGAAGCCAGCCTTGAGGCTGATGACGATGAACTGCATGCCAGGGCTGGCGTGTTCCTGGACGTACCTCGCGACGCGGGACACATTGACGTTATCCAGGGCGGCGTCGACTTCGTCCAGCACGAAGAACGGACTCGGCTGGTAGCTGTGGATGGCGAATAGCAGGGCCAGCGCTGCGATCGTCTTCTCGCCGCCCGACAGGTGCTCCATGTCGCGGAACCGCTTCAGGGGTGGCATGGCGTGGTACTTGAGCCCTGCGAGGTACGGCTCCGTGCTGTCCTCCATGTCGAGGTACGCCTGCCCGCCGAGCGGGAACTGGGGGGACTTGGTCAGGTCTTTGTAGGTCCCGCCGATGTTGTCGCTGATGTGCGTGAAGGCTTTCATGAACAGGTCGTGGCGCCGCTGCTTGACGTCGTCGAAGGCTTTCTTCGCCGCGAGCGCCCGCTTGCGTGTCTGTGCGAACTCGGTGTCGATGGCTGCGAGGCGCGCTTCGGTGGCTGCGAGGCGCTCGCCGGCGCGCATGTTGGGCGTTGCTTTGGAGATGTCGGTTTCGAGCCGTGTGATGGTGTCTGTGAGGCGCGATTCGGTCGAGCGGAGCGCGCTGAGGAGTGTAGATTGTGCGGCGTCGTTGTCTGAGTCGTCGGCTTCGAGCATCTCTGATAGCTCAGTCCTAAGCTCTCCCTCCAGTTCGTCAAAGTCGACGTCGATGCCGTAATCGTCAACCTCGGGCTGCTGGATCTGTGTGTTGTCTGGGTCCTCGTCGACGTTCATGGAGTCTGCGTCTGGGCGTGGTTGGTCGGTCATGGGAAGCGAGGTGAGGGGGTTGGAGTCTGAGGTGAGCGGGATCTTGATCTCGTTCACTCTGCACTCCTTGAGTGTATTGTAACGGTTTGTTGCGCTGGTCTTGATCTTGGCTTCTTCACTGTCGACCGCCCTAAGGACATGCTTGACCTTTTCATTCCGGTGGTCAAGAGTGCGGCGGGCCTCCCTGACTGCGAGTGCGCGTTCTGTCAGCTTCGCTTCCAGAGACTCGCGCTTCTCCTGAAGCTCTTCCAGCTCGGCTTGCAGCACGTCTATCGAGCTCTGCAGCTCTTCTTGCTTCTCTTGGTGTTCGGAGAGCTGCTGGTCGATGCGCTTGATCTTGTCCTCAGCAGTCGCGAGACGATCTTGGACACCTCGGAGCGACGCCTCAAGCTGCTTCAGGAGGAAGGTGAGCTTGCTCCGCTGGCGAGTGAACTCGAGCCGCTTCTCAGCTGCTTCTTGCTGGACTGTGCCTTGCTGATCCTCGTAGTCTCGGATTGATGCATAACCGAGTCTCTGACAGAAAGCAGCAAAGACACTATCGGTGACCTGGTTCACTGAGTCTTGGAAGCCCTTCAGTTCGCCCTCTCTGTTCTGCAGCCGTTGTGTCTGCTGATCCAGGTTCGGCCGTACGCCCCTCAGTTCGCTCTTGTGGTGTGTAAGCTCCTTCTTCAAACTGTCGATGTTGCGAGTGAGAGCCTTGGTCTCGTCCTGTGCGCGTCTGACTTGATCGCTCAGGTCTAGCAGCTCAGCCTCGATGGACTGCTCTTGTTGTCGTGAGCCCTCCAGCTTGGGTAGGTTGGCCAGCTCCTTCTGTAATGAGTCGACACGATCGCGAAGTGTCTGGTAGGACTTTTCATCCCACGACTGCTCGCCACCATCGTCGTCACGGTCTAATTCACCACCAGTCTGAGTTCCGCCCTTGCTGATGACGCGACCGTCGAGTGTGACGGCCTTTGCTTGCACGCGACGCTCGTATCTCAGCTCCTTGGCTATCTTCTCGGTGTCGCAGACCATGGTGCTACCACAGGCTGCGGTCATTGCTCGCTCGTGCTTGGGCTCATAGTTGATGCAGTCGATGGCTAGGCGCATGCCCTTGTGCGTGCCCTTCAGTTGGGGGTCGACGGCCTTGATCTGGATCGAGTCAAGCGGGTCGAAGGACATGATACCGATACGCTCTTGCTTCAGATAGGCAATGCATTCCTTGGCTGTAGCTTCGGTATCGACGATCACGGTCTCCATCTGAGGTCCAAACACTCGGCCCATAGCCTTGCGGAACTTGGCCTGCTTTGCTGAGAAGAGGTCCCTGTACCTGCCGTGCACCTTCTCAGGCCCAAGTCGCACACGCAATCGGTCGATTGCCTTGCGGGCTTCTTGCTGCTTTCGCGATTCGCGCCTGCTGCCTTCCACTATGCTGAGCTGTGTTGCCGATTCCTGCAGCATCTGGTTCTTCTCCTGGTAGGTCAGTTCCAGCTGTCGGCGATCGGAGCGCAGCTTATCGAGTTCCCTCTGCTTCGCGTTCCTCGCAGACTCGAGTTCTTTGATCTGTGATTTTTGCTCCTTCTGCCGGTCCTCGAGGCGGGTGAGGTCTGCATTCAGTCTCTCGACGGCCTTCTCGTGAGTGTCGACACTCTGCTGCAGGTTCCTGACGTGATCGCGGTCTGTGTCGACTTCACGCTTCAGGCGGTCGATCTGCATCTGGTCGGCGTGGGTGCGTTTGACAACGTCTCCGCGCAGCCGATTGTACTCCTCAAGATCTTGCTGTGACAGCTCACGGCCCTGTCTCTGAGAGGCAGCTCTGAAGTCGTCTTCCCACTTCTTTGCGGCCTTTTCCACCAGATCGAGATCCTTCTTGACCTTCTGTACCTGCTGAGCTTCGGTGTCGCGCTTCTTCCTGAGGTCGGCAAGAACTGCATCGTTTTTCTGGCGCTGGTTGTTGAGCAGGCGGATCGTCTCGTCGACAGGGGCGAGCTCGTTTGTGGTGTCCTCGATCTGCTTCTCCTTGTCCTTGATGCTGCGGTCCGTCTTTGTCACGTCGCGCTTGACCTTGGCTTCGGCCTGGCGCTCCTGCTCGTGTTTGTTGTGGTATTTCTCAACGCTGCGCTTGTGCTCTTTCAGCTCTTCCTGGTGGGAGGCGATGCGGTTGCGCGACTTCTCCATGGTCTGCTGGTACAGGTACAGCTTCCAGAGGGTCTTTGTGACGACGGCTTCGTCGCGCTCGGCCAGCTTGCGCTCGTACTCGTCGGCTTCGGCCTTCTGCTCCTGGTATGTCTTGAGCTCACCGTTGATGCCACGGCGCTCGTGCAGGAACTTTGCGTTGTCCTCGGTCGCAGCCTCGGCCTCGGCCTTTAGCCTGTCGTAGTCGGCCTTCTTCTCGAGGGAGCCTGAGATGCGCTCGACCTGCTCGGTGAGCTTGTCTGGGGCCATGGTCGCGATCTTCTCGACGTCGCCCTGGAAGACCAGGAAGTTCCTCGCCTTGACCAGGATGCTGTGCTCTTCCAGCGCGTCGTTGTACTCTTTCGCAGTGACCTGGCGGCGGTTGATGCGGTACTCGCTGGCGCCCGCGGCTGTGATGCTGCGCTGCCACTCGTGCTCCTGCTCGGCATCGTCCTCGTAGACGGCCTTTACCCAGGCCGTCTGCGGGTTCTCGTTCTGTGTGCTGGTCTGGGTGTCGCCGTTCTCCTGTGTGTCGCCATTGGACGCGCCGTTCGCGTCGCCCTCGGTCGCGGTACCGTCAGCGTTGATCCTGGCCTCGCGGATGAGGCGGCCGCGGTAGACCAGGTCCTGCAGCTTGTCGGACCGTAGCTGGGACGAGCGGACGCCAAGCACAAAGGAGATGGCGTCCATGCTGTTCGACTTGCCGGAGCCATTGGGGCCGATGATGGAGGTGAAGTACGAGTCGGCGAAGAGAAGCGTGTGGCGTCCGCGGTAGGACTTGAAGTCTGCGCAGGTCAGCGAGTGCCGTGCAGGCGATGGCGCGTGGGTCAATTGTACTGTAGACTTCGAGGCGCACGAGCTTGCCCATGATGGCGGCCGTAAGGAACACACAGCCGGCGCGCGCGGTGTTGGGGGGGTGTGGATTGCCGTGGGCGCTGTCGCGGGGTGTCCTGCGCGTCGACGAGCTTAGCTACGCGACGACTGACACGTCCACTTTGGTTGCAACCGTCTCCCGTAGCTCGCGCACGATCCGGCTCCACAGTGACATAACAGGGCCTGGTGCATGTGAGCTGGCCGCAACTTGCACATTAATTGTCTGGCGGCGGTGTGCTCGTCTTTCCGGCGACTACAAACCGTTTACCACGACCTCTGCTCCCTCTACTCAGACTCTGTCCTCGTGATCCCACCCGTATCGATACGCCTTGTTGCACGTTTGCTGCGCTGCGACGACCATCTTGCCAATCACCAGCTCGCATCCTCCCACGATCCTACTCCACGACCGCTCAAAGACACGCTGAGCTCTGGCGCCCCCATCTGCCCCGCACCGCCGTGTCATGCGAACAGGCGCAGGGTCTTTGTTGCGATAGCCTGATCATCATCACCGTACGCGCTTTCCCTATGAAACTGTCATGGCTTCTTGTGGCCATGGAGCTCGAGAACAGACGTGTCTGTGGACAAACACTGACCCACTATGGCTGTAGGCTCTCCTTCGCGCCATCTGCAGCGATCCTCGCACCGCCGGAATCCTTCCAGTCTTGACATCGTCCCCGAGGACCTGCCCGTCATGTCGAACCAGGACCCCAGAACCAGGTCGGAGCCTCAACTGGCTGTCTCTGACCTCTCCACAAACCCTACACCCGGCGACTCGACACACGCAGGCTCAGCGCTCTTGGGCGAACCTTCGCGCTCGCGTCCAGCGCCCACCTCTACGCCTGGTCTCTCGCGCTCCAACTCCATCTCCAACAGCTCCTACCACGATGACTCGGAAGACGACACCGCCTTCTTCCCGCCTGTCGAGCGACTGACCATGTTCGACTTCATCGAGAACATGGCCCTCAACGAACGCTTCGACAAGCTGCAGGCTTCCATCTCGTCGCAGACGGCAAAGCTGAAGAGCCAGGCCAAGGAGCGAGGCATCACACGCGACCGAGTCGTCGATGAGTGGCGGAGACGCGTGCCCACCGAGGGCGAACAGCTCGAGCGGTACAAGAAGCGTGTGAGGAAGTCGGTGGACCGCCTCAATACCCGCTTCAACGAGTCCCTGACTGTCACCGCACGGGAAAAGGCCTCGTTCATCGCTGCCGTCCTGAACATCTTCGTCTCTGGTTACCTTGTCGGTCTGCACCCCGACTTCTTCCCGCACTGGTACACCGCCCAACTCCTCTGGTTCATGCCCATCCGCTACTACACCTACCACAAGAAGGGCTACCACTACTTCCTCGCTGATCTGTGCTACTTTGTCAACATCCTCGCCGTCCTCAGCATATGGGTGTTCCCGCAGTCGAAACGCCTGTTCATTGCCACGTACTGCCTGATCATGGGAAATAACGCCATCGCCATCATCATGTGGCGTAACTCGCTCGTCTTCCACTCCATGGACAAGGTCGTCAGGTACGCCTCCTCTGACCCACTTGCGAACAACACGCTAACTGCTACAGTCTCTTCATCCACATCATGCCCTGCGTAACGCTACACTGCATCGTGCATCTCCTCACGCCCGAGTTCCAGAAGGAGCACTACCCTGCCATCTACGCCATCCGACACTCCGACCCCTCCTCTCCCCACCACTACAGCCTTCCACAGATGATGCTCTGGGCCACCATCCCTTACGCCGTTTGGCAGCTGACCTACCACTTTCTCATCACCGTTCGCAGGCGCGACAAGATCGCCGCCGGTCGCCCCACCAGCTTCACCTGGCTCCGGAAGTCATACGCAAAGACTTGGATCGGCAAATTCGTGCTCTCGCTCCCGGACTTCCTGCAAGAACCCGCTTTCATGGGCATCCAGTACTCGTACGCTGTCCTCACCATGCTGCCCGCCCCCATTTGGTTCTGGTACCGCTGGGCTAGCGGCGGGTTCTTGACTGTGGTTTTCATATGGAGCGTGTACAATGGTGCGACCTTCTACATTGACGTCTTTGGGAACCAGTTTAAGAAGGAACTCGATGCGCTAAAGGCGGATATTGCAAAGTGGCAGGCGTCTCCTGAGGGTGGTTACACACCGTTTACGCCATTCGAGGGCGGGAACGAGAAGCAGCTGGGGTACATTCCGCCGCTCGAGGGCAGTACTGCCGTCAAGCCCGCGACTGGCGAAGCTGAGAAGAGGAAATGAGTCTTTCATGTGCAAGCTGGAGGTAGTCACGACAGAGACATTTCCTGACATACATCCCCCAACTTCAAAGTAGAATATTCACAATTACTCACACCCCCTCTCCTTCTGCGTAGCCTTCCACGCCCTTAGCTTCGCCAGCCGCCCCAGATTCTCCTCCGTCCACACATCCTTCTGCTCATAAAACCCATCAAAGACCCTCACCCCCCGCTCCGCCTCACGACTCAAATCCACCCACGGCACCTTCGTGCTCGTGAATATGTGCACATCCGGACTCACCCTGCTCCTGCTCTTGTGATCCAGGGTTCCCACTTTGACGTACGCGGTCGCCTTGTTGCCGCCGTAGTAGCTAAAGACGTCCGTGTTGCAGTCACGGTTCGGACAGTAGGCTACCAGGTGCTTGGAGCCGTCGGGCGCGCTGGGAGAGGGGCGGTTTGCGAAGGCTGGGTGAGAGGAAGACGTGATTGTGAAGTTGTAACTCTCGATGACTGCGTTCAGAGCGAATGCTGAACCCGTCTCCTTTTGGCAGTACGTACAATGGCAGCAGTGCGTGATCATGGGTGGCGCGGTCAGCGTGTAGGTGATGGTCTTGCAGATGCAGTGGCCGGTGAGTGGGACGAAGTGTTGGTCGTCGCTTGGAGGCATGTTGGAGTCCAGGGAGCCGTTATGAGGCTGGGCGAGTCCAGGCTGGGGGGATTTAAGTGAGCTTGAGGAAGAAGGGAACGCAACTGAGGAGCTGAAAGATGGTCAGATCGAATCAACAGCTCGCTTACCAATGGCGCGGGAAGTCAGCAGCTGTGTCTTCCCAGTTCTGTCGCGTACTTGTGTTTGTGAAGGATCGCGTACTCTAGATGAGGCCTGGACTGTACCCTATTAGGACCATTTGATGGGTCAAGTGTCTCGCTTGAATGCTCTGCGACCTATCAGTACCCTTCTTGATCCTTGCCAGGCCGCTTCCGGCTTGGCTGTGCTAATGCAGGCGCTGTGCAGACACGACACGCGACGCCATCTCACGAACTCATGTGACTGCAATCTGGGTGAGAACTAGGTGTTCGTGGAGGGGTGGAAGATGGTGAAGAAGTGTGGGGCTGCGGAGATAGGAAATAGCGTTAGCGAATGGCGGACATCAACCTCGGATGCTTCTTATCAAGCGATGTCGGTATTCAGACAAATTCGAGGAGCATCAGAAATCTCAAAAAACTCACGACGCTTACGACGGCTCCGTGTGGCATGCTTGATAATTCGTGATTGACTAACCTGAGCACCTGCCTATCACAGCAGAACTACCCCGAATATTGTGGAGCCATCGCAACTCCGAGATCGATACCCACCAGGAACGCTTGTCAATTCTTTCGTGTCTTTGGGATTTGCATCGAACAAGACTCTTGCCATGGCACCAGCTAGCACCCGCTCGGAACCAACCGAGACCTCACCACTGCTCGGAAAGCCCAGCGGCCAGACAATCGACCCTGGCGACGGCATTGCTCCCGCTGAATCAGAGGCCCACGATGAGACTGATGTCGAGGACCTCGATGACGACAGAGACCTCGAACGCCAGCCCAGTAATGGCGAGAGCTTCAAGCACCAAGGCCTGCCGGAAGTCAGGAAGCGGATGAAGTACATTTTTCCTGCCATCGCGATTGGCGTGAGTAACCTTCATCACCAATGCCAGAAGCACACTCTAATGCTCCACAGGTCTTTCTCTCTGCTGCAGACCAGACACTTATTGTATCAACCTATGGTATCATCGGCACAGATCTGAAGGCCCTCTCATCAACGTCATGGATTGCAACTGGCTACTTCCTTACTCTCACCGCGTTTCAACCTCTCTATGGCAAGCTCAGCGACATTTTTGGTCGCAAGGAGTGTCTTCTCTTCGGCTATCTGATCTTCGGTATCGGCGCAATGGCATGCGGTTTTGCCCGCACTATCGGCGAATTGATCGCGGCAAGAGCATTCGCAGGCATTGGAGGAGGCGGTATGACGGTCTGCGTGAGCATCATGCTATCTGACATTGTAAGCCTCAGGGACAGAGGAACATGGCAGGGTTACGTTAACCTGGTGTACGCAAGCGGAGCTGCCGCCGGTGCGCCTCTAGGCGGACTCCTTGCAGAAACGATCGGATGGAGATGGTCGTTCATTATTCAGGGGCCGCTTTGTCTCGTGGCTTTGCTTGCTGTGGCTGTTGCACTGCAGCTTCCTAAACAGGAGGATTCGCACTGGAAGCAGAAGCTAGCGAGGATCGACTTCCTCGGAGCTCTAGTCCTTATCATTGCCATCTTTGGTCTGCTCGTTGGACTCGATCGCGGGTCGAACATCGGATGGAGCAATCCTCTCACCATCGCAGGACTTTGTACCACTCCGCTATTTGTCGTCTTCGTCCTTGTCGAGAAATATGTCGCGAAGAACCCCTTCGCGCCTGGCCATATAATCCTGGACAGATCATTGGTTGCGTGCTACCTTTGCAACTTCTTTGCGTTCGGTGGATGGCTGGCAGCCATCTTCTTCATTCCACTATACTGGCAAGTCACATATGGCTACGGTGCTTCTCAAGCTGGACTCCTGCTCGTACCCTCCATCATCTCTGGCGTCAGCGGCTCGCTGTTTGGCGGCTTCTATATGAAGCGCACGGCGAAGTACTACTGGATTACAGTCATCGCTTACTCGAACCTGACGATTGGCTTGTCTATCATCCTTCTCTTCGCTGGAACTATAATGCGAAGCCTTCCGGTTACGATCGTTGGAACATGCATCTGTGGTTTCTCCAACGGTATCGGAGTGACGACCACGCTCATCGGTCTCAGTGAGTCACAGCATTATCGTTGCCTCTTCATCAGCTAACACCTTGCAGTCGCGAATGCCAAACACGCTGACCAGGCCGTTGCGACAGCATGCAGCTACCTCTTCCGCTCCCTCGGCTCCGTCTTTGGCGTGTCAATGTGCGCAACAGCATTCAATCAGACGTTGCGCTCGGGTCTCAGAGCCGCACTTAATGGTAACAAGGACGCAGATGAGATTACCGAGCGTGTAAGAGCAGGTCTTGCGTACTACCGGAGCCTGGAGCCTCATTTGCAGGATATCGTACGCGAGTGCTACGGTCAAGCTACCAGAGCGGCCCTGTGCGTGAGTGTGGTACTCGTTGCTGGCAGTGCGATCTGTGCATGGGGTATCAGAGAGAAGAGACTGGGGAGTTGAGGATGCGTGGTTGAGTTGCGATGCGGTCTAATATGAATTGTTTGAGGAGACCTTCAGCGGTTTGCGGACCCTGGAGTCAACTCCACGAGCCATGTTTGAATATATTCACAAAAGGTATATCAGTTTCCACAAAGCTAGAGAAATCCACATCTTCATTACGATGTCTCTCGCCAACGAAGCTTACTGGATGTACATCCACAACCACTTCAAGTGCATAGCTACACAGTATGGGGTCGTGTCTCCGGGATCTACTGCTACAAGCATGTCCTCTCCCGAGGATAGATCGTCGTCGTCAACTTCACTCTTCCCATCACCGCCGACAGTGGAGCTCTCGAACTCCTCCAACGAAGACCGCGGCTGCGGCTTCGATTTCTGCGACGGATTCTGTGCCGAGTTACCAGACACAGATTCAGACCATGAGGAGAACTGCCTGCCTATCTCCTACATTGACGAAGTCATCACTATTGAATATTGGATGGCAACACAAGAAGCCCAGGCGGTCACGGCATTGGTCAACATGTATATAGCGGCACCTGATCCGCAGGCTAGCGTCGACAGCATTCCATGTGAAACGGATTTCGAGATGAGGCTTTGGGGAGAGTGTACGAGAGTGTTGAGGGCGAAGAGGTCGGGAATGAAGGCTGCTTAGGGAGGGTGGTAGGGTTGTCATGGAGTTGCACGTGAACTAAAGCGGGAAGGAAGTAGAGAGCTGGTTCTACATCGTGAAAGGCTCCTGGCGAGGCCGTTATTTATGAACGTAGTACTGGGATAGAGGTAATTCGATGGTGGTTGACAGTAAGGAGCCCTCCAGAATCGAGTATGTGAACTGATTTACCGTGAAGCGATGACAACGGCCGGACTTGTCATTACTTGCTGTCAATAGTTGGAAGGCCTCCAGAAAATGGCATGCAAGCGGATAGCGATACATGGCATGCTATGAAAACCGTCCGGGGAGCCTAGACGGTTGACTGTCGTACGGCGATGTTAGCATGCATCTCGGCGACTGCCGTGCCACTCGTGCCTCACACCCGCCTCACCGGCAGCCTCGCCTCGGCGGATATTTGTCACTACCTGCCCTAAGACTTGCAAGTGGGATCTCCCTATGATGCGGCTTAGACACACATACCGTCCGGTGAGGCAGGATGCGAAGAGGCGCAAAAAGCAAACACGACGGAAGTGCGACCGAAGAACTTAGCGAATAGCGAACAACGATACCAGCCCACGGCCCACATGATCTCGCTTCGTCGGAGATGCGCCATGGTGCTCCTTCATGTACGAGCTGTCGGAACAGAAGCTTCATGCAGTAGGATCCTTCCGGGTGAAAGGAAGCGCGTAAGGCTGCATCAAAGCATTGATGCTACCTCATGTTCATTACCCTACCATGCAAATGCGATGGTGGTCGATATTCATAACAAGTTAGTGATCAAGCGAGAAGCGGATTAAAATGATTGGCATATGTAGCCCCACGATCTTGGAGAGCTCTGAAGCATGTATATACTAGAAGTGTGCATATCGCAGACAGATGAGCCGAAACCCCACAACGTGCATGTCGCAAAGCGAAGCAGGAGCCCGCGAGGCGTCTAATGCGCCAGTATGCGAGGGTCGTCCCGTCACCAAACGCCCAAGTGTCCGAAGGAAGAAAACGGTTCCGTTGAACACCAGCAAGACCACCGTAGTATGCAGGTCCCATCCCGAGATTCTTCGGAACCGAAGAGCCGGGTACGCGTGCGTGCTTGAAGTGGCCTGATACTGAAAAAGCACCTCACTGCCCTAATAGAGGGTTGTGAGTGCAGATCTTATGCGTGGGGACTGTTTGGGCGGATAATGAGCGTGGCTCTGTGGGACGTTTGCGGACCAGGGTGGTGCTGCCCCGGTATACTGGCGTTGCACACGATCTACACATCCCTTAGCGTCGATATGTGGCCCCTTCTGGCAGCTAAAGATCAGTTGCTGACACGGCGTGGGGTCGTCTTCTGTCGCACGGCTAGGATTATTGAGTAAGCCGCCAACTTCCCCAAGGAGCTGCGCCAAACTATCTTGTGGCCTCAAGGCGTCGTTGCTCTGCCTCCTCCCAGACACATCTTGGACACATGCAGTCTCCTCCCAATGCACCCACTGCCCACTCTCTGCGCTCCTTGACCGGCAGTCTGACATCGCAGTAGTGTCCGAACACTTCTTCGCCCTTCTTCAGGCCAGGACCCTTACTTGGATCTCTTCCCTCCCAATCGACAAGTTTTTCGCGTGTCCAGAATTTCATAGTTCCTTGCCACTCCCAAGCCACGTTGGGATCGCAGCTGTGGTTAGCCAGACACCACATTGGATGCACAGCACCAATCTCTGGTCGTCCATCTAGCCCTTGCTGTGCGGATGCGGTACCTCTCAATTTCGCGTAGATGGTGTTGAACACCCAAGTGTCATATCGATAGCTTTGTGTAAAGATGTTGACATCCATCTTTTCCAGTATGTGCAGCGGCTTGATGACATTGTTGTTGAACGAGAATGGCAAGGTCTGTGGAACACCAGCAAAGGCGTCAATAAGCTGACCGTTCGAACCGAGCTGCCACACCGCATCCAAGTCTTTGCCATGGTAGTCTCCCCAAATGTAGCGAAGTTCTTTCAGCTCCAGCGGATGGAGGTCCTGGGTTTCTGTGAGTGCTAGGGCCCGCACAAGAAGGATGAAGTATAGTGAGTCTGCAGCTTCGCGAGCAGGGACTTTGCCCTGGTCCACACTGATTCCGCAGATCGAAGGGTGATAAGTATCCTGTGCCAAGTCATGGCATTCTTCGCTGCAGAAGAATACCTCGTCGCATTCTTCGCAGGAAACGATGCTCTGCTCTGCCTCTGGGGTGTCGGAGAGTGTGGTACTACAAGCATCGCAGTATGTGTCGTGCCGCCGGGAGATAGCTGTCAGAAGAGACCGTTCGTTGAGAACTTCGACTCCGGGCGCGATATCTTCCTTCGCAAATACACCGAGTTGTTTTACAAACTGAAGTTCTTGATTTGAGCTCTGAGTTGACGCATCGATCGAAAGCAGCGGCAACTCGGAAACCCTGACTTCCAGCTTGGGAGCTATATTTGCCAACTCGTTATTCAAGAACTGTAGGCACTCCTCGGAATGTCTATCTGGCTCGTGTTCGTTCCAGGGATAGTTCTCGCGGCGGACAAGTCCCTTGTCGGGATAATCTTCGACTTCAACGTCGTCGACATTTTCCCCCTCTTTCTCGTAGTGTGTTCGAAGCTTTGAAGTTAACCCCTCGTCGTAGCTTTGGAACCTTTCGTCCTCCGGAAAGGCTCTTAGCGCTCGCGCAATGTAGTCGAATGCGCTGCGGAAGCACCCGCAAGCCAAGAGAGCTTCAATGAGGATGTCATGCCTTGCTGTGTCAGTAATCGGTCAGGAGCTCACACCAACCGAACTCCCCTCTTACATACGCGGTCCTTGAGAGGTGTTTTTCCGCCCAGGAGACTACCTCCCCGTCCTCTTTGCTGCCAGCCTCATCGCCAGCGCGGATGTTCAAGCCCGCAACTTTTTCGGAGAGGTAGTCGGCGTTTGCTGCTTCGAGGGCTTCATCGTGGTACTCTCCTTCCTCGGCTACCTCATCAACAAGCAAAAGTGCCTTGTATGCATCGCCGATAGCAAGATCAGGATACCCAAGGTCCCTGTATGCATTTGCCAACTTGAGACGATGTACTATGCTATAGGGCTGTTCGAGTGTTTGTTGCTGCAGCGCAATGAGCTCATCGGTAAGTGCCTTGCGTCTCTGAGAAAGTCAGCCGGGATTCTGCACATCACTTCCGACTGTCCTCACCTCCATCTCTGTTTGTGTTGGCATCCGTTGTGTAAATGCTGGTGCACGTGAAACAGATTTTGGCATGGTGGCGGAACTTAGTGTGGCGCTAGTTCGCTTCGCTCCTGCACCACAATGCGACATCCATCACGTTGCAGTAACACAAGTCTGGCAGCGAACTCCATTCAGCTGCTCTGTGGGCGTGAGACACTACCAGCTGCCTGCCATGCTACCCTCCGCGGCTGAGCTTGTTGCCCGGTTCCTCAGGACAAACGGCTACACCGAGGTATGACGTAGCCTATGTTGTTGTTGCCTCTACTTGCTTATACTATGTAGACGTTGAAAAGTTTCGTCAAAGAAGCTGACTTGCCTCCCGATACTGGTGCTGGGTCAAACAGTTCTGTGACTATAGAATCGATACTTCACGAGAAAAAAACGTTTGATCTCAGCCTCAGTTTTGAGAAGCTTGGCGTGGAAGATGGAAACCGCGAGTGGGCAGTACCAGCGCCTTCCAAACCGACAGTCTTAGCATCCTTGTCCAGTCGTTCCAATATCCTAAGCGTAGCTGCCTTCAGATTGCAGCTACAATCGAACTCGAGCGTCAAACAATATGTCGCTGTGACTACAGCAGACCGACGCTTACACCTTCTGGACCCTGCCTCACCAGACTTCGCGCTCGTTCATTCGTACACTAGCTTCCAGGACTCACCGATCCTGGATATTCTTGTTGAAGGCTCGCGATATATGATGATCGCCTCCATGTCTGGCAAACTGCTGCTGTACGACACTGTAAGGGATCAGATCCTGGATGAAAGAAAGGAGCATTCCAAATATGTCGTCAAAATAGCAAGCTGGTCTGACGGCGATTCTGTTCTGGTAGCAAGCGCAGGATGGGACTCTAAAGTTTTCCTCTACCGAATCTGCATTGGTGAAGACGCCCCACGGATTGGCGAACCTTTGTCCACCCTTACGCTGACAAGCATTCCGGAAACTCTACTCTTCGTGAGATCGCCAGAAGACGGCTCCCCAATTCTGTTGGTCGCACGCAGGGACTCTACGTTCCTGTACTACTACTCGGTCCCTCAGGTCAGCGCTCCAGCATTCAGACTCCTTGGAAAGCAGAACCTAGCTCCACACTCCAACGCATGGGTGGCGTTCACTCCGGCAGATGTCCGTATCTGTCCCACTGATCCGTCTGTGGTTGCTGTTGCGACCTCTTCGACGCCACACATGAAAATGCTCATATTGAAGCTTCTCCTCCCGCCGACACAGCCTGCGGGGACAAACGACACGGCTGAACCAGAAGCGGCAGAGTCGGGTGCGCTTACACAAGCTGCGCAAGCCCGTGCTGAGCTTCTGGTTGCAGATAGAGAGGAGGCGGCCATATTGGTTAACGTATCTACTATGGCACCGCAGACTGCTTATTCTACACCACGATTGACTTGGCGACCTGATGGCACAGGCCTATATGTCAGCTCAGATGACGGTATCGTTCGGGGCATTGAAGCAAAGAGTGGAAAGCTTGTCACAAGCATGGAAGGGCATGAACCTGGCAGCAAGTTACGCTGTCTTTGGACCGGAACCCTTGAAACATACGACAACGAAGCGAGCGATGTGGCGGGTGCTCGCGAAGTCTTGATCAGCGGTGGATTTGACCAGAGGCTGATACTCTGGGATTGTTGATCACTTGTTGTCAAGCAGAAATTCTGCTCGCTGTGGCCAAACGAAGCGCATGGCCGGCTTTGGCGTGACTGCATGCTTTCATACTCGAGCCACAGCCTGAGTCACCTGATAGTGCAGCTCAGCATAAGCGCGAGCCATTTCACACCTCGATCCACTAAATCGAACGTAGGAACGGCTATGCGTATTCAAATAACTTATTGGACACTGAAGTAACGATATGATAAAAGATATTTGTTCACTAATCATCGGCACGCGAGTACAAAAGTCATGGAAGTCCAAATTGCGCTTGGCGTGGTTTCTTTTCTGGTCGGCGACCTGGGCAAGAACCCTGTACCGCCACGATCCTGTCCCCGCGATCTGGCAACGACAGATCCTACAGGGGTTCCTCGCTTATCCGCCTATGACACACGTGGTAAGCCATTCTGTATCACATACTGATATGTACGCGCAAGGGACATGCAGCCGGTGTCCGAGGACTCCACCTGTTCCGCCATTACACCGATTACAGGACCAACAGGCGGCTCCAAGCGGAGCACCTCACAATGTTTTTGCTGGGGCCTAGAACTGCAACACCACCGGGGAAGACGGATGAAGCGCACTTGTCTCTAGTTGTGAACACCTCGAATTTTTGTAACGTCACGGACAGTATAGTGCGTACCTGGTCGATGAACGTGTCCACTCGTTTGCAAAATGACATTCTTGGCTGATATTCGGTCTCTTTTAGGTCTACTTTCAGACTTTGCTATTGCGGGCATTCGTATCCTGGAATTAAGATCGTGCTCGTGCTGGCCCTTCGCCAAAGAACCGTATATATATCACCATGGTGCCACCCGATACAACCATACTTACAAGTCAAAATCTCCACTCTCTCACAAAGCACTTTGTACGGCACACTTTGCTCTTGAACTCTCGACACAGCGGATATCGGCCCGTCCCTCAGCCTGTTCGCTCCGACCCGTTAGCCTGTGCTTTCTGGACAACTATAGATCGCGTCATACATATTCTTCCGCACACTTAATCATGTCGTATTCAACAAGCTGGAAAGAAGGAGACGGAGACTTCCTGCTAGTCGTCGCTGGAATCACGCATTTTGCCCCTTATCTATCCGGTTGGCAAGAGTTCAAAGATCACATCCGAAAAGTGGTCCGAGAGCAGCCTGGCTGGGTTGATGTATACGCAAGTCAAAGTCACCGTCGGGGTGAGATGCAGGGTTGGTGCAGACTCAAGGATAAGGAAGACGCAGATGCGGCTTACAGTGAGTGCAATAGCTTTGTCACTGAATGGCACTCCAGAACTGACCACTGCTTAGAAACGTTCTACCGGTCAAAAGGTATGCTGGTGCACGTATGGCAGACGCGTCGTAGCAGTGACGGATTTCGCCTCATGAAGTGCAACTGTTCTGTACATTTCTCGGAGGTTGCTGACGGCCATCATTCTGCTGGACTCTGCGGCATCGACATCGGCAGAGTGAATCAACTCGGCGGCAAGCCATATGCCGCTGCTCCTGCACAATACATGGCAGTCCAGCAAGGCTATTCTTATCCCGTCTACCCCTCAACCACATCATATGCCATCCAGCCAGTCTACGCAACTCAAATACCGCAAACGCCTCTAATGATGGCCCAACCCCCAGTCTATTCGGCGAGCAGTAGCGGCATGCCAGTGAATATCCGCGACGGAGCAATGCTCACCGAAGCTCGCGGCATCTTCATTCAGAACCTCAGTTACAAGGTTGGCTCGGACGAGCTCAAGAACTTGCTCTATACTGTGGGACGGCCCGTAGATTGCAAAGTGCACCGGGATCGTTCCGGTGTTTCCAAGGGGGTGGCAACTGCCAAATTTGCATCGACCCACGAAGCACAGCTCGCTGTGACCCACCTCAATCGCATATCACACAGGGGTATGACCTTGAAGGTCCGCTTGGACCAAGATACAACCGTGGTTGGGCAGGTTGGGCCTCCCCTGGTGGTCAATGGATCTGTTGGCGCATATAGGTGAGTGCGGCAGTGGATGTGTCAATCAAGCCTAACAGAAGATAGCAGCGGCAAGTAGATGCACACCACCTAGATCCCTTGAGTCTGGTTGCTACCACACGGACCCGACAGATGCTACCGTCATGCGTTGGGTGTGAGGCACGTATAGTGGCGTTCTGTTGGTCCAAGTGGTTGGGTACCACCCCTGTACACACCTCGAAGTGCTCCCTGATGCTTAAATTGGAAACAACTCCGGGATAATGCGTTTTGTATAGGTTGCCATTGTACATATTTTTCAGTCAACAGCCGGCGTTAGAGTGATTGGAGGGTTATGGCGCAACTGGTCTTTTCGGTATCCTTAGCAATATTTGATGTTCATGAAATGCTACTGTCAGTGCATCCATGTTGTGGTGACACGAAAACATGTTGTGATTGCTTTTGTTATGCGGGTGCTTCCTTCCCAGTTTGCTAGGCATCATCGTGTCGTCGGAAACTAGGCTACTAGCGCCTTCTCGATCTGGCACCTGGCTCCTATTCGTTGGATTTCGCAGTAAGACTCCACATACCACTCATTCTTTGCATGATGCCCATACGAGTTCCATTGTATCACGCGTGGCGCTCGCTGGCGCTCATGGCCGTTTCGAATACGATCCGGTCAAGCCATGCCGCTTGAATGCGTAGAACATCCACATCCGACCACCGGGTACGCTCTTGGCTTGCACCGCGCCCCTGGGTCACCGACGGTAGACACGTCTACGACTGGATGCCCGTTGAGCCCGAAGAGCTGTGCCAGATCATGCGGAGTTCTTCGGACGGCTCAGATGCTCTGTGCTTTACGCTTACCTGCCCTTTCAGGAAGTTTCTAACGAAATCTTCCAAGACAACCGAGGGTACACAGAAGAGGATCCACCCTGTCAGGATCTTGAAGGGCTCATCCAGGTACTGGGTGCACCACGAAGTTTCCAGGAGTCAAGCAGGTAAATTAGGGACCAGTAACTTACCAGTAGTATCACATCTCACTTGTAGCCAGGAAGCTGATTGTCAATGTGTGTCGTATCCGTGACTGTTGCAAATCACCGAGTTGTGGTTTTCTGATTTGATCATCCCGACAGAAAACCTCACCAATGTGCCGCAAGCTCTGAACCGCCGGCTCTCATCACATTAGCCTTGCGCTTCCACCCTCCGGTTCGAGGCCCCTGTCGGGATCGCAGCGACCCTGCAGTCTGCGTTCTTTTCGAACGATTCGTCCGTTGCTGTGCGACATCAGAGCGCTGAGAGAAAGAGTGTGTGGTGCGACGTTCATGACACTGGTGTCACCAAGATCTGAAGCGTCGATGTTTACCGTATCTGACAATCCTCGAGCGAGCAGCGTCTGTGGCGCGCATGTCTGCTGCAAAGGAGAGCATGTTTGCTACTTCGTAGATAACCTATAATCCTTGAAAATATAACAGCATCCTATAGGGGAGAACTTGTAGGAGTTTTTTTGTTGAGTTTTGGCGTTAAGACGCTGCTTTGCCGCTAAGATATCAAATGTCTTTTGATACAAGGCTAGATAAGGCCTTCTATATGCTGGGCACTCTCAGGACAGTGTCATAAACGTCATTACGGGATAATAAACACAGTATGCGTGGAGGGAGGGGTGCAACTGCTACGCATGAAGAAAACCTCCCCACCCTTGTTTTCTCTCTTGCACCTGCCCGTGTAGCTTTCAAACTATATCATGTCTATGTGAAACTCGGACGTCAATATTGACCAGCATTTTCTAGAAAACCTCAACACTTTCTACACCACGACGTGGTCACGACCTCGACAGAGGTGCGGAGCAAAAAGGTTGCAAGTGGTCGCCTCGGAGTAAGCACCAAAAACTACGCTGTTGCAAAATTCAACGTTTTTTGGCAGGTCGCTAACTGGAGGGAGATTGTTAGCCTTGAATCCGGCGTTAGATCAGACATCTCTGAAGAAGTCATCACCAGTCTTGCCGCGAAGTCAATTACTGATGCGTAATGAAGGCTTATAGCGAGTTAGCAATGCACTCATCATATTACCTTGTTAAAAGGCTGTTACTGGAGACGTGTGAGACGTGATCTGTAAGTCAAAAGAGTATAGAGGGAGGTACTAATGGGATGCGGCGTAAGTTGTAGGTGCCTTAACCACCATAACTCCGGATTGGGCATGCCAGAACACTATAAGCACTCTTCTACTCATCGTTTCACACCGCTCACCAAGCTCGAGACAAAATATCACGGCCTATTGCACGATCGACTTCACCTACCCGTTCTGGACAAGGCTGCATACGAAACCTGGGAGCAGGAGTTGAGTGTGGGGCTTTCTCGTATGCACGTAGATGGTGTACAGGCTCACAATGATAGCCACGCAGAAGATCATAACTCTCCATGTCATGACAGCGGGATAGATATGACGAGCGACTGCATAACATACCAACAGCCAGCGCCGGGCACGTTGCTGAGCAGAAACGGGACGGGACGAGAGGCTTGGCCTGACAATACTGCAGATCCCTGTGTGTGGTAATGACTTGGAAGAGCCGATTGCGTATCACTCAATCTCCCAGCTGAAGCCCTGATCGCGTCATCAAACAGAGAAAGATCACTTGCTGTGAATCCAGAACGCTGAGGGTGGCTGCTGTGTCTCACTGCTGTACGACATGACGCCGACTGGCGAGAAGGTTCTAGACCCTTTCTCATCCTCGTTGGCTATCACGTATCTACCCTGTGTCTTTGTTTAAAACTCTCAAATACCAGAGACGAAGTTATTATACCCCATGCCGCTTCTTGTCAACTGTCTTTGTTTGACTGCAGATTACGACCTCTTCTTGCAGGTGCGGTTGAAACTCGCATTGATTAATACGGGCTTGGCTTACACGCAACGAATATACTGGATCATTTAATCCAACGTCACCTGATTCATAAAAGAGTGATCGTACTTCAATTCTTGTCCAGCTACCCGGGTATGGTGCGTTGATCAACAACGCTTCTGTCTACCGTAGACTTTCTAAGCCTATGTGAGCAGTCTGCAGCCAGTATGCCCGAGAAAGAACCTTGACAAAGGGATCCTGACTATAGATGTTGTCAAACTCTATCAGCAATCCTCGGATATCGATTTTGCTTCTTGCTCTTCTCCGTCATTGATGAGACTCGTAAGCGGAGTGCTGAGGAATTACACCTAGGAATCTACAGCTCAATCAACTCTCGATAATTGAAGCATTCTTCAAATTCTCACAAGAACGGATGGCGCTTATTGATAAATGATGATCCTGCTGAACTCAAGATCAGGGCCCCGGCGTCTTTGATTTGAGCAAAACAGCTATCGCTTCAGAGAAATCCCTGGAAGACCTTAGAGTCCCGAATGATTGAGCCCCTGCACGTCCACAGTCACTGCAACAGAGAATCTCAACTTACTGACATATCAGTAGATTTCATGTAGTATACGGCCCTTCTCATGATTTACGCGTGGGAATGTTTGATTACTAGGTCTCTCATATTCGCCATCCCTTGTTCTGACTTCTCATTGTCACGAGCCAAAGTATAAACAAGAACCCCGTGCCGATCATCAGACACACCCCACTCCATACCTGAACACCAATAAAGTTGAGATGGCCATCTGCATTCGTCTTTAGCAGCGAACCAGCGATAGGCGCACCGATTAGAGTAGCTTCAGAACACATTAGCGGACTCCAGTGGACTCGCGAAGCAGTGTTCTTTTACCTATGCTTGATACGCTCCATGACATGCCGAGGCGTGTACCTAGCCGCGAGAGGTCGGGAGTGATGTTTGCGAATGCTGCAGAGGGCAGAGTGACCAGAGCAGCAGAGAAGAAACCTGTCAGGTGTCAGTACTCCGCTGCAACATCGTTGTACACAAGCATCGACTTACCCCACAATATACTGAACGCGATGAAGTTGGTCTCTTTGTCGATACTGATCCAACACAACGACAACACAGCGGAAGCAAAAGTACATAGTCCCCATGTCACGATCGGTCCGAGCCACTGAGCCAGTCCTCCACTCACCAGTCGCCCGAGGAAGCTTGCCGCAATCGCCATGACTAGCATGTACAGACCCATACTCTGACTCAAACCAAGTCGGTCTTTTGCGTATGTTGGAATATAGAAGTAAGGCACAATGTAACCTAGGAACGTCGTGAATGAGCAGCATGTGAAGATGAGGAACAGCTTGTCCTTGTACGCTGTCTTATCGAATAAAGCGCGCGCTTTCCGTTTTGTGGCCAGGACACTCGAGCCACTGAGAAGAGCAGGTATGGAGAGCAGAGCAGCGGCAAGCGCAACAAAACCAATGGCGCGCATGGCCCAAGGGAAGCCAGACGACTTCAACAACCTGTCGAACATCATGATGTACACAACGCCGCCTAGCCCGTGTCAGCAGTGGCTTCGAATCCCTCTTAAGGCGCGCCTACCAACAGCAATCCCACTCATGACGATTCCCAGAGCAATGGCTCGCTTTTTGTCGAACCAGATCCCAACTAGCGCAAGACTAGGAATATACAACAGTCCCGCTCCAAGGCCCATACATATCCCCTGGCTCAAGAAGACCTGCCAATACTGCGTGCTCAAGCTGAGCATCATGATACCGAAGACGACCAAGAAGTTGCCGACAACAAGCATCACGCGGAAGTAGCCTAAGTCGAACAACGGGCCAGACAGAACGCCAAAAAAGATGAGTAGCCAGGCTTGCACAGTGCCGATCCAGGATATCGCGGATGGGGAAGCGGAGGAGAGGAGGTCGGACTTGTAGTAAGCTTGAAACGCTCCATAGCTGAGTGTAAACCCCCAGATATTAATCTGAACATAAATAAGATGGTGCCGACCTAAAGACGAGCAAAACACGTACGTATATCATGAAGCCACCAAATACCTTCAGCCATGCGTGGAGGCCTCCATCGGGTGGCGGAGGGATCACAGACTCTGTAGTCTTGGTCGAGCGTGCGTCAAAAGGCTTCTCGGCTGATTGCGCAATTTCGATTCCTTTCTCCTCGTCATGATGCGTCGAGTCTTCAGCTTCTGCAGTTTCCTGGGCTTCCTCAGCGGAAGATGGTCGCGATGTCTCCAGTGATTCGGCCAGTTCGCTCTTGAACGGCTGCTTGTCCTTTGAGTGTACTGACGAAGGCATTTGAATCTGTGTGCAATGCGTTTTGGTCTGCGCAATCGCACTTTCAAGCCGTAGTGGTAGTTGGCTTTTGGGGAGGTTCGACTATTCCGGTTCCAGTTCCGAACCCCGGTGGCTCCAGTTTAGATATTCCGCGGATCAGTCGGCGATTTGCGACCGCGACACAATGACAACAACGAGCGAACGTGCTAAAGAGATGGCAAGGGGAAGTCTAATCAAGCACGCGAGACATGGCAATGAATGGAAAAGGCCCTAGCTGGCTGCACATCGTGGCAATTCCTAAGCGTCGTTGTGCGGGGATAAATGCGGGCCGAGGTCGAGATCGTGGAGTTGTGCGCTAGCTTTGCCGCATCGACTACGACAGTAGACCCTTCAGGTCTGAGCCAGTGCGACATTGAGAGGATCACGATATAGAGACGAAATAGTTGACGGAGAAGTGCTAGCCATACAAGACATAGTTGAGTTTTATGGCTGTGATCAGCTTGGTTGAGGTGTATGAAAAATAGATGATAATGGAAAGTTGGTTGGAGTTTTGTTTATTCTCTTCCCTTTTTGTTCTCTATCATTATAGATTATTGCTGCAATTATTCGCTATAACGGTTTTTGGAAACTGGTTTCGATGTTAAGATGGTGTTGATGTTGCCAGTAGGGTGGTGCGGATGGTTTTCATGACTACATTCGCGGACCCAGAGTATTTCTCCTTCGGTAAGACTCGCTCTTGCCTTTGCCGAGGGCTGGAAACAGGTCGCAAGGTATTGTACGGTCAGAAAGTGAATTGCAGGATGTGCTGAGACATAAGGAGAGACGACGCAGATCGCAATGACTGCAAAGAGGAAATATGGGACCATTTAGCAGAACAAAGCAAGTATATCAGAAGGATTATACCTGACTGTCGTTGTGCCTACCACATTAGAAGTTGTTCCGACATTGGGAAGTAGCGTTTTGACCGGGTAGGACAAATGATCAAGAAGAATGTCTTGTTCCACTATCAAATTCTGAACTCCACCTCAGCGACTGCCCGCGTCTCAAACAACAAGTCTACCAAACCTTTTTGTTCCACGTTACCCTCACTTATATATGCTTTGCCTGTCTGCTTCCAGCCACGTCGAACATTTTTACCCGGGCTTACTCGAAGCACCACTGAACGTTGCATCGATACAGAGTGCAGAGTCTGTTCCCCGTGTCGGTTTCTGTAGACATCAAACCTATCAGTCTATCATCCGATGTATTATTTGCAATTTCGTAGATTGACCGTCAGTCCTCTCCTCCATAAGCAACAATGAACCCAAAGCACTTGGCGTGTGCAATTTGCAGTCAAGGCATGACATGCGTCGCCAAGAGAGAACGCATGCATTCTCAATCGAATGCTTGCATCTTTGTTGATTCCAAGGGGAGGGATTCATGCGCGATATACTTGTTCGAGGCTGCATGTTCATCTCAAGATAGGTTCTGCAATGCGGCAATCACGAGAAGGATTGGACGACACTGGTATCCTTGGGAAAGGGCAGCGAGACTGCTTCCTGCAAGCCCACTCGGAGGAATATCACAAGCGGGATTAAGCCCCCTCACCATAGTAAAACGCGCCCTAGCTGCGCTTTGTGGCAATTATGTATCCAATGGCTAGTTCTTGCCCAAGTGTATCGTTGCTTACACAGTATCGTGAGCCTTGATGACCCGGTGCAGGTCAGCCAGCCTCATGCTTCCACCACGGTGACTTACTCTGAATGCCTCATGATTGTTATCATGTCTTGGAACAGGCCTGGTAAGTTGCTAGCAGATACAAAAACGCTAAGGCCTACCTAAACCTAGGTATATACATGACGAGGGTGCTGTGCTGTGCTGTGCTGTGGAATTTCTGCTCCGGCGCTGCATCTGCTGGTTTATATACATGAATTTGTCTCGGACGCTTCGAGAGACAAGTCCTAACTTCCAAAGTCCCGTTCTCGTGAACAGTGTCTCGTGAGCAAGCAACTGGTTCAGAACACTAGATACAACGGCCGTACATGATGAACAGAGGGAATAATCCTTCATGAAGCTAGTGCGTAGCTGGTTGTAGCGCAGGTCATGCATGCCATCCTACACGGCCTGGATATTTGTATAGCCAAGAAAAGATGATGCTGGGGTTTTGTTTGCATGTACAGCCGCTAGCGATTGCGGCTTCGCCCTTGCACGCAGCTCCGACACTGTTTCGGGCCAGCTTATTCGCAGGGTGCTTGACCCCGCCTTCCGTAAGCAGTCAAGCGTTTACCGTCTTTGGCCGAACCTTGCCCAGTCTGACAGGCCAACTTGGTGTGCTGCTGCCTGTTACTCTCCGGCTAATTGTCTAATCGACAACGTCACTGCTAATAACAACACGCAGGTGTTCTCAATGTGCGTCAATAGTCACAAATCCTCAACCATGTTGAGCGGTTGGAAACGCACTCCCCTCGCCACGCAGGCTATGGTCAGCTGCTCGTTTGTCCGGTCAGCCCCAAAGGCATTCATCGCTAGCTTGTTCGCCCCAACCTAGTTCTCACTCACCATCATCTACTCTAGTGCCTAAAGCACCGGAGAAGCATTGTGAAGGCATCCGTTCACTACAGCTTTTCGAGCGAGATTCACCAACAGTATGGCTCAACAAGGCGGCACTTGGTATCCTAAGAGTACGGCTCTCTTCCAGGTCTGTCGCCGAGTTTATGTGTATACTGACACTGCCTGGTAGAGATCCAACGCCAACAGATCGAGGAGGCAAAGAAGCAACAAACCAGTAGCGAACCTTCCCAAGAACAAAAACTCGTTGACAACCCTGGTGTCTCGCACAACCAGGACAACAAGACGGACGCACAAGACTGGGACATCGTCAAAGACTCTGAAGACGAGCTCAAGTTGGAGCCCAAGCCCCGTATAGATGGCGTGTCAAGTCAGTTCAACTTTCAGGTCGGCTGGGGGAAATGGAAATGGGATCTTTTCAACTGGGACGTGAATGTTGGAAAGGTAGCGAGACGGCCCGAGGAGGCTTCACCGTTGTCCCCATCCTCAATGAGAGATAGGAATAAAGAGGCACAACTAGCTGAACGGAGTTAGCAGTTGGAGCGGGTTTCGTCCATGGTTAGATGAGAGGTCCTGCTGTAGAGCGAGTATTTTGCAGTCCTTGGATGGCTGGTAGTTCCCTTGTCTCGACATCTCGGGTCATAGTTTGCGAGAATGGACACAGCAAATTGTTTTCACTGCACTATACAGCACCTTCGCTTTAGCTGGATTTTTCCCAGGAGAACCTGCCTTGTATCTCTCATAAAGAGCAAATTTGAGCTATATTTCAAGCAGTAGCACCGCTAAAGCAGAAACGTGCTGCTCCGATAGTATCTAAGTGGTGAATCGGACTTGGGTCTCTGAGACGCCTACTCGTACGAATTGGAGGGTTCTCTGCTTAGACGTCGATTCATCAACTCGCAAAGGGCCAAAATCGCAAAATTAGCACTGTGACACAGAGAAGCTAGAAGTCTTTACAGTGCAGATTAGAACACTCTCGTCGCTTTGTAAGCAACGCCGGCATGTTTAAGCACTCTAACAAGGTCAAGGTAATAACAGTATTGCTAACGTACATATAGGGCAAGCAGCGCACTAGAGGAAGCAGCGCACTTTTTCTAAGACCTAACTAAACCTCCTTCTTCTACTAATGCCTCCTTATTAACTACAGTTTTATGCATTAAAAGAGTATTAGATTGTTACAAACTCTTATACCAGCTAATTGCTAACCGGCTGTTAGTTTTTAGGAAGGATTTCACTATAATAAGTATAGAGGCTTTCTGCGCAGCACAGCTGCAGTATAGTAATTATATAGATTATATAATTTATCTTTTAACTTAATACTTAAGCAAGCGGACCTTATATGCTTTACTTATAATCCTTATATTAAGCAAAGTAAGCAGAAGCTTAAATTGCTTATAGTAAGCATATTAAGCACTAGCATAGACTAGCAAAAAGGTTAGATATACCTTACTAAAGATTAGATTTAGGGCTAGATTTAGGTTATAAAGAACAGTTTAAGATTTAGGTTAGACTAGCCTAGGTTAGAGTTAGGTTAGGATTAGACTAGCCTAGGTTAAGGTTAAGTTAGAGTTGCATAGACTAGGATTAACTATTAGTTAAGGTATAGTAGTGTTACGATCCTTAGGACACAAAGGGGTTACAACAAGAATTACACCCTAAGTGCAGCACAGCAGAATTACTAATAGAGGTAATTATATATAGGAGACAGGTGTTAAAGTTGTACTTTAAGCAAAGCTTGTAAGCACTAGTTCTGTTAGTTCTTAGGGATAAATACAGTAACAGGAAGCTAAAGGGGTTAGTTTATAATAAGGTGTACAGATATAATCTGTTAGTCTTAAAGGCAGGAGTAACAATAAGTAGTACAGAGTAGACTGTCTAGCTTAAAGGTTAATTAAGATCTAAAGACAAACTTAATTAACAAGGTTAAACACAAACTATAAGGGTTGTGTTCCTAATTACTATATACTTAATAAGATACTATAGCTTAACATGCTTAACGTAAGCAAGTTAAGCAGTTGCTTGCTTTGCTCAACGTAAGCATTGTAAGGCCCTACTTGCTTAACTGCTAAGCTATAAGCTATATTATATAGTCTGCATAATTACTACGCTGCAACTGTGCTGCACAGGAAGCTATTATAATTACAGGAATCTAATCCTTCTTAAATGCTAACAGCCTGTTAGCAATTAGCTAGTATAAGAGTTTATAACACTATCCCCCTCCTTTCTAAGATTTGTCCTAAATACTGTTAGCTGTTCTCTATAAGCACTGCCCTGCTCTTACTTCTAGTTCCTACAGCTTATTATAGTTTCTAAAAAAAGAAAGGAACAACTCTGCCTTGCACTTAAAATCTAAAACTACAATACTAAATCTAACATTCCTTGCAACTTCTGTTTTAAAAACAATAGGAAGTGCTATGTTATAGCTAGCAACAACTGCTGTTTAAAGTGTTCTAAGTGTGTCCAAAAGGGACGTCTATGCGTTAACCTCTTCTAGAAGTTGCTAGACTATACTCGCAACAAGTATTAAAAGAAGGTAGATGCTAATAAGAAATTATTAGCAGAAGTTATATTATGTTTAATCTGTAATAAGACAATTCTTGCGCAAGCAAAGAATAGGGCATATAAGAAGGCTAAGTGCCTTATAAATAAGTTAGAGGAAGGGGGGCAAAAATATTTGAGCTAAGGAGATTTATTGCCCTGCTGCAGATGCATAGGTAGCGTTTTCTCCTATAATATAGTCTACGCTAGGATATATTAACAAAGCTACGTCTTGTAGTATTAATCTAGTAGTTCTTAGCAATTTATAAGGTGCGTAACTAGTTCCTAGGTGTTCTCTAAATCTAGGTATCCTAACTATTTAACTAGGTACTTAATATGTTGTCCCTTTCCGCAGTATTTTATTATTTTTTTAACTTCCTACTTATCTTTGCTATTAGCTTAGTAGTAGAAGTCCTTCTAGATTAGAGTTTTAGGATTAGCTAGTTCTAATAGCAAGATATAGAACACAGGATAGATCTTTGCATCTTTAGGCAGCGCAAGTTAATAGTTAACTAGGCTAATTTGCTTAGAAATAAAAAATAGTCTAACCTTAACTTTATCTAGTTTTTTTATTGGTTACTGTATGCGTAAGTTTTTAGTAAGGAGATATACTTTATCCCCCTCCTTTAGCAAAGGCGCTGTTTTTATTTCTTATTTATATACAAAATTACTTATAATTAAGCTTTAGTAATATTTTTAAGCAATTTTATATGTACTTCCTTTAGTTTTAAAACTAAAGTTATTGCTAAATCTGTTTAGATGTTACTGTTAAGACTTTATATAAAGAGATTTAGGTATTACCTATAATTTACAAAGAACAGTGTTACGCCTGTTACTTCTAATAATTTGTTATTATATATAATCTGTGCTATAGGTAACAGTAAAACCTAGTTGTCCTACTGCTAATTGCAGTAGATGCAGAGGTACGTCTCTATTATTTAGTTTACTTATTCTGTCTAGCTATCTGTCTGCAGATAATACGCAGTTAATAATTTTTTCTTAGTGCTAATAGCTGCTAACAGCATAGTCTAGTAGTTTAATATAAACAACTTGTCTCTATTGCTAATAATTAATTTAGAGATACTATAGTGCTAAATAATCCTGTCTACATACACTTATACAAGCTGCTCTGTAGTATAACTATGTTAGAAAGGCACAAACTTAGCAGACTTTATAAATTAATTAACTATAATAAAGATGAAGTTATATATATAATTTGTAACAGGGTTCTTAGAAATTAGTAGTTAGGTAACAAAATCTATTATAATGTTTGTCTATAGTGCTGTAGGTAGCTCTATTGCCTATGCTTCTCTATACTTAGTATATATGTTATGTTTATTCTACTAACAGCTTATATATTACTTAATAAATTTGCTAACCTTGTCTTTTATCTTTAGGAACTTATAATTTTACTTAAGGAGTTCTATAGTCTATGCAACGCTAGGATGTCTATGTAATAGGTTATTATAATAACTGCTTATAACTTCTTATTCTAATTCCTTAGGAACATAAGTTAGTACACATTGCTCCTGCTAGACTATTATTAAATTATTAAGCTGCTAGGATAGTCCTAGTAATCTGTTACTGTTAACGCTGAGGATTGCTAACTTATTAATTGTTTTTGATCCTGCAAGGTTATGCTGTTAGCTAAGCGCATCTGCTCTGCTGTTGTCCTTGCCTAGGGTATAGAGAATCTTAAACTTATACTAGCTAAGAGTTTTAGACTAACATACTTGTCTTCTGTTTAAGACCTTTCTTATTATAAAGTGTACTAGGTTCTTATAATCTGTATAGATTATAAGCTCTAGACAGCTTTTAACATAGACTTGCTAATATTCTAGGGCAGATATAATTACAAGTAATTCTTTGTTGTGTACATTATATCGCTCTTTAGGTCCTAAGAACTTGCGTAAGTAGTAGGTAATTAGGTGCTATTAACTATCTTATTCTTATGTAATGCAAGCTCCTAATGCTAAATCTAAGGCATTTGTCTCTATTTATAGCAGTTCTTTGCTTTAGAATATAACTAGAGTAGGTAGATTAACACAAGCCTGCTTTAGCGTTTTAAAGGCTTTGTTCTAATCTATATCTTACTTAAAGAGTACATCCTTCTATATAAGCTTTATAAGTAGTAAGGCCTTTATAGAGTAATCCTTAATAAAGTATTAGTTAAAGTTAACAAACCTAAGGAACTCTTAGATGTTCTTAATAGTTTTAGGTGTTAGCTAATCCTTTACAACCTAAATCTTGTTCTAGCTTATCTTAACTCTATATCTTCTTACTATAAACCCTAGGAATTTAACTTCTTTCTTATACTATTTGCACTTCTTAGGTTTTAACTATAGGTTTGCTGCTTCTAAGCAACAAAGCACTTATTATATATATTTAATATGCTCTTTTAGTGTCCTGCTAAACACTAGGATATTATTAAGGTATGCTACTACAGTAATATCTAGATGCGCTCTTAATATGTTGTTAATAAGTGCTTAACATATTACTAGTGCGTTAGTAAGCCTAAATAGCATAACTAAATACTTATAATAACTATAACAGGTTCTAAACGCCGTCTTCTATTCTTTGCCTTCCTTTATGCAGATAAGGTTATATGCTCCTCTTAGGTCTAACGCAGTAAAGTACTGTGCTTTAGATAACTAATCTTGCAGTTTACTAATGTTTAGTAACAGGTAGCAATTCTTAATTATAATGTTATTAAGTTTCTAGTAGTTAATGCAAGGTTGTAGCTTACTATCTTTCTTTAGTATAAATAGAACAGGAAATCCTGCTAGGGATTCTAATTATCTAATAAATCCTTTAGTAAGGTTCTCCTTAAGGTATTTACATAGTTCCTTAAGTTCTTTTTCTAACATCTAGTACATAGGCCTAAATAGGGGCTTCTTGCCTAGCTTAAGCTTAATCTTATAGTCCTATTCTTAGTGCTGCAGTAGGGCTTTTACAGTCTTGTTATTGCAGAATAGGTCTATAAACTCTCTATATTTGTCTAGGATATTAGGAGTTATACTATTCTCCTTAACTGTTGCTTTGTAATCTAGGGCTAGTTAGTATCTTATACAGTTAACTACTCTATCTTAGCGCGTCTTATTTAAAGAGATATTGTTAATCTCCCTCTTATCTACTAGCTGCGTTACAAGCTGCGCAGGTTACTATCTTAGTGTACCTAATCTATAACACTTAAGCGTTATTTGCTAGTTCTTCTAGTTAATCTATAGATTGTGCTCTTATAACTAAGGAAGTCCTAATATAATATTATAGGTAGCTGTTCCTAGAACATCTAGGTCTAATAATTCCTTATAGTTAAATACTTTAAGATGTTGTTATACTACTTTATAGGTTATAACTAACTCTCTTAGTATTAGTTCTCTATTAGCTACTTATAAAGAGTATAGTTTGTCCTTTCATTGCTTCTGCAAGCCTGCTTATATAATAGCAGTCTAAGACACATAGTTACTTTGTGCTCCTAAGTCTAATAATACTATTATCCTAGTGCCTTCTAGCACAACAGAGAACTTAATAAGGAAATAGGTCCTATTAGGATCCTTGTGTTAACTCTTAGGGCTCTAGATATTATTAAGAAGAAGCTCTTTTCTAATCTGTTTACAGCACGTGTCTGCTATATGTCTAAAAAAGACTTATCCTCTAGTTTAAATTTGTTTATGCGTTTAAACTGTAAATGCAGCTAGCATTTAATATTAAGGCATTCTGTCTAGTTGTTGTTGTTACACGTTTTGTGTATTATAAAATACATATCTAGGATTTTATCTGCATTAAGTGCTCTAGAGAAGTAAAAGTTAGTGTGCTTATCCTAGAGGTAATCCGCATAACAGGTGCTAGCATATTCCTACTAGTAGTATTTACAGTTATCTAGCTTACTAGGAAACTACTAACTGTTAATTTTAAACTGTTTGTAGTCTTTATACTGTTTATAGTAGCACTGCATAGTAGGGATTAAAGAGTAACACAGGTTCCTAATATCCTAAAGGAGGTGCAAGGTAAAGCTTTAGACTAGTATTATAGGTTGTTAGTTAAAGTTAGGTTTATCCTAACTGCAAGCGTATAAGTTATAATAGTCTAATTGCTGTTATGTTGCACAGTTATTCTTGTTCTACTAGATAAAATCCTCTATGTGCTATTCCTTGTTAGTTTTATATACATTAGCAACTTATTTATTAAAGTTCTTAAGTGCCTTAGGGTTACTAGTTAGGTATTACCTTACCTTTGCAATATCTTTGTCCTGTAGCTAGTTACATATATTATTAACTTGTTATTTGCTTAGCTCCTTAATTATAATGCTAGGGGGTTCTCCTCTGCGTTCTAGGATGTTGTTAATAATAGTTAGGTTTACTATAGGTACTTAAGGTTCTTAGATAATAGGAGTCTAGGTAGCTTAGTTGCGCAAGACTAGCATGTCCTAACTTTCTTACATTCTGTCGCAGACAAGTAAACGTTTACCTTCTCTTAAATAGTACTTGTCATTTTATTAGTAGAAGGGTTTATAGTATTATTTACTAATAATAATACTATTATTCTTAGTATTACACTTAACTACATAATACTATTAGGGATTGTTCTAAATCTACTTAACACATAAGTAAGGCGTTAGTAACTAAATTTAGTTGCTTCTTGCATCCTTATTAGAATCCTTAATATAACTGCTATTAGGTCTAGAAGTAGAGTCTTCTATAAGACGTCCTATCTTATTAGTAACAACCTCCTATTCTTAGTTGCTGTTATTGTTATAAGCAAGCATGTTAAGTTATCTAGACACCTTATTCTTTATACAACAGTTATAGGCATAGTAGCCTATCTTGCTATAGCTGTAGCAAGTTACTAATAACTTATTACTGCAATTGTTACTACCCTTCTTCCTTCTATTACCTTGTCTTAGTCCTTTGTTAATATTAGAGAGGTCCTTCACTATAAGGCTATAGTATCTACTGTTTATATTATTATAGACATATTGTCCTGTATTAGCTTAGTACTAGTTGCTATACTAGCTACAGCAGAAGTTATTATTGCGCTATTAGTTGCATAGGGCCTAAGGTAGGCAAGTAACTTAAGTTACAACTTACGCATAAGGGTCCTCTCTTAATTCCTATTAGAGGTTGTAGAGTTTAACGTTAATGCTAATTGCTTTAGTAACTAGCGTATTAAGCATATTAGTAGTTGCTGCAGTTTGTATAAGCTCTTCCTTAACCTTAGGCTTAAGACCTTGTTTAAACATAGTTATTAGCGCAGTGTTGTCCTAGCTAGTAAACATTGCTACTTCTTAGAACTTAGCAGCATAGTTAGCAGCAGACACAGTTTGTTAAATGCGCTAAATATTGCAACAGGCAATAGTTAGTTTGTTGTGTACTCTAAATACTTAGTAAATCTGTTCCTTAAACAGGTTAAAGTCCTTAATCTAAGGGTTAATGTTAGATAAAGTGCTGTCTCTATAGTAGCAGCAGAGAAAGGGCTTAATCTAAGTAAATGCTCGTCCCTTTATAAACGTAGCTACTAGGGTAACACACTTGTCTTCCTAGATACGTTCTCCTTTAAAACATAAAGAATAGGTTAAGCTTTATAAGCTAGTCTTCTAGTTTGTTACAAGTACTATTAAAGGTCTTAGGCTTAGCTACTAGGTAGACATTAGTATAGACAGGGGTAGGTACCTCCTTGTCTATATTAAGATTGTTATTAGCTGCTTAGCGTAATGCGTTAGAGTTGCTTAGAGTAGCACAGGATCCTAAGGTAGTACTTATCTTAGGGGTGTTTAAAATGTTAAAGTTGTACTTTAAGCAAAGCTTATAAGCACTAGTTCTGTTAGTTCTTAGGGATAAATATAGTAACAGGAAGCTAAAGGGGTTAGTTTGCAATAAGGTGTACAGATATAATCTGTTAGTCTTAAAGGCAGGAGTAATAATAAGTAGTACAGAGTAGACTGTCTAGCTTAAAGGTTAATTAAGATCTAAAGACAAACTTAATTAACAAGGTTAAACACAAACTATAAGGGTTGTGTTTCTACTTACTATATACTTATATATATTCTACGCTAGTTCTAATATTCTAGTATTGTTCTAATTTAACATATAATAGGACATTATAGGATTCCTTAGAACATACAGAACATATGTTCCAATATAGCGTTCTGCTAAGACTTTAGAGTATACAGGGCTACTACATTATTAGTTCCTCTAATGCTAACCTTCTTAAAGACTATTAGGTTGTCCCCGAGTGTCATCAATCCTACCTCCTCTTATCTTCTTGCCGTGCCCCTTCTAAGGTTCGTAACAGCTTAAAGCTATAGTTACAGTTATACTCTCAGCATTCTATTATTATACGCTCTTTATCTTCTTCTTCTATTATTATGCTTAATACTTAGAATAACTAGCTGCAGGGAAGGGCAGGAACAGGGCTAATAGATCCGTTAGAGCTGGCCTTCTTAGTACCTGCCCTTATAATAAACCCTTAATACGCTTCTACCTTTACCTACTCTAGGCATATAAGGTCCTCTAACACTATTAGACTATTAAATTATAATAATCTATTAGTCTTATAATCTAATCTCTAGTGTATATCTACCTCTACCTACTCTAGGTAGGTAAGTCCCTTTAACATCTTTAGGCTGTTGCACTGCAATAATCTATAAGGCTTATAGTCTAACTTTCTTAGCCTAAAGAGTTCTTCTATGTCCTACGTTCTGTAGAATAGCTTCCTAAACTATCTTTATAGCTGAAGTGCTACTGCTAATAGGTCCTTTAATAACACTGTAATAGGTGTTTAGAGGACCTATATAACTATATTATTAAGGTCTGTTATAAGACAGTCTAACAGGCGCTTCTTAGGATGCTCCTTAGTTACTTAGTCTACTATCCTTCCTGTAGTGTTAATGTCTATTGCCTTATTAAAAGGGACTAATCTTAGATGCACCTATTTATTATTACTAGTCTTATTATTGCAGACTGTTAGTGTGTGCCCTAATAACACCTTAGATACTGTATTAATACTAAGGTGTTGAAGCTGAGAGACTTAGATTGGATCGATTAGGTTGAGAAAGAAGTGATTAAGTTCCTCTGCCGATTGAAGTGATCAACCAGCGTGCTTATATACATTAATGACCAGCTCATTCTGGCTTAGCTTACTCGTAATCCTAATCAAGCAGTTCCGCCCTCAATGATCATTATCCTAACTACTCCTTCTTGTTAATCCACTGCAACACACCCCCTAGGTGCGTTACGCCAGAGACGTACCTAATCAGAAGCTGTAGCGCGGGTGTGCTTAATTGCTGTCACATGCTTTTTCTCTCCTTCACCTACCTTCACTTTCAAGCGCGAGATTGCGCTGGACCCTGATCTGCAGCTTGTGATCTAATTAAGTTTCTTAACTGCGCCTTTCCTAATTAAGTTGTTATAGCAGCTTAATCACAACAAGTGATAAATATTGCCCTCACCTTGCTCGCTCTAATTTCTCCTCTATTAACCTCCATGCCTTATAAGCGACGGACATCCACTTAATTAATACCTCGCTGATACTTCTGTACGTCCTTGCTTATCTTTAATTAATTAATGCTAACTATTTAGGAATTCTACAAGATTATCAAGAATCCTAATCTGCTCGCTCTTGCTGTTATAGTTAAGCAAAACCTAGGCAAGCGCGCTTGCAACGCCGCTGCAGTTACTAAGCTTCCAGACAATTAACCTCCTGCTGCTAACACCTGCAAGAACAAGGCTCGCTTATCTTAGGTAACTTAAAAGGTTAAGCAAAAGAAGAAGAGGGCTGCTTAAGGTGAGTAAGTCTTTTAATTTGTCTAATCAGATCTGATTAAGTTTAGATGCTATTACTATCCCCTCCAATCCTGAGTCTGACAAGGATTAAGACAACAGTAATTAAGACAACGACAATTAAGACAACAACAACGATTATGACAACGGCGCTCTGGCTGTTAGTAATCAAGGCAATAACAAGTCTGATAATCTAGACAATAAGGAGGTCATCCGTCAGCCAAAGAAGATTAAGACTACAACTAAGACTAGTTCTGTGAAGTTAATTAGTTAATCGCACTACTGCACTAAGTGCACTAAGCGTTAGTGCAAGGGTAAGGATCGCGTCTGCTCTAATAAGCTAGGTTCTCTTGCTTAGCGTTGCGTCTAGTGCAAGACTCACTAGTGCATCCCTAAGTAAGTTTATAATCCTTTTTAGTTTAATTAGTACTAATCAGTTCAGCTCTAAGGAGCTCTAGGATTAGTCTAACAATCTTTTCCAGAGGATTAACGGTGGTCTTAGTAAGAGGAATACTAAGGAGATTAAGGATAAGCTCTAGGAGGATGCTAACACGTACAAGAAAGCTTGCAAAGAGGAGCTTTGCTCTGCTCAGAACACCCTAAACGCGGCTTGTTAATCAGGCACTGCGCTCCCTCAATCTTCTCCTGCTTAGTTAATCACCCGCCCTAGCTCCACGCGTTAGTCTCCTTACATTCACTATAGTAATCTAGATCTGCTCTCTAATCCAAACAACAATGCTCACTAGCCCTTGTCTATAGATTAGCCCTTTGTTCCTAACATAATCAGCTCAGCCTATAATCCTTAGACTCCTTCTTATTAGGATTAATCTTTCCTTAGTAATTAGGGTCTGACTCCTTCCTATTAGGGTAGATCATTTTTCGTTGCTTAGGGTCTAAATCCTTCCTACTAGGGTAGATCGTTTAGTAGTAGTCAGGCTAAGAGAGTCCCTGTTAATCAGATTAGATTAAACACTAGTACTTGTAGTAAGTTTGTTCCTTATATCCGCTACATCACCTAGAACAAGTAGAACAACATCTTGTTAATTGTCTGTTGCAACACCACCAAGACTATCCGCAAGGCGCTTAAGCATCTAGAGTTTAAGTTGCCTAGTCCCTAGTGATTGGGTGATCTGACCTAATCTAATTAAAAATCCTCTGTAGAGGCAAATAGTTGTTTATTAGTTTTTTATGTAAGACTATATAGATCCCCTTAGATTAATTATAAAAGACCTCGTTAAGGCATAGCTTTAGTAGCTGTTAGATAAAATACACACACAGATTAACTCTAATCTTAATCTTATGTACTGTTAATTATTCTGTAAATGTTAATTAATCCCTTAAACTAATTAAACTGTTGTTAAGTAAGTGCTTTTGTTAATCTATCTGCTGGCATGTCCTTAGTTTCTAGGTAACTAATCTAGATTAAGCCTTTAGCGTATTCCTGTTTAAGCTACATATTTTAGATGTCTACATAATGCAGCTTTGTTGTAATTTGATTATTTAATCTAATAATTAGTCTAATTGTTTGTTAGTTATTGCACTAAATATTCTAGACCTTATCTAGATCTAGGGTGAGTTCTGTAAAGAAACGTTTAATCGCTATAGTCTCCTTTGCTACTTCACTTAGTGCAATTAGCTTAGCTTCTGTTATTAATGTAGTAACTGTGCTCTGTCTAGCGGCTTTCTAAATAATTAGTCCTCTAAATAGGATAACAATATATCTGTGTAACAATCGCCTTGTATCTAGATTATCTGCAAATAATGCATCTGCGCAGATTGTTAGATCTAGTCTGTTATAGTTGCTGTACTTAATTCCTTTATGTCTTATTCTGTACAGGTACATAATTACCTGTTTAACCGCCTTAAAATGTTGTTTGCTTAGGTTTATAAGGTAGTAAGATAACTTAGATACAGCAAAAGCTACGTCTAGTCTGAGCATAATTGCAGTGTAGAGAACTAATCTAACCTTTTCTTAGTAGGCCTTAATTTCTTGCTTCGTTGCCTCCCTAGGGTTCTTAATTAGCTCCTTAGATAGAAGTGGTGTTAGTAGATAAGTGGCATCCTCTAGGCTAAACTTCTTAGTAATCTTATTAATGTATGCGTTATAGATCAGAGTAATAGTCCGTTGTTTCCTGTTCCTGATTACCCTGATCCTAAGGAACCATTCCACCAGTCCCTGCTCTTAGATCTTGTACTTAGTTATAACCTTCTTCCAGACCTGCTTAGCTTCCTTCTTATAGTCCTTGTGATAGATTAGAAGGATGTTGTCTACATAGAATAGGACTAGAATGTTTTAATTAGAGCTGTAGAACAAGTATAGTTCCTCTATGCTTAACGTGAGCCCGATTAATTAGAGTGTGTTTAAAAACTCCTTGTACTAGAGCAGTAGCAATTCCTTTAATCTATAGAGTGCTTAGTTTAATCTTACTCTGTATCCTAGCTTCTTATATCTATTAGGAAGATCGCAAATAACTAGATTGTCTTTTGTAATCAGAGCGTTGAGAAAGGCTCCTACTACATTATATTGCTTAACCTCAAGATCAAACTAAGCAGCGATTGCTATTGCTATTCTAAACAATTGTGCTGCAAGTGTTGCTGCGTATGTTGAATTAAGCGTGTAGATCTCTTAGAGATCACCCCTTACTACAATCCTTACCTTGCACTTAAGGAAATATCTATCTTAATTAAACTTATATGTCTATACCCACTTAAGTGGCAGTAGACAATCACCTAGTCCTAATGTAGGTACCTCTGTCCAGGTCCCTTTCTTTATTAGTTAATTAATCTCCTTCTTAGATGCATCTGTAAACAGAGAGCAAAGTAGGTGTTAGATTATCTGTTTCTATATATTTAGTAGTGGTTGTAGATTATCCTAATACAGTTAATCTATTTGTGTATTGCTCTTAGTTGTTAAGCTAATTGTTGTTAATGCTATAATAATTGCGTTTATAGTCTTATAGCTAGATTAATTGTCCCAGTCCTTATTAACGCCTAGAAGATATGTGTTTTAGAAGCTTAGCCAGCGTGTGCTTCCTTTAGTATAATTAGTAATTAGTGCGTTAACACTTCCACCAGATCCACCCCCTACCTAATTGCTAAGATTGCGTTGTTAACGCTGTGGCAGATATGTCCTTACTAATCTAGTTTCTAGAGCCTGCCCTTATAGTCTCTGGCTTAATTAAAGTAGTTAGGTATCCTTAGCTTCGCCTAGCGTTGCAGGAACAACATAGCTAGATTAAGAGGCTAAGTTGTTTAGGCGCTCTAGCCTTAAACCCTGTAACCTAAACTAGTTACTAGAGACAGATTAATCAGTCCTTACAGACAGGTGCACCCCCTGTTAATTATCTGCTCCTATGCAATCTTAGCGATCGCCCTCCCCTGCCCTTCTAGACACCTAATTAACTAGGTCTAGAGTAGCGTCTAGGGTAGCTAGCCTATTATATCCTAACTGACCTGCTTAGATTTCTAGATAATTGCTGGCCTAGCTATCATCCTAAGCAGTTTCTTCTAGCTTAACGTCCTAATCTTGTAGTAGGCTAGCTACACTATTATTTAATTGTTCTAGATCACCCCTAATCTCTTAATTAGTAGTCAGTTAGTTATTCTGTGCTGGCTGTATCCGCTCCTTAAGGCTAGGTACCTTAATGTCCTAACCTAGATCGTCTAATTCTCCGTTATGCAGGATTTCCACAATCTTAACTGCTTAATCCTTTGGCATCTCTTCTTTAAGATCTTAATAGAAGAGGCGCTTATTAAAGGTAACGTTCCTTGTAACAATCACTTAATTAAGCGTAGGTACCTATATCGTGTAGATGTTAGATAATTAATATCTAACTAGGTACCTAATGTGTCTGCGTAGATTAACCTTAAATCTATGCCTGTTGTGATTAGCTGCCCTGTCTAGCTTAAGTAGATAGGCTCTGCAGCTGTAGGCGTATACTCTGCTCTAGTCTAGGCGTAGATTAGCTGTCTAATCCCTAATCTGAGCTGGTTAGTAGTACTTGAACTAACCCTTAGTAAACTAAGTGTCTAAGATCTTGTTTAGTAATCTATATCTGTAGGAAGCAGATAGGCTTATATTGTACAAGTATGCAGCTGCTCTTATAATCTCTAGCTACAATTATTAAGGCAGGTTTAATCTAGCTCGCATCTTAATTAACTTAGTAATTAGCTCTTGTCTAGCCCGTTCCGCTGATCTGTTTAGTTCATAAGTGTAGGAAGGAGGTGTAACAATCCTTATTCCTTGCTTATCTGCCTATTCTTAGTAGAGTAATCAACCTCTCTATAGTTGCGTTGCTGTATTGTTATCCTGTTAGATTTTAACAATATTTAGCTTATACTTTCTCCTAACTATCTTCTTAAATGTCGTGATTACACGCATAATCTCCTGTAGCAACTTGCTCTAGATCAGCTTAATAAAGAGCTTGCTAGAGAAATCTTCTTTTGTAATCAGTGCCTACTTCTTATTAAGTCTGCCTGTTGGCATATTAAACAGATCCTATAATATGCGGTAGAATAGCTAGGGTGATCGCTCCTTTAGTCTTCTAGATATAACCTGCTTAGCATAAGTAATTAAGCAGTCTGCGCATCAAGAACGGCTAATCCTACTAATCTATACATTCTAGGCTGCCTTGACTAACTCTTATAGAGCAGTTTTCCCTAAGTAACCTAATTGTTTATGCTACAGCTCTTTATCTCCTGTTCTTACTTAGGATTTATAGGAGCTAGCAATTGCATTTACTATTAATTAGCTTAATAGATAAAAGTTAAACTTCTTGTATTTAAGAAATACAAGGTTGTAAGCGCTGTGGAGCGTTGCTATAATCACGTTGCGATTAGGTGTTCTAAGCCTAAGAGTATAGTTATATCCTAGGTACTAGATCCCTACCTTCTTAAGCTGTTCCTCTAATACAATGTTAATGTAGAATCCTTTAACTACCTTTACGTCTTTAAGCAGCAGGTCCTCTGTTCTTAGACCCTTCTTGCCTAACATAATTAATCTAATTAGTTAGTGACCTGTTCTGCTCACAGTAAGCGACTGCGTTCTAGCATTAACAGTTTTAATTAATCTTAATAGCTTAAAGGTTCCTAGAACCAGGAAATCTAGGTTATTAACTAAGTGGACTGCTCCTCCTCTATCTAGTATAGTGCTCTTAGCTAGTAGATGAACAAAGTAGGTAGTGCTAAAGATTCCTAGTATCTTAAGATTACTTAGATTAATTACAGCGCATGTTACAGCTCTAGGATAGTTAATTGTATCCTTACCCTTAGAGGGTTGTTTACTGTTATTCTATCTATAGTTCTTAACTTGCTTACAGAGGGCGTTCTACTTAGGCTTGTTATAGCGTTCCTTAATCTTCTTCTTATTAAAATTAGAGAGAGTGATCTTTAGCAATCTGTAGGGGGTTGATCCTGTAATTGCAGCCTGAAGACGCCGGCAGTTAATTAGATCCTAGAGATAACCTAATCTAATTTGTCTGCACAGACAGTTCTTTCAGTCCTTTTAGTTCTGTAATTAATCTAATAATCTACTGTAGGTTGCAAAGACTAAGGCTCCCTTTCCTTTTATACTACTAATTGTCTGTTCCTGCAGTATTATTGTAAAGATCTAAGCAAGGTTGTTTATTGTTAGACTGCTCCTTCTAAGCGCAGCGTCTATCACTAGGTGTTGCTTTATTAATCAGGACTATTCTAGAGCAATCCTTAGGGTTAGTGCATTAAGAAAGTTAGTAAGCGCGAGCTAACCTTCTATCTTAGTTACTTTAAACGCCTAAGCTTTTCTGTACAGGATCTGCTATTTATTAAACCACTTTTCTAGGTTTATTCTCCTAGATTAAGCTTTCTTAAGGTAAGCACAATACTGCTCCCTAACTAGGTTTATAGTGTTATTGTTTATAGGAGCTAGATTAGCTTTAAGCACTTAGACCAGGGCTTAAGGGGTGGATTTGCTAGAATTAAGTAGCTTAATTAATACTAGACCTATTAGATTAGGCAATACAGTCTTGGTTATCCACTCCCTTAGATTGCTTAATTTTGCTGCTGTTCTAGTCCACTTTAATATAGCTACTTTCTAACGCCTAACCTTCTCCAGATAGATCCTGAGTGCGTGTTTGTACTCCGCTTTAGTAAGACTATGTCCTAATCTGCTAACAAGATTAAGATTGTTGTCTGATCCTCTATTCTCTGGCTCATTATTAGGTTGGATTAGTAGTTCTGGGTACTTAGGTTCTTGTTTATTAATTAGAAGTATAGTTTTTGCGTCTGGATTAATCTGATCTTATATAGCTTTGTCGCAAGCATTTAGCTTAAGTTAAGCAAACCACGTAGGCTAATCAGATCTGGATTTGAGCAGGAGCGTGCTCGCTTGAATTGGAGCGTTGTAATCTATAGTGGAAGAAGTTAGATTAGAGGGGAGTTGTTAGAGAAAGTGATTGATCTTGATTAAGCCTTCCAGCCGTAAAAGTACGCAGTGGAAATCAACTAAATAGTTCTGCAACCAGGCTTATAACTGTTGAAGCTGAGAGACTTGGATTAGATTGATCAGGTTGAGAAAGAAGTGATCAAGTTCCTCTGCCGATTGAAGTGATCAACCGGCGTGCTTATATACATCAATGACTAGCTTATTCTGGCTTAGCTCACTCGTGATCCTGATCGAGCAGTTCCGCCCTCAATGATCATTATCCCAACTACTCCTTCTTGTTAATCCACTGCGACATAAGGCTACAGACTAATTAGGACAGGTCTACAATTTTAGTATTATTAATTATAAGCGAAGGGCCTACAGAGGCAGAATCTGTTACCTTAAATATAGCTGCTAACACTGCCTAAGAGAAGGCATTATTACTAATAAGTCCTACATCCTTATCTAGGTTATATATATACTAGATTAATGCTAAGTTGTTGCTAATAGATCCTTAGAGTGTATCTTTGTACAGGAATAGGCAAACAGTCTCTAGTAGGTTAACCTTGCGTCTACTCTGTCTTAACTAATTTCTAACGCTGTCTATAATTGTCTAGATAATGGACATACTCCTTATCTTTAGCATAATTTCTTTTAGGTGTTTTAGAGTACCCTATTAGAGACGTCCCTACTTATTAACAAAGACCTATTAATTCTTAATAAGCTTCTGTTCAGTAGGGCAGTTATCTTTTATATATTCTATCTCCTTACACGCATAGCACTGCAACTGCAGTTAGGGTCTTATATTATAGTTCCTGCGCACTGTGCTAGTTAAATAAGTCTATATCTATCCCCTATACAGTAGCTGTGCTTAGTATTATTATTATTATTATAGCAGAGGACAGCTGTATGCTAGTGTATGCACTAGTAAATACCTCTGCACTAGCACTAAGGTTCTGTTAAGGTGTACGCTAACGCTATTAAGCCTTGTCTCTAATTCTTGCTGCACCTTAATGTACAATAGGAGTTCTGCCTTATAAGGTTCCTAGAGTGCAAGACTAAGGTTTATACTATTAAGCTTAATATAAGTAAACTTCTCTATAAGGTTATTAACCTCTAAATATGTAGGTTTATAACCTAAAGGCATCTGTACTTTACATTCTCCTTAGGGTCTCCTAGTTGCTATTAGGTGCTAGCGCTGCTGCAGGATCTTAGTATCTAGCTAGGGCGCTTAGAACAGCTAAGGCACTAGACCTAACAGAACATTAGGGTTCGTAGCTCCTTCCCTAGTCCTAGCAGATTTCTTGCTTCTGAACGCTAGGTTAAATGCCTTAGTCTTAGCCTCCCTTAATGCAGCCTTTAAGAGGAAAGCTACTAGTTCTAAGAACTTAAAATCGCTTAGCTGCATAAGCGTGACTTTAAACCAGTTTAACACTTTACTTAGGCGCTGCTTGCTTAGTCCTTTAGTAAGGTAGTAGCCCTTTGTTGCACAACCGAGCCACTGGCTCCCTAATGTGGTGCTCGATACCTTGGTAGGTTAGGATCGAGCGGCCCTAATGCAGATCAGCAGCTCGGAGCTGCTTATACGCAGCCAGCAGCTCGCTTAAGCTGCAGTCACGTAATCCACACAGATTTCCTTTGTATATAGACTCTATTTCGCACACAGATAGATAGGTACTAATTAAATACAATCAATTACCTAAATATAGTCTCGCAAGCTCGTTACACCCTTATACTCTATTAGGATAGTATCTGCGTCTAGGCAGCAAATAAAACAGGGTCTAAAGGCGTCTAGATATCCTTAGAGGGACAGGTTGTCCGTAACAGAGCATTAGGCACACTAGGCCCTTAATAACTCTTTAGTTTCTTTGCGTTAGGCCTAGTCTTAGCTGTAGAAACGCTTACGCAGCCCCTTGCAGATAAGGGTCTAGTTATTCTTATCTTTAGCGTTAATAAACTTAAGGATGCTAAGTTTAATAATCTCCTAGCAATTATAGTTGCAGTAACTAAGGACGCAAAGAATACAGTCCTTAATAGTCTATTAGTAGAGCTCTAAGCACTGCTTAATCTCCTTAAGGAAACAGGTAATATTCTCTCTATTAAATAGAAGAGGGGTTTCTGCAAAAGGGGCGCGTTTGTTGACATATATGCGCCTGTTCTCTAGGGCAATATTACTAACCCCTCCTATAATAAGCTTAAGCAGGTTGCAAACTTCCTAGTTAGCTAGGATGTCTATTAGAGCTGTCTTAGTCTTAAGAGTTTTAGAAGTCTTTAGCAGTTCTTTAGACTATCTTAAGAGTTTATTAGGTAGCAGTTCCTAAGAGTTATTAGACAGAGTATCTTCTCCTAGTAAGATAGGAGGTCCTGCAGCTAAGGGGTTCTCTAATCCTAAAAAATTATTAGGGTTAATTCCTATAAGTTTATTAAAGTGTTAGTTAGAAATATTAAGGTTGCTTAGAAGCTAATTAAAGGCTGCAGTAATAAGGGCAAGTGCAACAATTATAGTAATACAAAGGAAGGCAAGGAGCTATTAGATAAGGCTGCTAAGCTAATGTTTCTATAGTATCTCTGTAGTAGTTGTATAGGCTAGTTTCTAGATAGCTTATACTATTGTTAGCTATATAGGTGTCTGTCTAGGCCTATTAGGGTGCAGCTTAACAGCCTGCTAGGGCTTACTATTTACAGAAGGTTCGTATAGTTTAGTCTGTGCTAGGAATGTTAGTATATAAGAGCGCAGTTTCTTATTAGCATCTCTACGCGCTGTGCGTAGGCCTAATAAAGACTTTAGCCTTATAATTATATTAGCTGCTTTGTGTATCTATACTTAACTGCTTTAAGCTAGTCTAGGGCTTGCGCATATTCTATATTGATTTTTAGGGTCTGTAAGGTCCCTATAATGCTAGTAGCTAAAGGACTGTTCTGTGTATCTTGCTATTCTGTTAGTAGTTTTGCCTAATAGGCTACTAGGGTCTCTAAGACTGTTGCTGCAGATGTCCTAAGGACTAAAGCTAAGGTATTTAAGTTGCACATTAGTTGCTATTTATAAGGGAATGTTATGCTTAATGCATATTAGGTAGGTAAGTTGTTAATTCTCTCCCTGCACTAAGCCCTAATAAAGTATTAGGCTTGCTACCTAGTTATGTGCTGTCTAGACCCCTAATAAGCCGATCCTTATTAGGCTTAACCTTACGTGCTAGCTACTTTACTCTACTACAATATAACTAAGGCAAGGCCCCTAACAAGGTTAACGCCTAGATAGACAATTTTAATAAGTTTAAAACCAAGATCTAACTAGTTTTTAGAATCTTAAACAAACCTTTAATTGCGCAATATAAGATTTAGTGCATCTATTAAACTAAGTTAGCTGCTAATTATGCTGCAGAGTTCTAGCAGCTATCTGCTAACACTAACTAAGACAACACTGCACTAATAACTATATTTAGACAAGACCTTAAGCCTAAGGTTAGGGAAGAACTAATACGCACTAGCGGTAGTACAGAAACCCTTAACAACCTTATTAACACAGCAATTAACATTAATGTTAAGCTCTTTAAGTTATAATAGGAACTTAGAGAAGATTTTTAAACGCGCGTAGTCTTAACTAACAAACGCCTGCTACTACGCAATTTATAGCCTAACAACAACCTTAACTATAGACAGCGCAGCAATTACTAACCTAATATAGGACAACATATCTATAATAATACTGCAAGTAAATACTTTAGACCTATAGCTATAGATCTATGTAACATTAACAAAGGACCTAATAGATAGGACAAGAAGCAGAACAAGGGAGGCAACTAAGATAAGTCTAGAGTTACCTGCTATAATTATAGGAAGACTAGATATCTTGCCTATAACTGTTATATAAAGAACAAGGTAGTCTAATAACTAAACATACTAACTACTAGCAATAATAGGATTAGTAGTAAATAGGAAGTTCTTACTAATAACATAGGACGTCTTATAGAAGACAAGTATTTTAGATTTAATAGCAAATATATTAAGCATTTTAAGAAGGACATAGCTAGAAATAACTACGTCTGCAGAGCATGTAACAGAGCACCTACACCTTACTAGGAAGAGGACCTTCTAGTAGTGCAAGTCTCCTATAGGGGAGGCGCTGTACAAGTTACCTATAGAAAACAACACAAAATTACACTAAATATTTATTATAATAAGTACCTATCCTTCTGTAATATACTATAAAAGGGAGAAAGTAATAAGAACTAGTATAACTGCGCGCTGCGTTAGTATAACACACAACAGTCTTGCTATAACATAAATAATAATAATAATAGCATATACTAAGCACTTACCGCCTTAATAGATATTCTAACTAAAAGTCTACAGGAAACTAAGGCATAGCTTAAGAAGATCTTAAAAGGATATTAGAACTAGGGAAGACAGACTAACAACGTCACTCTATAACCTGCATTTAGGAAGGATTATAAGAATGCTCTTATTGCAATCAACAACATCCTAAAGACAGAAGATTATTTAAGCAATAAGTAGGTTTAGGAGTAGGCACAGAACAACTACACTACCTTAGACAGAGTTTAGAAATCTAATAGTAACTAGAAAGGGCTTAACAAACTAGAGTTCAATTAACAATCTATAAAACTCTAAAGTTCTAGAATATAATATAATCTAGATTACTGTAATAAGAAGCATAGATTACTTTCTTAGACATCCTGCTTATATAACTAATCTAACACCTACTATAGCAATAAAGTAGTAGAAAGATAGTTTCCTAGCATGCAACTACTCTGCTATAAATAATAGTATAAATACAAGAACTACTTCTGCAAAGTACACCTTTAAGATAAACGCACTAGAGAGCACTTCCTTAGAGAAGTAAACACACAGACTATATCTATAAAGTACCTTATAGTTAACAACAAATACTTTAATAAGAACTACTAATACTGCCTAAATAAGAAATGTTTACTGCACTAGGTTATTAAGAGATAGAACAGCTACAGACTAGACAGCTCTTTTTTAAAGCTATGCTAATAAGCGCTAGGGATAAATCTATTAATTCTATTTAGATTAATTATCTTATTAGACTTATAATTAAACTAGGCAGAGTTATAATAAAGGCATTAATAGACTAAGGTGCTTAGGGAAACTATATATCCTGCACAGCAGTAGAATAAGCTAGACTTATGCTACAGTAAAATATAAATCTATACCCCTTATAAGTAGCTAACAGAGAGCTAATGCTAGAGGAAGAGAATGTTACGCTTAAAGTCTAAGGTGCACTGTTACGAACCTTAGAAGGGGCATAGCAAGAAGATAAGAGGAGGTAGGATTAATAGCACTCAGGGACAACCTAATAGTCTTTAAGAAGGTTAGCATTAGAGGAACTAATAACGCAGTAGCCCTGCATGTTCTAAAGCCTTAGCAGAACGCTATATTAGAACATATATTCTATATATTCTAAGGAATCCTACAATGTTCTATTGTGTGTTAAATTAGAACAGTACTAGAATATTAGAACTAGCGTAGAACACGCACAAGTATATAGCAAGTATGAACACAACCCTTATAGTTTGTGTTTAATCTTGTTAATTAAGTTTGTCTTTAGATCTTAATTAACCTTTAAGCTAGACAGTCTACTCTGTACTACTTATTGTTACCCCTGCCTTTAAGACTAACAGATTATATCTGTACATCTTATTGCAAACTAACCCCTTTAGCTTCCTGTTACTATATTTATCCCTAAGAACTTACATAATTAGTGCTTATATGCTTTGCTTAAAGTACAACTTTAATATGCACCTCTATAACTATAGGATTATACAGAGATATCAGACCTAGATATCCTTAGGACAGCTGCCTACAACATTATACTATAACTACTATAGTTAAGGAAGCACAACTAATATATTAACTAGGCAAAAAGAACACTTTAATTTAACAGGTATAGATATAGTACTGCTACATACTACCCTATGCAACCTACGCTAGAGTTAGTAGATAAGAAGAAGATTAACAATATCTCTTTAATATATAAGACGTGCTACATTAGAGCAGTTAATTATATAGACTAGAAGAGCCCCCCTATAACAATTAAGAAGACTAAGAGTACACCTCCTACTATACTATATATGTATTATTAGTACACCTAGATATTAAAAGAAGAGCTATCTGCAAAAGCGCTACCTAGGCATTAACCTTAAGATTGCAAGATTATACTTAAGGAAGGGAAAGAACCACCCTTTAGGCCTATATACTAACTATCTAAGACAGAACTTAAGATATTGTATAAGTATATGCTAGAAAACCTTGTAAAAGGATTTATTAGGAAATCTAAATCCCTAATAGGATTCTCTATTCTATTAATACTAAAGAAGGACAGCAAGCTTAGGCTTTGCGTTAAATACTGGGAATTTAATAATATTATAATTAAGAATTGTTATCTGCTACCTAATATCTCTAAGTTGCAAGACTAGTTGTTAGAAGTAAAGTTCTTTACTGCACTTAATCTACGCAGAGCATATGACCTTATATGCATAAAGAAAGGCAAAGAATAAAAGACAGCGTTTAGAAACAGTTATAGTTATTATAAGTATATAGTTATGCTATTTAGGCTAACTAATGCACTAGCTGTTTATTAGGCACTTATTAACAACATATTATAAGAGCAGCTAGACATTGCTATAGTAGCATACCTTAATAATATCTTAGTATATAGTTAGATGCTAGAAGAACACAAAGTCTATATAAGACAAGTGTTAGAACGCTTAGCAAGAGCAGACCTTAGGCTAAAGCTAGAGGAATGCAAATAGCACAAAGATAAAGTTAAGTTCTTTAGCAATATTACAGGAAGATACAGAGTTAAGATAAGCAATAAGACAATCTGTATTATAAAGGATTAGCTAGCACCTACTTTAGTTCAAAGGAATCTAGGAATTCCTTAGGTTTGTTAACTTTAACTAACGCTTTATTAAGGACTACTCTACTAAGGCCTTACTGCTTATATAACTTATGCAGAAGAATACACTATTTAAGTAGGAAAAAGTGTAAGACAACGCTTTCTAGTTACTTAAACAAGCATATATAGAGCTACCTATATTAATTGCATTTAAGAGCAGTAAACCCGCACGCATTAAAACAGATGCCTTAGATCTAGCATTAGGAGCTTGCATAACGCAAGAACAAGACAGATAATAGCACCTAGTTGCCTACTACTTAAGGAAGTTAACAGCACTAGAAGAACACTATAATATGCACAACAAAGAACTTATAGCTGTTTTTAATGCGTTATAATACTAGAGAGTCTATGCAGAAAGCTGCTTAGAGCTTACTATTTATACAGATTACAAAAACTTAGTACATTTTACTACTACTAAGGTTCTAAACTAACAACAAGTTTGCTAGTTAGGAATGCTTAGCTAATTTAGGTTTAAGATTCTGTATATGCTAGGAAAAGAAAACAGCAGAGCAGACGCTCTTAGCTAACGCGACAACCTTGTAGGCAAAAAGACAATCAATTAGTTTGCTATTCTTAGAAAAAATTTAGATAGGTCCTTAGGGCTATCCTAGCAACTTAACCTAATAATAGTAGTTTAAGGAGAACATTATATACTATTATAAGTACTAGCAGAACTACAGGAAGAAGTTATTAGCAGTTAGTACAATAACCTGCTGCATAAACACCCTAGCATTATACAAATAATAGAACTTATTAAAAGATATTATAAGTTTCTAAATATGCGCAATAAGGTTAGTAAGTTTATTAAGAATTGTGTAAGCTATTAGCAAAACTAATATAGCACACATGCTAAGTATAGAGAAGTATAAGCAATAGAGCTACTAACAGCACTATAAACAAATATTATAATAAATTTTGTTACCTAGCTACCTATCTCTAAGGATCCTGTTATAGAAAACGCCTATAACTTAATTTTTATTATAGTAGACTAATTTACTAAGTACGCTAAACTAGTACCTTTTGGACACAGCTATACTGCTAAACAGCTAGCGCATGTCTTTAAAGATTGCATTATTTGCTACTATAGCATCCTAGAATTAATTATTAGCAACAAAGATAAGCTTTTTGTGTTAAATTATCAGACTATACTTCTTGCAGCAATAGGTACTAAGAAGAAGCTTTCTATAGCCTATTATCTGCAGACAGACAGACAGACAGAATAAGTAAACTAGACGATAAAGACATACCTCTAGATCTACTGCAATTAGCAGCAAGACAACTAGGTTTTCCTACTGCCTAGGGCATAAATTGCATATAATAATAAGCTTTTAGAAGTAATAGGCTATATGCTGTTCTTTGCAAACTACAGCAGACAGCTAAATCTCTTTATAAGGTTATTAGACAGCAGTATCTAAACATAATTAGTAATAGCCTTAGTTAAAGCACTAAAGGAAGTATACAAAGAATTGCTTAATAACATTGCTAAAGCTTAGTCAAGAAGCATCTCTTATGTTAACAAGAAATAAAAAACAGCGCCTCTACTAAAGGAGGTAGATAAAGTGTATCTTCTTATAAAGAACCTACGCACACAGCAACTAATAAAAAAACTAGACAAAGTTAAGGTTAGACTATTTTTTATTTCTAAGCAAATTAGCCTAGTTAACTATTAACTTGCGCTGCCTAAAGATGCAAAGATCTACTTAGTGTTCTATATCTTGTTGTTAGAACTAGCTAACTCTACAACTCTAATCTAGAAGGACTTCTACTACTAAGCTAATAGCAAAGATAAGTAGGAAGTTAAAAAAATAATAATATAATAGAAGAAAAGATGAAACACTAAATATCTAGTTGAATAGTTAGGATACCCTAACTTAGAAAACACCTAGGAACTAGCTACACACCTTATAAACTGCTAGCAGATGTTAAAGGAATTTAAGCAGGCTAATCAGGCACTGCTACGTTTAGGTTAAGCTAGTAATCTAGCAGGAAGTCTTTAAAGGCACCCTAGGTACTAGGCAACAACATAATGCCCTTAGACGGACTGTTAAACGCTATAGTACCCTTACCTAACTCTTGCTCCACTATGCTTTGTTCCTCTATAGATGTAGCCTCTTTAGCGCAATAATCTAATAAATCTATTTGCTAACGCAACTACTCTTTGCGCGCACATGCAACCTATAACTCTTCTAATGCCTTCTTAGAGGCCTTAAGCGCTTTGTTCTGCACTTTATAACTTTCTTTTATCAACGCTTGCAACTTCTCTTTCTTTATTATAAGTTGTGTAAACTCTAACTAAGTTACGCGTATATCGCAACGCTAGCTATGCTTTAGGCATTTACTACACTTCCCCAAGCAAACATAAACCTTGCACATATATTTGTGCTTTTTATAGGTTAAACACTTTAAAACTATAGTCTCTCTAAAGGATTTAATAAATTTGTATAAATAATAACAGTAGACTGTACTTAACTTAGAAGGATGTTTAGGCAGTGTTAACAACTTACCAGCTAAACAAGGCGGGGCTAACGTTATATAAATTAGCTTAACAGACTAAGCTAGGATAGAAGGGGAATAGTGTTACGATCCTTAGAACACGAAGGGTTATAACAAGAATTACACCCTAGTGTAGCACGGCAGAATTACTAATAAAGGTAATTACATGTAGGAGACAAGGCACTAGCTACTAAGCAGGTTTACATCACATAACACTAATTAGAGCAGGTTTACCCTACTGTTCCAGAACCAGCACTCATCCCCGAGACCCAATCGAACTAGTACAATATTGGACTTCGTCCAGGTACGACTTCAACAAGTTCTAGACACGTTATAGATAGCTGCAGCGCGTTATTCTAAGAGTTTTGCGTCTTGTTCAAGAGCTTAAAGCGCAAGCTGTATCTAACGCTCTTTTAATACATTAAACTGTAGTTGTTAAGGAGGCATTAGTGTAGGAAGGAGTTTTAGTAGGATCTTGGCAAAAGTGGCCCGCTTGCCTAGGTGGTCTGCTTGCCCTACATATATGTTATAAACATTTATAATACGTCTTTAGGAGGACGTTTTTTTATTAGACTAGGTTAAACTACCTTTTTAAGCGCTAAGTTATGTTGTTTTAAGCTAACATACCTAACGGGCGAGTCGCCCACACGGGCGAGTCGCCCACTTTTGCCAAGACCCTACTAAACCTCACCCTATTATAGCCTAAAACACCGCACTTTAGCGCTGCATAAGGTAAAACAAGCTGTAATATTACTTAAAGACCTCTTCTACTTTATTCTTGCACGTTTGCGCATTGTGCCCACCCTCTCTGCACTGTCTACAGCGTTGTTGCAATAGTTCACCTCCTTTAGCGCGCACCCGCTTCTTCTGCTTCTTGCTATCACAACGCGCCCTAAACTCCGCTAGAGCTGCTAACTGCTAGCCTTCCTTAACTAGAAGGGACCCTCCCTCTTAAATTCGCTTCCTTTTGTGCGATTTGCGTTGTGTAGTAGCCTTAGCAGCTGCTTTAAGCTTACAGATGCGTTTTTGTGCCAGCACAAGCTTATATAACAGAATAGCTCCCCCCTTTGCGTAGTGCTCAATTGCACTAAGAACAGAGGTAGGCAAGCTGCCCTGTTCTCTCTTATACTTATCTTAAATCAGAGTTAATTGCGACTTAATTTCTAGGGTATTGCTTAGGGTTTGCAACTGCCAGGGCTTATTGTTTATAGGGAGTAGTAGTAATAGAGTGCGCAGCTTCACATTAAGGGTTAATATAACCTGTTTTAGGTTAAAGGGGACTAATCTAGCCCCTTAGAACCCTCCTTAGATGTTGCTAGCAGTAACTGCTTTCTTATAAGCTGCTTTAAAGCATAGCAGGAACTCCTGCTTTATAATATAGTTAATCTAGTTGCAGATAAGCTTATTAACCTTATCCCTATACGCCTTCTTTAGGGGGGCAAAACAACCTACATTAAGAGGCTGCAGGAAGTGCAATAAGTGCAGAGGCATGCATACAGGTACAATCTTATAATCCTTACAGTATTACTAGAATTCTGCAGAGTTATAGCTCTTATAACTGTTAATTATTAGCATATAGTAGGTACTAACAGTGCGCGTCTTTGTATGCCTGTTAAAGTGCTTTAACTAGTTAAAACTAAGCTTGTTAGTAGTCTAGCTGTTCTTAGAGATAGCAATAACCTAATCTTAGGGCAGGTTATTGTCTTTGTACTAGTTAGACTAGTAGTAGCATGCTTTAAAGATAATATAGGGCAGAATAGGCCATCTAGTAGCGTTAATGCCCTAGATAACTGTTACCTACTCTCAGTTGCCTAGCTAGACCTGCTTTGCTTGTCCTAGCTTCCCTGCATCTGTAACAACTTTCCTACTACTTATCTAGCCTATTATAAAGCCTGTCTTATTAAAGCTGTACGTGTTATTGTCTAGGATACTATACTTAGCTTTAATGTTAGCTATAAGGCTAAACTAGCTCTGTATAACCTCAGGATCCTCGCAGAGGGCTTGCTTGTAGTTGTACTTGCAATTAAAGACTGCTTTAAGCTCCTCCTAACGCAAAATAAATATACTAGCCTAGTTTAAGCCAACAGGGGCTAGACTGCGCTCTTTTTACAGAGAATTAGCTATATTAGCTACAGCTGCAAGCTAGGGGGACTTTCCTTGCGCAACTAGCTTAAGTATATACATAATAATTACCTGCTCTTTATTATTAGTTAGATTCTATAAGTTAGCTATAGTATTAACGCGTGAAGGTTGTCTAGCAAGTTAGTTACGTAGAGTAGTTTAGAGCGTGTTATAGATAGCTACAGCGCGTTGCACTAAGAGTTTTGCGTCTTGTTTAAGAGCCTAAAGCGCAAGCTGTATCTAAGCTTCCTTTAACGCGTCTGTCTGTTGTTGTTATAGAGGCATTAGTATAGAAAGGGTGTTTTAGTAGGGTCTTGGCAAAGGTAGGCGACTCGCCCATATAGGCAACTCGCCCGTTAGGTACGTTATAATAGAGCAATATTTAGTAGAATTTTAGGGGAAGTAATTGTCTCGCCTATTAATACTTTGCCTATAGTGTATGTTACAATAAAACAAACCCCTAAGTAGCATAACAGGCTAGTTGCAGCTACACATCTAGCTGCAAGGGTCTATAAAGAAGTTGCATAGAGGTAATCAAGAACGCCTTTGCCACGTCAAGATGGTATGTAAGACATAAAGGAGGATGTGTCACGGACATTTCCCCATATACTGCAACTACGCCTCGGCCATGCCTCGGACGCACCCCAGGCCAAGGCAGGGTGACGCATAGGCCACTAAGTATATATCTTCTATCTAAAGCCTAAGGCTCACGCCTCAAGGATTCGTCTAATCTCTTAATACAATATAACCCATCCTAACTACTGTGTACAGCTTGCCTGCCTACATGCCCTTACAATTTAAATCCTTCCTACTTTCCTATTAGAAAAGACAGTTAATTCGCTACACAGTAGCTAAGCCTAGCCACACATACAATAGCTAGCAGACAACGCGTCCTCTAAAGCGCAATAGATATTACTAGGGGGACTCCCCCCTGCAACAACGCTAGGGAACATCCAGAGAGGCGTTGCAACAACCTTAACAGCAACAAGTTCACCCTAATAGATACGTTAGGAACTAGCAGTGCCACTGCAGCAGCTTTAAGATCCCTACGCACAATATTACTGTTGCAGCCACGCTGCTTAGAGGCCTAATCCTCTACAGCAACTAACCTACAATTATTAATCACAAAGCTGCTTAAAGCCCTAAATACAGCTAAGCTTTTAGAAGCACCTATATCTAAAATTAAGATCTAACAGCGCTAGGTAGACCGCGCAGTAGAGATACTACAACAGACCTATAGCAGAAACACCTTAGGCAAAGCCTACCCAGCCTTTAATAAGGCTAGTCAGATTATACAGGTACTAAACAACATTTAGCTAAAGCCTAGGCTAAGTAGAGAACACAAACCTCCAACCCCTTAACAGGTTAACTAGTAGGTTAAGGACGTAAATACAGCATTCTAGTACGCCTAGGTGCTAACTAATTCAATTATACACACACACTAGATCATAGGGACTATCTAGTTTAGCACACACTAGGAGTTAATACAGCAACATATTAACAAGAGGTCTATCTAGACCTAGGCCAACCTCTGCGCAGAGGAGGAGCAGATAGTTTAAGATCCTATTTTTACGCATTATAAAAACTATTAAAAGTTCTTTAGATTTAAGTAGAAATAAGACAATACTATTAACAGTTTTCTTATAAAGCTAAATAAGGTAGAGTCCCTATTACTGCACAGTTTCTCTAAGGTTAATAACAGAACAGAGGATCACAAGTTCAGAATCGCGTTTATATAGAGTAGAACTCTACCTATACTCTAGCAGGAGATCTAGCGCAATAGCGTGCTAGAACACCTAAAGGAGTAGGGAGAGTTTAAACGCACTCTCTATAACGCAGAGACAGCAGTAGGTTCTATTACACAATACTTACAGAAAGAAGAACAAGCCCCTAAGAGCAAGCGTAGACCTAGCTCCCCTCTATAATCTAAATTTAAGCGCTAGAACAGCAGGAATACAACACTAGCCTATAATAAGCCTAGGAAGCCCCTAGCTAACAGCTAGAACTGCTTCTAATCCTTTAGAGCAACGCAAAACAGTTCCTAGTAGAAGCCCTAGAACAGCAGCAACTAAACTAACAGTAATAGCAACTATAAGCTACACTAGAGGAACTAAAACCCTAAGGGTAATAACTAGCAGCAACAGCAGGGCTTAGGAAAAGCAAGATCCTAGTTGCAAACCTATTCTACCTACAGCTAGGACTAGACACCTAAGGGAAGCAAACCTATATTACAGTTATAGTATACCTATGCATCCCTAGCAAAGAGCCGCAGGCTCTCTAAGCGTTATACAACTTAGAGGCTAAAATTAACTTAGTTAACTAACAAGTATTAACACATATAGAAGTAGCACATATAACTAACTTGCGCAAGCTACAGGCTATTTTTCTAAATAACAAAGAACTGCAAATCTACAGAGCCTACTAGCTAACACTAAACTACCCTAACAGTGCTAGCGCAGTAAAGCAAGTCAGCCTATAAGTGTTCTAGTCCGCAGACTTCTAGGGTTACAACCTTATTTTAGGATACCTATAGCTCGCTAAGGCAGATCTATATATCTAATTCTCTACTAGTACGTTTAAATAGTTTAAGGACAACGCAGAGCAGATACAGATTGCCTTAGTAGAAGAACTCTTTAGTAACCTCAGCCTAGGCAAGAGACTATACCTCCTACACCTACATACCCTTAGGAATAATAAGGCAACACTAGAACTACAGCAGGAACACTCCACGCCTCTATTACTAAGGCATAAAGACAAGACGCCCTAGTCTGCATTAGTAGTGCTTACTAGGCACATATTAGATAAAGCACACAACACAATTGCCTAAATAGAGGATAAGCTAGACAAAGAGGAACTCCGCTTTATCCTATTAAGGCTACACTATAAGTAGTTTGCATTTAGCAAGTACTAATCTAGTGTCCTGCTACTACATTAAGAATTTAATTACTCTATTAAAATTAAGGAGGACGCCTGTGTACTAAACCTCCTAATTTACAACCTGTCTAGCAAGGAGCTAGATATCCTTTAGGAGTACCTTAATACAGCGCAGGCAAGGGGCTAGATCTAGCTAAGCAAGTTGCTAGCTAGTGCCCTAATACTATTTGTCCCTAAGTCTAATAGCACTATGCGTTTATGCGTAGACTACAGAAGACTAAACAAGGTAACAATTAAGAACTATTACCTAATCCCACTTATTAGCAAGATGCTTAATTACTTATTAAAAGTAAAGGTGTTTACTAAGCTAGATCTACGCAATGCCTATTATAGGCTCTAGATTAAGGAAGGCAACAAGTAGAAAACCACATTTAAGACACAATACAGGCATTTTAAATACCTTATTATACCCTTTAGATTAGCAAACACTCTAGCAACATTCTAGTTGTACATCTACAACGCCCTAGGAGGCTTATTAGATAGAATTTGCATAGTATATCTTAACAATATCCTTATCTACTTAGAAGATAAGAAGGAGCACAACAAGCACGTTAAAGAAGTGCTTAACTAACTAGTTAAATAAAGTCTTTTTACCAAAGCCAGCAAGTGCGCATTCTTAACTAAGTTAGTTAAATTCCTAGGCTTTATTGCAACGCCTAACAGCATAGTAATAGATCTAGAGCAGGTCTATACTATAACTAAATAGCCTAAGCCTTTAAGCTTTAAAGATATCTAGGTGTTCCTAGGATTTGCTAACTTCTATTAGAGATTTATCTTTAACTATTTAGGCATAGTACAGCTACTAGTTAACTACATAACAGCTGCCTAGAACCTAGAACAGGACTAAGAGGGACCTAGTCCGCAGAAGAGGAGAGCAAAACTAAAGAAGACCTGCAAAGGCCTAACTAAATAGTATAAACTATAGGATTAGCCTAAGGACGTTTATACAGTATTCCTTAAAATTAGAGCAAAGTTTACTAAAGCTCTAGTGCTACAACACTTTAACCTAGGCAAGCTAATCATTATCCTTACTAATGCATCAGACTTTGCTATAGCAGCAATACTGCTGCAACCCCAGACAACTAAGCTAACAACTAAGCGTTACTAGAAGCTAGTAGCGTTCTAGAGCAAGAAGTTCCAGAGGCTAAAAGTACGTTAGCATACCTACAACAAGGAACTGTTAGCAATTATAGAGGCGTTTAGGCAGTAGAGGCATTACCTTAAACACGCTATATCTATAATCTAAGTACTCTCTAATTACAACAATCTAAGGTACTTTATAACAACTAAGGAACTCTCCCCTAAGCAGGCTTACTAGGCAGAAGAGCTAGCAAGATTTAACTTTAAAGTTAAATACAAGCTAGGCCTAGAAAATACAGCTAACAGTCCTTTAAGGCGTCCAGATTATACACAAGGCCTTATAGTTAGAGAACAGCAGGCCCTAAGAGATGCTATGCTACTAACCCTACAACAAAAGCTTTAAATATAGGCTATTCAAAAGCCTATAGCTTAAAACGCTAAGTAGGCAGCAAGAAGCAACAGCCGCCCTAGGGGGGTCCTAATATTAACCTATTAATCCCCTAAAAGAGTCCCTAAGGAATTCCACTAACATAAGTTTAGCTATAGAGATTTATCTCCCCTAGCTCTTAACTATCTATCTATAGATTATTACAATTAGGGTTAACCTAATAATACTAAAGCTAGAGAGGCTAACTTTAACATCACAAAGGCACTCCTTTATAGCCTTAGCAGTTATATTAGCGCTCCTACTAACCTTGCAAACAAAGCTGCGCAAGATAAATCTGCATACGCCCTAGCTACCCTAGAACGCCTCCTTAATTTCATTAGACAGGTTTAAGAACAAGATAAGGCCTATCCTACAAATAAAGCGCTAACACATTAGGAAACAGGCAGAGCAACAAAAGGGCAGCACTACTAGGAAATTAACCCTAACAGCACCCTACGCAAGAGTAGGAAAGTATAGATTCCTAAGAATATAACTCTTTGCTAAACTACTCTTTTAAAGAACTACAATAACCCTATAGAAGGTTATTACAGCGTTAAGAAGACTACAAAGCTACTCTAACAGAAGTACTACTAGCTATTATTAACTAGAAATATAAAGGAGTATATCTGCAGATGCCTAGCTTGTTAACTGCATAAGATCTATAGGCACAAGCCTTAAGGACTACTTATATTACTTCTAGTCCTAACAACAGCGTAGAGACACTTCTTACTTAACTTTGTAGCAGATTTACTGTTGTTAAGCAACACCTAAGGGAATAAGTACAACTTAATATTAGTCCTTATTAACTACTTTAGCAAATATATCTAGTATATACCTATAACTAAGACAATTACAGCGCAGCGCCTTGCTAAAATTCTATTAAAGCAATGCTTCCTGCAGCAAGGGCCGCTAGACACATTATTATTAGATTATAGATTAGTGTTTACTAGCTAGTTTTAGTTAAACATATATTATTACTTAAAGATTAACTACTTGCTTAGCATAGCTTTCTACCCGCAAACTAACAGACAGACAGAGAGGCAGAACTAAGAGTTAGAAACATACCTCTATATATATATAAACTACAAACAGGATAACTAGGTAGAGCTTCTGCTATATGCAGAGTACACATACAACTTAAAGACTTACTTAGCACACAGAGAGTCCCCTATTAAGGTTACCTACAGCCTTAATCCCAAGGGCTTTAATAGGGTGCTAGATAATTACTAGCTACGCTATCTACTAGAGGTCTAGGATAAGGACGCAAAGATGCCAGAACTATGCTAGCAAGTAGCAGGCTAGCTAACACAGTAGCATAACATATAGAGAACTACAAAAGAAGCCTTAGAGTACACATAGAAGAGTAACACACAATAGTACAACACTAAGCAATTAGAATAGCACTTTACTATAGGAGATTAGGTTCTCCTTTAGTTAAAGAACCTGTACTCTAGCTAACCCTCTAAGAAGTTTAATATAAGGTACCTAAGGCCATTCACAGTTACTAAAAAGGTAGGCAAACTAGCATATTAGCTAGATCTACCCCCCTTAATAGACAGAGTGCACCTAGTATTTAATATATCCCTACTTAAACATTAGAGGGAACCCCTAGAGTCCTGTAGGTTCTAGCCAGGTCCTATCTAAGTTCTAACAGATATCCTCCCTATTAACAGGTATAAGGTTAAAAGAATCTTAGATTACTAAGATACCGCTGCCTATAGGCGTAAGTATTAGGTAAAATAGCTAGGTTAGTTAAATAAAGACTTAACCTAGGAGCCACTAAAGAACCTTAATTAATACAATTAGATTCTTAAGGACTACTACACACAGGCAAGGGAAACTATATATATAATACCTAACAACTATTAGCGCAAGGCATTAGTAGACCTTAAACCTCCTTAGCAGAGAGGATAACTACAGAAGTCCTCTACTAAACAGTAAACAGCTGCAAGGGCCTATAGCAACCTACTAAGTAACTAAAGACAGCCTAGCCTTAACTATACTGTTACTGCAGAATTTAGAGAAAGTGATTTTTCAAAGTTATGTTATTCTAAATACCTAACTATATTATTAATCCTACTTAAGCAAGCAGCCTTTATAGCAATCTTATAGAATGTCTATTACTAAGCAGCCCTTAAAGCACGCTCACAAAGAACCTAATTAACACCTTAAACCTTATTATCTAAATTACAGCAGCTAGGAGTTAAGCGCTTAGTAGGAGACTCTAATAAGGACAGACACTAAAACAGAGCTACAGAAGCTTTAGTAGCGTTAGAGACGTCAGTGCTATAGTAGTACTAACGCCTCTTAGCATTGTTAGCACAACTAGCCTTTACAAAGTGCACCTTAAGGTCCTTGTTAACAACAACATTAGTAGGAGCCTTCTAGCTAACAGTACTAAGCGCAGCGCTGTACCTCTCTAAGTTATACTTACAAGACACCTAGCAAGCCTTATAATACTCTATCTTAGTTATCCTAGAGTCCTTAATCCTTTAAGCTAACACCTTATTAAACTTAACAAAAGCCTTACAACAGAGCTTAGCATAATTAAAGGCTGTCTAGAAGTAGCGCAGAGTTACTGCATATACATTATTATTAGTTGCACTATTGCTAAGGCAAGCAGTCTCCTTATTATACTTACAAAGAGCGCGATTAACTAGCTAATTAAGAATGTTGCAGGCACAACAGAAGTACAGATTAATCTATCTAGGTTAGCAACAGAATAACAACAGATCGCTAAAGGATCTACCTTAATACATCTACCTGCCTTAGCACTCTAGTAACTATTACAGATGCTAAAGTTATTCTTACAGGTAGCATAGCCCTTAGGACAGCAGAAGACGTCAGCAAAAGACTAAGTAGTGCCGTTAGGCGCAGCCTAGGACTAAGTAGTAAGGCGTGTAATGCTAGCACAGCACTAGTAACGCGTTAGCAAAGGCTAAGGCGCTATATTATCAGGCAAGGCATAGACATAGTTAGGGAGGTCCTTCTTAGACATATAAGCAGAAGGCAGAGTTATATTAAAGAGGCGTTCTAAAGTTAAGTTATGTTAAAGTTAATGTGTTAGACAAGAGTGTTATAGCAATAGAGTTAAAGGTTGCTAAATAAGTATTATATACACTAGCAAGCTACACCTAGCGTTATACTAGCGTAGGACTGCTCTCTTACCTCTAGGCTCCTAAGCTAGCTTTACATACTGCTTTATTATACACAAACGCGCTCTTACCGCCACACAGGCATAACTAACTAGTTACCTTACTTTGTAAGCCTTTAAGCATGCAGGCGTTAGCTATACAAACGCTAGAAGTCTAAGCTACACTGCGCAACAGCTAGATTAGGCAAAACAAGTAGTTTAAGCAATTAGTTTGCTGTAATATTACTACTACACGTAAAGTTACTCCTACACATAAGTAAATCCTAGGGCTGCTCACGCAGGAGCCAGACCTATCACAGGAGCCTACCAACAACCTCTCACAGCGTCTATAGGTTAGAGCATAACTATAACATATCTAATCTCCGCACACTGCAGATTGCAAGCAACTCCTACAAATAAGTGCATTCTAGGGCAAGCTGCTGCAAAGCCAGGCCTGCTACAGGAACCTACTAGTCGCCAATAGCACAGGCAGGTTAGAGTTTAACCATAAGGAAGCAATTAACGTTGCAGACTTAGATCTTAGATCTATAGTCCTACAACTATAAAGGTCACACAGCAGCTACAGGCTATGTAGTAATTAAGCCTTAAGTGTTAGGTACAGCGTCACATTAACAGAGCAAAGGCCGCCTTTACACCCTCTATAAACCTCCTAACAGAGAGCAACAGTTGTTGCTAGAACACTAGGCAAGCCCCAGACTACTAGCAGAGCAGTCCTTTACAGACTGCTCACAGGCAACAATAACATATACAACTTCTCCTAACAAGGTTTTTCCTCTATAGGATAGGAGGTTTTCTAGAGCTTAGCTGTATCGCCACAGAGCCACAATTGCAGACCCTCTGCAGTTCAGGACAAACTGCAAAGAAGGGGAGGGGCTATTATCACAGACATTTCCCCATATACTGCGACTGCGCCTCGGCCATGCCTCAGACGCACCCCAGGCCAAGGCAGGGTGACGCATAGGCCACTAAGTATATATCTTCCATCTGAAGCCTGAGGCTCACGCCTCAAGGATTCGTCTGATCTCTCAATACAATATAACCCATCCTAACTACTGTGTACGGCTTGCCTGCCTACGTGCCCTCACAGGATGCACGAAGTATCTACCTTCAAATGTACAGCGGCCCTTGCCAATCGAGAGCATGACCATACCAATTGTCGATTTGTCAAAAGTATCCTCAGATCGGTTCGAATTCGGGTTGGTCTAGTCGAGGCGCCGAGGCTGGATCAGGACGGGTCGATATTTCTACAGCGTATGAAGCCAAGTGCCCTAAGCCAAGTGCTCCTCCACATGCGGTGTCCCGTACACCTAGTTTCAATCTTCGTACTGATACAAGCTGTCTTACAACGCCGGAGCCATGCATGTCACGGACGTACCCTCCATATACCTCAAATGTTTGTACAATGTGAACATCTTCTTGACCTGGCTTCTCCGCTCTACCACACCCTGCACAGCGCCATACCACCCAGCTGCCTCTCCACGCACTCGCGTGCCTCCAAGATACCCCGGTCTGTCGTAAGGAACATGCACTCTCCCGGATGTGTGAGGCCCTTGACATAGCTGGACTCCCTTGTCCGCGTGATCTTGCCCAGATCCTGTGATGTGAGCCATATCCGTCGCGTAGGCTTGGAGATCAGCTTCATATTCTTAAGCACCGGCTCATTGTTCCAGTACTTTAGGCCGAGCCAGAGCCTTCGCCTCGCAGGATTCTGAGGTACGCTGACATGTTCAATCTTCTCCTGGCCCAGGGCCTTCTCTGTGCGATTGCCGCTACCGACGTTGAAAGCTTGCCATGGCTCCTCGTTAAATTTCTGCGCCATGTGATCGAGCTCCTCTGGGTCGGGCTGCGTTTGCAGCAGGAATGGCTTGGGAGGTGAGACGCCGCCGAGGGTCACGGAGGAGAGGAATCCTTCGCGCTGCAGGCCGAGGACCAGCTTTACGTGCATCTTGGAGACGGGAATCGATGTGAGGCCGAGGCGAGCTTTCGAAGCGTTTTGCAGATGTGAGCACACATGTGCAAGGTTTACGAGCGACATGTTGCCTGTGTAGGTGGTGTTTGCCCTCGAGGGGCTACGAGGAGATCGGGAGAGATGCGCTAGAGATGCGAGTATCGAGCGGCCGTTGCGCTGGCGAATGTATGGATTGGTGGCGATGCAAGCGGTGCGTGATGCTGCAACTGCGGGTGCTGTCGGCGACGGCTGCTGTCAGTAAACTTTTCGGAGTCGCGCCTGCCTCCGCCGGGGGAGCCACATGGCTGGCCCAAGCGCCCAGCACTCCAGCGCTCGCGCTTGCCATGGCTCTAAAAATGCGGGCGCTTCGAGGACCAATACCACCCTCATCCTCTCAACGGCTCCAGTATTCTAGCATGCCTATGCTCAGATGCTTCTATATATTCCTTGATCTCCTGTCGTGACTCTTGCCCGCTGTACTACTTTGTGTTGTTTCTCGCAGCCTCGTGAACGCGTGATAGCTTGTATTACTAGAGCTGGTAAAGAGCTGACAGCCTCAAAGCTCACACATCAGCACAATGCCTCCACAGCAGGGCGAGGTGTCCTTGACGACTCTGTGAGCTATCGCGTCTCCCAGCTCTCCGAGCCAAAGCTAATACTCTGGCAGCTTTGCAGATGTCCACTACTACTTCTCCCCTCCCACCTACCAACCCCCGCACCACCGCTTTGACAAGAGCTCATATCTCTACCTCTACCACAATCCTATGCGCCAGAGTGGGCGCATAGAGATCGCGAATAATGCTGGCACTCCGGTTCAGGATGCGGTCGCTGGTCGTGAGTTCTCACTGGGAGTGACCTACACTAAGGGCTTGGGCTGACCTGAGCTGTCATTTAGAACTGGAATCAGTCAAGGTCGAACAAGACTACAAGCACCCGTGCTTGTTCACATTGACGGTGGACGTCTTTCGAGGCCAACATGGAAGCCCAGCTTCTTCACCTGAACAAGACATGTCCCAGTGGCACCTTCCTGCGCCAGATCCAAACAATCAGGGCAAGTACATGTATAGGTTACACACACTCGACGTGTATCTGTGGACCCAGAATGATGCAAGCATGTTCTTGGATTCGCTACGAAGAGTCGTACAGCCACACCAGCTTCAGATCATCGCAGACCCAAACGCTATATCGTCGACATCACCACATCACGAGCACAAGAATGACACAATGAGTCCGGTCATTGCCAATCTCGAAAGGGCCGCGATATCTCACCAGAGCCGCACCCCAAGCATCAGCTCCACACAGGCGTTTCCTGGTCCTCCACAGACTGCGTTTCCTGGTCCTCCACCCCGTACATCTACCACAAGCCCTTCGTCTGCAAACCCGAGCTACACGCCTATGGCCGCCTACAACCCAGCTGCACCAGCTGCACCAGAGCCAATTGCTCACCGCGAAAAGACACCGCCGCCTCCAGATGCAGCAGAAGGCACTGGATTGATAGGGGCGGCTGTACATGACTCGCAACCTCAGCAGTACAGCAACCCCTTGCAAACTTCGTTCACCCCTCAACAGACCTCTGGCCCATACATGCCTGGTCCTCCAGCACCCGGTCAAGGCTTCAGCGGCCCGCCAGGCATACAACGCACCAATACAGCGGGCTCGATGCCCCCTCCCCCTCAGAGCCCACCATCATTCACAGGTCCGCCTCAGAGTCCCCCTTCATTTGCAGGTCCACCTCAGTCTGCGCCTCCAGCAGAAGCGTACGGTCAGCCTCCGCAGCATCCCGGCGTGCAACGACAATCATCGATCCCGGTCCAGCAGTACGCCGGCTACAACGGCTCGCCTGGTTACTCTGCTGGATCTCAGTCTCCTGCACTACCATCACCAGCTCCGACTCAGCCACAGCATTACTTGGGTTATGGCCAGCACCAGTACGGCAGCACTGCACAGCAAATGCCAGGAACAGATCCTGCCGACCTGCACAAGCAGTTCTACCGTCCGACTGAACAAGAAGCTACTGTCGTAGACCACCATACGCCACACACGCCCAACTCTAACATGGGCAAAAGAGTCGTGAAGGTGGAAAAGGGCGTTGGTCGTTTCCTCAAAAAGCTTGACAGCAAGTGGTGAGCACTGCTGCATCTATCGTGAAATTTAGCCAGCGAGCGATCTTTAGAGCCTATACCCACTCATTCATACAATTGTTGACCGCGACGTTTTCTGTGCCCAAGAAGTGATGATGACCCGCAATGTACACAGTAAGATGCGATCATCGCCCTGGTGCCAATCAAAGGACCCCGCTAGTACGCGGAAGCCGGCTTGACCCCCAGAATAGCAGCCGGTTTTGTACCTACATGACATGTGCGTGTCGCCTTCATGCTGCTGACGTGGGCGATCGAGCACCCACAGGGATAGCGAGAGTCGAGATGTATGCGAAAGCATATGCAGCAGACGCTGGTATCTGATGTTACGGCCACCGAGTTTCTTTGAGGTTCGCGGTGCCATCGTCCATCTGAGGCGGTGCAAGCCACAACTTGGTCGATCCGCCATCAGCCCTGCAGCTGCATCCTGCCCTCAGCCTGCGCCAAGGCATATTCTAGGCTGAGCTGCGCCTGGATGCTGCTCACAGCTTCTCCCCATCTCCACAGTCTCCATATCTCTGCTCACCGTTGCAACTTGGAGCGCAATTGCATTGTTCTGCGCGTTCTTTTGGAGGTTTCTAGTAAATCGACTTGACACCTGCTAGCGCGCCTCAACGCCGAGGAACCAGCGTTGAGAGCTCCACTTACTCCAGACGGTGATCTCATTTTCCAAACAATTTCCGGATCGAAGTTTGGTTGAAGGGCAGTCTTGACAGTTGACACGACGTGTCACCCACCGCAGGGCAGTCGCGTCTACAATGCGGTTACCTGTGCTAGAAGCGAGGGCGGGTGTCATCGAGCGCAGGCTTGACAAACAAAACAAGAGCCTCGTTATTGTACGTACCGCGCCCCCGCCAGTCGATGGCATGTCGCGCATATTGCTGAATGGCACATTTACTAACACGCCGCGCAGATAGCACTCATTGTCGTAGCAGTATTTGCCATTCTCGTCACAACATATCTCGTTACCCTGCGGTACCGCCGGCCCTTCTCCGCGTTACGCAACACAGACACATCGAAGGACAGCAAGCTACCGTCGTTGCTTGCATTCAGGAAGTTTTTCAAGAGGAATCGCCATGAGTACTCGAGTACGCTGCAGGACACAGAGTACCGCGGACCCAGCGTCAGCGACAGCACCCGCGACCGTGAGACGAGCGGGGCGAACGACGCTGAGAGGCAGGCCGGCTCCGCGGGAGTAGACAGGAACACGTCTGTACGCAGCGTCATGACATTGCCAGCATATTCACGGTCGGTGCGAGAGAACGAGCGGGTTCTGGGGCGTGAGGGCGAGAGAGCAGGCATGGACAACGTGGTTGAGCTACCGGAGACGGCTGAGGATGAGGAATCACAGCGCAACGAGGAGATGGAGTCACTGTACCAGATACGCCTAGCACGACGAGCAGAAGCAGCGGACCGTGAAGCAAGACGACAAGCTAGGCGGGAAGCCCGTGCAAGGGGCGACACTATTGCCCTTTCAGAGATCCGCCGTCGAGCCGAAGAAGCCGCCGACCTGTCTGTTTCTCAGATGCTCATCGCCGAGCACCAGAGCCGTAACCGCGACCGACGAGTGTCTTCTGTAGCCTACGGCGACCTAGGCGTGGCGCGACACGACGGTACCCGAGTGCGCGCCAACTCGCACGACAGCGACAACCGCCCACTCCTCGATAACGCTGCGTCCATCTCGGGCATCAGCGGCCGTTCGCGGGGCCTCACCAACCAATCCACAAATACACTTGACACGCACCACCGCGGTCTGTCTGTCACTTCCATTGCCCGATCCTCTGTCGATTCCCGCGCATCAAACGAGTTCGAGTTCCCGCAGGCCGAGCAGACTCGCTCAAATTCGAGCAACGATATTGCCAGCAACGGCCTCCAGACAGTACTCAGCGATCAAGATAGAAGTCGAAGTGCAAGCAGAAGTAGAGGTGCGACACCAAGTCCAGAGGTTCCTGCTGAAGAGGCGCCCGCGTACGAAGACCCACCAGACTACACGAGCCCCGTCGAACGAAGAGCGCCACAACTCCCGCGCCTACCAACTCTGGAGAGGTTACCGAGCATTCGAGTGGTAACCACAGAACCTACGCCGATTGACCCGAATCCACAAAGTTCATTCCGGTGATCGAGACGTACTTTGAATCTACACATCTATCTAGCGCTCCAGCGTCACACCTTTTCATCATTTAGCGGTACACATTACAATCACTCCAAGTAGATTGGCGGACGAGTTATGATCGCATAGCGGGGCAGCAGTGACTGCTGATTAGGATATCATAGGCGCCTACCAGGGCGTATACACGGTTTTGCATAGCTAGCATGGAGACATCAAAGTCTAGTACCAATGCCTTCATTATTGCACATTCATACCTTCCTGCCATTGTGGACTCAAGATCGCTGGAAGTTGCAACTTTCGAGTGACAGATGACGTGGCATTGTTATTGTGTCTAGGGTAGTGGTGAGGCAGGTACACATGCTCGGTGTTACTCGCGCGAGATGTGGGAATATTGCTTGACTGTTCTGTAGCGCGTTGTCGTGTTCGAACCACCGCGTTTGCTTGTTTCGCCGTGAGGTTGAGAAGATGGCTGCGTGGTGTGACGGGGGATGCGTTGGTAGCAGAACCAGAAGCAAAGGGCAATTGCACACAGGTTGGTTATACGTTAGATGCTACTTGCATGGTGTCATTGCAGCTGGGCGAAGACGCTGGGAATGGAACTATGAACGTGCCTTTTGCCCAAATTGTAACAGCACAGAGGTGTCATGGTCCCTACTAGGTGACACTTACAACAGCACGTCTGAACAAGTCCTTTGAAGGTCAGTTGCCAAGGCTCACGTCTGTGCGTTGGAGGACATTGATGAAACGTTAGGGAGATTGAGGAGCAGCGACAGTCTGAGAAGCCATGGCGGGTGAGAGGGGTTTGCACAAACGCACGAACAAAGATAATACTATGGTGCCGAGGAAGCCTCCTTCACGAGGTACCGGCGAAGTCACTTTTGACAGAGGCTCCCCTCCCATGTCGGCTGGTCAAGATCCTGCAACGTGTCATAGGAGCCAGCACATGTTGCTTCCATGTGCGGTATGTGAAGTTGGACGTCAAATCTACTTTTACTGTGTTGACAAAGATCTGGATGTAGTCACTGGAACCTGGGTCGTAGAATGACTATTCTCATCCGTACGAAGGCATGGCTTGATCTCTACTGGGCGCCTTCAGAATCTCTCATCGAAAGCGTTGGCCTCGTGGGTCCATGTAGTAGTCCCATATTCGAAAGCTTCGAGCAAATCGGCGCTTAGCTGGGACTGCACCGCCCAGATGAACATCCTTCGCGGGCTTAGGATTTCACATGGATTTTGGCGTCTATAATGCCCACGCTTAGCCAATCCGTTTGCTCTCTTAAAGTTGAATCAGATTGCTTGGCAGAGTCCATATTCTGATTATGCACAGCGCTGCAACATCGGATGGTTGCTGGGCAAACAGTGTTGCCCCATAACTTCGGTCAATAGCAGCGGTGAAAGGATGACACATCTGGCTAAGTGGTGCCAACACTGTTCTGTTGACCATCAATCGGGCTGTCGAAACGACCAGATCCTGAGATCCCAAGCGAGGTTTCTGTGAGAATGATCTTAGCTTCGACCGTTCTTGATATACTTGCCATGTTGGAAGGAAACAGGTGTCGCCTAGCTGTAGGGAGGTTTTGTTCGCATGATTTTGCTCAATTCGAATGATGTGCAGGCCGGAGGTCACCTCCGTTACGCGCGATTCAGAGTGAAAAGGCTTTCACCGTGATCATCAATGGCATTTGTGTCTGCTGAGAGTTGGAAGCATGAAGAGCATCGCACTGGGATGTATTGGATGGACCGCTCATTCGACTTGTAGTTTAGTTCCTACGGACAACTAGTACACGCGTTCTTAGCCAAAGGTGGTGCGGCGTCGAGTACGCTGCATCTTCTGCAGAACGGTTCAGCACCTGCCGAGGGCAAGGCAGTTGCACGGCTAAAGAACAAGCGAAGGGCGAGAAGATTAGGTGCGTTGGGGAGGACGGATGATGGGGAGTTTTTCACTAGGCGAGCTGTCATGAGTTAGGCGCGTTCCATCCGTCTGTGAATTGTTTGTGAGATCTGGTGAGGCGCTGCTTTAGTGGTGACGTCCACATGTCTGTTGAAAATCTTGTGGAGCTTAAGAGCTCATGGTTATTCCTGTGAGGTGTGACGTAAGATGCCTAGAGCCCACAATATACGTACCAGCCAGCCACGCCAATGACGTGCAGATCGCATACTTCTGAAAGCGACAGAGCAAGAACAAACTCGTGGTTGGAGGGTCGAATCTGTGACATCGGCTCTTCTCACCAGAAACTCTCCTGGAAAGGATGAGGTTGGAATTTTGAGGGTCCCTGTTTTGGAAGTAGCGAACCGTTTCAAGGCTAACTCCCGAAAGCGCGAGGCAGTGGGCCCTCAACGCTCATTGGCCACGGAAATAGAACAGTTTCAACTTCTCGCGCGACCACCTCACCATGAATATCGAATCCACGATTCAAGCACCTCCAAAACAACGATTGTGACCCACAAGCAGTTAATGAGATACTGCAATGCATCCAATGTCGCCTTTGGCAGAGTCTCTCGCCACGCCACATGTACCCCTATTACGGACATTGGCTGTCGGAGCACGAGCTGGTTAAGCTGAAGGCGTCCATGCCAGTAGCTGCAAGCCTTTTCCAGCTTTGGAAATATGTTTGGCTGGTCGCTGCCCAGTGATGCGTGTCTCTACAGATGGAACATGCTGCAGCGCTGCGTGAGCACCCGCAGGTGTGTCCCATTGACCATGGTGCACCGCAGATCAAACTCCATACAATCAATCTACACTACAAACCACTCAGATCATCACCCGCTACGACAATCTGCCAATATCCGATGTAGTTCCGTGCGGTTACCTAAGCCAAGGCCAAGAACGTGTGCTGTAACGAATATTGTACAGTATCGACCAGTGAACGACACACAGCCACGCAGCGGTAATACTGGTTGACAAACAAGCGAGGCGGATTATCGAGCTGCAACGCTATGGATTGTCAGAAGTTGGGCCACTTGGCAAGCACTGACACGCAAGATCTGCACCGTGCGCACGATATTCATACTCGAAACCACTTGCTATGCCAGGGGCCATTGGCACGGCATACCATGGACCGGGCAATGGCTGTCACACTCTGACACCCGCAGGTCTATATGTAGCACGCGAAGCTCTAACGTGTTTTCTTCGAAGAAGTTGAAGATCTTTCGTACACCTGTGTTCAGTTCTGGCAACTGTCACATCAAGGTCCAGGTACACCTTCCGACGACATGGCGCTCCTCACTTTAGCCCTAGTAGCTGCTTGCCTGGCTGCATATGCACTACATAGATACTTGGAATCATGTCGTCAGAATAAGGTTCCTACCGGACTGAAGCCACTTCCAGGACCAAAAGGTAAGCAATCGCCAGTTCGAAAGTGCTCCTGAGCATTGCAGCAGCAATCAAACATTGACACTATCCAGGCTACCCAATAATTGGTTCCATACCAGATGTGCCGGAGAAGAACGGATTCATCAAGTTCGCGGATTGGGGCAAAGAGTACGGTCCAATCTACCAATGCAACCTAGCCGGATCCAACCATGTCTGGATATCGTCGGAAAAGATCGCCCATGACCTCCTGTCGAAGAAAGCTCCCATTTACTCTGACCGACCGCATATTCCCGCATTGATTGACGACAACCGTACCAGCGCACAATACCTCCCGTTGCTTAGCAGAAACGGTACGCATGATGTTAGAGGCTATAAATTTGTGACTAACAATCAACAGAGGGTCACACGCGCCAGAGGAAATTTGCCAACGTTATCATGCGCGAATCCGAGAAGGCGACCTTCCACCGATACCCAGAGCTGGAAGCAAAGCGTATGCTTGTTGAGTTACTCGAAGAGCCTGACCAGTACAACCACGCTCTTGAATCGTTCATTGCTCGCGTTACATCCCGCTTGGCTTGGGGACATGCTGAGGCCAGTGATGAACTCAAACAGCGTGCGCGCGAACTTCTGGTCGGCGTTTCCCCTACTGGCGCCCTTGGCAACAAGCTACCTTTTCTGATGGCACTACCCGATTGGATGTCACCAGCTAAGGCATGGGAAAAGCGACGAGCCAAGACCGAGCGAACATTCTTCCAGACTATGCAGGCACAGGTCGAGAGAGATATACAAGAGAAGACTGCACCAGCTTCGTGGATGAAGACCTTTCTCACTCAAGGCGCAAGCAAGTTTGGCTTCAAGTCTGATCTTGAGGGTGCTTATGCTGTCGGTATGCACGGTATTGCCGGTGCTTTGACAATCGCCGCACCGATGCAATCTTTCTGTTTGGCCATGTCGCACTATCCACAGTACCTCCCGATGCTTCAAGAGGAGATTGATCGCGTATGTGGCGACAGGCTGCCAGTTGCCGAGGACCGTCCCAACATGCCGATGTTACGTGCGATCATCCGCGAACTGATTCGCTGGCGACCACCGGTGCCCACTGGCATCCCTCACTACCTGACACAAGACGATGAGTACGACGGATTTCACATTCCCAAGGGCAGCACGATTCACCCTCTCGAGTGGTAAGTTAACTTCGGTTGTACCTGTCGATCATCTTGGCTGACATATGCAGGGCAATTTCTCGTGACCCGGAGATCTATCCCGACCCAGAAACCTTTAACCCGCTGCGATGGCTTAAGCCCGAATTTCCAACATATAAAGAGCCTCTCACTCAATTTCCTACCATCATCAACTCATCCCAATTCGGTTACGGACGCCGCCTATGCCAGGGACAGACAGTCGCAGACGAGGATCTGTTCATTGGCATTGGATCCATTGCCTGGCTTTTCAATATTTCGAAACGCTCCCAGGACAAGCCAAAGCCATCTGTGCCCAAGAAGCCCAAGCATCTTGTAGGCATCAATAAGAAACGCACAATCTCTAATGAGGAGCTCAATGCCGGTCTCACTCCCACGGATTTCATCTCAGAGAAGGCTAGCCTCGAGCTTGCACGACCTACACGACCTTTTCCGCCAGGATATAGGCCCATCGAATGGGGCAACACATCTCAGAAGCCTGAGGACCCGACTCTTGACTACTCTATCTTGCTCATCGCCAAACCCATCCCATTCCTATTCGATCTGAAGCCTCGCGATAGGACGAGAGCGACCAAAATCCGAGAGCTATTTGCCGATGGCCTCGAAAGGGGTCAATACACCAAGCCTCGAGAATACTGGGGCCCAAATCAGGGCAGAGGTGAGTCCCTAGGGTGGAGCAAGGTATGAAACAGCAGTTACGACGGGCTGGTTTGCAGATCTGCGACCGGCGCAGCAAGTGTAATACAGGTGGGAAGCTGCCCGGTGGGGAGCCGGTGTCTAGAACGTGAAACTGGGCAGGCACTATCAACCATCCGACTACAGGCTGTGACACAGCTCGACACTTTCTTTACTTTCTCTTTCCTTTCGGATTCGTCCTGCATGGCCAAGGAGTTCCTGATCTTCCACAACGCCTTGATGGCCCGTATGTGTTTTAGCTTTACCTGACTCCCGAGGGAGCGCAGCCTTCTCCGACTTTCCTTGTACGATATCTCCAGAGTAGCTACAACAGCGAATGTTTTTTGTTTCCATCGTAACCTCTTCGTACCAGCTACTATCATGCCCCTATACATTGTGGCTCGATCCCATGGTTCAACTGCAAGCAACAGAAGATGTTTGCGACTGATTAGTCTTGTAACTGCCCTATTGGAATGACTTCGACTTTGACTGTTCTTTTCTGATCGATTCCGGTACAAGTAGAGAGTTGATAAATCGTTCTCTGGATCCCAGATCCCACTACGAGCACCTCTAGCGAGGTGTTTGAACGAAAAACATATCCAACTCCCGGTACAGTATCAGCATCGCCCAGTTCGGCATAGTAATCCATCCAAAGTACCTCTGTCGTCCAAGCCTATGTAAAGGAGTAACAGGATTATAGCCCGCCGCCGCAACTTTTATCTTATCAAGTTTATTTTCTCCACGCCAACCATACCTCTTCCTTTGTTTGTTGTCGTCCTTCAAGTGGACTGTATACCACAATAGCATCTTTTTATGCATCAGTTTACCCATTGGTAACATCTAGTACAACATGTAGTCCAGAAGTCGGCGTACATCTTTTTTTTTTACCAGCCGAGGTATTCATAGAAGGCGAATACTGGTTTCTTTCCCTGAGATCTCTCGTGTGACTTCCAGCCGAACATCCTTCCGGATGAATAGCTCTTGAGTGCTCAATTGACTAGTCCCATCAATTTCAAGGGTGCTGTGACGCTCTGACTATTCTCCACTGAGTCTCCACAAGGTTTCGCCATTGTGAATCTTCTAGTGCATCGAGGCGTCCTACCCTCATCAACGCTCACCTGAACCGGCCTGTCTATTCTGTTACGGCTGAGCAGTAACATTTGATAACTCTCGCTGTTGTGAGTCTTGGCATTGCTTCCATGATGCGCATTCGGATGACGTCCATATCCGCTGGGTGGGAGGATCCAAATTCTGCTTTCACACCACTGCCCGTGCCGAAGCTCCGGATGAAAGACTTCGGGCATAGAATAGTGCCAGCTATCAAGGAAAGACATACTTGAGCTTGCTGAAATATGAGAGTCGACATTCGCGTGCCATCCGTGCTATTGTTGGCGAGTGACGCTGCCCGATACTTATGGAAGAAGCCAGCCAATACCAGCAAAGAGAATCGCAAGTCTATAAAGATCATTTCCCGCTTTCTAAACTAAACAGATCAGAACAGCGACGCAGATCTTTCTACTCTCTACTTCTATACCACGTCCGGAACCCAATCGCTGCCTAGCGATGTTCAATCTCTCAGGGTTGTACTTCTGGTAAACCCGTCGACTCTTCCGTCAGCATTGGGGCTGGTCTATCATCGAGTAAGGGCACGGAAAAAGTCTATACGAACATGCTCTGATATAATGGTACGTTGCTCTACGTTTTCAAAAGGAGGAAAATGACGGTTTAAAGATCTTTCGGGTCACTGTTTGAGGTAAAGCATCACATTCGCCATTCAAGCTCAATGGAAGTTTGTATCGATTGCAGTGAGGCAGATGGACCTCTAAGCAACTGAGGAAGTTTCAAACTCATACTGTTGGCATGTGTAGAGAGGTGGAGGCAGTACCGTAGCCGGGGTGGTGATGACGGAATAGTGTGTTATCATTCAACAGTGGATGTGGAACATGCGGTCTCATCTGCTCATTCATGCAAGCTTCGCACTAAGATTTGCTTCGTCTGCTTTCTCATTGGGTCGTATCTTTATACCCAGTAACCAGCGCTGGAATACCTGCCGAAAAGAATCTTGATAGCTGGATGCGCATCAATTGTGGCTATTCTCTTGTCTCCCGTAACTTGAGTAGGCCGAGTCCGTACAGATCAGGGCACAACCAAGCTTCTTGGCTTGAGGGCTGGTGTTAGCAATTTTGCTGTGAAGCTATGCGCTGTGGTAATACCTAGCAAATCGCACGTTACACTGCTTGCGCTAAGCCTGCAAGGGTTATACCGATCCTCGCCTGCACTTGTATGCGCTTAGTTTGGTTGTCTTCTTCTCTGCCGCTCTATTCGTAAAAATTGGTCGGTCAAAGGCAGTCAGGAATCAATGAGTGTGCATTGAGAGGGGAACGGCCGCAGGAGACTAGCCCGATGGATCCCGATGGCTTGCAGTGTGATTGGGAATGAGACATCCTCACTATGGGCCTGATGGTAGCTATCCGAAGCAGGGCAAGAGCCAGTGGTGGTCAGTCGCTGACAGTCTATGCAGCGAACACAACGTTGAAGCTAGCCGGCCACCTTGGCTCAGACCAATGAGAAGAGTCAGGTGCAGCCTGGAATCATTCTTCGGCCGTCCCAGGTCTGCAGCTGTCGTGCGCGGTCTGAAGAAGACTTGAAGTAGGGCTTGCGTATCTGCAAATTAAGAAGAAGACGTAAACTGATCCGGCAACGGAACTGCAAAAGATGAGGTGAGACTCCCAGTACGAAGACATAAAAACCGTCCTTTCTGTTGCGTTGCAAGTGGGCTTTTCGAAACCTGCGGATTTCACTATCGAGTTGCCAACATGGACAAGGCATCTTCTGACAAACCTCAAAAGCCCACGCCGGTCTAGCCTCCTGCCCATACCCACAGGCCGAAAGGTGATGTGTCCAAGACGGATCGTATGCTTGAGAGCATCCGACATTACACCTGCACGATCGCTTGCAATGGTACACATAGACCTGGTCAACCGGGTTTAACCAAGTCCACATCCTCAGGGGGTCTCGACGTTCCTATGTACGCAGCGCCAAGGTCTTGCCGCTCCAGCTCCATGAAAATGTTTGTGGAAGCCAACGACACCAGTGGCCACTGAAGGAAAGGCATTGCCGAAGGTTTCTTTTGTGTAGCTGTGAATGATAATGACAGCCTCGAAGGAGATGGGAAACCAAGTGGACATGAACGGCATGGCACTTGGAGTAGACTTAATCGATAGAAGCATGGAATTGTTTTACTCAAAATGCAGTCCGCATCTCAGCCACACAAAGCAGCGAGGTATTTGCCGCTTCCAAAAACGCCATTGGTATATGGACAAAGAATCGCACAGATGTGTCATGGATGTCGTGAAATGCATCAGCTCTGCTCTCTTCCTCATTCTCCTCCTCTTTCTCCTCAGCATCAAGGTTCTACTCTTAAACCTGACCACGGTACGGCTCGTATGCGGTCCCGCTCTGACCATGCCCACTGGGCTTAAAAGCTGGCGCAGTCTGGAGCTGGTGACCCTGCTGGCCGAACGCTGGGGACGAAACACGCTCATACGTATACGGCGTCTTCTCAACAACCATCTTCTTGTGCGAGCTCTTGCCAGAGCAGCAGCATACGCTGAGCGTCCAGAAGAGACCAGAGGCGATGCTGAAGGCGACGCCGACCCACATGATTTGCAGCATCTTGTTACCCATGGAGGCGTCGATGTTGTAGGGCTCGAGCGCGGTGTGGAAGACGCCAGCCAGGACACCGTAGACGCCGGTTGCAGTTGCAGCGGCGGCGATGGCGAAGAGGGAAGAAGCCTAAGATTGTTAGTTTTGTATCACCAGGGTTGTGTGTTGCAAGACGTACAGTCGACAAGATGGTCGTGACCAGACTTCCCCACCTGGAGAAGATAGCAAAGAAGCCAACCACAAACTCAGCAGCAGTCAAGACGGTCGCAATGATGAAAGCCCAGTTCATCCAGCCAGCAACCTTCTTGTAGGTGTTGAGGCCCTTCTGGAGATCGTCGCCGAGAACGTTCTGAACCGAAGTGTTCTGCAGACCCCAGACCTCGACGGGGTTGAACCAGAACTGTGTCTTGGAGGAGGAGCAGTATGTGATCTTCTCGACGCCATCCTTCTTCTCGCCCTCGCAGTAAGACCACAAACCGACCTGGTAGAAGTCCTTGAGCTCTTTGGATGAGGCGGCGCCGGTCAGGGCGTTGAGGAGGTCGTTGTTGACGTCGAACTTCTCGCCAGCGTCGTCGATCTTATTGAGGATGGTTTTCGGGTCCGCTGTGAAGTTACTTGTGTCTGCCTGTGGGAAGGTCAGCTGATTGTAGTGGTATTGGGGCGGCGGGCGGGCGTACCTTGAAGAAGTACAGGTCTTGCCCCAGCGACGTCGAGGGAGCCTTGTTGTTGTTGCCCAGCTGTCCAACCATCACACACAGAAAACAAATGAGCGAGGCAATTGTCAACGCCATAGGCGTGATGATGCACGCGATGCGCCCTGCTTTCCCCATGGTTGCGGCGTTGAATGTGGAGTTGACGAGTCGTGAAGTCAAGGGTTGGAGACGCGACGTCAGAGGCCGTTAGGTAGTTATCGATTGGGAGCGAGTGTGTCGTTGAGTCGTGAGAAGCAAAACAATGCAATGCACGTGAACAGGAAAGGCTGAGCGACAGAGCCAAACGGATGAATGTCAGACAGACGGCGCGGGCCAGCGAGCTTTTGTACAATCTTGCATGCAGCAGCTGAGCCCCAGCTGAAGGGGGCTGTGAGAGGCACAGTGCCAAGTCTGTGCAGTGCGGGTTGGTTGATCAACGGCGAAACCCTGGAACCTTGGAAACAGCCAGTCAGCACTCAGCGCGCGGCGTGGCTGGCCTTCACCGAGCCTCACAGGGCTTGCGACTTCGGGCCTGATGTGGGAGGTGTGCTGACGCGACACTCCACGCTGACTGGCACTATGCTGCTTGGGGAGTCTACAGTGTGGACATGCCCGTGTGAGGTGAAGGCTCGGTCTTGTGCGCGTGAAAGAGGTGACGGCGTGCATATTCAGCTCTCCCGTTTCAGCCTTGCTTTGCTGTGCGTTGTACCCACGACCACAACCACGACCACATCCTTGAACGTCTGCGCAATTCTCTCAATCTTTCTCCACCAGCGTATGTCACCGAACACTGCACCACTATACCGTGCGTCTTGCGCCTCGGTGCAATCCAGATAACTACCATAAAATACTTCACAGCTTCCCTAAAAAGGTAATTGTCGTGTGCCTAAGGCGAAGCAGGGACAGGTTCGTCGGTGCCAACAGCCGTCAGCCTCTATCTCATCAGCACGGGCGGGCAGCGACGCAGAGCGATCTCCACAATTCCTGCCGCACAGTCAACCAGCCAAAGAAGAGCGAGCAGCCCGGAGCTTGGCAGCCTTGCAATCATCTCAGCGACTCAAAGCTCTCACACTGTTCGTAACATCACAAGCGCCCGAAACTCATCGAGCCCAAGATTCTCACCAATTCGGTCCAAACTTGCACTTGCTGACAGCCTGTGCAGAGGCGCAAGTTCTCAAATCCTCATCACCATCCTTCAGCCACTCAAAACGTAAGGCTCACCTAAAAATAGCCTTCAATCGCTTGCGCCCGTGCGCCAAGACGATCTAATCACGATCATCACCGAGAGCCGTCCGGTTTGAAACGCTCGCTCGAGCAGCAAAGCCCTGCAGGTCATGTGAGCTTGAGATCATTGTGTTTGCACGGTTTGCTCGAGTGCCCGTAGTCGATGAAGATGAGAGCATAAGGACTGTCACCTTAGTGGATGAGGTGTGGATGGGGAACCGAAGTGACGTGCATGAATGCATCAGCAAGCTGACAGTCTCGTGTCACCTTCGCCTCGAGGTACGCGCGTCCGAGGACATTGAGACCATTGTCTTAAGTAGCGGAAGATGGAAAATCACAACGTTTGTGAAGGGGAAAAAGTCTGCTGGGAATGCCTGAGATGCATCACAGCCTGAGCATATCCATGAGGCTCTTCGGAGATTTGAAATACTCAGACGCGCACGCTCGAGACGCGCGTTCCGTTCAAGACCCTGGCTGGTCATCTGCAATGTTTCGCAGATCATGCAACATCACCTTGGTGCACAAAGTCTGGGGCCAGTGAAGTGTGTTGTATCGCAAAAAGCGTTGCCAACTGCGTTGGCTCTCAATTCTCTCTATCTGCATTTGCATCTCTGCTCCCAAGGTTCTCATGGCGTTCCATGCGTGACGCGCGTCCTCTTCCACCACGGCCTTTGCGCCTTTTTCAACGCTTACAACACAGCCTGCGTGCAAAGCTAGGCTCTAACAAGAATCGCAAATCGCATGCCATCGTATCGCACGAGGCTACATCGAGTGCCAGAAATGCTCGTAACTGAATCTGAAAGGACATAAGAAACTGGTGTATCAAATCATAACCCAAAGCTCAATGGTATAAACGGTGCCGCTAAACCTGCGTCGCACGCAAAGATAGTGAAGTGAAGATACAATCGTTAAAGGAACCCCGTGTGGATGGGTGTATGCCGTGGTGCTTGAACCAGGCTAGTGATAGGTTGAGGCCCCGAGGGGTGGTACAGACATTAGAGGTTATTGCTAATGCTGTTGGTATCGCCATGAACGCCGTCGCAAAAGGTTCGATGAATCGGTGAATCCGGGATTCTATGGTTACAGGGCGCGGGGTGCTCGTGAACGAACGTCGCAGGGTCGAGGTGAAGATGGCCATCGTGGGCTCTATCCAGACCTACGTGCCAGAGTGGCCAAGTGCTAGGCACCGTGGACCGACTCGGCTGTGTTGCAGGACGGCAGGATAGGCGAGGATGGTAGTAGAAGAGAAGATGTGGAGGACCTTGCTGGGTGATATCCTCAATGTGGGTGCTGGTTGCGAGGGTCTTGCTGGTTCGACTGCCCGCGTCCTTGCTCGTTGCGTGCGCGGATCCAGGCCTGATTTCCGCTCATGCGACCCTCCAATGCCTTGTTTGACTCTTGGGGAGCTGTGCCGTTGATGATGTCCTGTGGCTTGAGCCTGCAGATGTCGTTTGCAATAGATGAGATGACATAGCTGCGGAGTTCCTTGGACTCGCGGAGATCCTCACCGTTGAGGCGGAACTTGTCCTGCTTGGTCATGTCCTTGCGTCGCACAGCGCGGATCTCGTCCATGATGTGGAGGAGGACGGCCTCAGGTGCGCGGTTGCGGGGAGCTGCGTGCTTGTTCTGATCACGAACGTAGCGTCGAGTGACGTCCATAGCACCATCAGCGGAGAAAGCGATGCAGTAAGACAGCTTCTTGCCCCAGCCTGATGAAAGAGTCAGTCAACGTATCTCTGGCTAGAACAGGGCTTAACATACCATCAGTGTACAGCCGGGGCTTGTCCCAGGCCTCTTCGCAGGCGTCTACATGTACCCATCGCTTGCGGTGCACCGAGTAGACTTCTGTCCAGACGTGGTCCTCTGCGTTCCATACCCAGCGGACTCTCGATCCAACGGCCCGGCAGAGCATGCTGAAGCAGTTGGCCCATTCACCGCAACGGCCCTTGCGGGTCTGGAGCAGGACGAAGGCATCGTTGTAACGGGGGAAGCGCTCGTAGTTCTGGCATCCGTCGTGCGAGCACTTGTAGGCCTCGACCTGGTTGGCACCGCGGGCCTGCTCGTCGGGAAGTGGTGTGGTAAGGCCAATGGCGACTGTGGGCGAGTAGCACCTCGAGCAGGGCGGGTTGTTGACCCATTGGAAAAACGAGCGCTTGAACCATCGCAGCAGGGCGCGGACGACGCAGTCCTGGTAGCCCCAGGCGGCCTTTTTGCCAGCGCCGAGACTGTCGGCCTCGGCCTGCAGGATCTGGCTCTCCTCGTCGGCCTCGTTGTAGATCTGCTCGAGGGGGACAACACGCAGGGCCTCGTCGAGCAGTCCGGGGTTCTCCCAGCGGGTGGGCATGGCGGAGAGCGAGTGCAGCATGTTGCGGAAGCGCATCGAGCGCAGGTCGCTGGGACTCGGCGGCTGGGCCACCAGCGGGATGTTCTTGAGCGACGAGTACGACGGCGGTTGTGTGGCGGGCGGCTGCGGTGTGCCAAAGTCTCGCGGCGCAGGCGATGCGGAGCGCGAGTGCGAGACGTTGGTGGACAGGTCGTTCATGCGCTTGGTGCTGAGGACGGAGCGGAACTTGTCGGTCATCTCGGCGGCCAGGCGGTCGACGTCACTGGCGGGTGCCCGCGAAGACGCTCGCGGGTGCTCCATGGCGGGCGGTTGTGGTGTGGTGTGGGCGGTGGTGAGGAGTGTCGGCGAGGGCGGGCGTGGGCGGGCGTGGAGCGCTGCGGTGGGTGTAAGTAGGCTGCGGATTGGCACTACTGCACAGCCCCGGGTCGCTGGTCGATGAGCGTCAGAGTGCAGGCGCAGCAGCGGCAGGCGGCAACAGGCGGCGGCCGTGTTCCGTTCTCGTGTGTGTGTGCAGACGTCGTCGGCGGCGGTTGCGAGCTCGGTGCTGCTGCGTCGGTGTGCGCGAGACGACGTCGTCGGGGGGTCGTGAAGTCGGATAGCAGAGCAGAGAGGGTGCGCAGGGACGGAGGCACGAGGGTAATCATGAGGGCGGGAATGGGGCAAGAGCGGAAAGCCGCGCCTTCCCGCTTTCGTCAGGGGCTTCGCGGTCGACACGCGGCCCTCACCCACCGACAGACTGCGCTGCGACAACCTGGCCAGCGCCCACGCAACCTGCACCGCGGCCCCATGCTGCGAGTGCACATCCACGCACGACTGCGTGTGCGTGTGCTTGAGGTGATTGTTCACAGCTTCAACTATTGCGTGCGCTCGTCCATCGCTGCTGCGTACACTGCCAATCCACTGCTCGTTTTCTCTACACGCGGCCCGCCGAGACTCTCCAACGCTAGCGGATTGCGCATGCTGCTGTCACGAACTACAGGGAGCCTCGAACTCCTTGGCGCTCGCTGACTTGTTCGTTATTCGCTGCTGCACAGCTGCCCCAAACCAATCGACAGTTTCAGTTCCTCGCGGCTCTTTGAACGCGTAGTCTTACATTGCGTGCAACCATTTTCATCGTGGGACCTTCGAGGCGCGCTGCTGCGTGTGTGGAGCGGAGATTCGCACGCCACAGAGCCCACATACGCGTACGTACCGCTGCTGCTGCGTGAATCAATAGCTTCCACGCCTGCAGACTCTTCAAACAGGTCGACGGCCAAGCTCTCGCCCGCTGCTGCCCCGTTCTTACGCGCACGCTTGACTGCCGAGGCCCGCACCACTGCTTGCGAGTCCGACAATTGTTGTTTCCCCTCGAGTCTGCGTGTTCTTTGCTCGCTGCGCTCGAAGCGCCTGCTATTGGCCGTGCGCCATGTGGCGAACTGACAGGCGTCCTATTGGCAACTCCCGTGCCTCGTCATCATTGGTCTGTGTCAGCCATCACGACGATCTGCGGGTTGCCAAAGTCGATCTTGCAACATCGTTGCCTTTGGGGTGAAACAGCTTGCGAATATTGCGGCAAGATGTGATGCTACATATTCCCGCTTGCAGCCTTGCGCTCATCACCGCTGGTTTTGCCATAACTAGCAGGTCACTCCTATCTCTTGCAATCTCGATGTGCTGATGCTTTGAAGATCTTCACGGCCACAACATGAGGCCTGACATCAGCGCGATAGACGTTACGCTTGAGAATACTTGCGACGACCCGTGCGGTCTATCGCGCGGCTCTGCCCACCCCACATCACGTGGTGACCTCATTCACTCCACCACTGAGTCAAGTCTGACATCTTCGCAAACATCTCTGAGCGATCTCGCGAACTTGAAGACTGTGCTGTGTCAGGTGGCACACACTACTCGCTGACTCCGGCGCGGAGACACACTGCGTGAGCCATAGACTGCAAGCTGACGAGTCACTGCTTGAGACAAGGATGGGCCAGACCCACTACCATGTGCTGTTGAGCGTCGACACGTCGTCCTCTCGTGTGTTAGATAGCAAGGCACCCTTCGCAGCCTCGAACACTCAAACCAGTCCGGGACCGCACTGTGTGGCATGAGCCTCTTGATATCTTCCGGACGTTTCCAAACATGTATCACGGGCGCGGGTTGAGATGAAGGGATGAGTGTCGAACAAAGTTCGATTGGAGGTATCAACGCCAGACAATGCAACATCTCTATGGAGGGCAAAACAACTTTACTTTTCATGCGCTCCGATGAACCTGGGCGGCAGATCAAGATCCCACGACGGCCGTTCGACAAGGACCACTTCGAGCGGCTGCCCCTGCTCGCCGCTAACAGGCACCATACCCAGTATCGGACGATACTTGAAGGTATGCCACCAGCTCGCCTTTTGCTCCACTTCTGCGACCTCGCCGCTAGTGGGGACGTCGCCATTGATCAGCTCGTCTTGTGTCGCCGTTCGGCGGAGAGATGCGAGTGGTTGGGACTCTTCCTCGTCGTCATCGTCGATTGCGTTGGACCGTGGCGCGTGCACGTCCATCCAGTTCGCCTTGCCTGTATCCTTGCCTGGTGCACCATTGTACTTGCGCATCTTCGTGACTGTGCTCTCTTTGGAAGGAATGATGTCGCCAGCTCCACTCGTGGTTTTCCTCGGTGTGTCTGTCACCGCATCGAGCTTGCGCTTCTTGGACCCAGATTCGGAGATTGGGAAGTCTTTGCTAAGGTCGAACATGAACAGCCACTTCTCACCGTACAGCCAAATACGCTGGTGGACCGAAGACACGTCCCATACACAGCCCTTAGCAGGAAGATCGAGCATACGGTACTCAGAGAGGTAGCTTGAAGGTGGATTCCTCCTTGACCATTCTGACAGGCGACCTGCGATCACTTCGAAGACGTACAGTTGGTGCTTCGCAGATGTGATAAGGAGCCTCTGCTCCGTAGTCGGCACCTCGTGCGAGTGGGGGTGAGGGTTCGACCTGGTGGGATGGACCGCAGGGTTGCCATTCGGTTGTGGCCGAGAGTCGTCCGTGCTGGGTTGGAACGATAGCAGTGTGGGTATAGAGTCGAGTCGGGGCAGCAAGTGACCAGAGGGATTACGTATCCATCGCTGGCCAAGGAATATGATGTGTTCCTTCGACCCATCCTCATCCTCATCATCAGAGTCTTCGTCCTCGACAGGGTCCGAAGTGGAGTCGTCAATGTCCACTTCGGGCGCGGTTGTGTCCTCATTTCCCTCGATGACCCACGTGTCGACATAGCCTGCGAGGTCTGTGACAGCAAACACGTTGCCGTCCGAAGAGAACTCAGCATGGTTGATAGATCGTTCGTACGATCCATGCTCGCCCGTGAGGGGTGTTGACCGGCTGTCGTCGCGAGGCATGCGATGGAGGCGCGCAACCTTAGCAAGAGGACGGGGTAGATCTTCTGGATCCTCTGACCGGATGATCCTGACAACTCTGACCTCATTTGTGGCAGTGACCGCAGCAAGCCACTTGCCGTCCCCTGTCAAGCGGACGTTCCTGGCACCCTCAATGTCAGGCATTTCAATCTTGCGGATGCGCAGACTTGATGCAGCTCCTGGTTGAGGACGAACGAGTTGAAATAGTTTGACAGCGTCTGCGGTTGCGACAGTAAGAAGTTCACCATCTTGGGTGATCGAAGCTGATGTAATGTTCTCCTCTCCTTGCAGGGCTAAACGTGCTACAACCTTTGGCTTCTCTGTGCCATCGTGGTTAGGCTTGACGCGCCAGACACGAACCTCAGTGTTCCACCAGCTGACCAGTAATCGCGCTTCCGGAGCACTGACGAGAGGAGGAGTGGAAGGTAGCGACGGAAGGCCACGGCTGAGCTCTTGACCAAATTGGCGTAGAGGTACGACGATGGGTTGGGTATCGATTCCTAAGTCAAACGCGTAAGCAGTCAATCTACGACAGGATCGATATGCATGTCTTACCTCCAGAAACGACGACGCTAATCTTGTTGCCCTCGTACGTGGCCATGGCCTTGACGTCGTGCTCGTGGTATCTCTGATGTGAGACCTTGCGCCAATTTCCATTCTGGCCCTTTTTTCCTTGGGGCTTTTTGCTGGTGTAGAAACATGTGCGGCGGTCCATACCAGCGCTGAAGATGCCTGTTCCATCGCGCGAGACAGCCAAGTCCAGAACGTCTGCTTCGTGACCCGAGATCCTCTGCAGCTGACTGTAGTTCTTGCCGTCGTAGATCCTGATCTCTCCAGTAGAGTCGCCAGACACGAAGTCGCCGTTGGGGAGGCACTTGACCTTCCAGACCAAAATCTCCTTCGGTCCGCCGTGAGGTCCGCTGCCCAGCGAGATGTTCCTGATGACGTTGCCGTTCCTTGTATCGAAAACCCGGATCATGCTGTCTGCGAAACCAGCAAGCACAGTGTCGTGATCCTTGTATACGACGGTCAGAGCGCGAGCTTTCTTCGTCGATGCACGGGACACGAATCGTTCGAATCGGAGATCATCGTCGTCGGTCGAGAGGAGCACGAGGGTGCCGTCTGCGCAGCCTGCTACGAGCTTCTGGTAGGATGCAGCGTCGTGTGTGCCTCCAGCAATATTGCTCTTTGCCCTCGGTTGTGCCGCAATGCACCAGACTTCGCTGTGGTTGCCGTTCGAGTGTCGCGCCGGGAGACCTGTCGCAAGGTCCCATTCCGTGACGCTGCTCGAGTATCCAATGCTAAACAGTCGCAGGCGGCCAGGAGCGAGCTTGCCGTCCGCATCCCTCTGGTCGGGGTTCTGTGTCCATACAAGGCCCTCCACACTTCGGTCCTTACCGCCATAGAAGACCTTCTCTTGCAGCCATGCCCCGTTCGCAGGGTTCCATATCTCAATGTTGCCGTTTGCGCGTCCGACGGCGAGTCTCAGCGACTCCGGTTCCTGCTGGCCGTGCTCGGGTTCGGCATGCGAAAATGCGAGGGCGTTGATCGCAGACGGCGGGAATGGCACGAAGCGCGACCTGTGAATGTCCATGATGTTTTTGGAGCTACCGGATCAGCACTCCAGCTATCATGTTCGTAAAATCGCAACGAACCTTTTCAGCCAAGACTTCGGTTTCGTGCCAAAAATTAATATGGGGCAAAGGAGCTAGGACATCCACGGCCTCGGCTGGGTTTCTCCGTGCTCCGAGCTGATGTCAACTTCACGAACAATCTCATTCTACATCTCACCAGCCGCAAGACCGCGAAGACAACGAAAATTCATCTGTTTCCATCAGATGGACGGCCATTGTCCTGCAGGGTCATGACTGCCCCGAGCACCGGCTTGCTAGCCTCTTGTTGCTTGTCAATGCCGGTGCAAGTCCCCAACCCCTAGTCTCTCCAGCACCATCTGTGCATCATCGAACTTCGCTCTACTCGACCCTCAGACTTCGCAGTCGTTATACTTTGGGATGCATGATCTGGAAGATGGACAATGGCGACGCAGAGATGAGAATCAGGCCTGCATGCTGCTCTTCAGCCAGTGTTCAGCGTGAAGGCTAGTCAGCGCCAGCACTGGTTGTCGCAGAATTCCTATAGTTGTGTATTCTGATCTTCAGATTGCACACCTTGCGGGGCATCTCGAAATCTCTGAATGCCTGCATTGTGAACCACGGTACTGCTCGTCAAATGTCGAATGTCAGGCTTCACGCTGCACTCTCCGCAACCGGCCATCTCAACCGCATTGCAAGGAGAAGGCTTTGCACATGTCGCTCGCTTCAGTGATTGTGCAAGTATTACTTGTGTTCCCAGCGGTTAGAGCTCGTTGGGCGCCCCTCCCTTCAGCCATCTTGCGCGGCCGCATAATCACGCCGTGCTGAGACTCGTTACGGGAGCTGTTGTGATAAGCAACCGGTTGAGTTTCCGCAATCCGTGTCAAACTTCGCACATAGTTAGCCTGGCGCACCGAACGTCATCGTACTGCGTTGCTGTAGGAATGCTGAGCCCAAGGGCCGCACTTGGCTACAACCGCGTTCGTGCCCCTTGGATGGCATGCTGCATGAGATCAACATGAATCACCATCAGCGCGCGTCCGGCGCCCTATGTACGGTTTCAGAGGCTGGCTATGACGGCGCGCGAACTATGTGACTCGGTACGCGTGAACGCGACTCTAGGTGCTCCAGCGTTACGCCTCCAACGCGTGGATAGCGGGACCTGGGTAGAGAGCTCCCGTAATCCCGTGCTGAAGCATTGGTTGAACCTTCCAAAGATGCGCTTTGACCTGCCTGAGCGGGGTAGGTTGTTCGGCAGTGCAGAGTCATTGCGTCGGTCCTTTGGTCCTGTGAATAATAATTGTGCTTGCGGATGTCAGGAAGCAGCAGGCCTCATTATCGTTGGGCTCTATTTGGGGAAGACATGTGTCGCAAAACATTGAAACCTGCACTTCGCCCCAGCAGCCACGTCTGTATATGTTGGAAGTTTGCTCTGCAGCAGTCGTGCAAGCTGCACAGGATCTGTCACAGCTTATGCGGTGCCTAGACAACCAAGACCAGGCCGGCCGGGGATCCTTCCGCACTTCAGCAATCGCCGGTGCTACAACAGATGTCGGCGCAGTGCATCTGGTTGCTGGGGATTGCAGGTGAAGATCTACTCACAAGACCCGCACTGTAAAAGATTGATACGAAAAGTCGTGAGCAAATTTGCTAGTAACGTGATTGTACGGTAGCCGCAGCCTGAGGCCCACAAAGTCCACAGGTCGACTGTCGATAGACTCGGTGTGCAGTCGGACGAGACAAGGCATGGAACGGAGCGGATCGAAAATGGACTGGAGGCAAAAGTTTCATAACACGCGTGGTCGCGTGCATTGCGGCTTAGAGACTTCCAAGGTTAAGACGCGCTGTGTTCGCGGTCGTGATCAGACCAAGGACATGACAGGTTAGCTGCAGCGCTGGCTCACGACGCGGAAGCCGGCTGTCTGCTCTAGCTGCATGCGATAGTCGGACCAGGAGCAAGCGTTGCCGATTATTGCGTCTGAACGGTGCTTTTGGGACGGACGCCGAAGGTCACTCATGTTGGCAAACGCGTAAAGACCACGCTAGAGCTATCGTTTGGAAATGATGAGCTTCCCAGCCGCCGCAATGACTTGCCGGATCCAAACCGTCACTTCATATGTCAGACACCTGCAGAAACGCCAACTGCTTCTTTGTTAATACAATTGCATGGCACGTAACATGTTTGCGCTCAGCTGAAGGGCGCCCTGCTCTGTCTCGGCGCTGTGTCTGCAAGAGGTGCTGCCTTGCTCAACCTGACATGCATTGGAGGAACGACCAGTACGGATTTGCCCCCACTGCGGTCAGCGTCAGGCAAGTTGTATTGCTTCAGCAAAGTCAAAGCTCAGCAGCTATCACGACACGGTGGAACAGAACTCGTTAGATAGCACCGGATCATCACCTCTATGCATGCACCCAACCCCGCAAAAGGAGTGGCTAGCTCTGCAAGGGAAGGTCAACCACGGATGATTTCTGGAAGCTTCAAGTTCGGCAACATGGTTCATTGCCTGCACCCGCGGACCTAGGACGCAATCTCACGAGATGAAAAGCCAATGTTTGCTGCAGCAGGGCGCGTTGCTGAGCGTGTCAGTAATGTAATATCACACGCGAGCGACATCCTCCTGAGACTTCTCATCTGTCTCAAACCAGTGGCAGCAGTCTTCGTATGTACATCACGGAACGATGATCAAAACGGTCGGGCCTGAGGCGTCCTCAGCAAGGAGGCCTGTGTTACTGTCTACGAAGCTCGGTACCGATGGTTGCGCGATAGTCTCTCTTAGAACACTCCACCATGCGGAAGCAGCGTCAACGTGGGGCTTGCTGGGTCTCCATGCTTCGATCTGAATCGCACGCACTGAGTTTGCGTGTTTATATGGGGCTTGTGAGGTAATCGGTAAACAGCGTTGGTGTTGACACTATTGAAGCTGCTTGCAGTTACTCGGCGAGACGATGTGAGTTCTCGCGTGCAACATCCCGCAAGCATCTGTAGCATGTACGCTCCCGCAACGCACAGGAGCACCTAGGCGAACTCGAGTATCTATTATCGCCTCATGACGATGGGCATTGTTAGGGCTTTGAGGCGTCTCCTGCCACTTGGCGTAAGGATGTACAGGGGAACCACGCCGCAGCAAAGCCTGAGCTGCGGTGGCACTGCCAATTCAAGGGCTTGGCTATTCAAAGCATGCAGAACAGGATGTCTCCTGTGCGCAGACACCAAGCAGACGCGGGCAGATTGGCCAGCGATCGAAGCCTGACCCCGGTCGTTGCATGCGTTGGCTGCGTAGGCTGCTCGCTGACGTTTCCAAGGCCTGATTCGAGCGGGGGTTCGCGAAGATGACAGCCAGTCCACCAGCGCGTTCTTCTCAGCCCGTCTGCCAGCTAACGAGGGTAGTCGCCGCGAGCTAGGAGCCACATTCGGACGCGTTGTGAGGCAAGGCCACGGCAAGCATCACGTATCTTGTGGTCGCAGCGGGACCGGGCTGCCTCAGCGACTGCCTGTGTCGCAGCGCAGGCACCGGCGGGCGCTGCAGTTGGTGGCTACGGCCGCGCGCACAACAGCCGGGCTGGGTGACAGTGCGGTGACAGTGCGCGAGACAGAGGGGGCGCGCGACGGAAGATACGGGCTGCAACGCGTGCAATATCAAGCGTGTTCCTGGCTGCCAGCCTGCCAGAGCAAAACGCCATAGATCCACGACGCCGGACGGAACGCGCCACGGTTGGCTGGTGTTCCTTGAATTCCAAGGTTGTGAACTTGCGCGACGCCGAAAGCGTTAGCCCCGTCGCTCCACGCCAGTAGAGCGCGGTCCACTCTGGCTCCTGGGCGCGCTCAGAGCCCGTCGTTTTGTGAGAGCTGCAGCCGTCTGAAGAGCATCATCCTCTCCTCTCCTCCCCTTCACCTCCTCTTTAGCATCCTCTCCCCACTACGGTCGAGCACGGAGTTTCTTGGATTCGATGTGGTGCTGAAAATCTTCAGCCCAGTCCTTCCACAAAACCCTCCTCTCCTGCTCTCTCCCCCCACCCCGACCGTTTCTCTCCGAATAGGATACCCTGAAGCGTACCAGACCACTCTGCGACCTTCAGCCTCCCATTCCCTCCGCCTACCCCTCCTGTCTACTCGCTGGCCGCAGAGATAGTTGAGTCCGTCTTCGCTGTGCCTCTGTCCAACGTTGTCAGCCTCGCCATCAACACGACCAGCTTTGTGTGACCACACCGTACACCTGTGTCAGCTCTGGAACGATAAGGTAGGTCGACATGTTCATTTCGTTTGCCGTGGACTCTGCTTGCCTCGGTCATTATCTCGAGTCCGGGTCGCATCTTCCATCACGATCTTCATCGCCCGCGGATCCCGATCTGGAAGGCACGGGAGGGCACAGACCAAGATGAGGAACATGAACACCATCAGGAAGCCAAAGGACTCTGTAAGCATTTGAGAGCAGCATCGGGGCAGGGAGAGCAGTACCAGCGACAAGGTCAGGGCGAGACAATGGGATTGTGGTTGTCGGCGTTGCACAGTGTTGCCGGTCAGGGATGGCAGGTCGAGTCAAGGGCGACACATACCGTACCTCCCATCGGATTGCACCTCGTTTTGTCTGCCTCGATCAGGCGTGTCTCGCCAAATCACGACTCTCGAACGCCGCCGCGATGCCATGAGGATAGACACAAGATTGCATGCCACGGCCTTGCTGCTGTAGCACCTCATGCGTAGTCACGTCTACGACTTGCATCTCACTCACCTGGATCTGGCTGCTTCAGCATTGCAAATTAGGCTTTGGATGTCGCTGCTATTGTTGCTCCCATTGTTTTACGTCAACATCACGCTGCACGTAGCAAACATCGTTGTACTCTGCATCGTCATCATTACCATGGTTGTCAGGGCCTGTCACTGAAGTTTGGCGGCTCAACTACATGTGCAATTGTCACCCGTCAACCGTACCAGGCCGGAGCGTACCGTCGCCCCATTCCATGACCGCCGGCTTTACCACCAGTTACCAGATTCGCTCACTTTCATTTTACTGGATCACTGGATGCCACCTTGGTCTGCTATTGATCCACTGTTGAACTGGCGCTGACCACACTGATGCAGTTTCGCCAGCTCTCAGGCTTTACAATCGACTGTATCTCACTGCAGTCTTTTTGCATCTTCGATAATTCGAAGATTTGCAGCCACTGTAAGTCACCGCATGAGACAGCCGAAACGGTCAAAACTAAGCCTTGCGCAGTTCCGTGATTGCAAGCACTGGGATTATCCGCATTCCAGTACCTAGCAGCACACCCCGGCAGACTCGTTAGCTCGTGCTCTGTCATCCCTTTTCACAGTAGTGTTCGCCCCACATCAAATCCGCCCAATTTCATTCTAGCTCCTGGATGCAATTAGCAAGGGGCTCGAGCTTCCCGGCCTCTTCTACTGTACCTTTCCTGTCTTCCTCTGCTCCTCATTCGTTCTTTATCTTAATACTTTAATTCTCCAAGGTATGTACTCCCTCGCGTACCGTCGCGATCGAGAATCAGGGTGACCGTGAACTAATATCCTCCCAGGCTTCTCTTATACTCATTCCCGCCTCACAAGCCCCCGGGAATCACGGACCAGAGACCTTCTTTTACATACCCAACTACACACAGTCCTTCGACATCAACTTGCCTATCAGGCTGCCATTCTCTAATACGGCCAACACACCGAGCCATCACACTCTCTACCCACAAAGTAACCCGACTTCGACGCGTTTACCAACCATACCCCTCCACATCACCAACAATGGCCTACCACCAGCACACACAATCCCGCTACGGGCACTGCGACTCTTACTTCACAGAATCGCAAGATGATGGCATCTACGTTCTTCGTGCTGAGCAAAGAGAACGCCAGCGCGGCATTGCAAGGATGCAACAACGGGCCATCGCAGAAGAGCTCTCGAGACAAACTGCCGATGAGTACCAGGAGGATGTCATGGAGCACATGATGCACATGGAGGTTGGTGTTGCGAGGAATATTGGATGAAAGACCTTGCTAACACGAACCAGTCACAGACACTGCCTGACGTCAACTCAATTGACATCCAGACAGAGATCCAGTGGTTTATGCGCCCATACCTCCTTGACTTCCTCGTCGAGGCTCACGCCGCTTTTCAGCTTCTACCCGAGACCCTCTTCCTTGCCGTCAACCTTCTCGACCGCTACTGCTCCCGTCGCGTCGTCTACAAGCGCCACTACCAGCTCGTAGGCTGCGCCGCTCTCCTCATTGCTGCTAAGTACGGCGACAAGAAGGACCGGGTACCGACCGTTCGGGAACTGAAGTCAATGTGCTGCTCGCTTTACGATGACGAGATGTTCACTCAGATGGAATGGCACGTCCTGCAAACCTTGAACTGGGTCGTTGGACACCCCACCGTGGACGCCTTCCTCCAGATCGCCCTCGCCGAAGGCCCATACGATGCCGAAGTCGAGCACATGACCCTCTACATTGCGGAGATTGCCCTGTTCCACAAGGAGTTCGTATCCACTCCTCCATCGGTCTTGGCCCGATCCGCCCTGGCCCTCGCCAGGTGTGTGCTCACACGTCCTCAAGCTAAGCCTACCGAGTGGGCTGGTGCCTACGATGCCCAGACCGTTATGGGATTGTCAAATCACCTTTACCAGCCATCGCCCGTTCTCTCAAGGAAGTACGCCTCGACACACCTCTCCAATGTCGTCGCAACTGTCGACGAGTTCCTCCAGCAACAAGCACGCAACGCACAGAGAGCAGCGGCGTCGCCACCAACGCCCCCGCCCACTCTTACTATTGAGGAGCCCAAGCATGACATCAACGACTACCCCTCGACACCTCAGAAGATTGCTTATGGTGCTATCATGAACAACGGATGCCTCACACCGCCCATCACACCTGATGGTGAGGGGCAATTCGCCGGTCATGTTGTCAAGTCGCAATCAGCCAGCATGTACCCATCGACGCCGACATCAGAGCTGGCACCCAACGTGCCTCAACAATACTTTCACAACGCATACCTGCATCCCCAGCACATGTAAAGATTCTCCGTGCTAGGAGCAGTTGTTGTCCCGAACATCCCCGCTGAATCATGGATTGTTTCGATCACAACCGTGAATATACCCGTTGTACCAAAACTCAACATGTATGAGCGTCATAGCGTCACATTTGTCTGGCATTTGCAAGCGTTCTATTTTACCTTTCCTGCGATATCAAAGAAGTTTGTTTGTCCATTACCACCATTTCCTTTGTTACATCCCTTGACCTACAAAAAAACAAGGTCGTCCACCAGCCACGGCTGCGTTGGAACATCGGGCCCGATCTGAGCAGAATGTTCGCATCTTGGATCTTCTATATCCTCTAATATGGGCAGCTCTGTGGCGGGCGTGCGAGCGGTGGAAACACGCATACAGGCTGAAATTGGAAACACATGCCTCGCACCTGAGATTGAGCTCACTCGCAAGTGTTGTTTGCTTAAGCGAGCAGAGATACCCTTCTTCCTTCACAAAAATTTCGTCTTCTTGGGTCCCTTGCAGTGGAACACTGGGAGTACACATGGTGCTGTGGGCGCGATGGTGGGTCTGTCCTGGTGTTAGGGCTCAGAATGTACTTGACAGCGGGCTGGAAGAGACGTGACGAGCATCAGTTACTAGAACATGGTCGCCCACACAATCAACGGTGTTACATGCAACCTGTTCCCTGCACGCCTAAGTCTAGGGTTGTCCCTATATCATGTTTCAGCATCGGTGGGCAAGCAGACTTCAGGCTCACTGACACTGCATGTTGCTCTCTACTCATTGCATGTTTCATACTTGTTCATGCAACATATGATCTTAAAGATGGCTTTGGTACGCGCATTCGTGATGTACTATACGCGACTGTTCGTGCCAGTCTTTCAGTATGGCTCTCGTAAGTCCAGAGAAATTGCGCTGTCTTGCCGTTTATGCGACAACTGACTAACCGCACAAGACACCAATCTCCATCTCAAGACCCACAGGTTTAGGGTACATCGACGATGACGCAACATTCGCAAACAACGTCCTGTGTCCGCGGTACGCTGACCAGGACCCAACCTCGGCACCACCTTCACCAGCATCGATTCAGTCCTTCGACATCCTAGAGTCGATACCATGGCGGAAAAGCTACATAGCACTAGAGCCAGACACGCATAGTGATTACCGCAAGCGCTGGCTAAAGTACAGGATACAGATCATCGCAATTATGCTCCTGCTCATTCTTTCCACAGCGGCATTCACCGTAGGAATCAAACTAGCAGTCCACCACTCAAACAAGCAACTACAATCAACATGCCTACCACGCTACGGCGGAGACAGATGCGCAGACCCAGCAGGGGCGCACTGCGTCAACCGCGAAGGTCTGGGATACTGCCAGGGCGTGATGTAAGACCGTCCCAGTCAGGACTCACGGAGCTTCCAAATCGTTCTGGAATCCAGTTCCTGGCAGCTCCGGACGTCTTCACAGTGTCCCTGGAATGACAGGGCTAATCCCTCGATGAATTTCCGCGTCACTATGTGGCGCCAGGCCGTCAACGTCAGTCCTTCATCCCTTGCAAGGATCTCCAGCCGCTGGCGCGAATCTGGGGAGGCAAATTGCGCGAGAGCCAAGGTCAGGCAGTCGCGTTTCCGAGTCGCGCAATCGCGTTCATTGAAATACGATGTTGGGATCACGCGTTTCTAGAAGGTGGTTTGGCGATTGGAAAAGGGGGAGATTGGGTGAGGCGATTGCAGGGCTGGTTCGGTGTGGCGCAATGCGCTGTCGTATTGGCTGGGTCCACCCTGGTCGTGTGGCGGAAGAGGCCGACGATCGAAGATGGACTTGCGGTGTAGTTTTGCTTTTCAAAGTGTTGGCAGAGAAGAGAAAGGCTCTCCGGCAGTTGATGGTCTTTGAACCGAGCGTTGTTGCAGTCCGCGCTGGAGGGCGGAAGCTGTTCGCACGTGATCGTTATCTTATCACTCGAGGCAAGCCTTGAATCTCAGTCTGCATTGTGGGTGCAATCTCCATCACAATCGCTCAAAACAACGATGCCATCATAGAGTCGTCGCCAACGTGTCCATAGGCATGGCAACCGCAATTGAGGGTGAACCACTCTTGTCAGCTACGCTGGGCGCGGTTTCTCGAAATCCAGCAGCCGACCCTGCCAGCAAGAACAGACAATCGATACGGCCTCTCATGATACTCCTGATCCTTGTGCATCTGTCCGCCGTCTTGTACACGCTCCCACTGAATCGTGTGATCGAATTGAGGCTCTGTCGCGAGTACTATGAGCTGCACGATCCATCCGTCATAGGGGCAAATGACTTGATTCCAGAGCAGCTGTGCAAGATTGATGAAGTGCAGCGCCGGCTAGCATGGCTACAGGGTGTCATGGAAACCACGCTGGTTGTGTGTGGTATGTGTAAAAGATAGTGACAATATGCGTGGGCATGACTGATGCTGCCTAACATAGACTTCCTGGTAACGATACCCTTCAGCTTCATTGCCGAGAGGTATGGCGTGCGTGTGGTCTTATGGTGCAACCTTATCCCAAGAATCTTCATGAGTACTTGGGCTATCGCGGTAGGATACTTTGCGCATATGCTCCCTACTATTGCAATCATGCTCGGACCATTCCTCGCAGTGTTTGGAGGCGAATGCGTATTGCAATCTACTGCCTTTGCATTGACATCAGCCCTGACGGGCGACTATGTTCAGCGGTGAGTCGAACACAACTTGAATGCTTTATTGGCACAGACTGATTGGTGGCCAGAGCCTCCTATTTCTCATATATCAGTTCTACCTCTTACGTTGTGTCGTTCATGGGCCCGACCTTGGCATCTGCGACGATGAGCTGGAACATTTGGCTACCATTCTGGATCAACATTGGCCTCTTGGCGTGTGCGATTCCCACTATCATGTTTCTACCCGCTGCGCACAAGTCGGCTCTTGTTGATTTTGAGACGGCGTCCCCCGAATACTTTGTCGTCAATGATAGCGAAGAGGTCGGGTCGCTTTTGAGTGACAACGGAAGTAGCCCAAGTCGCTATGCTAATGCATTCGAGAAGCCACAAGGGTTTGTTGGAGAGACTGTGCATGCCGTTCGGAAGCTTGTAAACTTGGTTCGAGGACGACGCAACTTCCAGGTGCTCCTGTACTCCTTTTTCCTCACCGCACTAGCCAGCTCAGACACGAAGCTTCTGGTACAGTACATATCGAAAAGATATAAGTGGACGTTTGCGCAGGTGGGTTGCGACTCTGTTATTAACGTCCAGATTGTTCACTGACAGGTGTATAGGCTGGCTATATGCTTTCGGCCAAAGCTATCGTCAACTTCACATTACTGGCGATCGTTGTCCCGCGCATCATACGCAATTCAATGTCAACAACCGCCGTTCATGGTTCTGAGGTCCGCCTCAACTTTCTTGGGGCGGAGGCTAGTATCCTCATATCGGTCGTTGGCGTAATGTGTGTAGCACTAGCAGCCAAGTTCTGGATGCTGCTAACTGCCCTGGTGATATATGCTCTTGGCTCAGCTTTGCCAGTATTCACGATGTCGCTCGTCAAATCTCAGCTCATAGTGCTTGGGCATTCGGACACACAAGACTTTGGCATTGTCATGCTGACCAAAACACTTGGGTCACTAGTCGGAGCTCCTCTGATGGCATCGTTGTGGATTAAGGCTATCGAACTTGGAGGCGTTGGGCTAGGCTTGCCGTACTATGTTTCTGCTGTCAGTACAGACATCTTCAGTGACATCGTTGTTTATACTGACTTCACACAGACCATATATACTGTAGCTGCCTTAGTCGTGGCTCGCCTCCGATTCTAGGACGATTGGATATGCCGGCGATACGTTCCTTCTCCAGCGGTTTCAGTGAGGGAAAGAGTCAACGTCTTGCGTCATGTATCCTTGCACACACGATCCGATTTCGATAAAGGCGAAACATATACGTGAACCTCCCTTCGCATTGTTCGCGACTGATTTCCAAATGAGGCGGTTGTGTGGAAGGGCCAGGCTCGAAGCGCAGTGGGATTGTACGTTTCCACCACAGAGAGCTCCAAAAACGACAGGATAACATTTCTATCTTCTCGTAATGGCATCTTGTCGTTGAAGTACTGTCCTTCGCTTTTGGCATGTTGGGGGATGGAAGGTCGCAACTGTTCAAGAATAGATACATTGCATCACCATCACAACTTCGATCAACTTGAAGTCCAATTGAACAGCAAACAAGCTCAAGTGCCAATATTAATAGGAGATGAAATGCGTGTTCATTTTGAGTTTTCCTATATGTAATTGCTTGAAAGTCCTTCGGTAAGTAGAGAGAGCTCTAACTGCAGCCTATGTTATCAACAATATGAAGGAGACGGAGTACTTATGTATGCTTTTGCAGCTTCTCAGGCGTCGAAGGCGGCGAGTCGACAAACTCCGCCTTTTCCGCCGGCGGCAGATTGGGACGACCAGACCACTCCGTATTCCAGAACGTCAGTGCGGTGTACACCTTCTTGAATGAGTGGTAGTACGTGAACAGCGGGTAGGCAGGGATGAGATAGTACAGGACGAAGTCCATGGGGTACGCGATCCACCACTCGTGGGTCTTGATGAGCTTGGTCAGCTGGAAGACGTAAAAGAAAGTCAAGATAAGAAGGTACGGATGGGAAGACTCAGCGTAGAGGTTGGTCTTGGTCAACATGTAGATTGCAAGACCGTCCCAGATGGCAGCGGCGTTGTAGAGCCAGGGAAGATAGGTCACCCACGTGGTCAGAGGCCACTTGGACCAGACAGTGCGGTCGACGAAGAGGGCGATCGGATTCTGGCGGAAAGTCGAGCGGGACCAGCGCGTACACTGCTTGTCAAACTTGAAGTCCTTCGGATACATACCCAGGACTGTGGTCATAGTTGTGTCATCCGTACATTGAACCTTGATATCCCAGCCGTTGTTGATGACATAGCGAGTGACAAAGTTGTCGTCGTCAGCATTGAGGGGGCCGAACCCCTTGAACCAAGTACCGAGGGGAAGGACGTACTCGTTTGTGAAGCTGTGGCAGAACTTGTCGTTCTTCACGATCTCCGTGCGGATCAGGCTTGAGCGGGCAGAGATGCAGAACACGCCGCCATCCGCTGCGTTCATCGACTTGATCTCGAAATTATGGCGAATCAAATAAACACCTCCCATGGTGTTCCAGAAACCAGAGATGTACTTGTACCACACACTCATGGCTGGGCTTGCACGCAGATCATTGTAACGAGGGAGCCGCTTGACCCACTTGCGGGTGCCGACGAGACCAACCTTGTTGTCATTGAAGGCAGGAAGAGAGCCAGCGAGCCAGTTGGGAGACCAGATTGCGGTATCGTCAACAGAGATCATGATCGGCGTCTCGACGTGCTGGATGCCGGCAACAATCTGATGACGCTTGTTCGAGATGCCGACATCCACGATGCGGATTTTAGTGTACTTTTCGAACGGAAAGCCAGATAGGTTATACACACGCTGGTAGCGAGTGTTGCCTGCTTCGAAGCAAGGGCGGAAATCTTTCAGAAACTTGCGAACTTGATCGGCGGCTTCAACGGTGTTACAAGCGAAGATCAGATAGGCGGGCTTATTGACAAGGATCGATCCAGTCAGCTCGTCAAAGACCAAGTTGCCCGCTGGTCCAACAGTGGCACAGATGGCTGTGCAGTCAGAAGGCTTGAGCTTGTCGTTGGCGGTGGATAAAGCTGGCTTGTACCGTATCCAGAAGAAGATCTGAACGGCTGTACGCCAATACCGGAAGACGAGGAGGAAGCCGAGCCAGACTAAATAGTAGTCGGTAGAAAATTGTGCAAGGACAGCGGCTCCGAAGAACGTGCAGCTGGGCATGACATGACCGAACATGCCCAACTGCTTGCGCAGTGAGATTTGATGAAGTTGGCCTTGGAGATCATAGAGCAGAAAGAGAACCCAGACGAACATGCCGACAATGCTGTAGACACCCACTGTAGTGGGCTGGTCCATCTCGATCGGAGATTTCACACGAACACTCCAGTATGAGACTCCACAAGAAGCGACAAGCGCTGTGCAGAGCACCGTGAGTGTCCATCGCCAGTTGATGTTGGGCGCAGACTTAGCAGACTTTTGGGGCGATGATCGAACATGACCTGGTTCATGCACCGGCCGATGATCCGATTGAATTATCCGCTGATCCATGGTGTTTGTTGTCTTCAGTTAGTTGAGGGATGTAATCGTTGCGTGATAGAGTGAGCACTTTTGGGGGGAGCTTTCGAAGGGGTACTGATATAGAGAGAGTGACTGTCTCTGGGATTCAACGATAGCGTTCAATGCTTTTCACCGTGCGGTACTGGGGCGCGGTAGTGAATGTATGTGAAAGGAAAACCCAGTATCCAGTGATGTACTCGATGGTTGTGATGAATCGTGGACTTGACCGACGAATGTTGATGCAGTATCAGGGGCTGCTTTCAAGAAGCTTGCGAAGAGAGTGGAAATGTGCGTAGATGTCGAAAAGAGAACGTGATCGTCTGTGTGAAGCTTGTGATGGTTGAGGTTGTGTGATGCGGTGATCCTTGCAAGCCAGATCGGGCATACTTGATATAAGATTGAGGATGGCCATTAACTTAGGTGGTGAAGAAGTCTCTTCCAGGGGAGGGTATGCAACATCGTGCACACGTGAAGTCGCGATGCATTCACTGCTTTGAAGAGGTCCAGAGACGTGTATACACAGTGGTAAGCCACCAGACATACGTGTCGCAAATGCATGCACGGCAAATAGCGGTGTTCGGAAATCGAACCGAGTGAGGTATGATACAAATAAAGGACATCGTTGTGTTCATTGTTGATTGCAGTGTGTGAAGAAGTAGGACTTGGCGTGAAAGGTGAAGTACATCCGTCGAAGGAATATACGGGATGTCTTCTAGAATTCTGAGGAACGCGTAGACTTAGAAAGAAGTAACTGTCGCTGAGCGTTGTTGTTGCTTGGGCCAGTGTGATTCACAAGGCAAGAGCGGCCAGGGGCACAACGGGCCGTAGACCAAAGCATATCACTACCTACCACTGACGAACATATCATCATCGTGCGTGTTTGCACGCTGGCACTCTTTAATATTCTACATTGTTTATGCAAGGCTATTTCCCCACATGCTCATTCGAACTTGCCATACCAGAAGCTGTCTTCAGGGCCCATTCCCCTTTCCACTCCATCGAGACTGCAGAGCTCGCTCACTTGCGCTGGTACTGCCGGAATTTCATTGGATCTTGTAGCAAACACCATACCCAGCCCTGCCTCGTTATGCCATCCGATGTGGCAGTGAAAGGCCCAAGCACCTGGATTGTCGGCAACAAAACGGATCAGCATCCACCCATAAGGCTCAATAGTAGCTGTATCCCTTCTCAGTGGGTTTGCGAGATCAAGACCTTCATAAAGCGAAGGCGTTGAGTAAGGCTGCGGTGCGTACCCCTTCCCGTGTTTTAAAACCCAGAATTTGTAGCCGTGTAAGTGAAAAGGATGATTTCCATCGTCCAAATTTTGGATGAGGATATCGATGGTTCGAATGCCTCTAGTTGTGTATACCATCTGATTCTTCGAGTTAAAGTTGGTCGTGTCAAATCCAGCCGTCGTAGCCACGCTTTCCTGGTTCTTGTCAACACTACTGTCGAGTAGCGTATGCAGGATTGGCCTGCTAGCATTGCCCCTCCACGAGCTTTCGTTCAAGAACCCACGACTCAACCTCCAATCGCCGATCTGGAAACTGCTCCTCAAATAGATGAAATCAACTGCTTTCTCCGGCGCTGTGACAACCTCCACGGGTACCAATGCCGTCGTGTTGAGATCACGGCACTCAACATCGATGACCTCGGGCCAGTCTCTGCTCTGCGGACGCAGTACTTCTTGTCTTCCCTTATCTTGATCAATGGGATACCGTACCACGCCCCAGACCTCCTCTTCCAACTCCGGATTTTCATACGCAAAGCAATGCGTCACCATCCTCACTCTCATCCAATACCCCTCACTCCTCGGTTTCGCTGGTGGAGAGAGCACGATGCTATACCGCTGCGCGGGATTAATGTTGAGCCTATGGATACTCTGAGGATACACATCTGTGCCATCGACCTCAGTAACGCTGAACTCGTGCTCATCTATCTGCAGCGAGAACTCTGCAAATGCGCCAACGTTAACGATGCGTAAGCGCGTGTTCTTCTTTGCGTCTAAGTTGAAGAGTGCGGTGCTCAAATTCTGGCTTGAGCATTTGCGATCAGGTAGTGCGGAGCAGTTGCGCACGTTGCGGCCGTTGATGAGTGCTGATGGAGGAACAGGCTCGTCGTTTTCGGAGCCGGGGGCTAGGTATTCCATAAGGAGTTTAGAAGATGAATCGTAGTAGTGATCCGAGAGCAAGACCACACGATCTTGCTCGTACGGCATCTTCTGCAGCCCTTTCTCTCTACGACTGTGTATGATCAAGGGTCCAACAAGGCCGTCTGAGGCTTGCATGGACATGTGGCTGTGATAAAAGTACGACCCGCTTTGATCGGTGACGTTAAATCGGTAGGTGAAGGAGTGACCGGGCGCAATAGGGCAACTGGTGGTACCTACTGTGCCGTCCATATGGTTCGTGCCGTTCTGGTAGAGACCGTGCCAGTGTATGGACGTCGCGTTGGTGGCTCGGTTGCTCACGTGTACAACGATCTCGTCGTGCTCGTTGACTTCGATCAAGGGTCCAGGGAAAGTGGAGTTGATAAGCATCATCGGTCTGTAAACACCATCTGGGTTGAACTCATGGTCTTCGATAATCCAGCTGTACTCTCTGGTGGTAGGTGGTACGTTGGAATCCCAACTTGAGTCCAGTGTGTAGTCATCTTCTTGTCGTAATCTTACTTGCGATGATGCAGGAGCTGTGATATGTGTCTTTGATCCCCGATACCAGTGTGTGACAAGCACGACGGCGCATGTTGCTAGAAGAACGACAACACAGCTCTTGGCCCATCGCCGACGTGCATTGACTGGCGTCTCTATGAAGTCAGACTCCTCGTCCGTCGATTCTCGGCTTGACTCCAGGTCCTCGTAGCCTTCTTTCAACAGCCCAACCTGCTCTTCCTCATTCGATTGGGCAGATCTTGAAATCTCCTTCATCCTGACGGCCTTGTCCTGGTGCATTTTCATGGCGACAATACGGCGTCCATTCGTCGATCGAGCTCTCAGCGTGCTTCCTCTAGTCTATCAAATCGATGTGGTCGTAAGAGCGTTGAAGAGCGCTCTTGCATCATGTTGGAGTCTTCGAGTCACCCTTGCCAACACCATGGCACCATCCTTACTCTTACCGCCGCCATCATCCGAACTTGTGGCAATGCAGTCGCACGCACTGTTCTCGGAGTCGCATTTGGACCCCTGTGGATCAATATGCATTTGCCCGCGTTCGCCCCACTCAGCCAATCCAGAACCAATCAGGTGCGCACGCTCTGTCACTAAAGCTTAAATACCTTCCCGAAAAGCTTGAATCACCCGGTTCGGCTCAGGGTCGCTCGACGCTGGCAGGCGATGGTTGACGGATGGGTGCACACGTTGTCTGCATGGGAGCTGCCATAGGTGGGAGGTAGGTATGCTGTGGAGCGGCCGCGGCAAGAACAGATGCTGTGCAGGAGGCTAGAGCGAAGATTGATGAGCACTTGTGCCGGACGTATGGTGTCAACAAGAACGTGAGGACTTTTGTTCGTGCGAGTGTGATTGTATTTTTACTCTGCTCTTGAGTCTTGTTGCGCATTGTTTGCTGTCTTTAGCACCTCTTGCACCCGTCTGTCCTTTCGGTCCCACGCTGTAGCCTTCGACATACTAGATCATCGGGGACTCTCCAACAGCCACCATGTTCTCCAAAACGCTTCTTGCGCTGGCTCTTCTAGCTACCCAGGGGCTTTCAAAGAAGCACTGGGTAAAGGGTAAAGCGTTCGACCGCATTGCAATCATCTGGCTCGAGAACACCGACTATGATCTCGCAATTGGAGACCCCAACTTGGCTGCGCTGGCGAAGAAGGGTATCTCCCTCACTAACAAATTCGCCGTAACCCACCCTTCCCAGCCTAACTACGCTGCTGCAGTTTCTGGCGACTATTATGGTATCAACCACGATAGTATGATTAACATTCCTTCAAACGTTTCGACTGTTGTGGATCTGTTGGAGGACAAAGGTGTTAGCTGGGCAGAGTACCAGGAGGGTAAGCATGGCTCATGCAGAGCTGGGACCAGTCTGACAAAAGCCAGATATGCCATACACTGGGTTTCAAGGTTTCTCGTACCCCAACCCAAAGACTGGCGCGAACATGTATGTGCGTAAGCACAACCCAGCTGTACTATATGATTCAGTCGCGCAGAAGCCGGAAAGACTGGCGAACATTAGGAACCTGACTCTGTTCCAAGAGGATCTGAAGAACGATAAGCTGCCCCAGTGGATGTTCATCACCCCAAATATGACCAGCGATGGTCATGACACGACCGTCACGGTTGCTGGGGCCTGGACTCGCAACTTCCTCGAACCGCTGCTGAACAATAAGAACTTTAGTATGCTGTCACACATACCTCACAAATCACCATGCTGACGAAGAGCAGTGAAGAATACTCTCGTGGTTGTGACCTTCGACGAGAACCACTCCTACGCTCAGCAAAACCGCATCGTGGGCATCTTGCTTGGAGACGCCGTCCCGAAGAGGCTCGTTGGGACCACGGACGACACCTACTACAACCACTACAGCGAGCTGTCTACCGTTCAAGCCAACTGGGGCCTCCACAATCTTGGCCGCTGGGATGTTGGTGCAAATGTATACAGGTTCGTCGCCGAGAAGACTGGCGATGAGCTGCGCAAGTGGAGCGGCGCAGTGCCGTTCTCACAGATGTTCTTCAACGCCAGCTACGCTGGAAAGCTGAATAACAAGAACACGTCTGTACCCTGGCCAGTACCCAACACTCAGGCAAAGCATGCTGGTAGGACAGTGCTGCCGGCCATTGTGCAGACATGGGGAAAGATGTTGAGCCAGTCGGCATACACCAAGGCTTTGGAAATTCCAGATGGCATGCACCCCGAGGCGGAGTTCAAATAGACAACCACAGGGTGGAGGTCGACGGACGTTGGTTAGGTGCCTGGGATTATTCGATGTGTAATGTAGTGGGTCTGCTAGCAGGCGCAAGTACATCGAGAGATCACGACAACATGAGGGTTGACTTCGTCGACCCGAGTGGTAAGATCCAGTAACCATGCGCTGACACTCTCGAGTCTGCAAGGGTGAATCATGACTTGAATTGGTGTTCTGCGTCCTTGAACTCAAATGTCGTCATTTGATCTTATCACCAACACCTATGGCGGTCAATGGTAGGCGAATCTGTATCGTCAAGTGACGATATAGAGTGCAGTCGCCATGCCAGGTTCGAATCATCTGCCAAGGCTCTGGCTGGCAGGCAATGGGATCATGTCGGCAATTGCTCAGCAGGCCGAACTCGCGATCGTTGTCTGGATGAAGCTGGTGGAGCGCGCGGTGCATCATGTCCGAATAGGCAGCGAAGCGCCGGAATATTGCAGCTGACATTGGTAGTCGATCGGCAGCCTTGTTGACGAGGCGCACATGTCATGGCGCTAGAGGCCGGTATGGCCGCCGATGGCGTGTTGTTGAAGAAACGGGGTTGAGAGCGAAAACAAATGAAAGCATTCAACAAGGTGAGACACTGGAACCCATCGTCTCGAGACACTCGCTGGTCTCGAAGTGTTGCTCTGCCCGCCACTGCAGCAGCGGAGAGCGTGCCGGCCGTCGCTGCAGCTGGTGAGAGGGTCAATTCTGCTTACGTTGTTAGCGCAGTCCCGCCAGCTTGGGCGCGCGACTGCACCTGCCCTTCTGGCGTTAACGCAGACGTAGGGGCGGAAGAAAACACAAGGCGGGCTTTTAGAACACGATCAGTCATCGGTACCACACATGAGCAGGCCGTCCAGCGGCCGACATGTCACGATGCACATGTCAAGCAAGGACGACGTGCGTGTCGAGGCAAGGTGCGCATCCTTCTGACACGCGAGCGATGATCAGCGGTGTTGATCAACATGCTTCGCAATGCCGCAAGCGGCCCGAAGAATGCCAGCTGCGTTTGAGCAGGCGGTGGGATCTGCACAGTGGGCCAGTGAGGTGGGTGAACGGTGCTGGAGCTGTCTCAGGATGCGTTCGTTTTCTAGTTTGCCACTTCCAGAATGCTTCCACGCAGATGTGGAGTCTCAGATGACGCTGCAAGTGGCGATGACGAGCGACGAGCGGGGACACGGTGGTTGTCGATGTGAGATGTGTCGTGGGCACGTCGGACGCATCCAGTGTGCAGTCGACCAGATGCGGCTCGCTGGTAGACCAACCGAAGCGGGCAGTCGGCGTGCGTATCCAAACGTCTGTCAGCACAGGCTGCGTACTGAGTCGTTTCAGGCGGCTCTTCCAGGCTCGCCGTTCGCCGGGCGGACAGCACGCACGCCCGTCGCCCGCTGTGACAGCTTGGGTCCTGACTGCAGAGGGCGCCAGGCAGCACTGTTCAGCACTGTTCAGCAGTGTCGAGCAGCGAGGGTGGCCGCACTGGGCTGCTGACGCTGGCAACTCGCAGCACGGCGCAGGATCTGGCGGAGAGAAAATGCTTCGAGAACAATTGGCGCCTTCTGCGCAGCTTCGAAGGTTCCATGTGGAATCCAAGCTGAGCTGTGAGTGGGGAGGAGGCGCGGGCCAAACTGCTTTCGTTCACGAGTCGTTCCTCGTACCCACAGCTCGCACCTCTCACGTCTTCTCCCTCCACATCTCAGCACCGCACGCCCTGCCCTGCCCTGCCCTGTCCTGCCCCTCTGCGCTGCATGCTCCTGTAGTGCGCCCGATGCTGCTCAGAGGCCATCCAAGAGCGCGCCGCTGCTTGCGACACTGACGCCGCACCCACTGCATCCACTGCACCCCGTCTCCCTCAGCGCGCACCGCGAGCCCCCTGCGCCCTGCCTCTCGTGCCCGCTCCCTCCGCCTGTGCTGCCGCGCCGCCCTCGCTGCGTCTTCTCCTCTGCGCCTCCACCCGCCCGCCCATCTCGACCCCTTCGCGCCGCCCTCGTCGACCGTTCCTGCCGCATTGAGGCGCTGCCAGCGTTGCTGCCCGCCGGCGAGCGCGCCTGCCCTCTCCCCCCAGCGTCGCTACCCGCCGTGTGCGCTTTCCTGGCCTCTTGCAAGCGCTAGCCCTGCTGTGCGCTGGTGCTGCACGAGAGCGTGGAACCGCTTCCCTCTGTGTCACCGGGTCCCCTAGCGCTGCGCTCGACGTCGCCGTTTCAGATCACATCTCAGCACGACGGGCGCACTTTCGCCCGCGAGCTTGATTCCTTGCGCTCTGTCTGTGTCTGCGTCTGCGTCTGCGTCTGCTGCGGCTGCGTTCGTCTGGAGAGCTGTCAGCGAACACTCCCGCTGCAGTCACGCCTGCCATTGGCCCTCCACGTGGATTGCCATCAGCTCCTGCAGCGCACCGCTCACTGCGCCGCCCTTCCCGCGCAACTGTGCCCCGGCGCAACCCTCCATACGACCCACTGCGACACCAATCTGCAACCTCTCGCGAACCACCTGTACCCCGTCCACCTACTTCATCTTTGCGCGCCAGGCATCCGGACGCCGGAGACCAGTGTAGGCTGGTCGCCGCGGCATAGGTGGAGACCATGGAACATGGCGCATGCAACGTCATATACGTTGACCGACGGGCCAATGACGAGCACGTGAAGCGAGAGACGCTTTCTGATTCCCTCATTGCAAGAACGAGCACAGGCAACGTCGGGCAGAGCTACTTCGCGCTGGGCAAGGCGCCGCCAGTCGAGGTGCATGCGAACGTCGAAGCCATTCTGTCTGTGTTCAACGAAGGTAAGAACCTCACATATCTCACCACTTAGCCCTACTCACACATGGCTCAGTTCACATTTGCGGTTCCGGCAGGTCATGTTTGAACAAGATTGCCCAGATTGCCGATGGCACCAAGTCCAACATACCCACCTTCGTCATCCTCGACGTGCCGTACGATGAGGAGCTGCGGTTGAAACGCTTATCACGCGAGCCTCGTACACCTTCGCCCACCTCTTCACGCATCATGAGGGTAGACAACAGCGAGCCAGACGACACATACGGCACACACTTGCTTACACACGTATCCTCGGAGATTTCGTCGAGGAACTTCTCCAAACTAGTGGTTCCTATCGTCATGTTGACTGGGTTGGCAGTCGAAACCCCGTCCGTCACCGCTCCGTCGAGTCTCAACAAAACACTGGTTCTGACTGATACTGTCAAATTATCAAAATACCTAGATTCTGGTGCTGTCGATGTCTTGTCTAGCCCACTGTCCAAAGACCGCATGCATGGTCTGGCGGTGCATGCCTATCGATTACAAAAAGAGGCTCAACGCGAAGAAGCAAGCTTTCTCACAACTAAGAGAAACAGAAAGCTATCCTGGGTCGGCGTGGACGACGCAAAACCATACGCGTACTTGCGAGAGGCTATGGTCTCCAATCTCATGACTGGGATCTGTAATCCAGAGACTGTTGGAGACTCGTTAGATGCTTCGTAAGTTGATGCAAACATTTTGGCTCGATATAGGCTAACAGGCACAGCGATTTTGAACTCGATCCGCAAAGAAGGAAGGTCGTTGAGGACAAGGTCGCTACATGGGCCTTCTCGGCGCACGATTTCACTGATGACGAGTTACTTTATGCCGCATTGGTCATGCTTGAGCATGCACTCTCATCACCCGAACTCTCTCAATGGCAATTGACCGAAGGTAAGCTGGAACGCCCATCTTCCTTCAATTTCATCACTGACCTATCTTGTAGACGAACTTATCGTCTTTCTCATGGCTAGTCGAGCTGCCTACAACGAGTTCGTCAAATATCACAACTTCCGTCACGTCGTCGATGTTTTGCAAGCGCTGTTCCACTTCTTGGTGCGGATAGGCACTTTGCCCAGTTACCCTCCGACCAACAAGGATTCGTCCACCGAGAAGTCGCCAATCGCCGCCCTCCTCAAGCCTTTCGACGCGCTCACGCTGCTGATTTCCGCCATTGGACATGATGTTGGTCATCCCGGTGTCAACAATGCGTTCCTAGTTGCGCTCAATGCTCCTTTGGCACAGCTGTACAACGACCGGTCCGTACTGGAATCCTTTCACTGCGCTGCATACTCGCAGATCCTTAGGCGTTACTGGCCGAAGGTCTTCTCTGATATTGCTATGCGCAAACTTATGATCAACAACATTCTTGCCACCGACATGGGGTTGCACTTCAAGTACATGAGTGATTTAGGAGGCCTTCAAGAGAAGATTGCGCATGACAAAGGAGTCACTGATGGTTGGAGTGTCAAGGTGCGCGAAGAGCACAAGGATCTGACTTGTGGTCTTTTAATTAAGTGCGCAGACATTTGCAATGTTGTAAGTGACGTTCCTCTCATTTTCTCGAGTTATTGCTGACGCTAGACCCAGGCACGAAAGTTTGAGACGGCCGCCAAATGGGCCAATATCCTTACGGACGAATTTAGTAACCAGGGCTTGATGGAAGAAGAGCTACAGATGCCGTCCTGTCTCTTTGGAGGGCCGCCTGTTCGGGACGATATGATCAAGCTCGGCGAGTCGCAGATCGGTTTCATGAACATCTTCGCAAGACCTCTTTTCGAGGCTGTGACCGATATTTTACCCGCCATGCGTTTCGCTGTTGACGAAATCCTGACCAACAAAGCGACATGGGACACTAAGATCGACCAAGAGAAGCAACGAAGGAAGACGAAGACACCCCTACATCTCGGCTTGTTGAACGCATCGTTCGCACCCGATCCTACGCCAAGTCCCTTTTCTGGTGGTCCCAACAGGCTGCCCAATACCTCTGTTCCTGCGCCGCCAACAGTCCAAGAAGAAGCCAGTCGTCGTGGCTCAAACGGTTCAGCGCCAGGTGCGATACAGGATTCACGCAGATCGTCTGCTGCAGTGGCGCTCGCTTCGCGAGAGAATCAAAGCATGTCTCGACGTGACAGTGGCGATGCGAACCTCACAGCGATACTTGTTACACACACGCCAAACGCGGGCGATAGCACGCCAAGGGGCTCAGATGTTGGTGTTGACGATCGCTCGAGAGCGGATCGTAAGGACACGCTGACGCGATCCCCCTCGAAGAAAAAGGACAGGGATAATGGCAGGCCAGTGACAGCTCCAGCTCCTGCCAGACGCAGCCAGGGTAAGCACCAAAGTATATTTGACTAATCCGGAAGTCTTTTCGTTACTGACTTGTACGCAGTCGTCGAACTCTATCCGGTCCAGCAGTCATCACCACAGAGCCATTCCGAGATAGATCTCTCCCAAAGTGCTAACGGCAATCTTGAAGGCTCGAGATTGCAGCAATGGGAAAGCAACAAGATGAGTGGTGAAAGCGGCGCAACACGATCTGACTTATCGCGCGACTCGAGTTGGTGGCGGCAGATGAGTTCTAAACGACGTACAACGCGAGACGCTAGGAATGGTGACCACGACGTTCCGTGCCCGCCTAAGGAGCCGATGTTGAATGCCCCCACGTCTCACCCAGATTCGAACGCGCCTTCTGGTACTGGCTTGAGCCCTGGCAGGAAGAACACAACCGGACGATTCAAAAACTTCTTCAAGCGGAAGCCGAAAGGACATGAAGAGCACGGTAAACAACTCTCCAGTTTCGGAAGCTCGTCGCAACTCAGGACTACTCCAGCTACCAGTGATCAAGGCCGCTCGCTCTATAGCGACGACTGAGCATTTGACATAAGCTCCGGCTACCTACTCATCGAACGATTCACATCACATTCATCGAACAGGTGTGCTTAACTTCGAAGCATATCTCCAAGTCTGACATCACATTTTCCTAAGCACCAAGACTCACCTTGTTATTGTATTTCATTAAGGACACGATACCTCCGATGCATGACCTCACGGGCGCACGAAAAGCTCCGCTTACTGTACTTTTTACTTTGTTTTACGCGATCTCATTGTTGACCCTCGGGTATCTTTACTGGACTGTTCCGGCGCGGATACCTCTCCCATCCTCTACTCTCTCCAAAGACGGGCGTTCTTGGGTCTCCTAATGGAGCTTGTTCTCTTCGAAGGCTGCAAAGCTCGGCATTGTGCATAATGCATAATTAGTTTGACTGTTAGCGCGTCTAAAGAGTTGCTCGTTTGTTCTTTTTGGTCGCCTGATTAAAGATGACCCGGCGATCTGGTGTCAGTGAGTGTTGTAAGAAGCAGCGAGGAAATCCCGCTGGAACTGGCGCGAAAGGCATCGCGAACAGTGTCGGTGTGTCGGGTGACCGCGAGACGCAGCAGGCTGTCCTAGGGTTATACCTGCATTGCGCTGCGACTAATGAGCTATTCCATAATGAATTTATATTCTTGATACCCTTAAAGAAATGCCTTTAAGTCATTGAAGGGAAGTCCAGTCGGACCAAGAGGTCTTGATCGGGTCAGTAAATCGGAGACAAGGACAGTGGCCCTGCCACTGTACACATAGGGCAAAGACGCTCTATATGACAATGAGTGCTGATTTGACCAACGACTACTGCTGCTGCATAGAGCATATATTCACATAGCCACCAGGACCCAGCATTCCATGTCTAATGATCCGTTGATATATATACTACGAACTGAAGCCCTATCTCTACTCGAACCTCTATCACGACTTCCCATCACCTCTCCCAAATCGACTTCATCTCACCCATCTAACCCTTCCAGACAGACGGGCCCGGGGGCTTGTAGTTGGTCGGAATGGGGTAGTAGATGTTGACAAGAATACCAGCATCGGAAGGCTTGTAAGCACCGGGGAAAGACACCAATGGGCCTGGGGAGCCGCTGCCGCCATTCTGGACCTTGATCTGTGCACAAGAAAGGTAGAACTGGGCGCCTCCAGAGGTACTAGCGCTGTGCAGAGCAATGTGCTCGGCGCGCAGCAAGTACTCGCCCGAGGGAAGACTCTTGGGCAGCGTAACGGGGACCTGGGTCTTGCCGCTGCTGGCCCATGAGATGGACGAAGACGTCGTGATGGCTTCCTCCTGGTAGATCTTGAACCACACACTGCCGCTGCCGTCCCAGGTCTCGGCTGTCTGGCCGCTCGGCACCTTCGCCATGTAGAATTGCATGGGTCCAGGGTGCGAGACGGAAGTCACGGCGCTGAAGCCCACAGTGTCACCGGCCTGATGGTATATTAGATTGGAGGTTAGGGCAGACGGGTTACAGTGACTTACATTGACGGTGTAGGTCTTTGCGCTTGTGCCGGGCGCAAGTTGGTAGCAACGGATGGCGTTGGAAGACACATCAGTTACGGGGCCTAGGGCTGTCAGTATGGTTGCCAGGTGTGAGGGGGAGAGGAGGGAGGAAGTACCATTGGACTGGTAGTTGGCAGTCTGGCGAACATATTGCCAAGCACCTGTACCCTTGCCGCCAACGATGAGTTCAGGGAAGGTGTAGTGCGCAGATGCAGAGCTCGCAAGAGCGAGAAGGGAGAGAACGAGAGACTTCATTGCTGGAATGAGGGCTTTGAGTGCCTTGAATCTTGCTCAAACTGCCTCAATGCTGCTTTTATACAGTGTTCTGTTCTGCGGTAATTTCAAAAGTACTATAGCATTCGTCATGTTTGATGTTCATCGTGTGAGGTACTATGGCGCCCGCGATCGTGTTCCGTACTACCGCCGGATAAAGATGTAGATGAAAGGACAAGGATTTGCCGAGCCTGGCGATGAAACATTTAATCAATCCGACAACACCTGCCCCGTTTTAAATGAAAAGGGACATCAAAAGTATACACTCATTGGCCGTCAAGCCCTGATATTGAAACGCACGACCACGTTAACCGCCCAAGAGGTATTGATATGTACCGACCGCTTGATGCGCAGTCTTTCGAGAACTCTCGCGTGGACAGTTGAGTGACGTCGGGTATAAGATTAAGATTAAACTATTGATTCTCATATGCAACTTCAGTCGAATGCATACAGAGTAATATCGACACCACTGGTATATACATCGCTTATGCAACGAGACCCTCCTGCGACGCCTTGCCGTCCTCACCAGTGCCGGGCTTTCCACCCACTCTATGACGTGCACCAGCATCAATCGGCCAGTCGTACGCAGGACCATCGCCTTCGATCTTGTTCTCTTCTCTCCATTGCTTCCTGTCTGTAGTACCAACACCAGGACCTCTGTACACACTGCCGTACCAGCCACTCGCCCAGTCCTTGCCGGGACCCTCCTTTGTCGTCTTCGTTGCGTGTCTCTTGTACCACTTGCCGTACGTGAGAAGGTAGTAAAGGCGGAAACTTAACAGAGCAAACTTGTCGCGCTCGAGGTCCTCGGGATATTTGGCTCCAAGATCGACAGCGGCGGCGATACCGGACATTACAGCGACTTCGTGGGCGTTGATGAGGGTCCAGGCAGCGGCAAAACGTGTGTGCTTGCGGCCCTGCAGCAACCATATCCAAGGAACAACGAAGAGGTAGTGAGTCCAGGAGTGGCAGAGCTGATGCCACCAGTCTTGACGAATGATCTTGTCCTTGTTGATCTCTTCGCTGCTCCACAAGTGGCCGTCGCGGTGCTTGTTGAGATAGATGGTCTGGAAGACGTGTCGGTCGAATGGGACGTCTGGTGGGAATTGGCTTTGGTAATTTGTGCAGTCAAAGCACATCTCCAGCTTGGAGCGGTCCTCAGGGTACATCTTGATGTAGTACATAGGCTTGAAGGATTCTTTTGCGTACTTTAACCTTTGCGATTGATCGACACCGGAGAGACTAGACGCGGCCTTCTTGTCGTCATAGAAGTTCTCATAGTGATTTTTCATGTAGTCGCTGTCCCAATGGGTAATGGTGATGTCGTCAGAGAACTTTGCAGAGCCAAGAACCTTCTTCTCGCGAAGAGATGCGCATGGTGTAAGGATACGCTTAGCAGTGTCGGCACTAATACCATGTTAGCGTTGTTATTGTGACCGTGGCTCTCAAAACCTACAGAACGCAGAGAACAATCTCATCGTAGTGCTCGGTCTCCTCTTTCGCATTGGCATCGGCGTTGACAGGGTCGTTAGGCACCCAAGCACTATTGGGGTTGTGCTCGTCTGGAACGGGTGTACGCTTGATAGTCTTCACAATCACGCCATCCTTGTCTCGCTTGACTACTCTCGTGACTTCGGTTGAAAGTCTTAGATTGACACCTTTGCGAATCAAATCATCTTTCCACTTTCCGTAGAATTCTGTGAACTTCGGGAAAACGACCATGGGCGGCAGATTGCTTGCAATGCTGAGCTTATCCGGTGGGTACCATAAACCATAAGTTGGACTTGTGCAAAGGCGCTCCAGAACAATGAAGGGTACGTTTGGTGTCTCATTTCCAGTTCCGAGGAAGAGAGCAATCATGGGCATGGCGACAGTATTGGTGAACTCCTCGGAAAACATCCAGAGCTTGAACATGTACTTGATAGGAATCAGGGCGAAGATTACCTCAAACCAGCGAGAAAAGGTCATCATGCGCTTGAAGCGCTTGATCTCTCCTTGGTGTCGTGCGAGCAAATCAGTAGGGAAAACATTGGTCCAGAAAATGTCGTCTTTGCCAAAAGAAACGTGAAGGTTGACAGGGTCGGCGCGGTGTCCTTGTCGTGCAAACATTGTCATGGTGTGATGGAAGATGTAGCTTCCACCTTGCACACCTTGGTTTAGCCAACTGGCTCCATGGCGTTCCTTGTCGAGAGGGATCGAAAAGGCCTGTCCTCCGCAGTAATCGACTGCATCGATGAGGGTAACATCGAATTTGTCTGGGTGTTCAATAAGGTGATGAGCACATGACATGCCTGACAGTCGTGTTAGACCCTGCGTCAATCAATTCATGTCTTTCGAGACGTACCAGCAGCACCAGCTCCAACAATCAACACTCTCTTCTTCTCACCGGGTCGAGCCGCCATGTTTGCGACTGGCAGGATTGGGTCTGTGTCGCGTGCTTGTGGCATTGGAATCAATCACTTATGAGGAAAAACGTGTGGATCGCACATGCCCTGTATTTGTTCTCGCAGCAGCGACGAAAGAGTTGTCAAATACCTGCGTCATGAGCGTCTCGATACGGCAAGCGGGTCTCGATCTCAGATCTGGCAGGATCACTCCACGATCGCGCTAGGCTGGGGCGAGGCAAGTGCGGCTGCAACACCATGACATCATGAGCCCTCGAACATCAGTACATCACGGCGTCATGAGAATTGTTAAAGTGTGTGAGTTGCTCGTTCGTGTTAATGCGCATCACCTACTCAGTCTCTCGTGTGGCAGCCTGAAAGCTTTGCCAGATCGAGACTGCGAACCACATCTGAGTAGCAGTCCGTTACCTTCTTGACGAAAGTTTAGAGTGAGTGCATCCCTCTCAGTGTTCGTGCTGTCCAATTATCGACGTCGTCGGCCGTGGGATGTGCGCCGTACAGCTCAGGGTATGTCGAAGCTTCTGCATGCAGCGGTAGCGTACCCGGGCTCTGGTGCAGGTCAAAGAAATCCAAGCCGAGGCTTGAAGTTGCATTGGCGAACCAGTCTTCCTGGATATCTGATATCTCGGCCAGAGTGTGCGATGTCTCTTCGTGTCCAACAGCCGCTTGTTGTTCGTCTAGCTTTGATCCTTCTGCTTGTCCAGCATACGTTGGTGTCGGTCTTTGGTCTTCCGTCACACCGGTTATAGCAGCAAACTGTATTGCGATCTTGCTAAGGATCTTGTACGTGGCGGCCAGCTTCATTCCGCGGATGTGATTTAGCATGACACGCACCATTTCCTTGCGCTCGGTATCCTTAGCAATATCGTATTGCGTCCGCGGACGCGCAAGGAAGTCGGCACACACTATAAGAACTGAGTGGAAGACGAAGAACAGATCTAGCCACGAGTAGCCGATCATCCCCAGATCCGCACCTTCCATGATGCATCGTAAGCTTTGGTGAGCTGATTCGACGCAGTCTTCACTCAATGCGAGTATTCTTTGTAGCTCCTCGGAGTGTGGCACATCCTTCCCTTCGAGGAATGTAATGTTCCTCTCGACTTTTTGCACCAAAAAGTCTCGAGACACTATGCACCGCGTGTAGTAATAGTATACGTGTAACAGAAGAATTCTTGCCTTCTGTTCCGGTGGTATCGTTGGTAAATAATTCAAGGACAAGCTCGGTGGGAGGTTATGGGCAAAGGTATTACACTCTCGCAGCAAGGACTCGGCCATAGCCAAAGAAGGACTTCTCTCCTCAGCATTGTTCGAATCGAAATATGCTCGCTGCCGGATCGTGTACGACATCCGTATTATTTCATGGACGTGGGTCATTAGTTCGGCGGACATGCTCTTCTGCTCGAGCATGGGCGCATCCGGTATCTGCATCGACATCTCCCGGTCATCGATGACTGTCGGCCTCCCTAAGATACTGCACAGTATCCGCTCGAAACTGTAAATGGACCACCACACCTGTCTCCTGGTATTCCGCTCGATTGGGTCGAACTCCAAATTGGTAGCATCTCGATGCATGCCCATTGTAATTGCCTGTAGAGAGTTGTAAGTACGATTTTGAAGCCCTGAGAGAGAAAACCTACCATCCGAGCGGCCAGTCCAATCAGCAACCATGAGCTGCTCTTCTGACCAACGGTATGGTGGTGGACGTTGAGAAGTACCAATGCCTGGACGTTGACGATTGAAGTCGTTGTGAGAAGATACCGGAAGTACGACTTGACGAAGCTGAGGTATTTCATTCGTAACTTGTGCGACTGCTCTGGGTCGTGTTCTTGGAGCTGCTGACAGCCGAATGAAAAGACCAGGCACAGACAAACGAGCCAACCCATGTCCGAATTGTTCCTTAGAGACTCTGATCTTCGAGAGTAGGTCGCTTCTAGTCGGAATTGGAACATGCTCCTATGGAATAGCGGCAAGTAGACATGGACATGGTCGAAGTACGCTGATACAAGCGCATCTGCGAGTGATCGAGAGGGTAACAAATCTCCGATGGTGTCCAAGTTAGGTTCATCTGGATGTTCCCAAGAGTCGTTTGTCGATTCCATTTGCGTTCTCGATCGTTTTCGTCCCTGGCGATATTTTGCTGGAGACTCTCTGCTCCCAGGCCCACCTATTGTGTACTCTTCATCTGAAGGATTCGTGCTGGTTCGTTGTAAGGATGGATTCGATGCTGTCCTTTCCGGATCAGAGCTAGCAGTTCGAAGTGTCGGGAAGTCTTCCCGGGCAGCCTTGCATCGCGCTACCAACCCTTTGATAGTCATGGCTAGACGGAAGCTGCTGGATGGTCCAAAGTAACGGGGAACGCCGTGTCGTGTTGGTATCAGCTCCTCGCTGCTGCGACCAGTTTGCTGGATCTCAGAGAAGGGGTTATGCTGACTCTCCTTGGTCGTAGATATGGGAGAGGTCGCGCTGGTGGCGGTAGACCTTGATGAATCTCCTGTCTGTGGTGAGAATGTCTGCTGTGCAGCGTGTGGTGTTGGTAGGTGCTGTTGCGAGCTTAGGGACGGCCGTTGCTGCGCGGGACTGCTGAAGATGTCTGCTGGTCTGTAGTCGTCGTTGGCCGGCATGGGAATGTTCCTTTCAGCTGCGAGCCTGAACAGTGTGTTCACATCCTGCACGTTTTCGTGGGGGAAGAGACCTTTGACTAGAGACTCCAATGCCCTGTATCGTAGACTCAAAGTCTCAACACTTCCGTAGACACGTTGCTTCCTCGGCAATTTCGACTCGCACAATACACCGCTCATCTTGCAGTCCGCGCACGGCTCGTCTGGGTTGTCGCGAATACATCGTGCCCTCCGGAGTTTGCATCGGTCGCAACTGACGAGCGCTCGTTTTCGTGGTGCTGACTCTACCTTGTCGCGGCTTCGTTCGGCCATATTGTTTGAGGCGACTCATGGGCTTTTGGCGAAAGGGAAGAACAAATCCGAATGTTGTTAGAAGCAGCTTACGTTTCTGGCTCTCCCGAGGTCACCTTTGAGATTTAGGCTGCGGAACTGTGAATCCGAATTGTCTTGTGAGCGACGGACTCCACAGCGTCATGGTGCTCAGTACCTATCGGACTGCCCTCCGTGATTGGGGCCAGGATAGGTTTGGGCGCCGTGTGGATCAGTGCCATGTCAATCGCGGAAGCGAGAAGCGTCTGTGGGCAAGACACTGTGCATGTGGGTGAATCCGAACGCGACTCTGGCTCTCCCACAAGCAGAACCATGGCAATTATGGCAGCTGTCAAACCCCAAAACGCTGTTGTGTGGCTCGTATCAACGCTAGACGAACGGTAGTTCGCACTAAGAAAGTGTGAGGGCGGGTCCCTCCGATTCCAAATGGACGGGGCTCTTCGGGTGTTTACCGACCGACGGTAGCAGTAGACTAGTGATCCCGACAATACAATGCACCGCGAGCTTAAACGCTGAATAGCATCTCGTCCAGCATGTTCATTCTGGAGACTCAGACCGTGATCTCTTCATCTTTCATAATCAGTCATTGAGCGGCAGATCAACACAATATTCTCTGAATAAGGAGGGACTATCTTGTCGAGATTAAGCAGAGCAAGGTCCAGACAAGGCCTCAAAGCGGACTGTAGGTGTCATTATGATACTAAAAGCGTACAAGGTTTACATCCACACACAAACGACCTGCGGCTAGGTATGCGCGCATGGCTATTGCTTACCTTCGAGGTCTGTTGAGGCGATGTTGAGATTTTTGGTGGTAAAGTCGCAAATCGGATGAAGAGGGGGCGGTTGCTTGATCGCACTGTTTGCCTGGGCCAAAGGCGACCTTCTGGGCTAAGCACAAGCCTAATAATGCACTTGTTTGAAACTTCATCGACGACTCTCAAAACTCCATAATGAATAATGTATGTACTTCAAGCATGAAACGGCTTTCGCGGGACCTTGGCATAGTGGTGCCCAACTACTCAGTGACAGTAGCCTATTGTGCCGATTGGAAGTTGATCATCACTTCAGCTGCACTTCAGACTCTTGTAGTTTGGGGCAACATGTCGAACGTTCGAGTTTGAAGTCCGGTTAGACGTTGAGCGACAGGGTCCGGTTAATGCGGCAGCATTCAGCCGACACATGCAACTGTTAAGAGTAGCACGGTTGTCCGACCAGCGGCTCGCCTCGGGATCTTTCTCCTCGTCTCTTTGCTTTGTACCTCTCACTCCAACATCACATTACGATATTTTGTATTGCTCGCTACAATTGTATCATCTCAGTCAAACCGGTGGGAAATGCTCTTGCGATACTTTGCACTACAATTATTGAGCCGAGAACTCACACACTGATCTCAGGAGGTACATACTCAAGGGAATCTAGAAAGGCACATGATGAGTGCCGCCAAGGGTAGCGTCTACAATCATGTTTGTCGTTGAGATCCAGCCAAGCCTCTCCAGATGTAAACTACCACTCGCTGAACTGTAGCCGTTGAACTCGCTCGCGCCGGCGTAATTATTGGAAGACCACTCGTGGTTACCATTCGACCGGTAGAGACTAGCTGCGGGGACGGTTCAGTAGACGTCGCAAAACAGGTTCCGGTGACGCATGTTCCATTACAAAAGTTGCCACAACCTCCACAATGGTTGTGCTCACTCTCGGTGTTGAAGCATGTACCGTCGCACACGTCTGGTAACATAGGCGGGCAACCAGTAGGCTCGGAATCCGATGTTTCCGCTGAGGTGGCTGCTGCTGGCAACAGGGGAGATCCGGTGGGCGGTGATCTGGCGGGCGGTGTTCCGGCGGGCGGTGATCCGGTGGGCGGTGATAAGCTAATTGAGGGTATTGCTGATCTCATAGTTGATGATCGATTGGGTGTTGAGGCAGATGTACTGGAGATTGATGACCAGCTGGTGGGGACACAAACTCTGAAGCCATTGGCGTTCCGTGTGTAATAACCACCCTGACACTCGATCGGAACCAGGTTGTATATACATTCGTTCTTCTCATTTGGACTTGTAAGATCAGGGCAAAGACAGGTTCCCTGATGGCATACATGTATGCAACTTTGGTTGCATGCGCCACAGTGCGCCTTGTTCGTTACGAGGCTGACGCACCCTATGCCCGGGCAGAATTCGGGTGTACTTGAATTTCGAGCGCACGAAGTAGTGAAGTTCGAAGTCAGATTTGGATATTTATCGAAGGTTGTATGCAATGAATATGAGACCGACTCGATTTCGGCTACAGGAGGCGTGGTTGGCAAACTACCTTTGGTAGGCGTAGAGTCGGGGACTATTGACACAGAACTCCCGTTAGACAATACGAAAGCGGCAGTAGCTAGAGGCCGTAAGATTGAAGGTATAGTGGTGAGTGCCGTCGATTTGGTCGAGCTTGAAACAAAGTTGCTAGATCCACGACTCCGGAAAGGCATGCTCGTGTTGGCTAGTGATGATTCGGGCAATAATATCTGGGACGAACTCGAAGTCATAGGAGAGACATGAAACCAACTCGGTGATGGGATAGAACTTAATTGGAGAGGTGCGACTGTTGAGGTGGCCGATGCGACCGGTGCTATCAGTTCTTCCTGGCTCGATGGGATCCTTGAACTGGGCGAGCGCAAAACTGACATTGAGATTGCAGAGGTGCTGGAGGACAGATCCGCGAATGTCTGTACAGGTCGAGCATACCCCTCGCTACGTGAGCTGGAAGAAGCCGTAGAGGTTATAGTGATTCTATTCAAATCCTCAACTGTGAAGGTCGTTGTTGAGCTGTCGTCAGAGGGCGATGACACTGGCCTCAACATTGATTCTGAGTCCACTGGCTCTCTGAATGATCTCGATAGCTGGACGGTAGCGGTAGTACTTAGGTGAGAGATCACAAAAAGTGATGCCGGGTTCGACTTCGATACCGCCACAGACGCCAGAGATGCTGCCACCGTACTGGCGGTCAATAACGAAGAGACAACGGACGCGGCCGCGGCGCCCGCTAATTCGTCCACACTGATACTCTCTTGCACTTCTGGGCCGCTCGGAGTAAGGCTGAGGCTATCGACTGCCTGTACATCGATAGCGCTATCAGCGGATGTGAACGAGACGGCTTCTCCTAAGGAGGACGGATAGGCGGGTACAGTATTTGACGGCCTTGTTGTGGCCAAAGTCACTGGTGTCGGCGTAGCCTTAGATGACGACAGGAGGCTCGAAACTCGGTTCATAGATATGAGTACACTGGTCACAGGGCCAGTGGAGAACGAGCTTAACACGGCCGGTACATCATTCGAAATGCTCGCTGCGCTCAAGGATTGCGGAGCAGATCCCAAAATTTTGAGAGATGTGTCTCTTGTTCTTCGGCCTTCCGTGGAACCAGCAACCGGTGAGGTTGCTCTCAAGTTTTGTGCGTCTTGTGAGGTAGCATGAGTGTTTGATGAGACAGATGGCACGCCGCTGGATCGAACGGTCTCCGCTTTGGAAGACTCTGATGACGACCGGTCAGGTATTCCTTGTGAAGAAGGTGTCGACTCCGAATTCGATGGTGGATTTGGCGCCGCGGTCATCTGCGAAGAATCTGCCGTTGCTTGGTCTGGAATAAATGATACGATCGCCTCTCTCTGCGTAGACGCAGAGGGGCCAATGACCAAAGATTGCTCTAGGGAAAGCGATCTTGACACACCAATTTCTACTGGCGTGCTTGAAACAGCGTTTCGACCTGGAGTCCTATGTATTGACTCGAGTGGAGCCATTTGTTCCGGCACATTCGTTTCTCTTTGTACAGCTGCAGATAGTTTAGGACCGGAAGCTTGACCTAGGTCTGACAGATCGTTCGTTGTTGAAGTAGTCGAAGTAGTCGAAGTAGTCGAAGTAGTCGAAGTAGTCGAAGTAGTCGAAGTAGTCGAAGTAGTTGAGGTAGTTGAGGTAGTTCCAGGTATCGAAGTAGCGCGCTTCGTATCCGATGATAAATTTGAAGCCACTTGCTTGCTACCACTAGCTGGTCTGCTCTCGAATGAGTTGATGCCAACAGCTTCACTGGGCACAAAGGAGGCGGTGCTATGACTGATAGTTTGCACTGGTGTAGCAAGGGGAGGTTCAGTACTGCCTGTTTCAGCAGGCAGCGAAACAAATGTTGGAAGACTTGATGGTCTTGCAGCTTGGAAGAGCGACGTTGAGGCCATTGTGCGAGCCGAGGATAAGGATCCAGGCAATTGGAAAGATCCGGACAGCTTGACAGAAACATGTGGCGTTACACTGGTATCATCAATCTGTACCGACGGTGTAGGCGGGAGTCGACTGGGAGCTTGCTCTGTCGATATTGAAACAATGTCTAATCGGTTCGGCGATCCTGACGCCTGAAACGGAGCTATAGCATCCGTCGCAGAAGCTGATGATCCAGGATTAGACGGATCAACAGGGCTTGGTGCGTTTGAAAGATCCGCAGGAGAAAGAAGATCGTTCACAGGCGACCTGGTTGTTGGGAGACGACTGGACAGTGATGCGCTCGAATGCAGCGCACCTGCGACTACAGTACGCGATACGGAAAGCTCCGGAGACTCGGTCAGAGATAAAGCCAATTCTGGGCGCAAAGAGATGGAGACTGACTTTCCCGAAGCTTGCGAGCTCGAGACTGACGCGACAGGAAAAAAGACGCCGGGTGATCCAGATCTGGCGACAGATGATCGAGCTGTAGTTGGTACTTGATCATTTGGTGTTGAAGCATCATTTCGCAACTTGTTCACCTGATATTGCAACTCATTGCAGGTATCGGGCAAGAATTTCTGTCCGTCAGACCATATCTCGCTGACAAGGTAGTTGCAGAAGATGCTGCCTTCGAAGACAACCAGGAACCGCAACGCCGGCTGCGACATCTGTTCACCACTGTATACAGATGCGATGCAGTCTTTCAGAATGTCGGGACCGAATGTCCTGGGACCCGATTCTTCTCGACCTCCTGGACAGACTGATGATACGACAGCAGATACCAGATTGATGGCAACTGCATCTCCATTCACACCCTGACTGTGGGCCTGTCGCGCAATATCATCCACAATTCCCTTGGCAAACGTTTGTAGTCCGTCAGAGGTCGTGCGTGTCTGGGTCCCGCTTGATCGGCGAAAGTCGTCGTGACGGTGATAACTGACCGACGCCTGTGCGCCAGGGAGAAGGACAACGAGTGCGAATACCAATGTGAGCAGGAAGGACGACCTGGAAACATTCCGTCTTGAGCTTGTACCTGCAAAGACTGTTGGTCTTTGAGTTGCGCCTACATGAGGTCGACCCGTCGAAGTCGGTAAATGGCCTGCCATTGCGCTTGGTGTTGATAGGCGTTGTACGTTTGGGCAGGTGTTCTCTGAGTCAACAATGCGTGTTCCTTCCTTGGTGCCATCGCTTGTCAAAGAAAACTTGGCGCATCCTCCCACCATGACATGTTGGTCCTGAGGAACCCAAACGTCGGGCTCATTTTCCATTGTCGGGCTCCAAGGGTCCGGTTCGCTCTGACTGAACGTGAAGTTTGACTGGTACGAGGAGGTGCCTGGTTGACATTTGACGTCGTTCGAGCAAATGAGTGTGCTGCTTCCGTCTTTGTGACAGACAACATTCTGAAGACTGCCATCGAGGCTCGAGCAAGCTGGTCCTTGGCAGCTATACGAAAGTTCGAAACCACCGCTCCTTGAACCACAGTGGGCGAGGGCCCCTTCTGCCCTTGTCGCAACGCCGTTTGTAGCTCTGTTTGCAAGGGGCATATCAGAGGTTTGGGTCAAATGTTCGAAAAGGATGACTTCACACCAGTATATGATGCTTTAAGTGCGAAGAGAGGAGGTGAGATGACGATTCCTCGCTCAAACCGGACAGGCATGGTGGCGAATGAACCTTTTTATTCACCGTACTTTGTCAGAGCTTGAGACAACTGCGCGTCCGTGACTAAAAGGGAAGACATGGTGGCTGCGTTTTCGAGACCTTGCCTCATGTGGCGTTGTGAAGCTGGTACATCCGAAAGGGCACTGTTTTGACATAGTTTGTCGAATTCAGCCAGAGAGCGATCGTTGCTATGCAGCTATTGATTAGCATTGTAATGGTAATATGAGAATATTGCGGTCTGTATTTGTCTGGCAGCAGTTCGGTAGGTCCGGCTTGCTGTGTATTGACAGAATGTTACACAAGGTATATGATGTGTAACATCCAGCAAGAGGCGATGTTGACAGTAGAACTCTGGTCATCATGAGCGCTTTTCGCAGCTCAAGCACTCTCCTGTCGAGTACACGTTGCTCTAAATCAACCCATCCCATCCATTGTTGTTGTAGTTCTTGCTTAAGGCCACAAATGCTTGAGCTTTGGTATTGGAGAGCAGATATAGTAGTCGAAAGGATGAGAATAGAGGTTGGCGACAGCATGAGATGGCCATGACGCTATGCTTCGTCCAATGTAGTGCATGACATAGAAAGTGCCATTAGAGTAACCAGCAAGTCTCAACCACATACCCTAGTGCCGCCAGCGGGTCGTAAATAGCAACTCAGCAACTGCCATCAGAGCGCATTTGCCAGATACTAGTGTGTTCAGTCAGCGATGTCTCTTTGAGGGTGTTGTTGCAAAGTTTGGGAAGAAATTCGAATCTGGGGCAAGTGCAAACCGCATTCGTTGAGTAGCGCCACCCTCTTCGAAAAGCTATCGTTGTGACTGCCACAATCTTGGGACTTTGAAGCAGAAGACAATCAGTAGTTTAGACTAGCGTGGTACAATCGTTGATCATGAACGTTATGAGTGCCTGCAGGCGCGCGACCTGCACGCAAAAGGTCGCCGAAACTATATATGAACAGATGCAAGAACGCCCATCATGACGGGACTTCAGATGTCCGGGAATAGCGCAAAGATTCATCAAGTGCGTAAATGCCCAGTGTAACGCGCAAGCCATAACGCCCATCTTTTGATGAAACCCAGATACTCTCAATTGCAATCGCAAGAGAATGAAGATGTAGTGGTATCGGCGTCCTTCAACACCAATGCGCCCCCCTAATGCTTGTAATAGAATGAATGTGCCAGACCGAACGCCCACAAAGGCATCACCGAATGACACCCCAGCTGTCCATACTGCTGAGCCCTCCTGTGCGTTCCTTCTTTTTGAAGGCGTTCCAGAATCGAAGCGTCTCGTCACCAGCACCTGTGACTATCACTTGACCATCTGGACTCATTGCAAGGTATAGCACACGGTACGTATGCCCGGTCAACGATACCACCTGTTGCATGTTGGGATACTTCCAGACGATGATTTGGTTCTGGCTGTAACCGTGTGTCGAGACAATCTCGTTGCTATTCTTCGACCAGGCGAGGTTGCAAACTTGACTGCCGGTATCCAGGCTTTGGAGAAGATTTGCAGGCGGCGCTGGTGAGGTTTGAACGTTCGCAGAGTTGGAGGCGGATGCCGCCGCCGAAGCTGCAGCAAGGGATGCCGCTGAAGGGCCGTTTGATGAAATCAACGTGTTCCAGAACTTGATGGTTCGATCCGCTGTACCACCACCGCTAGCCAAAAGACCACGTTGGTGAGGACTCCAAGCAATGGCCTTAACAGCAGCTTGGTGCTCACTGAACTTGTACGTAGGCTCAGCGTTGAGCTTGTCCCAGACCATCAGCTTGTTGTCATTGCCACCGGACGCCAGCTGTTGGTCTTCATGGTTCCATTTTAGACCACAGACCTCCTGCTTGTGCCCGGCGAGTTTCCGAAGCCATTGATCTGGCTGTCGTACATCGCGGTGGTAGATGATGCGGTCCCTTGAACCGGAGGTAAGGATGTGCTCGTTCCATGCAAGGGCGCCAACCCGAGCTGTATGGCCCATCATTGTTCGCAGACGGCGCTGAGTGTGCGCGTCCCAAATTTGCACTTGGCCTTTGTTTGTGCCAATTGCGATGTGTGAGCCACGCTGTATCCAATTGACGCTTGTGACAGAATCATCCTGCAGTTCGCAAAGTTTCGTGACACGACCACTACTTGAGTTCCACATGTAAACACAGGACCCAAGACCGACACCTAACGTGTTTTGACTACCCCAATCAACGAGGTTGAGATAGAAGTCATCCGCCAGATCTGGCGCATCGAGGACCTTGTAAGGGACCTTGGACACAGCTCGTGGCGCTCGCTGCGGGCTGAGCAGCATGCGTTGACTGCTGTATTTGATAGGCGACAGGCTGTAGATGTCTGCACGCGCGTTGAGATTCAGCACACCATGCCGACTCGACGGAGTCCTTGAAGGTGTTGGCTGGCCAGAATAGGAAAAGAGGTTCTTGTGAGGAGTCGACGGTGTGCCGCTTGGTGGCGGCAACGAACTTGTCGTCCTTGTTGGTGGAGTATGTGACCTTGCCCCAGATCGCATGGTACCGCTGTCTGTGGGTGACAAGCGCTGTGAGAGAGCTTGGGGTACTGAATCCTCGAACATCTCCTGGCGCAACACCGCCGAGTACGTCCTGTTGGCTTCTTCAGCTGATCACAGGTTAGCATCACTCGATACAGCAGAACTCTGGGCGTGTGCTTACTCTTCTGGAAGTGGAGCTCGTTATGTGGTGTGCGCTTCGACTTTGAAGGTGTCGCTGGTGAGCCATCGTCGTGCAATAGATTGAAGCTGGCCTGTAGATCTTGACCTGCGCGGTTGGGGATGAATCTGTACTGCATCAGTTTCCTACGCCGTATTGTCAATGACATCTTCGAGCTCACCTGTCACCTTGTATCCGTGGTCTCTTACGACTCGGACTCGCAATTGGTGTTCGCTCTCGTGCCTTGCCGGCTTGCTCAAAGTCCTTCAATGCTTTCGATAGTGCTGACGCATCTACTGGCTCCGAATTGCGACCGAGGCTCTGGTTGCGCTTGTGCATGGCAGTCGGCGGCGTTTTCGATTCAGGCGGTGAAATCAACGTTGGTGTCGCAGCCCCACTGTCGTGCGCCGCCTCTGTAGACTGCTTCACTGCGCCGCGTCGCGCCATGTTGTGGTATGCGCCGTGTTGTGATGGTACGTGATGCGCCGGTTGGTGGGAGTGGTGAGCGAGTGAGATGTTGCAGAGAGCGTCGAAGCGGGACGATAGTTGCCTGGAGTCGCGTGATAAGGATAGTGGGGTCGCAGAAGCCTGGCGAGAGTGCGGAAAGAGTGAAAGTCGAGGTGAATGCGACGGTGAGACTCGAACAACGATGGTGTCTGCGAGGATAGGTAGGCCTCCAAGATGTTTGTCCCAAGTCTTGCTGCGCGCTTGCAGGCGTCGATGCGCACAGGGCTAAACAATGTCTTCACAACCCTCAAGCGGAGGCGTGGCGCATCGGACGGTCGTGAGCAGTGAACTGTTTGGCGGCAGATCGCGATGGGCGGGGTGGCCGGGATGACTTGTTGTGAGGTCGGAGCTTTGGTCCAAGATGGCCGCAACGCCCAGGGACCAGGGCAGCAATGGGGACGGAAATGCGAAATAATGAGCGTGCAGGCAAGGAGACAAGGATAACAGTCGTCCAACGCAGGGCGAGCTGGAGCTGAGGAGTGCAGTGGATGTGAAGGATATGGCTGCTGCATGCGCCCGAATGCAGCGCGTCGTTGTGTTGTTGTCGCAGAGTGCCTTGTCCGGGGGTCGTGCCTTCTTTGTTTGGCTTATTTTGGTCGCTCCTTCCCACGCGTTGTCAGCCTCGCAGCCAACCAATCCCGCCCTAGCGCGCACCCTCGCTGCATCATCGTGGCCCTTCTGCCAACCCCACCGCGGGGCCCGTTACAGCACCTTCCGAGCCAATCCTTATGCTCACCAAGCTTCAGCCGCTGCGAGCCACTCTGCTACAACTGACGCCTACCCACCGGTTCCTTTGTGCTGCCACTTCTACTCCCCTGTTGCTGTCGTGCGCTCTGCGAACCATGGCTGCCAAACCCTCTCTCCAAGCTGCCGAGGACTTCTTGTCCTTCGTGAACGCCTCCCCCACTCGTAGGTGACCGCCCGTGTAACAGTAACACGTTGTCGTTGACACATGCCCTAGCTTTCCATGCTGTTAAATCAGCTAAGGAGCGCCTGGAGAAGGCAGGCTTCAAGCAGATCAAGGTATGTGTTGCATAGCTTTATGTGGCTTACTTTATCACATGCACACACGCTTTCTTTGTCCAAGACATAGCAGCGTAGGCAGCTTGCTGTATAGACTTAGCTCGTTTGCTCCGATAGAGTTTCGAAAGCTGATAGCTGCTAGGAACGAGACTCTTGGGCGCCCACCATTCAGCCCGGAGGCAAGTACTACCTCACTCGAAACGGCTCGTCTATCGTCGCCTTCGCAGTCGGCAAGCAATGGAAGGCTGGCAACCCTATTGGTATGATCGGTGCGCACACTGATTCGCCATGCCTGCGCATCAAGCCGGTATCGAAACGCCAGAGCGACGGCTTCATCCAAGTCGCATGCGAGACGTACGGCGGTGGTCTGTGGCACACCTGGTTCGATCGTGATCTCAGCATCGCTGGCAGAGTCATGGTCCGAACCAAGGGCGGCAAGATCGAGCAACGTCTCGTAAAAGTCGAACGCCCAATTCTTCGAATTCCCACTCTCGCGATCCACCTCGACCGCCAAGAGAACTTCCAGTTCAACAAGGAGACACAGTTGTTCCCGATTGCTGGGCTGGTGCAGGCTGAGCTGAACAGGCAGGGAAAGACTGAGGAGAGCAAGGACGATGAGAAGAAGGACGCTCCTTTTGAGCCACTGGCAACACCGCTCCAGAGGCACCACTCTTACATCGTGGAGATCATTGCAGAGGAGGCGGGTGCCAGTCCCAATGATGTCTTGGACTTCGAGATCGTGCTCTACGACACACAGAAATCGGCAATTGGTGGTCTCAACAACGAGCTCATCTTCTCGCCGCGACTGGACAACCTCATGATGTCGTACTGCAGTGTCGAAGGTCTGATTAAAAGTTTGTCATCCTCCTCGAGCCTTGAAGAGGACTCCACAATCCGGCTCATTGCCCTCTTCGATCACGAGGAAATTGGCTCGCAGACTGCGCAGGGAGCCGATTCCAACCTGCTACCAGCCGTCGTCCGTCGTCTCTCTGTTCTGCCAGGAGCTGAATCGAGTGCCTCAGATAAGTCCTATGACAAGATCGAGGCTGATACAGCCACTGCCTACGAGCAGACTCTGTCTACCTCGTTCCTGATCTCAGCCGACATGGCTCACTCAGTACACCCGAACTACCCCGGCAAGTACGAGGCACAGCACAGGCCTGAGATGAACAAGGGTACTGTCATCAAGATCAATGCCAACGCTCGCTATGCCACGAACTCGCCGGGTATCGTCTTACTGCAGGAAGCCGCTCGCCGCGCAAAGCCAGCATCGTCTGGCATCAGCAAGGAAGGCGTGCCGCTCCAGCTCTTCGTTGTTCGCAACGACTCCTCTTGCGGTAGCACAATCGGTCCAATGCTGTCAGCGGCTATGGGCGCACGTACACTTGACCTGGGTAACCCTCAGCTCAGCATGCACAGCATTCGAGAGACTGGTGGTGCGCACGATGTAGAGCACGCTGTAAACCTGTTTGATAGCTTCTTCGAGAACTTTGAGGATTTGGAGAAGAACATTGTAGTTGATTGACTAGATGCAAAGCTGTAAGAAGAAAGCAAAGAATACAAACAATAATGATGAACACTTGAGCATCATGGTGAGATTCGGAAACCCCTCGGTTTGCTCGGAATTCCAGTGGGGTCCAACGTGCCCCACCAAGAGTGTCATCGTCCACCTGTACCGTCTGACAAGTCAACGACTGCTAAGCCGTCGCCAACACACAGATTCTCTCAAGCACTATGGCGCCTCGATTCCTCTCCGGCGATAACGCCGCCATCGAGGAGTTCTTATCCAGGTTCGATGTATGATGTCCTGCTGCCCCCCATGAGCATTGCTGACAGTAAATACAGGTGTTCCTGTTCGATTGTGATGGTACGTACTACCAGCGATATGCTCAGTCAATCTTCCAGCAGCACTGTAGCAAGAAATTAATTGTGAAGAAGGATAGGCGTCCTCTGGTCTGGCGATCACTTGTTTGAGAAAGTACCTGAGACTATTCAGATGCTGAGGAGCAAAGGTAGGTCTACGTGCAGCTCTTGCTTTGACAGCTACTGATAGTGAAGCAGGCAAGCAGCTTGTTTTTGTAACCAACAACAGTACAAAGTCGCGCGCCGACTACAAGAAGAAATTCGACAAGCTAGGCATACCTGCTGAAGTGGTAAGTACGGTCACCATGGTCTAGCCAGCTTGCTTACTTACCCTATAATAGGATGAAGTTTTTGGCTCCTCGTACAGCGCCGCCGTCTATATCAACCGTATCCTCAAGCTCTCCGCCCCGAAGAATAAGGTGTTCGTGCTTGGAGAGTCTGGTGTTGAGCAGGAGCTGGAAGCTGAGGGTGTCCCATACATCGGGGGAACAGATCCGTCCTACCGCCGCGACATCGAGCCCGAAGACTTCACGAACATTGCCAATGGCAGCATGCTTGATCCGGATGTCGGCATTGTGCTGAGCGGTCTCGACTTCCACTCGAACTACCTCAAGACAGCGATTGCGTTCCAGTACCTACAGCGCGGCGCAGAATACCTAGCCACCAACATTGACAGCACACTGCCGATGTCGCACACACTTTTCCCTGGAGCTGGATCATCAGGTGCTGGGCTGGCGAAGGCCATTGGAAGGGAGCCACTGTCTCTTGGCAAGCCCAGTCAGGCTATGATGGATGCTGTTGAGGGCAAGTTCCAGTTTGACCGTAGCAGGACATGCATGATCGGTGACAGGCTAAACACCGACATTCAGTTCGGGATCGACGGAAAGCTGGGTGGCACGCTTGCCGTTCTTACCGGCGTAAGTAAGAAGGAGGACTTCCTTGCGGAGGATGCTCCTACTGTGCCTACCGCCTACGTCAACGCTCTAGGCGACCTGCTTGTTTAAATGGAACCTGCGTATGTACAATGGAGCGAACTTCATATAGACAGTGGCATACCGATACCTTGATAGGCGCATCTGTTGCAGGGATGTTAAGTATGTGTACCAAAGCGGTTAGCGCGAGAGTAAAGTGGCAGTCGCGTCTCGGCCACGCGACGCGACGCGCCTGCCCGCCATCATCGCGCACCACTTGAACGAGGCACAACACACCACACAATCATACTCACAAGCAACGATGATCCGCCACGACTACTCCCGAATCGACCCCAAGCGACGCGCGAATCTCAGCCACAAGAAGAAGCAGTTCGCCAAAGCTGAGTTCCAGGAACAAACGTATGAGCACCGTCTCAACTTTTACATCCTGCCACCAACGGCCGAAATCACACTTGAAGAATTCGAACAATGGGCAATCGACCGACTGAAAGGTACGAGGGCTGCTTTGCGATTAGCAAAGACCTGAATTGACTTGAGACTGACTTGCCATAGTTCTGTCCGAACTCGAAGCATGCACGTTCCGTAACAAGGGCCCCGAAGAGACCGCCGAATACATGAAGAGCATACTTGACAAATACCTCCCCATGCGCGCTGGCACATCGAAGGGCGCAAACCTACAAGAAGAGAGAAAGAAAGATCACTACTCGCATTTCATCTTGAGACTTGCGTTTTCTGCAACCGAAGACCTACGTCGACGATTCTCGAGGCTCGAGACTATGCTATTCCAGCTACGGTTTAAGGACGACGACTACGTCGAGAGACCGAAGTTCGTCAGGACATTGAACCTTGAGTGGGAGGAGGTACAAGAGGCGGAGAAGAGGGAGCTGAAGGACCAACTGCTGGCTGCAGCAGGTGGTGGTTTAAAGAACCGCGAGGAGCAAGAATGGTTCAAGGTCGACTGGGAGAGGGTGCCAATGCTGGTGGAGCAGCGAAGGGTGTTCCTTAAGCGTGGTAAGGCGTATGTGCCACAACGAGAGCAGATGAGTTTGGTGGTTGCTGAGTTTACCAAGAAGTTGGACGAGGCACTCGAGGTATACTGATTTCACGATTACTGCGCAGTGCAATGCTAACACTCACCAGCTCACATCACGCGCCCTTCCCCGTCTCGACGAAGACGATCGCCTTGCTCCTATTCTCGCCCACCTCTCGCAGAACTTCACAGCACCAGACGCCGCTTACTCCTCTTCAGACGCCAACATCGACGGCCTGTCCACAATAACCGCCAATTCAATCGATGCACTCTCACAGAACTTCCCTCTGTGCATGCGCAACCTGCACATGACACTGCGTGAGAACTCCCACCTGAAGCACTTCGGGCGTCTACAATACACCTTGTTCCTGAAAGGCATTGGGCTGAGCCTGGATGAGTGTATCATGTTCTGGCGGCGAAGCTTCAAGCTCATGACGGACGACAAATTTCAGAAGGAATACCGTTACAACATCCGCCACGCCTATGGTGACGTCGGTGGAGATAGTAATCGGCGAGGCAGGGGCTACACCCCCTATTCCTGCCAGAAGCTGTTGACGGAGCCTCTTCCTGGGCCAGGTCAGACACACGGATGCCCGTACCGCACATTCACACCTGACAACTTGATCTCTGTGCTTCAGAGGGTGGGCGTAAATGAGCGCGATGTGCTCAAGACGGTGCGAGAGGATGTGGGCAAGCAGAGGTACCACGTCGCGTGCAACAGGGTATTTGAATGGAGTCACAAGAGAGAGATCAAGAAGGTCAAGGATGATGGAAGCTGGAGTGCGACTGACCTGGACACTATTGTGCACCCCAACACGTATTTCAAGAGGAGCTGGCTGTTGAAGCATCTTGGTGAGGGCAATGTTGGGCTAGTCAATGGAACGCCAGGTGACAAGATGGAGGAGTAGGGACTTTTAATTGTTCACGATTTTGGATTGCGGGTTTGGGTAGGCTGGCTTGACATGGATTGGCGCTTGGAGTACGAGTGCGTTGGTGTGGGTTTGATCATTAGGATCGCTGTTTCGAAGCATACGTCACTTGTCAAAGTAATATGGTTCTCTACCACATCACTGTGTTGAACTCGTGATTGTGGATGCAGGGCTGTAGTTATATGTCCTGTATGTTGCTCAGCGATGCAAGACCAGATGTAGACTTGATAGTTTTTTTTGGGGAACTCGAAAGGTCTGAGTAGGCTACGCCTGTGTGCTGCCATCAATAGCTGCGTTCGGTTGATGTCGAGCATCTGTACGAGCGACTGCGTCCTGGGTGGGGTGGCCGTCGCCGTTGCCTCGGCGGCACCCACCCAACAACTCGACGTGCTGCCCAAACAACGCGTCTAAAGGACATCACAAGATGCTCAGTTGATCCTCATGTCGATCGATTTTCGCCCAAATTTCCCAAAATTAATGGCAACGGCAACTTTTACGTCCTTCTACGTGTATCCTGGTATTCCTTGCTGTGTATGTTTATTTTCCAACCAGGATGTTCTTTCACTCCACAACGCCTAAACACGTCATTCGATTAAAGCTACCGCCCTCCGCAGAGTTGGACTCGACCTGACGAACACAAAATCTACGCACCGAAACCAACCAAGGCTGGGAGGGGATATGGAGATGAAAAGTGCGATCAAACGGCGCACAACAAACGACACAGCTGCAGGTGACATTCACCGGGAACAAGCGACTCCGGTGAGATGCAAACACTGCATCCGTTGTTTTGCGACGATCTCTGCAGAGGGTGGCTTGAATCCTTCCATCGCGCAAGAGCAAGCCTGCGAATTGTGTGCGCCTTTTCTTGGCTTGTACGATACTTTGAGAGCTAGAGCGCAGGAGCACACGGCATTGCTTGGTCGAGGACCAAAACACCTTGGTCGCATCCTGGCACACGAGCAATTTCGGAAGGCTAGAGTCGCGCTGGAGAACTTCCTAGTGAGCATCGAAGCGCCAAACGATTCTACCTTTGACGAAGCGCAAGCTGGTTTTGCAAATCGGACGGAGTCTGTGCCGCTCGAGCGCGCACAGGAACCTGAAGAAGGCCCAGAGGTTGGAAATGAGCAACCGCATTCGAATCGTGCATCACGGGCGGTCGACCGCCTACCAAACACCGCGATTTCTCCCACGGTCAAGCGCAGAGCACACGCCGTTGCCGCGTCCAACCTCGAGCGCAAGCGCATCAAGTTCTGTGAGAATATCGAAGAGCGTCCTGAGTACAGGGGAACTCTGGAGTACTATCGTGGTGCTAAAGAATATGTCCCGGGTCGCTACGCAGTAAGCGAAGGCACCGAGTACGAGGACACAAGTGGCTCTACCATATCCTTCGCAAAGTTCACAGGCCAGAAGAAGATAGGCTCGACATTTGTCGACATCGTACCGAAAGAGGAAGCAGAGGATGGGGGAGAGGGATCATCTGCAGTCAAGAAAAGAGGGAAGGGGAGCGGCAAGAGGGATCTTGGTTTGACTGACAACCTTGAAGTGCTAGAGAAGGATGAGAGTCAGATGAACAGCCGAGAATTGAGACTCTCACGTAGGGCCAGGTTAACGATCCCACCCGCAGCGGTTAAACCACGAAGGGTATCCGCCCAGTACGGTGGTCACGAGGGTACATCTCCAGAAGCGTCGGACAATGCAACGTCCTTGGTCGTCTCACTGAAAGTACCCACCCTTCCAAAAGACCACGCCCTCATCAACCGAGACATACCCACCCCGTACGCAGAGGAAATGCAGCGGGCATCTGACAATATTGGTATCAACCAGACAACGGTCGGAGCAACAGAACCCGCAGTCATCAGAGAAGCTGTGTCAAACATCCAGCGCGAGCTGAGACATCTCCAGCAGACCATGATCACGTCAACGTATGTGGACATGGTATCGAAGGCTATGCGTGGCTGCTTCCAGGCTCTTGAGCCACTGGAGCACCTTGATCTCAACCAGCCACGTCAAAATAAGGATCTTGAGGAAGCGCGAGAAGAAGAAAAGGATAGCATCTACTCTGAAGCCTCTGACCGCACCAATAAGCCAACGTTGACGACTGCATCTGATATTCGCCGACATGATCCATCAAACAGAGTCGAAATCGTGCCTGAATGGACTGAAGCAACACTCCGCGATCAAGAATCCAGTAAGCCAGACTTCGGCCTTGCACTAGACGTCAATACTCTCGATGACATGCCTAAGGAGGGTAAACAGGATCTGTCTGGAACCTTGGACCCTGATAAAACAGAACACGACAAGAGCGCAGGTATCAATCGATTATCATACACTGTCGAGCTCTTGGAAGAGAAGGGCCAGCAGACTTAGACGGAGCGTTGGGCGACGGTTAGATCACGAAGTGAGAATCGTAATGGCCACACTACAAGGCCTGTCCCTACCCATTCGTACACGTCAGAGGGTGCGAATACCACTTTGAGGAGGCGGTCGAGCAAGGCCAGTTCAACAGCACCTCCAGGAAACCATTCACCGGAAGACGATTCCAACAAGGCACCTGCTCGCCCTTCCACCACAACACTGCGAATGCCTTGCATAACTCTTTCAAGAGGGTCGCCAGCATCTTTACTGCCTACCGTCCCGGATCCGAATAATTCGGAGCAACACGGGAGAAGAGCAGACAGCAGTAACGTGTATGGCGCAGACAATCCTTCTACCCTAGAACTTGATGGGAATAAAAACGCAACCGAAGGTCCACAGGGCGAGGATAAGCTGTACCTGCAGGTTGCCCTGGCTTGGCTTCCGTACAGCTGGTATTGACGCAAGCCCACACAACAGTGACACTGCATGTCAAGGATCTGTGAACCTTCTGAAGCCGACATCTGACGCCTCACTCATCCAGCCGCCTCAATGCGAAGCGCAGTGCGATGCGGCTGAGAGTATGCATCAAGGCTTTGGCGAGTTAATCAACGGTGGAGACGACAAGCAGGCCAACCAAACAAAAAGCGAAAGCGAGACCCATAGAAAAGCTCCACTCTTTGTCAATAACCAGGTCCTGGGCGTTGCACCCGTTGGTGAGGCTGGCCAGGAGTTGGAGGTAAACATCACGGACACGGACCGGCATGGGGCAGAAGTTAAGGCTGAAGTGGATCCTAATACGGCTCGTGATTCAGCAGAGGTAACAACAGCTGACGAATCTTCCGCGGATCCCAGAGTTGAGAACACCATCAATACTTCAAACGCAGAGCTGCAAGACGCTGTGAGATCTCAAAGGAGTCCACGAAATACATGCGGTGACAGCGATGAGGCAAACGTCAAGGTGGCCATTACACTCCTTGGGGCCATCGCACCGCTGCATCTCGAGTCGGAGGCCAGAACGGGTCCCTGCACCTGATCGGTGCTGAGCGTAGCGAATTAGACAACGCAAACAGGTCCCTCGGACGTGCCGGTGCAAAGGAAGTCAGCCTCCAGCGGCACCGTCGAAGATCTTCACTTCTCGTAGGCAAGGACGTCGATTACGTCTACGAAGGCCCTAACGCAGTAATCGACAAGGAAAACGCGAAAGATGAGACGCGACATGCGGATGCTGTCTTTACGGTCCCGCAAGTCGACAAGGAGCATGCATCTGCAGCACGCGACCCACGCGACATAGCCCAGGCTTCCAAGCACGCCCCCAGCCCAGCAATGGTCTGTACGTTGACAGAGTCTTCCGCACCGATGAGGCCATTGAAAGCCCATTTGCAGCCACTGCAAAGCCACAGGACCCTGAGATCCGAGGCGCAGAGCCTGCTGGCATGGATATGCAAATACGGGGATCAACAAGGCTGGGGTAACACCGAGTCAGGGCACAATCAGGTGATTCCTGAGCAAACTAAGGCGTATGCTAAGAAACCGGGGTACAGGATTGCCCGCTATGTTTGGGCCCACTTGACCTTGTTCAACACACGGAGCTTGTGGCGCACGCTATGATGCGCACCGGAAGTAGAGCCCGGTGGTTAAGTGGCGTTGAGGCTGAAAAATCATGCTAGCTAATTTCTCCGTAAGTAGACAAACTATACAGGGGTGTCTACGAATTGATGAAGCGATATCGTGTTCCACAGCACGACTGCTATTTGCATTCTCGGGTACAGCAGGCATACGGAATACGGTGAAGCCACGCAGTCGCGACTCACCGATCACTGCAAGCTCGATCGAATAGCCCTCTTAACATGCGTCAAGGTCTGAAACACGGGACACACCAATCGAATAGTCTGCAGGAGGCTGCAACTAAACACTTTGCCGATGCTCGACGTTATTATCCAGCCACTCACACCCCTTTCATGCTTCTAGGATTCATGCTTCTAGGGCCCCTTGTGCGCTCCTTCTATGCATTGAAGATCTGATATCCATCCACCACTATCTGGCCATGGATTCCGTCACAGTCGGCGGCTATCGGCACACTTGAGTTCTAGAGTTGGTACACAGGCAGCTTTACCGCGATCAACGTTGCCTGTTTCAGTAGGAAAGTTGGCAGTCGATTGCGGTGGAACGCTCCTTCCGCTCGGGAGGGAAGTGCTCACGTGGAACACGCGACGTTCACCCTCGCAGGTGCAAGATGGTATGCAGAAGTGGCCGGGGTGAGTGAGAAGGTTAGGGGATTGTCAGGTCAGTCTGTGAAATGTGCCTGTCAAACTCAAAATCATATTCCTATTCATTAAGACCTTCGTCGCGTCGAAGTCGCATTGACTAGCAGTCGACATGGGTAGGTGCATCTGGATCGTATTGGCAAGGACTGTGAATCGGCAGTCTCATGGTATTTGGCGCGATTAGTGAGCAGGTAGCTCATGCCGAGTCGCAACACATGCAACATGGCTGCCACGTGGTGGAGATAAGATTGCGTTTACGTGAAGCGGGCACAACTGGTAATGTATGGAAGTTGAGTCGCGAGCTATGTGAATGAGAGGTCTCCCGCTTCTTGAATTTGCAACAGAAGCGTAAACTTGCTATGAACCAAGGAGGCGCCGGCGAAGCTGAAGACGGCGATCTAAGACTTCTTCAAAATGCTCCCTATCAAGTTCTTTCGCCTCGATCTTCAGTTATGAGGGGACTGATCGACAGCGGCTTCCCTGTCATCCTCATTGACGCTGCACTCACTTTGAACACATGCAGAGTTGCCCTGTCATAGTGCTGTTTATCCAGACCTCCGAAGTAATTCGTGTCATCACAAGATAGGCCGGATGATCAAGAGTCAGAATCCTTGAGGATAGTTCTTAGGTTATGTTGCACCCTTGCAAGCCAATCTCGTACTCGCCATGCCAAAGTCCATGAAAGGACTTCGCTCTCTCTGAACCTTTTGGAACATGTGCAAGTTCTTGGGCTTGATAGCGACAACGTTTAGTTGCGGAACCGCAGGCTTCGAGGTTAAACATCAAGCTGCGAGATTCCCACCGCCGCAATTGTATAGTGCACCTATACACCACTCACACGTTGATTACAGATCATTAGCATTCCACAACATATATTTGCTGCTCATGCCACGATATGTGGACAGTCTTCCGGGACCAGAGCGACTCTACAGTAGTGTCGCTGTGTTGTGAAAAAGAAATCTCGAATTTGGTCAGATCGCACAAGATCATCGTAAGACCTCGATGCGAGACGCATCTCTCACGTGGTTTCTTCAACAAGATGAACGCTGACGACTGGACTCGCATGTTGCCTCCGGCGGCGTATCTTGACGGCAACGCGCATAGAGGAACAAGGCTGTAAGACCGAGAATTCACGTTCGCCGAGTATTTCTGCACATGGCTGCACGGACCAGTCGTTCGGATGGATCATTCCTAGAGTGGATCTCACGTACCGGTGGATGATCGCCGTGCGGAAGTCTTCCCGCACATTGCAAAATCACAGCCTCCACGCCGGACTCCCCGTTCGACGATCATCCCCATGTTGCAGTCCGGACCACACCTCCAAGCAGATGGAACATGTGGAATCGGACATGGAGACCGTCGCCGATGTCGCCCGTAGCATCCAATAATCTAGAATAAGGAAATCGAATATGCAACAGCTCGAAGCGGTCGTCTGGCTCTCAGGTACTCTTAACGGAAGATCGGCATCATAAGACGATTCACCCCTGAGTCGTGAGGCTGTCATAGCGGTAGGGGCAGCTGTGCAAGTGGCTGGAAGTGCGTCCGGATTTCAAGGGCCTTACTGAAGGACGCAACGGTCAGGCAAGAGGTGGGGACGCCTTTAACTTGGAGATCCTAGCGGGAGGACAGACCCGCCAGCGGGAAGGAGCTTCATACAAAGGACTCGTGGGGACGGTATCGCCGATGCTGACAGTTCCAAAGTATCTCATCCCTCTGCAAATCATCGAAGCTACATTTCCCATCTGAGTATCGACACATGAGCAGCCTGGGGTAGACTTCAGGACTACGCTAAGTTCTGGAGGCTCAGCTCCCATAGGCGTTGGCTTTGGCTGTCCATACCCTATCAAGCCGGTATCGGCGACATGTCGGCGAGTATCGTGACCTTTTGTTCTGCTGCCAAGCTTCAATAGCCACGAGGTTTGCACATGAGGGCCTTAAAGCCGCATTAGTCGCGGTTAGTGAAGCTGTACGGGAGGTCAAAAGTAGCTTCGACTCGATCTGTGTCTTTCGAGAAGCGCGTTTCGGATTCTGCAGCTTCATGCACGGAATCAACGTGGATTTGCCATGGAAGGTTTGGATATGCGCCGGAAGGTGTATTGAGGCTAGGGTCAAAGTGGGGGGGCTGCAGAAGCCTTCAAGCTATTGATAATGCTGCAGTTACACGAATTCAAAGATACCAAGTGCTCGTCAATCTGATGTTGAACATCTTCTGACTTGAGCAAGTTCTAGTCTGATTGAATGGAGAATGTTGCCACCCCTGCTAGTGCCATCGTCATCTACAACTCTCGATTTGGAAAGATTCGCTAGCCTGCTCCAATGAGACGATTAAACATCGCGAACCTCGAAAGCAGATACGCACGAGCTGATCATCATTACAGCTACTGCGGGAGGTCTATAGTCTAATACGATACCCGCATAGCTCACCGGATACGCTTCGACCCATTTCCTTCTCGAAGCCAGTCCCTGGTCGAATAGAAGCTGTCAAACATTTGTTGAGGCTTGTACTAATGCAAAAGCAGCCAACCACCTGCAATTTCTACACGACATTACACGCTTCAGACGCAGACAACCAGCTCACTATTGAAACCAAGCGGCATATTTTGCCAGCGCAGACCGCTGTGTACACCGCGCGAGGGCTCCCGCATTTGGCACTGCTAAGCTAGCACGCAGCTGCAGTAGCTGCATAAGGTGCCCGGCAACCGTTAGGTTCAGAGCCCTAGCGTGCATGGATGAAAGCATCTCGAAGACCTGCGGCTTGGTGCTAGAAGGTCGGGATCCTTTTCGCTAATGCAGCGTTGACAAACGCTCTGATTACAGAAAGCGCACCAGGCCAGGATATTCCAGCGGACTGGGAGAAAAAGCAACTACTACCTCAAGCCTCGTCTGAGAAATCCATCCGCCAACAACCTTGGAGGTATCGGATGCACACGGCTTTGTGTGAACCATGTCGAACAATCCATACAAATCTGCTCAACTAGGTGTTGCATTCAAACACCGATGCCAAGTCAAAGCGCTGACTCTCACACCACCTTGTCTGACAGATCGTTCTGATTGGTCGACCGAATGTCCGACAATCCATGATGGGTGTCCGACAATCCTAATGTTTGTTCACCGCCACAATGACCGCCCGTTGTCAAACATGTCGTCCATGTTGTATGGTGCATGTGAATGGACATGCCCCCACCTTTGCTGAAAGCGGCAACCTAGTTCTGTAAAGTTGCCTTAGTTTAAGGGCCAAACCCCGTATCGAGGTGCGAACCGTCATACCAACCCTCAGACGCAATTCAAGCCTCAGCCTGTGATTTCCCAGCTAAGTCGTGGTGCTATCACAACCAAAGGCACATAAGCGAAGCCACCTACACCTCACTTAATCATGACCATGCGCTGAATGCGGAGGCTGCAGCACGGGTAAGGGTGATACCCGTTAGACGAAAACGGATAGTACGTATCGCCAAAACTTGTCAGCCATGACGAAATTCCAGGAAATGGTGGTGGGTTTCGCATCCTTGCAACCGATGCAGCAGCTCACAGCGCTGCTGCAGGTTCCCGGAACGATACATTCGCAGGGCAAATGATAGTCGCGGCCACGTGCTACACATCGGATCCGCAGGCAGTGGCCTGTTGATCGGCGATAACGAACACGATACTCATGATTCCGCGTCGCACGTTGTTGATCATCTTGAGTAAGGGAAATCATATCGCCGTAGCTGGGCGATTCGTACGGGCGAGGGGAAAACGTCATGTGTTCACATGCTGCGATTGGAACGTTCGTCTAAATGTGAAGCTGGAATTGAAATGAGCGGGGTGCGAGGCGAGCGGGTTTTGTGTGGCGGTTATGAGCGTCTATTATGTGTTTACGTATCTATGGTCTAATGTTAATTGTATATTACATGATTCGTTATTTCGTGATTTGAGCGTTTGCTGCATTGTACGTGATCCATCTGAGGTCTCTAATCAACAGTATTGTTGCAGTCTCCATGCTATTCCGACGTCACCAATCTGTGTGGCGGCTGTTTGTATCCTCCCTTCATACTGTATCGTCCTCTGTCTCTGCTGACATGGAGTGCCGCGCCAAAAGGTCGCGGGAAAATGCATGCATCTGACAATGCATTGGGTATCATATTGCTGTAAAGTTTTTGAAACATCTGAGAACTAAGACATTGTTCACGGGACAAAGGCGCTCTGCTGTGCTGCCTCCCACTGCCATTGCTCGGTAAGCTGGCGGGCTCGGTATTCGGTAGAGTAGCCGACACCTGTTTCGACATCGCGAAGGAGGTCGAGAACAACTTGACGCTCGCGGGCATCACCGAGACATTGACCAGCGGTGAATAGGGCCTGGACGGAAAAGACGCGCGAAGCATCATCTGACTGAGCGAGTGAAATGCCAACGATCTCGCGGCTGTGCTTCTGGCAAGCAGCCAGAACTGACTGGTAAGAGTTGAGGCGAGCACAGACAGTGCTGCGACCTTGTGTGGATTCGTGGGGCTTGTTCATGAACAGCAGAATCTGGCTCATGTGGTAGGCCTGCATTGTCGAGGCGCACATCGGGATGTTGTACCAAACTTCGGGAAACATGGCCTCGTTCTCTCCTCGGAGAAGTCGCCCAGGTGCGAGTGCAGGCTCTACACGGCTGGACGGTTTGAAGGTTACTGGGAGGGTATCGTACCAAGCCTGGAACTGCTTGCGGAGGTGGTACCAGTAGTCCAAGAGAGTTGATTGAGGAATGCCCCCAGCGAAGCCCATGCCCATGTCCATGTCTGTAGGCACTTCATCCCCAGCTGCCATGAAGTTGATCAGCTTCGACATGAGCCAGACGAGGGCATTGCAAATGAGTCCATCGTCAGAGTAGCTGCTGTCGATGAGGTTGTTAGGGACCAAATATCCTTGATCGTCAATGAGCAAGCCAGCCTCCTTCCACAGAGAAAGGTCTTCAGTATCGAGGTGTGTGTGAGTCTTGTTGATGACTGGCTATGAGTCAGTTGGGGTTCAAGATGGGTAGCAAATTGAACTTACAAGCTGCATACATGTCTTGTCGCGCAATGTTCCAGAAGGTCGACCTTCGAGCCTTGGAAATAAAGCTAAGGCTTGATGTCGAAATAGGTGAGCCAGGCGACTGCATCTGGAGGGGTACTATCCGATCCTGTGAGTGGACCAGAAGGGACTTGGCGCCGTTCAGGTGCTTGGCCCATTCTGACATCGATGTGTCGAGGAACTCGTATGCGCAGAGTATTGCTGATGCAGCGAGGATCTCGTCAGTATCAGACTTTGTGGAAGCGTTGCTAGGTGTCCGGCGTCGCTTCATTCGATGTACTAGCTCGCCGTTATGCTGGTGGAATTCGCAATCCGAGTCATCTGGGGTGATAGTGGCATCGGACTTCAAAGCTTGAAGCATACATGACACGGCGTTGTCGTAGTAATGCGCTGCTTTGTGCTTCCAGTCCACAGTTGAAGATCCCGGGTAGACTTCCATTCTCGGCTGATATCTTCCACCTGACTTGCAACCTTGAGTCTGTGAGAGAACCTTAGCGGCGCATGCAACGGCAGCATACTTCATCAAAGTATTCTCTCGCGCTTGTACTGGTACGTAAGAGGCGAAATAGGTGTCCCTGTCGAAAAGGTCCATCCAGCGCCCAGGTCCTTCAGAAAAGTACCGCAATAAGAAGGCGACCTCGTGATCCTTCGACATGGATGATTCGCTGTTGGATCGAGGCGGTGATTGCCGCGAGCTCGACATGGAGCATGATCGAGGAAGGTAGTCTGAGGTGGCGTCGAATGGTGAAGTGAGGCGAGGATCGATGGGTGGAGGTGTCATGGTACCAGACCATTCCATGATTGGGTGAGTACGTCGATTACATAGGGAGGCTGGTGGTGAGACGGGTGTGTTGACTGTGGATGTGGGAGGTGATTGCATCAGAGATGGCAAGGCATCGAGTTCGGGTGTATAGCACATAGGTACGCTGGTAGGTGCTAGGTCAGGTCCCATACTTGTAGGTGTGCTGGTCAAAGAGTGGTAGTTGGCCGTAGTTGGCCACGAGCTGATTGACCGAGGCTGGAAAGGTGCAGGCGAATCTATCGATGTGACGGACATGGTCTCGAGATCTGGTGTTACAGGGTCCAGGTAAGGGTTTGTTGTGTTGATGAAGGTAACTGCCGACCGTGTTAGGAAGGAAAGAGATATCTCTCAAGAAAGTCGCCTACCATTTTTGGGGATGTCCAGCCAGATAGCATCATCCTCGAATGTGTTCTTGTATGAGTAGAAGCCTTTCAGTGAATTTTCGTCTCCAGAGTCGTCGCCATTCATGGACGCATTGTGTTGGTGACGGAACACTATCCCTGAGCTTGGAATGCATTCCCTCGACGCCTTGATACATTGTCCACAAACAGGCTTCTTCTCATCACACTTGAGCTTCCGTTGCCGGCAAGTAAGGCTGAAGTGAGTGTTAGAGAGGGTGAAGTATAAACATCGCCTCACTTACCATCCAGTTCGTGAACGCATCTCAGTATTGATCCGTGTGGGTCGGTGGTGTTCAGGTTGTCACGGGTACTCGAGTCGAGCGTAGTGGGTATGAATGAATATCCACATGAGTCGGCGGACGCTGGGTCATAGATATATCAACATAGTCGAGGGCGACACAGCGGTCTTGCTGAAGGTAGGATGCGGGGTCTAGCATGGTTCGCGCCAGCGCCGGTCCACCGTCACAATCTAAACAGGGCCTGTAGGAAATGGCGAAAGGCTTTTCCTTGCTCTAGGTGCGTCAGCATGAATCGCATTCGCGTCGCTCGATCTGGGGTAGTTTGAGCATTGAGCTAAAGTTCAGCATGGAAGAGCAGCTACGATAGTCCCGTTCGGCGAGTCGCGTCAAGCGCCATGATGATGTGCTTCTCGCCGACTCCTGACCGAGCCGCAGAACGCACATCGCACTGGGATACCGCACACGTGGGACTAGTCGGGATATGGCCGCTAGTTGCCACTTTTTTTTTAAAGTTTTCTCCTGGCTGCATGCTTTCGCGTAATACCGCCATCGGACCGTCCTAGCAAGCCACGCTCTCTTTAGGGCACCCTTTCCTCATCCCAGCTCAGATCCGGAGTGATCCATCCTATCATCCCGCTATGTTTCAGTAGTTACTAGGTGCCTATGGTGGTTGCCGGACGTAACTCCAGCCTCCTCAAACAGTTCGCAATGAAAGCACTGATCGCGTTATCAGCGGGAACAACTAAACGTGCACGGGTGCATCGAAGCATCGAAGAATTGTGGAAGCAATCGGGCAATGTTCGGGTCTCACACCGCCTGCGAGGCCTTCTGCAGGCCCTGTGCCACGTTTGCCGGTGGCTGGCGAGCCCGCTGCGCCCGCTCAGTTCGAGGTCTTCTGTTTCTTCTTCGGTCGTTCCGCATCGTTCCCTGCGTCACTGGCATCTTCCATCTCTGCATCGCTGTCGCCGGAGCCACTGTCGTGATCCGAGTCGAACTCTTCTCCAACTTCAGATTCAGACTCGGTCTGGAAATCTTCGTCGACGCTCTCGTCGTCCTCGTCGGCACTACCGCGATTTGCGACACCTCCATCGTCACTTGAGGCAAGGTCATCGTCTTGAAGAGCGGCTGCAAGAATTGCTCCTGACTATTGGATGCATTAGTGTACGTAGGTGGATATAGAACGTGAAGTACTTACGTCATCATCCATCTCGTTCACAGTTTTGATACCTTTAGCACGGAAAAAGTTCTCGAGCGGCTGTTGCTCCTCACTGCAACCAGGGTTTAGTTACGCAATTTCCTTCTCGTCTTGTGATGTGTGCTTACCGGTTGATGTTGGAGAACTGGTGCTCTGCCATTCCTCCCTTCATCTGAAAGGTAATGTCAAATGTTCGGCTCGCTGCCATAGCACCCCCAACGCGGGACATCGTGACCGACGCAATGTTGTCCATAGCAATGTAGGTTGCCGGCTTGGGAATGAACATGAAAGCCTTATCCAGACAGTACAGGTGACCCTCGTTTGCCTTGATGGAACACTTGACACCGGATTGCTCGTGATGGCTAATGAAGTCGCGAGATGGCCTTGTAACGCGTTTCCCACTGAGTCCCCGGAAAATGTCAGACACCACTACCGCAATGGGTGCCTCGTAATGTGACTGCAGCTTGTCCTTGTACTTGGCTTCCAGCAGATCCTCCTTCATATTAAGGTCCAGGTTGACCTCCTCATCACGCTTGAACTGCATGACCAAGAACGGGTAACGTGTCTGACCTTGCCTTAGAGGTGGATCCAGTCCTATTGTAATCAATGTGTGCATGTCGTCGGGCTTTGGTAGTACCATGAACTTCTTGACCGAGTCGAACTGAATCTTGTAGTCGTATGTCTTTCCACGCAACCTGAACGAGGTCTCGTACATGTCGATATCGAAACGACCTCTAGGTGTCAAGTGGAGAATATCCAGGAACGTAGCGAATGTGTCGCCAGCAACCTCGCCAATCTCAGCCTTGTCCATGAGCGTCTCATAGAACAAGTTGGCAGCATTTGTCTCCTCACCATCTTCTGCACCAGATATGTCTTCACCATCCTCGTTCTTCTCCTTTTTCGAGGTAGTGCCGGGGATGTAGAAGCGCATCTCCACGAGCTGGTCGCGTGCTCCAGCTGACTTCTTTCCACGGAAACGAGCGCCTCCAAGGCTGCCATTTGCGCCAGAGTCTCCATCAGCAGGCAGCGAGAAATCGACTGCTACCTCGTTCTTGCCGGCCAGGTTGGTGTTCGACACTTCGGTATAGGGAACCTCGAATGCAGGGCGATTTGCGACGTTGAATGTGAGCTCAGCCTTTCCAAACTCAGCTTTGCCCCAGTTCCAGCCGCGCAGAGCGTGCTCTCGGTTCTCAAGGTTGATGCTGTACCAAACCTTGAAGAGCTTCGCTACGCGGTCGAAATCCTGATGTTTTTAGTCATCGCTGCTATATACTTGGTTGGCGCTATCTCACCTCTTGCTTGAAACCGTCAAGCTGAATCACGCCGTCGCTACGCGAAAGAATCTTGATCTCATAGCCACGCGCTGCTCGGCTCCATTGCGCCTGAAGAATCTGCGATTGATCGCATGTGTATGTCTCGCCGTTCGCGGGTTTCCAACCAAAGCCAGAGTCGGAAAATCGAGTGGCGCCTGGCTTTCGAGAAAGGTTGAGGTAAATGTCGTTGAAGGCCTCCCTGTTCGTTGTCAGCCTAACAGACTCGAGAAAGTTGCATTTTGGCAAAGGCGCAGTAGTATTCACATGTTTGCGACTGCCAAAAACGTTCCTTAACGATGGTGGGGGGTTGATGGCGTTGACAGTGGTGAGAGAGCTACAAACAAGCAACCAGTTGAGGTCAACGCGCCTGCCCAGATTACCAAAGCTTTACACGTGACACGCGTTTTAGCGCGTTTACCCCAACCCCACCAGCTTGTCTTCACTTCAGTACGTTGACCTGCAGCTCAGCAGTGACCTGCTTTCCGGGTCACTCGGTTTTTTCCATCAAGGCAGAGGTACATTGTTCATGAAAGCTAAGCTGCCGGGCGGGCCATCTCCTCCACTCGACACGCGCTGCCACAATGGACGCCAAACGTCGACGGAGGGCACACATGGCTACATATCTGTGCTTCAAAGCCGACTAAATTTTCTTACACTGAGTTGGAGAGGAGATTCCAGACACCTTCGTTCTATCCCAGCTCTTCGTGGAAGCTCTGCGATGCAGCATCGAACCTGACTGGACCACTTCATCAAACTTCGTCAGACAGAATCGGCCGCATTCGAAGCTTGATGAGGTTACTCGCATTCAGATCAGCTTGGAGCAACACAGCCTGTTCACGGGTGCAAGCTGGGAGGAATGGACTTGAGAATGCTACACACCCCACTCTCCAGTCAAAGACTGCGCGAATATCGATACACATCAAAAGCAACGGCCGTAGACAAGCCCGTACATTAGCCTTCACCAGATGTCATCCTGCATTTACTGTCAACGTGTTAAACGGCTATCGACATCGGTTGATCCATATCTGCTTACCGCTCAACGTTTCCAGCGGGAGCCGCACATAAGGCCGAGCATACCGCAATCCTGCCGACTGACTCGAAAACACAGGGATACAGTCGTCAAATGCAGCAAAGCACAGCTGCATCCTTGACACGAACGACGACACAGTGCATGCAACTGACATCACGAACGACTCGAATCGATGCTGCCGGATCGTCACACCCATGACGACGCTGGTATCTCTCTTTGCATTGCCCGCATCCCAATTGAACTCTCTCAAATAGTATCACGATACTTCATTCACGCGCATGATCCTTGCATGGCCCACGGAAGTGGTCAGAGCGCTTTGTGACGGGTCTTCGAGCTCGAGCTATCACGCTGCGCCCAATGCTTTATTGGAGCAACGCACGATTTCAAAGGTCCTCTGCAACCAAGCCATGGTTAAGACATTTCTGAATTACCCAACAAAAGACTGTGCAAGCATGTGGCTAGAGTCGGTCTGCTGTACGTGGATAGTTGATTTTGGACGACGAGATCATCATGGTTTCAAATGGAGGTTACGCTTGCGAGAACGTCTGGTCCTCGTTTATGCTCCGGACGCTCTGGAGACAGCGGGCAAGACTCTTCACCATGAAGGTGATATTGTCGAGGACATTGTCAGTACTGACAACGAACCACTACGAGGCACGGTCAATGACATCAATGTATACACAATGTGGACTTTTCGACGTCCCCACACAACTGGCTGATAACACCGAGACCGGAGGAAGACCTGGCTCCTTATGATAATCCATGGCTTCGGGATACCATAATGAGCCAACATACAGCGGTATGCCTCTCTGGCTCACGCTTTCATCCGACGTGTCATGTTGGAAGTTGGAAACGATCATGTCAATTTTTGACGCTCCCCACGCGGGTCCACATACCTCAATGGATGCGACCGAGAACGTGTTCCTTGGGCCTACTGCAGGGCCCATGTGACATACCACCGGGCCTTCTCCAGCGGGGCGAAGTCGCTGCCTGGGCGATCCCGTCGTGTATCCAGGATGAACTGAAATTGCGCCTTCAAGAACATCAATACGAGGTTCGGAGCAATTTTCATCGACCTTGAACACTGCCTGGACGCCGGATCTTGACTCGACATGATGAGGTCGATCATCTCCAGAGAAGATCGTGCGAGATCGTCAAATCCTCAGCACTGACAGTGGAGCTTCGTGACAAAATACCAAGTGACTTACTATCGACGGTGCAGGAGATTTGAGGCTCTTGTCGATCTAGACACTACCTGGGTTGAACCCACGATGAATATCAGACCGAGACAGCAATACTAGTCGTTTCAAGACCAGTGCAGTTGTACGATCCACATGTGTCTAGCACCGTCTCCGCTTTGACGTCAAACCCTAGATAATGCACCTGCGCCGACCGTGCTGGGACCTAACGACTTGCACGGTCCTCGTGTGGTCATTATCTCTCAATCGATACACCTGTTCAGACCCGCATTTTGGAGTAGTCAAAGCTGCAAGGCAGACCACGCAGCTGCACTGCGCCATTGCAAGCCGACGGCAGCAGCCGTCAAAGCAAGTCAACGGTTGCACAATTTGAATTATTCGAACCTTGTCAAGCAGACCTTCTGGGTCGGCGTTTGACGCGCTCTTAGCTCGACGCGGACACTAAGGGCAACCAAACTTGCGCTGCCCTTCGATGTTCCGGGATCCGTGAGCGCGCTACGCCTTGTGCGCATATTCGGATGCCCACACCGTGCACGCTCCTGTAACGATTCACATGTACGAACAGGTGGATTGCTTTACATCCGCTCATGACGCCTGCGCTGCCAACGTGCAGTAGCTCACGGCGCCATGTTAGGGTATTGTAGAAGTAGGCCGGGCGCGTGCAGCGGTGAGACTAGATTCCGGTGTAATGTGAGTCCGTTGTGGCTGGATTCAAGGCTGATCTACGCCAGAACGTGCATAGGCTCAAATGCTCACAAGCAAAACAGCGATTCATATCGAACGAAGACCCTCGAGTCGAGCAAGCAAAGCTCGTGCACGGCCAGAGACATATGTGGAACGCAGCTTGTGGTGTTCATTGGAGAATAAGCGGGTTTCTATCGGATGCAGACAGGCGGTGAGCCCTAAGACAGGACTAAAGCTCCGGTCAAGCCACAGATTTATGACCCGCATGCATGTATGCACGCATTCCCAGCTTGGACTACTTACGTGACGGCACGTTGCTAGCTTGCACGTGTGCTTCCACTGGTAGCACGTACAATCTCTCCGAGAAAACGCCTTTGCTCTAGCGACACCAACCAAATTTCTGACGACACTCGACTTCACAACAGCCAGCTCAGGGTCTCATCCACCAGAAGTGGAGGCTCAGGAACTAGACGATCGACGATCTAGTCAAACCCACCACGTCTAATTGTGGAGTTGATAGCGATGTTTCCATCAACTCTCTAGAGCACTCGTCTCGCAACCAGCTAGTGGCGATCACAGAACAGTGGGACGGAGATGTCAACAATTTCAACAATCCCCAAAGTAACAGGTGAAAGTAATCACCCGAACACACAAACGAGCAAATAAGCGAATTATCCGAACGGAGAGCATCTCCTGAAAGTTTGCCACCCGTACTACTGTGTGCTGCCTTGCGGAGCCGGACAAAAATATGGAGCCGATTTTCTTCGCAATGGACCCCTGCATTCTGGTAGATTGAGCCGGCCACTACATTTGAATCAGAACCAGCAACAAGTCTAGCTACAGTAGCAAGAACAATATCGCGTAGTACCAGTCTTGGAACTCCAGGGTGGACCCCAACATCAACCTCTGCACGGTCTGAAGATCACGCATAGTGCAGGGTCCGAAAATCGGATACCCCGTCTGACTCTGTCTCGTTCACACTTGCTATGAGATCTACACATACCCACAGACCTGGTACCAACGCTTCCATTGCAGTGGCTCTACGATGTGACCAGCATCAGTCGCACACAGTACATGGTCTAGACATCGAGTGCCCACACGATTCAAACAACGCTGGTCAACTCTGTTATTCGTCGCTCTTCTTTTAACTTGATCCCAGGTCCATCGAATTTTGGTTGCTCCACTCACTCCACCAAACAACAATATGCTGCACAGACGGGACGGAAGCCACCGTGCTTCTCATGTTCGCTCCGCTCATCGTCTTCTTTCTCCATCTCATACTAATTGTGAACAACACTGAGCTAGAATCTGACCTCGAAATGGCGCCCGAGTATGCTGCAGTGCAGTATGATACGCCGCCTCCTTATCTCGAGATTGACTCGAATAGCCTAGAAATTGCGCTGGTAGAGATCGATGATGACGTCCGTCAAAAGTGGCTCATGCATGTCCATAGCCTCTGCTTTTGTAATCCCATGCACGCACGTCTCGCCAATAAGCTCAAACATCTCATCGTTCACAGCCGGCTTGATGACACCCCTTGTGATACATGGCACACAGCGTCTCTTGAACACCACTACAGCATCACCTACTCTCGCACCCCTAGGCACAAGCGCAAAGTACCCTCTCTCCGTCACCGAAAAGCGCCGCATGTGCAGTGCAGCCCTGAGGGTAATGCGCATATCTTCAAGTACCTGGACTGACCTTCGTACTTTAGCACCTTTCTTCGTGACAAGACTTGCAAGAGCGAAATGTCCTTTCTTACGACGGACACTATACACCTGACCTGGCAATGAAGGCTCTTGGCCCGTCGTGCTGTCGAGAATGAGACTAAAGACTTCGCTGTTGTCCAGTGAAGGAGCCGACGTGCCAGTGCTGTCACGGCCCGCCATGAAGTTCTGGAAGAAGGCGTTATAAACAGAGTCATTAGTGGAAGAACAGGTCGCGCTCGAGATTGGGTCGATTCCAAGTTTAACGTAGCTTGCCCACTTGTTTTTGATCATCTGAGTTGGATCGATGTAGAGGTCGGGGTCGATACTGACGACACTGACATCTGCGATCTTGTCGAAAAGCTTACCTAGCCTCACAATCCTCTTCTTGTAATCACTCACTGTGAAGCGCGGTACCTGCCCTCGTGGTATCTTCCCTCCAGTGGCCCCTCCAACAGTCCACAAACCACCGGCCATGTAGATACTCATGGCCATGGACGAATATGCCAACGCCTGCGTCACTCATGGTCCGAAGAACTTTGCAGTCTCGGTGCAAACGCAGTCAAAGCCGTCATCTCCTAAGATCAGATGTCAGCGCCAGAAGCAAGATAGTCTGTGTTCATCCTTGACATTCGATATATACAACCTGACAAGCTCTCGAATGTGCGATGAACCGAACATGCTCATCTCTTGGTGAAACCAGATCAATACTGTAAGGAGAAGGTGCCCACAAGCTCCCTGGATCCAGCCCGAGCAGTTCTGAGTGTTCTTGCACAACTTCGACGAATGGGAGCATTGTGAGTCGTCCGATAGTCCTTGAGGTTCGCAATGAACCAGGCACTCATGTGCAAGTTTCGAGGAAATTCTTGCCATGTCAGATCGACGTTGGTGTTGAACGATCAAGCTGACGTGGCCTTGGGCGAGGTGTAAGCTGGTAAGCGAGCGCTTGACCCAGTGGGGGCGATTTGGGCGGTTTCGCAGGCTGTGAAGCCGTTCGGCAACCAATCTGAAAAGAATTCAGGCACACATTGTGCGCGGAAGTCAAGGAAACACTTTGTCCCGCGTTTGTTGAACAGTGCTTCAGTAATGCGTGGTCTATCATACGTTCCACTATCGTAGTGTCGCAAAGCCGATCAGCAGTCAATAGCTTCGCTGTTCGTCTGCCTGTGCAGATGGGCCAGTAGTGCATTGCTGTCAGTTGAGGGAATGAGAGAAGACCTGCAAGGAACGGAGGGTCCAGCGCCGCGCTAAACCTGCGCGACCGTATACACGGAGACCACTTGAAGCGAGACATCAGGGATCGAACGACATAGCATGTAATGTACATATTACGAGTAGTTGAAGCCTCAACTGAATCGTCTATTATCATACAAACGGCGATACTATACTTAGGTAGTACATACTGTTACACAACCTCCCTGACCACATCGTCGCACCTCTGACAGAGCTCCTCTTCCGCCGCCTTAGCGAAGCGCCAACACCTGGGACATTTCTCCAGCCTCGGAGGATGTATAAGCACCTTCGCGTCCCTCAAGAAACTCTCCTCACTCGTTGTCGCAACAGCCTCCGACTCACACCACGCCCAGACACCCTCACTATCAGGCTGCACAGCGCTCATCTCAAAATCACTAACCACTAACAGCCCCGAGAGCTGGTTCTGCACGTCAAGCTCAGCGTGTGGCAGACATGACTGCAACAGGGAGTTGAACTCGAAGATAGCGTCAGGCGACATGACGAGTGTGACTGCCGATTCAAGGCCGGATCCGATTTTCTTCTGCGCTCTGAGACGCTCTTGGGCGACTTTGATGGCGTTACTGATCTCGTTTAGCCGGTCGAGGGCGCTATCTAGAGCTTTAGTCTGTGCGGCACTTGTTGCAGGTAGCGCTGTCCAGACGGCTCGTGAAGGATGGACGCTCGCGTCTTTCAGCGCAGCAGGGACATGGTCCCATACCTCTTCCACCAGCAGTGGGGTGATGGGTGCGAGGATCTGCAGAAGCTCATAGAAAATGAGTCCCAGGTGTGATTGCAAGGTGATGCAGTCAGATGTATGACCAGTGTAGATACGATCCTTGAGGGTCTCGAAGTAGAACGCGCTAAGGTCAGTTGCAATGTATCTGTTCAGCGTGTTCAAAGATTTGAAGAACTCGTAGCGTGCGTAGTATGTGTGTACGTCCGTCGAGACCTGGCTCAGTCTATGCAGAGCCAAGGTATCGGACAAGAGAGGTGATGTAGGAAGCTCATTGCGTAGAGTGTTGAACGATGAAAACTTAGGTGAACAGGAGGGTAGCGACAGTACACCAAGTAGCCACTTGAAAGTCACACGGTATTTGTGCAGAGCCTGATTCACAGACTGTAGCACAGGCTGACCGATGGTGACGTCGCGCATGTAATCGCTACTGGCAGCCCAGAGTCGCAATGCATCAGCCCCCATGCCATCGTATGTTGGGGAAGCATTTGGCGGTGGCGCTGGTTGCCCCTTCTGCTTCTTGCGCTTGATCGGTGGCAGAAGCTCACCACTCATAATTTGAGAGGGTGAGATGACGTTACCTAGTGACTTGCTCATCTTACGACCATCTGAGTCTAACGTGAAGCCATGTGTGACGAGTGTCTTATATGGTGCACGTGCGGTGCCGGAAGAGTAGTTTTGTGTGGCGATGTGAGTGAGAAGCGAGGATTGGAACCATCCACGGTGCTGATCTGTCCCCTCGAGGTAGACATCTGCGACTGAGCTGTCCTGAGGCTGTGGCAGAAGCGTCCAGGATGTGCCACTGTCGAACCAGACATCCATAGTGTCACGGCCACGTACGTATGTACCAGTATCAGTGAGATGACGGGGTGTCCATACCGGATCTGAAGGAGCGTCTATCCACCATGCATCGATGCCACGCTCTTTGATGGTATTAATCAGGTGCTCGATGGTCTTCGAATCCATGATGGCCTCTAGTGAGTCGCCCTGGACTTTGTACAGCGCAGGAATCGGCACACCCCACGCACGCTGGCGCGAGATGCACCACTGGCTTCGGCCTTGAATGAAGCTCTCTAGTCGCGGTCGGCCGGTCTCAGGCAGGAAGTTCACATCTGCGATAGCCTTCATTGACGCATTCTTGAGATCGCCAACATCGGCAAACCACTGTTCGGTCGCTCTAACAATGACTGGCTGCTTTGTCCTCCAATCGATGGGATATTTGTGTCGGTAGTTTTGTTTTGCGCGAAGGAAGCCCTGTTTCTCGAGATAGTCGCAGATAGCTCGTGTACCGGTTCTCTTCTCATCAGACACGGGCAAGCCTTCAAGAAGCTCTGGCTGTTCCGGAAAAGCATCCTTGGTGAAGCAGCCAGCGTCATCAATTGGCGCGAAGGCTGGAATGCCCATCGCTTGACAGACATGGTAGTCGTCCATTCCATGACCGGGTGCAAAGTGTACCAACCCAGTACCAGACGAGTCGGTCACAAAATCAGCGTGGATAATTGGCTGTAAGCCATTGGCCTTTTGGAAGGGGTTCTCGTATTGGAGATTCCCCGCGAGATCTGATCCTCGTAGCCCAGATGCAATAACCTCCAGTTTGCGCTCGAGTACTTTTTCATACTCCGCAACTCTTGTCGCGGCGACGAATGTCAGCTCGCTCTCTTTCTCTGCATCCTTGATAACGCTGTATTCCATATCATTGTGCACCGCAATCGCCTTATTCGCAGGCAACGTCCACGGAGTAGTCGTCCAAATAACCACATTAACCTCGCTGTGTACGCCCTTCTCTTGTAGCTTCAACTTCAGCTCGTCCGACATCTGCGCCGGAAACCTCACAAACGCGGCCAGACTCTTGTGCCCTTCATCGTACTCGAGCTCCGCCTCTGCTAGCGCCGTTCTCGAGCTTGGACTCCAGTACACAGGCTTGAACTGTCTGTACACCAGCCCCTTCTCCCACATCTCCTTGAAAACCTCCAGCTGCCTCCGCTCGAAGCCTTTCTCCATAGTCTGGTATGCATTGTCCCAATCGCCCATGACGCCCCAATCTTTGAACCCACGCTTCTGCGCTTCGATGGTTGTAGCAGCGAGTTGGCGCGCTGCGGTACGGATGGCGACTGCATCTGTGTCACCGAGCGACTTCTTCGCGGCTTGCAGCGCCTTGATCTCGATGGGCAGACCGTGGCAGTCCCAGCCGGGGATGTAGGATACCTTATTGCCTTGTGAGACGTGAAAGCGGCATATGATGTCTTTTGTGATCTTGTTCAGGGCATGGCCGATGTGTAACGGGCCATTGGCGTATGGGGGTCCATCATGGAGGGTGAATGGTTTGGCGTTGCGCGCGCGCTGCCAGGCATAGAGATCATCGGTGCATCGTCGGAGGTAGAGCGGTGTCTTCTCTGGGAGAGGACGGGGTGGGAATGGCGATTTTGGAAGACGGAGCGTTGACGAGTAGGATGCGCGGAGGATGCGCGTTGGGGTTAGCATGGCATCGTTAAGCGGTGTTGAAGCGTGAGATGTTTTTTGGTGACCAGAGCCTCGGAGGTCCGCAATCGGCTTTGACTCGGCTGGTGGTGGAGATTGGTCGGCGTTATCACTAGACAGAGTACAAGGCACCAGGACAACGTAGTGCAGTCGCGATCATCGAAGTGTAGTTGGAAGTTTTTTACTTCTGTTGTTCTACATGGTGACTTCCTTGAGTCATAAGAGATCTTGGTTCCTTCCTCGACTCAAACTTACACCTTAGTAAACAGTCAGAGAGCTCACAGCGCCATTCTTAAGCACCTCGAACACCATGCCTGGAAACCCAAACAGTTCCACGTTGCCGACACCCGTTGCATCTTCCCCAGTGACACTCCCAGCATTTGCGAATTGGCTGCGCCTGCCAGACGCATCCTCCCAACCTCCTAGAAGCTCAACACTGCTGCCAGGACTGTCGCCCCAGCCTCTGTTGAGAGCCATACCGCGCTGTTGTAGCCGCTCTTGCTCTTCGTTATCGTAGTATGTCTTGAAAACCTCCTTGAGTCGCCCTGATATATCACTGAAGCGCATCTCTGAACTAAGTGCCTCTCGGTATTGCGCCGAAGGTACGTGCTCCAAGGTCCATCTGCTTCTCCTGTGTCGGTTGAATTGGTACGAGCCAGGTATGTTGCCATGGAAGATGATCTTCGTTGCTGTCAGATGATTGAGTGGCTGTGCGCTCATCTCACCTTCGGCATCCAGGTCCAACTCTTTGCGTTCTGCTGTCGGCGATGGAGGTGATATCTGTGTTGGTTGCGATATCAAGATGTCAAAGCCGTGATGGTAGTAATTGTAGAATTGCTCTGCTGCCGCAATCTCCCGCTCCTGAGCTTCAAGAGCAGCATCGTCGTCATCTTCCCAATCGTCCTCGTTGTCTGTACCGATCGCAGAGCCGCGGTCTGAGTCTAGCATATCTTCTGGTGTCAGCCCACCAGGCGAGTGGTCGGAGGTGTCACTTGTAGTGCGGTCTTTGTGGATCGACAGACGATGATCGTTCTTGCGGTAGATAGAGTCTGGCGCTCCAAGTTCCATGATGAGGTCTTGGGGTGTTGTTTCGCTCAAAATGATCCAAAATGGAGGGTTCGATCTTCTGACAAGCTCTATTTTCCCCTCACCGTGCACCTTCACGAGTTCGATCTCATCAGGTCCACCTCCTGTACCCTTAGTACCTACAAGTGCTGAAGATCTGGAGTTTACAGGAGCTGCGGTGAACAATGTAGACCGCGCTTTCTGCCACGACTCGCCGCTGAACACTGCCATGGACGTTGCTGGCCCTGTCGCAGACGATGATAACAACGAGATAAAGTCCTTCTTTGGCGAGTACGCTGAGTGCTGTACTGGAAAGTTGAAGGCAATACCAGGGTATGACAGATTGTATGTGCCTCGCGCGTTCGGGTCCTCAGACTTTGGCGGCAGGTATTCTCCGCCATACGTAGGTCCCAGCAGCTTGTCGTAGATGTGCCTGAACCTGGGCCCTGTCGCACCACCATGCATATCAACAGGTCTAAAAACCTCAATGTCTTTGTATACGAGTCGCGCTTTTGTGAAGTCGAGCACCTCAATCAGGCGCAACCGCTGGTCAGGGCCATCGAACTGTAGCCGCAGCCCGTTATCAGGTAGTACGACTTGTACGGGCGAAGAGATAGGGCGAAGGTCATCGTGATAGAGCTGGAATCGCGGGAATGCCTTGACTTCGGCTTTGATCGTAGTAAGGATGTCATGCAGTGAGCAACCCAGCGCTTTGGTGTGATCAGCATGAACCGGGCTTGTGTAGCAAAGCTACTTACTCATGAAGCCTATGCTGCGGCCTGGCTGCAGGTGTATAGCACTTTCCTCCATGTTGGGTGAGTGTAGGGAGAGCGTTTCTGCGCCGCAGTCGGCGTTCCGGCCTAAATACAGGCACGCGCAATGGGTGTGATCTTGTGCTCTTTCACGTGGACACGGTGAAGCGACTGATGCACGGTCGTCTATCTTCTTCGAAAACCCTCTACTTGCAGTGCTCACAGTTGTTTCGACCCAACGTCTTTATGGTCAAGACGTGGATTCAGGCCTCAACAAGCAGCTACTGGAGGAGGGGTGCTTCGGCGGGGATCAAGGAGGAGAATGAGAAGCTGCCTGTCCACGACGAAGCATGAAGGATCTACGGGGATGAACTCAGATGAACACAGAGGCGCGACTTTGGATACTATGCGCATATCAAAGCAAATCGAGGGTGTCTATATCACACTGGTCAGATTGTTAGAGCTGGAGCTGTTGAGCCACCGAGGATGACGGAAGGAGCTCGGGCGCCCCTGCCGCAAGCGTGTTTGGGCCCCACCGGGATCCCTGCCCTTGTGTTTTGATTGTTTACGTGCATCAACACACAACGACATCACCACCGTCAATCTCACTAACCACCACAGCCCACATACTTCGACATGTCTGGCCTACCGAGACCAGGCGCGCCGGCGGTAAAGCGCGCAACATCCACAATGCGCCCTCCCGCTTCGAGGACTGGCACAAATAACCTCCTTCGTGGCCGCTCTGCCACTCCCATGCTTGATGGGCGCACATCTCGAGCAGAATCAGTAGCCTCGACTAGAACTCGAGGCACACCACGATCGTCGCCGCTGAAGAGGAAAGCTACTGATCTCGAAGATGCTGGCCAAGAAACAAACATCAACGTCGTTGTTCGATGCCGTGGTCGCAACGACCGCGAAGTGCGCGAGAATAGCGGCGTTGTTGTTTCTACGAATGGTATCAAGGGCAACACAGTCGACCTTTCTATGGGTCCCAGTGCGCTCAGCAATAAGACCTACCAATTTGACAAAGTCTTCTCACCCGCTGCTGATCAAGGCATGATTTTCGATGAGGTTGTTGCGCCTATTATCGACGAGGTATGCAACAGGTCTCCGTTTTGAAAGCGTCTTCTGATTTCTGTAGGTCCTCGATGGCTTCAACTGCACAATTTTCGCATACGGTCAAACCGGTACAGGAAAGACATACACCATGACTGGTGACATCTCAGACGTCCTCCCCCTCCCTGACGCGGCCGGTATCGTTCCTCGCGTCTTGTACGCGCTTTTCGACAAGCTCGGCCAAGAAGAGACCGAGAATTCTGTGAAGTGCTCTTTCATCGAACTGTACAACGAGGAGCTGCGCGATTTGTGCGCCGCAGACGATACAGTGAAGCTGAAGATCTTCGATGACAACAGCAAAAAGGGGCAGACTACGACAATGGTCCAGGGCATGGAGGAGTGCCATCTGGGAACTGCCCGAGAAGGTATCCAGCTATTGCGCTCGGGCTCTCATAAGCGTCAGGTGGCAGCGACAAAGTGCAACGACCTCAGTTCTCGATCGCACACAGTCTTCACCATCACAGTGTACATCAAGCGAACTACAGAAGATGGGCAGGAATACTTGAGTGCTGGAAAGCTCAATCTTGTCGACCTTGCTGGTAGTGAGAACATTCAGCGCAGTGGTGCCGAGAACAAGCGTGCAGCAGAGGCTGGTCTCATTAACAAGAGTTTGCTCACACTAGGTCGCGTTATTAACGCGCTCGTCGAACGCAGCTCCCACATTCCGTACCGCGAATCGAAATTGACACGACTTCTGCAAGACTCTCTCGGTGGTCGAACGAAGACTTGCATCATTGCAACTCTTTCGCCCGCGAAGAGCAACCTCGAAGAGACGATATCCACGCTCGACTACGCTTTCCGCGCGAAAAACATTCGAAACAAGCCGCAAATGAACCAAGCAATCAATAAGAAGACCCTTCTGAAAGAATTCACGGCCGAGATCGAGAAGCTGAAGAGCGAGCTTATCGCAACACGGCAACGTAACGGTGTTTACCTCACTCAAGAGAACTACGAGGAGATCACAACGATCAGCGAGTCGAGACGCATTCTTAGCGAGGAGCAGCGAGATCGAATCGAGACGATGGAAGTCAACCTCCGGAACAGGGTCGAAGAGTTGTTCAGAATCACAACAAATTTCCAGACTCTGAAGAAAGACAACGAGCAGACACAGCTAGCTCTGGAGGGTACAAAGGGCATTCTGGAGAAGACAGAGATCGTACTGGAGCACACACGACAGAACCTCGCCGAAGAGGCCGAGCTACGGAAGGCGCACGCAAAGACCGAGGGCGAGCTCGCGGAGATTGGCTACGGTATGATCTCGACCCTGGGCAAGACTACCTCAGACCTCGATGGATTGCGATCAAAAATTCGCCGCAAGTCAGAATTGCAATCGCAAAACCGTCGCAACTGGGCCACTTCGCAAAATCACGTTCTGGACACAACACGCATGGTGGAGGACCGAATCGAGGACTTCCAGCAGCAGCAGAGCCAAATTATGGATCTTCTTTCGGCACGTATGCAGGATTTTGTCAACGACGAGCTCGAGAAGCTCGGAGCATCCCAGTCTTTCTTGCAGGAGAAGATGCAGGCTTATCAGACATCTGAGCAGGAGGTGAACCAGCAGACTGCGAAGACTCGCGATGACATGAACGAGGTCCTTGAGGAGATCAAGACACTGCGGGAGGATGTCAAGTCGAAGATTGGGTCCGGTCTTGATGAGCTTTCTTCTGCAGCTGAGCAGATCTCGGCCAACATTATCACTGAGCTGGACGGTTTTAGAGATGAATTGCACCAGTCCTACGCGAACTTGGGTCGTGAATTCAAGGCTACGTTCGATGGGCTTGTCAAGAGTCTGAACGCACAACAGACAGAGAACGACCGCTTGCATGCACAGGTTCTCGAGGCAAACACAGCTCTTCTAGCAGCGAATGAGCATACCCAGGGACGGCTGGCGCAGGTCGTCGATGAAGAGAAACAGAAGTCTGCCGAGGAACGCCACCAATTACTTCAACAGATCACCGCGCTTATTGGTGCCAACGCAGACGCCCAGGACCAGCGCATGAAAGAGAAGCTTGCTAGTGTTGGCGAAGAGCTTGGTGTTGCAAGTGTAGCTTTCGAGACACAGCAAAGTGCATACACGGCAGGCGTTGAGGCTTGGAATGACCAGTCCAAGACGGTCGTTGCTGGCGTCACGGCATCCCGCGACGTTATGAAGAACAGGCTTCGAGGCGACTTCGAGATGGCGACGAAGCACTCAGACCTGTTGAAGGACACTACTACTTCCGTCCATGCGAGCACCGTGAAGACTGTGGAGGCCCAGAAAGGGCACCTCGACACACAATTACATTCGCTCGACGACATCGTCTCTCGCGTCCGCGAACAGAACAATGTCCACCACACCGCGCACACTGCCTCGCTCGCTACACTCTCATCAACTGTACAGACCTCCTACTCCAGCATCGGCGAGCATCTCTCCACTTCCTTCGAAAGAGTCCAGTCTCTCGAGGCCGACGTCTCAGCTCAGCAGAACACGCTCAAGGAGACCCTTTCGTCATTGTCTGCTGATGCTACTATCCGCGCACCTCTCCATGAGCTCCGTGAGACTGTCGGCGCACAGAACCTCCTTGAATACGATCCAACTGGCCAGACACCCCAGCGCGTCAACTACCACATTCCATCCAACCTACCCCGTACCGAAAACCATGAGAACATCCTGTCTCGCCTTCGTGACCGCCCTGTCTCTGCCGACGATGCCGCAGTCAGCCCGACTAAGCAACCAATCTTTGTTGACGCTACCTCACCAACAGACTCCACCACCGAGCTTTTCCTACCAGCTAAGCCTGACTTTGCACGCTCCATTAGTGCGCACGCACAGAACCATACCGCACCCATCTCCCTCCGCGAACTCGACGTTAACATTGTCGCTCAGGAGTCTGCACACACGCAGCCTCTGCCCCTTGTGTCGAGGTCGAGCGATAGTGCCGTTATGGCGGCGCCGCCGAACAAGAAGCTCAAGGCGGAAGAGGGGAGCAAATTGCCCATGAAGAAGATGTTAAGAAAGACAGTCGGCGGCGGAAAGGAAGATAGAGAGAACTTGAGTATCACAGATTTTTCGAGCTCCATTGGGCCTAGGCAAACTGCTGGCAGGAGGCTGAGGAGCCATGGTAGTAGCTGAGCTCCTTCTTACATGCTATATGCTCAGGGCATTTCCTGACACGTAGGCGTTTTTGACTTTATTTGGGTTGGATTCATGACCTTTTGGCGTTCAGATAGTAGATGCGTGTGCACTACACAGTGTCGGTTGAGTCTCGAGCTCCCTCTCTGCATTTCATAGGCGTCGGCTCATTGTTTCAAATCGATTGTTATCTCTCTTCCTCAGTTAATCCAAGGAATTGCGTGGGTAAGCTAACAAGGCGCGCCCCAACCACAGCACGGGGATCTAACCTCAGCCGCCACATGAACGTCATTATCTTTGCTCTTTTCTGCCTCCTTTCCACCATCTCCTCAACAGCACCTTCTTTCACGATCAGAATCGACCTCAGGTCGAGGCAGATGCGAACTTCCCTACTGGATGCAGCCAACTTCATCTTCCTTGGCTTCGTCAAAGCACTGACTGCACCTATGCTGGCGCTGTTGCTCCTTGGATGGTGGAGAAAGCTAAGATAATGGCAGTCTAAAGCTCATACCTTTTCCCAGCATAAAGGACTGGCCTAGTTACCCGTATCATGAGGGGCGCAGGCTTGCCATTCGTCATACAGACATCGTGGTCGGCGAGGATGATCAAAACTGATAGAGTTGAGTTGAGCGTTCACAACCAGTCTTGACCCCTCCTCTGTCTTGTCGCCGCAGAGCTTTCATATCCCCCTTTCTTTGCAGTCTTGACACCCATCCTACAGAGCCCAATAAGATGGTGAACTCCAGCCACCACTCCATCAATGACCTGCACATCCTCGCCAACAGCTTTTTCAACTGCAGACTTCAGGTCCGCCATACCTGCGCATCCAAGCAAAATCACATCCGCGCCATCCCCTACCAGCTCTTTTCCCACTTGCCCCATAATGCGCAGCACTTCATCTCTGGGTCTCTCTTTGAGCCCCAGAACACCCATATCACAGCTCCTCACACCGACACAAAAGTTTCCGAATCCAGAGCTCCTTACAGTGTCTTCCAGCGTATACTTAGATCTTGAGCCACTACAGATAATCCCAAACCTCGTCCCCAACGTCCTTGCCGCAAAAAGGCTCGCCTCCATAATGCCCACTACGGGCTGTGTCAATTCTTCCCTCAGCATCCGAATCAGCGCATGGTCGCTGTAGCACGCAATCAGGAATGCATCGAATTGACTCGCATGCTGTAAGATTCCTTGGACAGCGACAGCAGCGCTCATTACGTCATCGAATTTCCCTTCCACAGCGCTGGGCGCGGGTTCCAGGGCGGTGCAGCCGACTAGTACGACGTTGGAGGATAACGTGGGCAGGACCATGTCCACGCAGGCACGTGTCATGGAGGCGGTGGAATTGGGGTTGCACAATAGGATGCGAATTTGCTTTGGCGCTGCTTGAGCGCCGCGTGCGGCGGTTGTTTTGACGATGGAGTTTGAGCGTTGCATGCGCTTTGATGTTGGGCTGGATTCGGCTGATGAGGGCTGTGATTGTGGCCTTTGTTGTGCGGCGACGACCTGGGCTTTGGTCGGCATGTCAAACGGTATCCCGGTTTGCGACATCGTGAACTTGAGATTGCTAATAATGTAAGGGTATGGTTGCCGGAGTAGGACAAGATATCTGGATGGGACTGGGTGTTCAGTTTTCTTGTCCTCGGTGGGACGAGAAGTCCCCGCAGGCGTTTTGTGGGGAAGCGTGAGGATCATCGATGCCGTCGCCACTTTTTGTTCCTGCGTCATCACTCACTTCGAACGCCATTGACATATTTCTAGCTACCTTGAACTTCTTCCTCACTCGAGCCCTCTTCTCTGTGCACCTGATCTTAGGTGATGATCCTGGATGATGATCTTGGAGCTGCATGCAAACATAATGTGTGTTGTCTCATTTGTCTCTGCTGCCATGTCTGCTTGGGTTGTCCGTATCTATCCTCAACACGCTTTCTTCACATGAAAGTCCAAGAGCAGGCGTCTGCGAATAGCAAAGTACCACACAGTCATATTGCATGCCACGTGTGGGGATACAATTTAGTGATATGTTAGGAGCAACAGTGCAGCCTGCGTGGCTGAGTCGACATGCAAAAGCGATACACAGCCACCGAGGCTATGAGTATACGGAAACACTTTCGGAGACCTCAACATCATCTCATCGTGGTGTCTTCTACAATGGCTGTTGTGATCCTCTGATTTTGTGGGCGACGTGTTCCTGGATGTCCAATTTTACTATGTGCTACCAGTGTGTCGAGCGCTATTCTGTCTGTCGTTCTCTTTACCATAAGCATGACATCGACCCATGCACTGCTTACAGCAAGCGCGGTCACATGGTGATCGAGAAAACAGTTCTTTTGGGATACACTTGCGCTTCACAAAGCAGTCATCAGGCAAGCGCAATAATGGCAAGCAAGAAGCGTCAGCTACGAAGTCTCACGACCGCAGAACCTGTCATCGGACCTGACGTCTTGAAGCCCGATCTGACAACGACAGAACGAAACGGTTCGTGCTTTTCTGCCAAAGAAGAGAGTTTTCAGTGTCTCTTTCGAATGGCGAGACCAAGCAAGGACTTGCTTGGAAGGATTCACACGAATTCTCCGCTGCACCCAATCACTTCGACAGCAATAGGGCACCACAATCTCTGCGACAGGACGATATAAGCCACTGGGACAAAGACACTGAGCCAATTGTGTCTGCGACCTTCTCGAAAGCATCGTAGGGACTGACGCGACAGCGCTGTCTAAGACTGGTGTTTACTTAGCACTCCCGTTCATGACTGAGTTTTGCTTGAGAGTCTGATGCGAATAGACGTGCAGTGTGATGATATTAAGGTCACGGATATGAGTCGCACGCATTAAATAGTCTCAAACCCTATCAGACCTGCTTCGTGTGTCTGGACCAGGGCGAAAGCCACGTTCTCATGTTGCACTAAAAGTGGGCTGTAAGAACAGACTTCTTAAACGTATAGGAGGTGGTCAGAGTTTACCTGTGCCTTACTAATAACTGTATAGAAATTATAGAGGCTACAGTCTCCTCTGTACTGTAGCCCACTTCTCACGCAACATTAGATTCACGTGAACCGTGGCTTGTCGCCGAGTCATCGACATTTCGCACGCAGCGTCAATTACCTCTATTACAGAAAGACCTTCATCCACCTGCAGCGTCTTTTAAAATTCAATCTCGTAATTCGCGAGCAGCTCATGATGTCAGATCAACGGGTGAGGTGCCGCGAGGTTCACGACCGCCAGATGGCCGCCATCGAGATGAACAAGGACCTTACAACAGTTGCCTTGATGGTAAGGGACAATTTCGTGAACATGGAAGACTTGAAGGCGTTCTTGCAATGACGGCTCGAAGAGAGTGAAGCAGAACTCTTACCGGCGTCAATTATCAGAAGACCTTCGCCTTTACCTTTGCCTGATCGTGAGACCTGTGACGTTGTTTCAAAAACAAATAGCGATGAGTACGGCAGCTACATTAGCGCGACAGACGCTCTGAACTGCCTCTCTTCCAACTACCTTGGTCTTGGTGCGATGGACGACGCTGGTGTCCTTCATCGCCTCAATCTTAATCAGGGCTTCCTTATCACAACATACAAGCCACCAGTCAGACTGGCGGTTTTTGATTCGTCTACAACTCCAAGCCCGAAGACAGCGAGGGTGGAAAATACTGCTACGATGAGGACCTATGCTGACCTTGAGGACTGCTCCTGGGCATCGACAAGCAATTCACCATAGCCAAGATTGTCAATCATATTGAGGATCTCTATAATAATACACACTTCACGATCGACGATGCCGCGATGTTCATGGGCGCGATTGAGCGCGTGCAGGTTATCAGGGCGAACAAGGGCGTTCCTGTGGCTCGTCAGATGGTAGGCAGCAGCGTTGGCAAAGATATTGCAATGGACCCCTCTGCAGTCATTAACATCTAGTGTTGCCCATCAAGATATGGTGGTCTTCGTTTCATTCTCCATGCTTACAAATTCTATATACAATTCTACCTATCCCCCCAACCGTCATAGCTCTCCAGCTCTGGGTATCCAAAGACCCATGTAAACATTAGATCCAGTCTAGACAAGTGAGGTTCCGTCTTCAAGACGGGTATCGGAAGGTAAGTCGTGTTCAAGAATGCAACGCTATATCGTACATGCCAGTAGATGAGTAAGGAAAATGAGATAATGACGGGGATGCATGTATGCGGGTATCGCTGTGCTAAAACAATAACGATGAAACATTTTTACGATTTGGCGTCGATGACGGTGCCATTATCGAATTTGATGGTGAGCGCGACGAGGTCGAGGGTGAAAGGACCAACGTCGACGGTGTTGGTGTTCGAGTTGCCATTGCGATTGCTGGTGAGGAAGTTTTGGATGTTCTCTTGAGCGGTAGCGGCGGTGTCGAGTTTGCCGTCCTGTTGCAGTGCGAAGAGGACGCCAACTCGAGCGAAGTCGACTGCGGTAGTATTGCTTGAAATGGGAGAGGCATCCTGTCGCGCTTGCACTTGGCCAGCTGAGTGCGGCAGGTGCAAGGTGGGGAGCGAGCGGGTGGGAAGCGAGGTGCCGAGCTTGAGGAACTGGTCGACAGACGGAACAGAGCGCGACGTAAGGCCGTTAAAGGTTATCAAGGCGTTCTCAGCCGCGCAGCTGAGTGATAGGCTTGAGAACAGCGATAGGATGCGAGTTGCATCAAGAGGCACATTGAAATCGTCGGCCGCGCTCCGAACGATGCGAGGAATACCGGAACCAACAGTTGCGTTGTTTGCAGTACCCATGATGCTAGTCGTCGTACAACCTGTCTCATCATTGGTGCCGCAAGTGCTTCCAGTAAAGCCGTTTATGCATACACACGTAGTCGACTGATCTGCGCTCTGGATGGCGACACCTCCATTCTGACAGTTACCAGAATTGCCGCCAGCTCCGGATGTTGGAGCCGGTGCGCTAGGATTGTTGTTATTGCCGTTGTTGTTGTTGTTGCCTTGGTTGTCCTGTGCAGCGCTGGCGCTCTTGTTCTGGTTGGGAATGACTACGAGGACGATTGGAATGACCACGGCAGCGGCTATAATGAACAAGAGGACGATCAAGAGTGTAATGAAGGTCCATAGCGGAAGACCGCAGCATCTCCGCCGTTTCTTGGCAGGCTTTTCGTTGCTGTACCCTTGATTAGCGCCTCCGGAGCGTATTGCTGCTCCTGAAGACGGCCACTCAGCCATCGCATTGCCAGCAGGAGTACCTGATCGTTGCGGAGTCTCCTGGCCTGGAGGGGGAAATGCTGCAAGCATATCCGTCAATGAGTTCTGGGACTTGCGAATGTTCTTCTGCTCTGGCGCCCCAGACTCCCAAAAGTCCAAACCCAATCGACTGGCCGTCTTTCCTCGATCGAGGTTGGCCGCTAGCCGAGTCGCTCTGCGAATCAGATCTGGCAGACTCGTCAGACTGCCTCGCGCCTCAGCATCTCGGACAGTGTCCATGTCAAGCCTGGGCGGCCGCCTAAGTCCGACACGTTCAGCCAGGGTATTTGAGCGAGGCTCTGGCTGGAAAGAGAAGATGGGTGAGTCGGCGCCTGTGTAGCTCGGAGAGGTGGATTTGGTGTCTCGGAAAGTGCTGTTGAGCGAGACCTCGGAGGGAGAGGAGGAGGATGGGTCTATGAGTCCAGTGCCAGTACTCAGGATCGAGCTTCGAAGAGGCGACCCTTGCGCCATGTTTCTTGCTGCGAAGTAGCCACCTGCTCCCGCAACACCAATACCGGCACCGGCCACTGCTCCCCGAGTGTTCCCATTCTGCTTCTCACTGATGCCGTCAAAGGATTTAATTGTCATGAGAGAAGGCTTGGTCCTCCTGCCCAGACTTGCTTGTCGAACAAGCGCAGGCGGCTCCTTAACAAGGCCACTCTCATCGTTGTGATCGCTGTACGGAGACATGGTCCCACGGTCACTTGTTATCGTCTCATCGTCATCCGACTGTGGGTAATCCTGTTGGTAGAAATCGTCGCCGTTCATGGGAAAGACATTACTCGAGGCGAAAGAACCGTGGCGTGATCGAATAGTGTTCGAACGACTTTCTGACTCTTCGACAATAGGGGACACGTACGACATCTGCGTGTAGTAAGACGAAGGGCCTCTTCGCGAAGAAGGAGGTGGACCTAAACTCGGAACACGACGAGGGAGAGGCTGCACAGTAGGCATAGGCGGCTGAGGAACGGGAAAGTCCGGGATGTCGCCGAGCGACGATGCTTCTGATGCGCCAGAGAACGGCCGTGATGATGTCGAATACATGTCATCGCTCTTGTTGGATATGCGAAAGTTGAACTGAGGAGGCTGGAGGTAATCTGGGGAAAGCGGCGATGGAGACGTAGGTGAGAGTTGCTGGATAGGATAGTCTTCTGATAGAGGGCGAGCGGTCGATTGCGGCGGTCGTAGGCGGTTAGGCGAACGAGGTGGTACGGTTGGACTAGCGTCGTTGGCGAGAGGCCACTGAGGGGGCGGTGACGGCACACTCTCATCGTCTCCGCGGTCTGCCCTATTAGTGACATATTGCGACAGGAGTTGATTAGGTCTTGATGGGAGCCCTATTATCTTCGATGTGTCCGGTAGCTGAGATCGCATTTGTGTGGCCTGCATCCTCTCCCGCACTGCACGCACAGAGCCCTTCTTTGCAGCACCATCTTGCGCGTCACCGTACGCCCGCGGCGCTAGTGTCGGTTGAAAGCTCATTTATCGTATAGATGGAATATTGGCGGTGATTGTGTCTGTAGACTGACACGAGTCGGTGTATGTCAACTGTCGAACGGGGATTGTTCGTATGTGAATATTCGGCTTGGGTCCCGAGCACCTGCGCAATGCATGCGAGAGCGGCCAAAAGCGGTAATGGTGCGACCTTTGAAAGAAAGAAGCCAGACTGGAGATGGCGGCAGGTCAATGCGCAGGCATGTGACAGGGAGCGGTCGATGGTGGCGGTCAATTTCAAATCGTACAGCAGGTTCTTAGAATTGAGGATGAAGAAGACCAAACGACAAGCGGGTGGTCAGATGGTACACGTCAAGAGTTTGAGCCAAAAGTCCGGTGGTGGTCGATATTCCCTGCCTGTAGGTGGCTCGAAACCGTAGGCTAGGCGACACGATACAAGGTAAGGCCAACGAACTGGTGGATAAGATGTACTAAGACCTATAGGAGGCTGCTGTATCGACACGTCAGTTTTGTCCCTCGCATTATACACAGGTACTGGATTAGCCAACAAGGGCATCAAAGTCCGTGGAGCATGACGAACCGAAGTATACAAAACGTGGTATACCTTCATAAGCAGTAGCAGGAGCTGACGAAGGACGGGAGGCTGGACTGGGAAGATACAAGCAAGGGTGGTTGAAGGACTTGTGACGTTGCTCGTTGCAGTGATGTGAGGACAACTGACAGGCCGAGTTTCAAGAGATGGAGGGCCAGGTACGTACCGTATCAGCTTGAGCCGGAGCGTGGTCAAACAGGTCGATTGGCAGGACTAACTCTTTCAATGAAGAGTTGTCGATGAGATGTCGATGGCAATGAATGCAAGTAAGCGTACTATTGACCGTTGAGCACCGATAAGATATGCTCGACTGGATCTTGGAGGCTTGGCTTTGCGGAGAAACGAATTGAAAAGTAAAGAATGGACAGAAGACGAAGCGTCAGACAGGCTGCGCTGGAAGAGCGTCAAGCTCGCGAAAGACACTCGACGTGCAGCGGAGGCGACGAAGAGAGAGTGAAGAGACACGGCGCAGGGCAGCGGCACGATGTCTCGCAATGCAAAGACTTCGGAGGGGAGCCAGGGCTGATGGCGGAACGCGCAAGGAAGGCCGGACCAGGTCAGATGCACGCACGGACTGAATCTTCAACGGGCAAGCGAAGACCTTCTCAGGGGCCCGCAGTGGCTGCAGTTTATTGGATGTTGAGTCGTGCGACAGCTAGCGGGCAGCGCACATGCTCCCGTCGCAGCACGAGGGCGAGATGGCACCAGAGACGATCAAGAGGATCTGGGTGTCCGTGAGGGGCGCGAGTGCTGGCTGGGCTTCTGACTGGATATCTTGAACGTCCTTGTGTGCAGCTGAGGCAATTCACTGCCGTCCGTTGCTCTCAACAGCGACTAGCCAGCGCCACGATCGTGGACTGGGGTTCTGGTCAGCAATTTAATGTGGTGGCATGAGGCCTGGAGGATTGAGAGGCGTCCCGACATTGGCGTGTTTCGGCCTAGCCTTGCGTACGCCGTACAGCTTCGCGAGGCATCTGCGAGTCGACTGCGGCTGATGGTGTCGGCCACAAGGCTGTTTCGAGACACGATGGCACGAAGGCCTTGTGCGCCTGCGCACATGCAATAATCTTCTTTAAGCCGGACGGTGCGGCAGCTGTCGAGTCTTGTAAGGGTTAGCTGCTGCACCAGCGCTCAACGACTGCTGTCTGCAACGGGCACCAGCACACAAGCGATCAGCGGTGTCTCCAGACGCTGGTTGATAAAAAGAGGGTTGCGTGCTAATTCAGGAACGTTCAGGTACCGCCCCACGATGGTGGATACGAAGGAGCAACGGGTAACGGTGATGACGCATCTCGCAAGGGCTGTTGCAAGCGAGGGACTCCGAATGGGCGGACTGCAATCATTCTGAGGGAGCTCAGATGACGATCAGCTACAGGGTAATCTGAGCTTGCAAACAATAACAATATGAAGAATGAGAGGTCTCAATGTATACGGAATGAGGTGCCCGAAACACCTGCTTTGTTGAGCAAAGGAAGGCACGGTGCAGCGGCAAGGCTGCCCCTTCTACTCACCGCCCGCTTTCTGCCACCTTTGCTCTCACTACCACCTTTCCGCAACAACAATGAGGACTGAGAGATTAGTTACGCATCGTTCGATGTCGCCGCACACACGTGCAAGTCACCGCTCATCTCCCCAGACGATATCGTCCAGCACAGCAATGTGTCTGATAGCACTTGCCGGCGTTTGTGCGCAGTAAGGCGCAAAGAGTGAGCGTAGCTTAATCATGAAGCCTTGAGGCGCGGCCACTGCCATGTCTAGAGGTAGCACGCATCTACAGAGTGCGTCTGCGGGCTTTCTGCACTTCACACAGCGAGCAATTGACCATTGCACTTGCGCACTATTACCACGTCACATACGACCAGATCACAGCCGCATCCACTACCTCATGGCATCACAACGCGTTCGTACAACGCGATTAAGGTCGGATGCATGCTCAGATGTGTTCTAGGATACGGTTATCGACCTTACCAGCCACACGACTGCTGCGTCGCAAAAAGAGACCCATGACTGCGATACAGCGTGTGCGTGGAACTACATAGAACCGAGTCTATTGCACTAACTTCATTACAGTGTTGTCGTCACCATCTGCTATCGTATCAGGCCCGAGAAGTAGAGGTTTCCACCTAGCGTCCCAAGTTCAAACTGCGAATACAGGCGCACGTCGATGCATTGGTTCAGCATTGTCACAGTCACCCGCCCGCAAAGGTCACAGTACATGCATGCGCAATATCTTCGATGACCCACTACGGCCACTCGCCCTTCGACAAAGACCCCATGATGTGATCTATCCCCCAATGCCAAACGTCTCTAGGCAGCTCTCACCGCTAAAGAAGCATCACCAAAATCGCAAAGCAGCTCTCAGGCTCCATGAACCACCGCTTCAGGAGTGTCAGTATGCCCAAACCAAACCTCGCGTATCGGCAGGCTCGGTTCCTCGATCCTCGCTAGATTCGTGGTCCGATGAATCAATCTACCTTGGGGCGGAGCGACTGCGTACTTCAACAAGTCTTGCAGAATGCCCGAGTGCACGAGTGCCTGACTGGCTGTCAACAACGGAAGAAGATGGTCACATAAGTGCAAGCAACGATATGGCTGAAAGTCTAGGCGCACATCTCAACGAACCAGCGCTAAGAGATCGCACCGTGGTCAAGCGCAACGATATCACATCAGACAAGGCAGAGACGTCTACGAACAATTTTCCGGCTTATTCGCTCCACTCGCGACGCCAGGTCTCCGACACGTGCAAGACCTTTGAGTTCGATCAAGTACCTACAAAACAAGCCTACAAAATAGGTGATACGTCCACAAGATATCGCAGTTCAACTCCAATAGCTACCTACGTGCACACCACGCCAACTCAAGCTCGCGCATCCTCTCGCCAGGAGGGTCTTGAACTTAGTCCGCTTAGTCCCAATGTTTGTACGGAGCGAGGTTCTTCGAGGTACCACACATTTCGCACAGCCAAGATCGAAGCAAATCCACCTTCCACTCCGCTAAGATTGCCGTTTGGATACCAGCGACGATGTTTCAAGGAGAATGTGGCGCTCAGTAACGGAAGTCCCATGCAGGGTCCACCAAAGGACCTTACAGACCGCGAAACGAGTGCTCATTGCAACAGCTGATTGGAAGTATCAGTCATAAAAAGAAGTTTTTGGCCACTTGGGACATTGCAAATACGTCCTTTCCAGGGTTCGGTTGACGCAGAGGAGCATTTGCATGTATTGGGGTGGGGCACACCTAATCTTTCCAGGGCGCATGCAAATGTCCAACACAGAGTACAATTTTAGATTCCTACTACACGGACCTACCCTTTCTTTCATCTTAGACTAATTCTCAGCATGTTTTTGGTGTGTCTCGCCTTTTTCTCTTATGTGTTCGTCGTAGTGACGGTTGTTTTGGTGTGCTGCAAACGAAAACCTACTTCCCGGGGAGCACGCACCACGAGACTATCCATCGAAGACATCCCTATCGCTCTGAAAGCGCAAGTCGTTGAGAAGGTCGATTCGGATGACTTCAAGGACGTCGACTGTCGTTCTCCGCCCTGTTCGGCAAGATACATGGGCCCCGTTGGATGGCTTTTTATACCACACCAAACACCCGCGCAACCGTCCTACCAGACATTCCACTGGGGGGCATACTTTCCGAATGAGGGCATACAGGGAAAGTCCACTCTTTCGAGAAACAACATTCAAAAAACTTTCCAGCGCTTTCCCACCGAAATCTATTTCCACACAGCAGCGCACCTGCCGGGTCACGCTATTGTGCTTCTCGCCTACTCTAATGCATCAACTGAGGGCATTCGACGAGCCTACAAAAGAGCAGACCCTAGAGGGAAGAGGTGCGAATTGAGCAATTTCTCCCATGAGAGTGTCCGCATGTGGCGAGAACTACGATCGCAAGATGTCTTCGAAAGAACACCTCACCCACTAGAGATAACCGGCTTTAGCGAATCCACTAGGGAGATCTGGGAGACGTCCAACTTCTACTTTTTCTGCTGCAAGGAATTGGTTGGCCTGGCTCACTTTCCTTTCAAGCAGATGTTGGAAAGCGTAAGCAACACAACTGGAATGAAATAATCGGAGATGTTTCGCCCACCTCACGCCAGTCCAGCTTTGGGCGAATAGACTCGTTACTTGGGAACGACTACAAGAAGTCCGAGAAGAACTGCGCCTCCCTAATCTATGGAAATTGTTGCATTGGGACTTCAATCATAATACCGGATCGCTACGATCAGGCAGGTACAAGCGACCTCTGTCACCCCCGAATACACTCATCCTCCACCGGATTCTTCCCGACGAGGTCGAAGCCAAGGCCAAGTACTTTGTAAACATCTACAAGCCACTACGCGTCCGGGCTGCAAACACATCCACGAGCGTAAACCTCGTCGAAGGAAATTCTCCCTACATCTGCCCGCATCTCGACCTGCCCAGACTGTTCGACCGCCTCGTGGCCTCCAAACCTATCAACTTCCATCCCCAAACGCGCACTCACGACCCTGCGCTCACGGTTGCAGAAGCACTTGTGTGAGCCATGGAGCGGAAAATGTGGTCCACAGATCCGAACGCGTTTCCACAGGGGTCGCAGCGCAAGGTCAAGGAGCAGGCTATCTGGTGCGGGTTCAAAGAGGATGGGTGCAGGACGCATGTCTCGCTGTAGAGGTTCAGAGATCATGAGAGGTGGACTGTGGGCTGGATGAGAGATCTAGTCAGGTTGAGGGTTGTGAGGCAGTGGAGGGCGGATCGTGGAACCAGGGATGCGGAGTGGCAGGCGCAGAACAGAGTTAGTGTTAAGGCGAAGTATATCGTGGGAATGAAGGGATGAGGTCGTCCGTAGTTGACGGAGAGGGATTCTCAACTTGATTACTTTGAAGACCTTGCGAGCTTGTACGATCATAGTCGATGATGTCCGCCTATGGCTCAACATACTTTGTCATGGCTCAACTGAACGCGTCTGCGCAACTGCCGTACCTGCCACCCGTCGTGTGTGATTGCCTTGTGTATGATCTGGTGTGCCTAGCGGAAAAGTTTGAGACAGATGATCAGTCTCGGAAGGCGTTGAGATTCAAGATAGCGCGGTCTGTCAGGCTTAGACAGAATGTCGGTCGTTTTCGGAAAGCGCTCCCGTGGACGGACAAGAAACATTGTGCAGAGCCTCGGCGTTTGACTTTGACCTCCACCGAAGTCTTTTTGCGTACTTGGAACCTCGAGTGCGCATGCATTGGAGTGTGTGAACGTCCACGATAGTGCATAGCGCAGCAAGGCAGCTGTATTTTTGCTGGCGTTCGTCATGCGCACGTATGGCGTTGCTCCAGCAAAGCACATTGCACACGCGGTTTCACGAAGACCGTCAGATCCAGTGACATTCCGCGTTCGAGTGCTACTGCGTAGTGATGTGCATTGTTCATGCAGGGGAATACCCCTCTCTCACGTGGCCAACTCGATCTAACTGCATCTCACGCGCTGTGACGATATCGTGAAGCCAGCGGAAAAGTAAACTATGCTTGCTGCGGTCATTGAAGACGAGCAGTCTGCTACAAGATTAGATGACGCCAGATGCAGCTATCGTGAAGTCTATTATCTGGCAAGCTCTGCCCTAGGGTTCTCAGCCAGGCTTGCAACCGAGAGGATCAGCATTGGAATGTCTGGAACTGGATCGTGATCTTTGACCGGTTTACCACAATAAGGCAGCGAGTGGGAAGGAATTTGACGTGCTACTGCAAGAAACCGGATGTTGTCCGCTTTCGTGTAATCATGCTCTGAGGCCTGGCTGGTGGTAGACTAGATTTTAGCTGCAGATGCATTAAAGCGGTCGAACATGCAGCTCACTTCAGCAACGAGTTTGTTGACCCTCGCTACCGTAAGAGCAGACGGTGCAGCACGCGGAACGTTTGACAATGGCGCAAGGGATAGTCGCTGTAAGCTGCAATGTCTTGAAGGAGTCTGTAGCGGAGACCAAAGGCAACATCGGACGGTGCCCCGCAGATCCCAGCGCGGTGTGCGGGAGACCACGTTTTTTGCACGCGGCAGGGGCGTGGGGCGCTGCGTGATGGCCGAATGGCAGGCTGCAAACGGGGTTTGGGCCGGAGTGTGGCTGCCTCAACGCCGCCCATGCCGGAGGAGACTCCTCCAGAGAGCGTGTTGGGTGCCCCTGGATTCGTGTCTGAGAGGGCGCTGCATGGAGCTCAGTTTATCGAAATGCATAGTGAGTCCCTAACTTGCCGTCTCAGAGCGCGACAGGCGTCAAAAGGAGCTCCTTCCCTCGCGACATGCTAGTGTTTATCTTCTTCTCCTTGGAAGCTCACGATAGCACACCACACCCACACTCGCTGCTGTAAGCTGAGGCGCCATCTAGACGTGCTCATTACAACTGCAGCTGCAACGGCACCTGCACCTGGTCTACGCGTGCGCTCGGACGGCAGGCCCCTGGTCGTGGATCGCAACCTCGTTCATCAACGCCCCTTGCCGCTCTGGGCCCTCTGAAACGAGCACAGGCTGTTTGACCAGGCCGGCTCGTACACTGTCGCTGCAGCCCTTCATCCCATAGCTCCCAGCGCCGCTCCAGCGCAGCGTGCTCTACAATCTCTCTCGCCCGCCCCGCCGATCAATTGCAGTGCTGCGCCGCCCGCACGAGCTGAGCTGAGTAAAGAGCTGTCGCGCCTAGCATTGCTCTACCCGAAACACGGCAAGACCTAGCTCGCTCGCCGCCTACCCAGCACACTATGACGAACTCGCTGGAGTCCTCGCGACCCATGCTGGCCAGCGTAAGTCATTGCGTACCCACCATCTGTTTCATCCCTCCCCTGTCTCTAGGTCGATGCTTGCCACGCGCTGCCCGGCTCTGCGAATAAACCACACCGTTGTCCTGTCCTTTCTCACTACCACGCCCCAAACCACCAGTACCATGTCGCAACCTCAGTCTAACGCACCCAAATCGCAGTCGGCCAGCAACCGCGCCTCGACCCGCATGTCGACCTACAGTGCTACACCTACCCTCACACCCTCGATCGCCCCGTCGCACTTGTCAAATGCCTCCACAGCCCACGACCCCAAGTCGCAGGACATCACAACTTGGAATGCCGGCTTCGAGCGTCTTGAGGACAAGCGCCTCGTCCAGCAGCGCTACATCCCCAGCGACAATAAGACGGCCGACATGAGCAAGCTGGCACTGGGCGCAAAGGTGCAGCGCGCCCTAGACCGCCGCATGTCCAGCCAGGACGCCGTCTTCACCAACAAGGGCATCAGCGAGAAGAAGATCTCAGCGTAAACTACGCGTAAACTACGCGTCATCCACACACGATCGATTTCGACATTTTCTGCAGCGCTGGCATTCGGGCATTCGGTTACGTTTTCACTTCACTTCACATCATGCAAGATATCCCTTGTTCGTAGCGCCGTGTGGACGAACCGCTTTTGAAGGCCAGTTTCATCATCTATGAAGGACGCAATGGGCGGCCCTACAGCCACCCAAAGACACGAGAATGGTAGCGGAGACAGGAGGACATCTATCGAGCACTGCAGTTTTCAGTCGACACTATACCACAGGAGTTTTGCTTTTTACCACTCTCCTAGCATCTAATTTTCGGCCTAGGCCCAGGCCATGTATACCTTAGCAAGCTTCCGGCGTGGAGGGGTGTATGGGGCTCACATCAACATCAATTCACGATGAATTCAAAACTCGACACAGAACTTGTCCCACGTGCCTACCTACAAATGTGAATCCGCACGTGGGCCAGCTTCACCGCCGCTTGAATTTGATAACCCTGAATCAGTTCTCTGTGGTCTCCTCGCCAAAAGCTGGTCTGATTCAAGCTGGTCTGATCTCTGCTTTTTTCGCCTGCTGGTCAACGTCATAACAAACCCTGACTCCACAAGGGTTGCTCTGATCAGCGGAGGATCCCACACTCGCATGCGCCAGAGCATGGCCAACCGCAGGGCAGCGCAGGCAGAAATTTTCCGAAAGCAAAGGACAGACTCGGAATGACTGTCAGCCCCTTACAGGCTTCCTTGCGCTTGTCCTTTCGCACACATTGCGCCGAGCAGCGGTCGTCGTAAAAGGTTGTGATGTCCGTGGGCATTGGTGCTGGTGGTGATCGATTGACGCCGACGTCTTCGCCGAGAAGAGTCATGGGCAGGTGTGCCCGGCGACTTGGGACACGCAGGGTCCGCTGCAGCATGGCCGACGGTGCGCGCGCCAGAGGGCGAACGTCGTTCGCTAGAATCGATGGTTTTTGGTTCCAAACTGCCGTTTTGGGAAGGTTTGGAGAGGGCCGTGATGAGATGTGCTTTGTGTGTGAAGGTGTGGGTACGCGGATATGGGATGGTTTGTTGATATCGAAAATGGTATGATTCACCTGATGCAAGGTCTCAGAATTGGTTTTTGGAGAGACGTCTACGTGGTTTGCGAATCGAATTGCTCCTTTCTTGACGAATCATGTTCTTGAGTCCCCTCTTCCACTCTGCCAGTGGTCAGATCGTGATGTATGAGGCTGAAGCACCGTATTGCGGGGTCCTTAGCGCGAGCAGCGTTCGGCGCGCCTGTAAACAATGGATCAACACGCTCCTCCACCACCACCACAACATTCATACTCCACCATGCCGACCGCTACGAACCCTCCTTCGCGATCGCCGTCGCCAGTACCTGCACCGCCTGTCGCTGAAGCGCCTGGCCCGCGCGCCCAGGGCTTGATCAACGTCTTCAACAAAGCCTCCAAGGCCACGCTCGACAAGTGTTCGTCCGCGAACTTCGCATCCTGCTTCCCTACTGCTGCGCAATATGCGCCGGAGACTCTCGAAGGTCTGCGCAGCCAAATTGTCGACCAGCTCGACCGCACGTGGAAGGCCAACTTCGAGGAAATCTTAAAGAAGAGGGATGTGATCAAGCTGGTCAATGAACTAGAGCTGTGCATTGAAGACGCAAAAACGAGGAAGAAGCGCGCCGAAGATAGCACAAATGGGGGCCCCGTGGATGTCCCTGTGCCGTATGTATGCGAACGCCGAACGCGTGCGCAATGCTGACAGATACACTTAGACCGCACACGCTCACACCCTCTGAGATCCACTTAGCACACCTTATGCCCTTCCTCGAGAAGCAGGCAACAGACATGCACACCAAGCTCGCCGAGACGCAGACTGCAAACACAGAGCTTCTGACGACTGTGACTGCGCAACGCGCCGAAATCGAGGCTCTTGTCAAAGGCTTGGAGAGCGTTGTAAGCGATCTGGAAGCCAGTGCGCAGCTGATGGCGCAAGACGATGTTCAAGACCTCAGCACTGAGGTCAGGGACGTCGAAATGGGCATGAGGACCTGAGACAGGACGACAAACGCGGACGCAACATTTCAGAGAAATGCCGTAAGCTGCACGCTGTCAGGCGCGCTGCGCAATACTTTGATCTGCTGGCCGACGCATGTCTTTGAGCAATGACACCATCCGATGCAGATCACAGCCTGCAATACTAAACCCCGACTCCTCCCTAAGGCTCCGTCCTGAAGGCTGTGCGGTATTGCAGCTTGAGGGACCACCGGAAACACCCATGCAATACAGGCGTCTCCTAAGGCACAATATAGGGGTCAAGCTTCGCTGCAGTAAGACTGTCACAACACCACAAACGCGTGACGCAATCGTTCTGCATTCGCACAACCCAACTGGTTAAAGCAGGCCTGGAAATATTCTTGGATATCCAAGAGAGTCCCAGCCGTTCTGCCGTACAGCCTCAGCGCTTCGAGAAGCCGGCACTCCGCCATTGCCGAGTCGCGTGGCTGCCGCGTAATGCTGGTCTTCGATCTGTTTATATTGGGGTCAATATCAGACTGCCTCATTCGGCAAAACCGAAACACTCCCCAGGCCACCGCGTAAAATGAACAATATGGAGAGACATGGCAATTGTAGCACAATCAGGCTCATTTCTAAAGGTGTAACACACTGCACGCGTAGATATAATTGCACTGGCATTTCATTTTCTGCTTGTTATCCAGCAGACTGCGTTTTCACAAACATTCCCAGCCATCGAATCACCATGAAGCTCTCCACCACATTCACCCTCGCTCTTGCAGCTGAGGCAGTCAACGCAGCAGCTCTCCAACCTCGCCATTGTACACAAGCCACCTATTAGACACACCAAGACTTCTCTAACAACAACAGACCTCTTCCCCGCCATCGCCGGCACAGCAGACTGGTCCTCAGTCCGCACCACCGCAAACCATTACTCCAATGGTCCCGTAACTGACGTCTCCTCGTCCGCCATCCGGTGCTACGAGCTCAGCCCCGGCACCGGCGCCTCAAGCACCACGTCCGTCGCCGCCGGTGGCAGTGTATCCTTCAAAGTAACGCCCAACATCTTCCACCAGGGCCCGCTGCAGTTCTACATGGCCAAGGTACCGTCTGGCAAGACCGCAGCAAACTGGGATGGCAGCGGGAACGTGTGGTTCAAGATCTACACCGAGAAGGCAAACGTGGCGAACGGCGCTTTGACGTGGAACAGTATGAATGCTGCGACGGCTTCGGTTACTATCCCCAAGAACACGCCCGCCGGCGAGTACCTGTTGAGGGTCGAGCATATTGCGCTGCACTCTGCTAGTGCTATCAATGGTGCTCAGATCTACATTTCCTGCGCACAGGTCAAGGTCACGGGGTAAGTTCTTCCGTCGTGTTTGCGACATTGCGCTGACTGGCTTTGCGACAGTGGTGGAAGTGGAACTCCAGGGCCGCTTGTTGCGTTCCCTGGTGCTTACACGGCGGGCGAGAAGGGGCTGCAGGTCAACATCTACAGCGTAAGTGCCATACATTGAGGCTGAATATGCTGCTAACAAGTGGTAGGGCCAGACAAGCTACACGCCTCCGGGCCCTGCGGTGTGGAGTGGTTAAGGAGCGACCAAGGAGAAGCGGAACGGACAGTGGGTGCATTGATACCAGGACGCTGACGATGAACCGATTGACGTACGATACCACACACATATTCTCACAACCTCACAAATCCTTGAAGCCAACACCAACGTGTATGTCCCACCTCAAGTACGCTCCACTCTCCCTGTCCCCCACCGCAAGTGCTTTCCTCCTTTCGACTTCCTGCTCGTCCCAGTACCCCTCGCTCTTGACCTTCGCCAAATTCCGCAACCCCCCAAACACAGCTCCAATCCCCAGATCCGTGAACTCGCCCCTCTGCGCTGGATCACGATCTGTACTCAGCACATCTTCCTCCACATGCTTCAACCCCGCGTCTTCAAACAGTTTTACGAACGAAGGGAAACTGTATCCGAACCGCTGAATCAGCGTATCATTCAACTGCAGCTGGCCCCTCGTAAGATGACGCCCCGCCGTACTCGTAGCCTCAGATCCACGGAAACCTCGTGCGACGAGGAAATCGCCTTCGGTCCAGCAAATCGCGCCGCCGGGCTTGAGCAGCGTCAGGAGATTCGACAGCACCCTGCGCCACACGTCGACAGGCCCGAGAGAGATAATAATCAGCCTTACGTTGACGAGGTCGAACGTGCCGTGCAGCTCCTGCGGCATCGGAGCGAGGAAGTCGCCGTACCCGAGCGTTACATTCTCTGGCACGCTGTCGACAGGTAGGAACTGCTCGGCGCTGATGTCGAAGCCGTGGAATGAATAGCTGGGGTGGAGCTGTGCCATCTCTACGGGCCAGATACCTGTCCCGGTCCCTATGTCTGCAATCCGGGCATTGGAGGGTAGCTTGCATGTAACGGACGGGTGGAGAGGGTAGCTGATACTTCGAGTCCAGATTTCGTGCTGCTTGAGCAGGCGCTTTTGTTCATCTGAGGCGCGGCCAAGCCAGTATGGTTCAGGAGTAGATGCGGAGGTGTCTGGTGGTGTAAGTTCAGCCATGTTAGTCCTTGTGGATGTTTGTATGAGCGATCGTGGGAGAAAGTATGTACCTTGAGGTGTCCTTTGGAGCTTACGATGGCAGGTGACATCTTTGCAAGCAAGCTCGGTGGCCATGCCACATCTGTCGGCACCTACTACAAGCAGTTACACTTGCATGAAGATCAGCGGGTGTAGTCGTAGTTACTGTGGGGCGGAAGGTAACGGGTCTGAGGATAGGCCCGAACGGGGCCGTGGTTGATCATACCACTGCTCTCATTCGTCGTGAGAACGTAGATGCCGAGATGGGCGGGAAGCAGATTGGGTGGAAGTTGAAGAATACTAATAGGTGTCAAGCCAAGATACTAAATACTGCCGCCAAGGCATGATAGCTTGTCTGATTAGGTGGGTTGTTCCGCTGCTTCATACATGCTTCCACCCCCTTTCGAAGATGACCTGCATCTCGTTTATCAGGCAGAATTCGCCGGGCTCTTTTTCTCCGGTCTCCTGTGCCCATTTCATTACTCTCTGGTGGACTACGCGCTCCTTGAACCACAGTGTTGTGGTCCATCTCAATATTCGATTCTGCCAGATCCGCGAATACATTCGGAGAGGTGACATAACGGCATCTAGGGAGTGGACAGCGTTGTATGCGGTCATGTTGTACCCGACCTGCACTCCAGGGTTCAACCAGATGCCTTTGGTGGCAGACAGTGGGTTGTCTGCATGGATCAAGCAGCACTCTGATCCTTCAAGATGATGCTCTGCGAGCGAGTCGTTCGTACCTCGGAAGCGCAGTGCGTGTTCCCCGATAAAAGGTTTGGCAGGCATAGCGACTAGAACCAAATTAGCATGCACTTTGTTCGGTGTCGAAATGGAGACCCTACCCATGCCGTTCCAACATGAAGCCACAGGGACTGGTAAGAACCTTTCTGCAGCATATCTCGATTTGTACGACCTGAAGTATGGCCAGGTCTGCATGATTGTTTCGTGGCCTTGCGCGTCTCTAAGTGCGAATGTGTCGTAGAAGTACGGTGGTTTCGAAAAGTCCAAGGAGCACGCTGCTGCATATTCACCACCGTTTGTGTCCATCAATCTCAGGACATCTTCAGGATTAAAGGCGACGTCGTTCAAGAACAGGATTGTGTCGAAATGCTCGCCTTGGGCTACCAGCCGGTCGAACGGTTCGAAGACCTTATTGCGAATGCTCGATAGAAAAGGTATGCGCCGAAGCGCGTGTACACCTGCTGGTGTATTGATCCAGCCGTGATCTGTTGGCTGAGCTTCGATCTCCTCTTTGTGGGTCAAGGGTGACAGCTGAACCTCCTTCTTTACTTTCAAAACTTCGAGATTCGCTTCGAGCTCTCTTAGAGCATCTTGGGTCTCGTCGTAAGAGCCAGATTCGTATATCGAGACGAATACATTCTCGATGCCTAGCTCATTTACCAAGTTGTAAAGGGCCTCACTCCAATGTTCTCGAAGAAGCCGCGCTGAGTTGTAGTGCTGCGCGGCTATGTAGATGCGTTTTGTATTGGGTGGGGGTGGCGATGTCTGCAACGTAGCAGTTTGAAGAAGATATAAAGAGATGCAGTGAATCGAGTCCCAAAGAAAGAAGAGTAGGAGAAGTAGTTTGAAACTCGAAGACCGCGGAAGACGGCGGAAAGAGTAGGACCTGCGTCTGCGTGTTAGTGTGGCTGTTTTGTGCTCCATGACGCAACCATAAGAGCGTAGAAAGAAAGGAAAGCACGCTGCTACAAAGGGAAGAGATACAAGATGGATGGAGTGGTGCAAAAGAGAGGTGCAACATACCACAGAGCTATCGGACGCCGGATGCAAGAGGGGCAGCGCTGCACTTAGCCCAGGAACGATCCAAGACCGCCCAAGAAGCTACCTCTAAAGGTTGATGCGTGGAGCCAAGGTGGACGAACCGAAAGCAGAAAAGCATTCGACCCCTTGACGTGAGCCTGCGCGCAGCCGAGCCAATGAGACGCAGCGCTCAGCAACCCAGCCTCTCCGCTTGCAATTGAACGTTGCGCGCCGCGCTCCACGCGTTGCCGAGATGCGGTTGGCTCGGAAGTTGTCCAGAATGCAGCTTACGAACGATTGTTTTGGTTGCAGTTGCAGTACAGTAATATTGGCAGTAACGTGTGTGTTGGTAGCCGCGGTGTGCAACTGATGAAGCCAAGAGTGGACCAGACACATACGGCTTTCCACATCATCATGTCAATGTGATGATATTCTCTATCAGACCCTCTCGTATCCTTATGCAATACGGGTCATTTACTGACCCACAGCGCCGTACCAACCCAAGCCCAACACAGCTCCAAATATGATGGCCACGGCGGGCGGCACACCAAACCAGGCGGTTTCCGCGTAGGTCAATGTCGCAACGACGACCCACCATGGCTCCCTGGCAAGGCTAATGCCATCGCTGCGCTCCGGTGTAAGGTAGCCAATCTCCCAAAGCCGGTAGACTGCAGTGAACACCAGCCCTACTGCTGTCGCATTGATGCCTCTAAGTAGACTTAGGACCCATGCTTTCGTCCTCATGACTTGCCAGATTCCTTGCACGCCTACTGTCAGGATCAAGCCAGGGAAGAAGATGCCAAGGAAGGAAAGCATGCTCCCCAAGATAGTCGGTGTGCCTGTGGACGCGAGGGCCAAGGCCCCAAGGTATACAGAGAAGTTAAAATTGGGTCCTGGAAATGCTTGGATAATGGCAAGACCTAGGAGGAAGTCTCGAGGTGACACCCAGCCTGGGTCTACCACATACGAGCGCAACAAGGGAATCACGACAGGTCCGCCACCGAAGATGATTGTACCAGCCAGGTACATGTTCGAGAATAGGTCGAAGTCCAACGTACGCTTGTCGACGGTACCGCGAATGACCATGATGACGAGGAATGATGCTAGAGATGATCAGCTAGCCATCAAAGATACTCATAAGTTTACTCACCAAGGAAGCCAACGATTAGAGAGATGCCGAGCTTGACGGAGATGTTGTGAGTCCCAACGTCAGCTATCGGTGGACAGATTATTGGTGTCTCGAGTTCGGTGCTTCTTTGGCTACCAGCCCTGCCTGACTCCGAAGCGGCTTCTGCTGAGACGATACGATCTGTCGAAGTGCCGGCCTGTGCCCTTCTCTTTACGGCTTCAGGGCGCTGAACTTGGAGTTCTACTGCGTGAACGTCTTGTGATGCGTTGATCTCCTCAGCGTCACCAGCTTCATCGCGAGCTCGTCTCCTTTTGGCTTCCCACTTAGCTTTGGCTTTGCCCACCTTCTGTGCCAGCCAAACATCCCAAAGGACTGTGGTGATACCACCGACCGCAATCAAGATTGGAAAATACCAAAGCGCGTTGTAACAGATGCCGGCGCATGCTCCGGCAATGACAAGAATCCTTGTCAGACGATCTTGAATAGCCTTTTGCGCAAGCTAAGGATGTGTCAGTCCATTGCCAAACCATCTTAGACAGAATGTTGTCCATACTTGCACAGCGGCGAGTGCAATAATGCCGACCGTACTCGCATTCATACCGCTCAAGAAGGCATAAACAATCGGCGGTAATCGGTCCGGCATCCTCTGCACACCAAGAGACAGACCGTACATCCCAATGGCTCCCGGCAAGCTCCACAACAGGAAGGCAAACACGGCTGAGACGAGGCCTGCATGGATCATTGCAATTGTGAAAACCATTTTGGTGGAGGCCGGTCCCGGTAGAGCCTGGCAAATAGCAAAGATCTCTTGATACTACCGTCTTGTCAGCACGAGTGTGATTCTTGCTCATTAGCGATGGTCCTGACCGTCTGCTCGTCAATCCACTTGCTACCTCCGCCAAAACCCAGACCTTCGACGAAACGCCTGTGAAAGATCTGGAAATGTACAGGTGGCCCGCCAAACGCAGTGAAGCCAAGATCCCACATCCTAACAAAGACCTCAGTCAGACGCCCTCCTAGCTTGCCAGTGTTGGCTTGAAGAGAGGCGCTTCGCTGCGTGCGCGCTCTTGCACTCCAAGAGCTGAAGATCGATTGGAGCGGCATCGTCGCAGTTCGTGATGCTCGAGGTGAGACAAAGAGAGCTGAATCGAGGTGTTGGATCGATACATGGCATCCTGCAAGTCTTGACTCTCCTCAAGACACCAATGAGGGGGCTTAGATATGTCGCCATCGCTTAGAGACTGCCAAGGCATGGCATTTGGATTGGTGTTTCGCTTGCCATGATGAGCGGCTGTACCTGAGGCGGGATTGCCTCCGGCGAGATTTGGCGGGCGCCCCGCGCTATTGGTCAACTGCCCACGTGTCTCTGATCTCTTCTGCGGACCGAACATTCGATCATCACCTCGTCGATGTCTCAGGGGCCGCTTATGTGGCTCTGGGAACGTCTCATCTCGTCGACATAATTTGCACAGCTCTGTAGGCTGTGTGGGGTCTGGATGACAAGTCCACTGGATCCCAGAAACCTCGCGTCACGAGCAGTCTGGGTAGCAGTGTAACGTCTACAACATCTCAGCTACAACTTCGCTCCTCGATTGAGGATTACGTGCCTCAAACCACGCCCCTTGATGAAAGTTTAGCTTTCGTAATCGGTTCCGAATTATGCATCACTACAAAGTACCGCCGCTCATGCTACGCATCGACCAAATGAGCGCAAGGTCACGTATCTGTAGCAGACTGCAGCGTTCATCTCCTCTGGATGACACTTGGCCGTAACAGTTTTGAGTAGGTAACTATCTCAAACCATGGATTGTGGCTCAAGATACAAAGAAGACATACTCTGAGGGGTGATCTCGAAGAGCATCTATGTGATCGGCTGTAGAGCTCAGCAAAGGATTCAAGGTAAGCCGTAAGTATAAAACCGTAATGCGAAGACTCGTAATCTTTGCCGTTTCACAAGCCGGCCATCCACTGATCGAACATGTTTATCCCTCAAAAGAATACGATGCGTCTGTTCAACATCATTCAATTGACTCTACACTATCACTTCGGTGAGCAACGGCTCCACATCGGCACTGTATTCGCAGTCGAGATGCACCTGCTAACCCAAAACTCCCGTACAGATGCTGTCAGGAAGAATAGTGTCAGGTATATCAGTTCCGGCTCCGCCTCCGAACAGATTTGCTTTCGTTGCGAAGATCAGGCCGAATGGCGTGCTTACTGTCTTATTGAAGAACTCTTACACGTCTACAAGTAACAATAACGACAATAACGGGCACTCAGAACTAGCTTCTTCTCGGCCGCGGCAAACGATAAGACCTAGCAAGCCCGCGAATCGGCAGTAAAGATGTGGTCGCCTAACCCACTTCATGGTGCTGACAGCTAACAGATCGAGTGGATGCCGTCTTATACGCCTTCTGCACTTGATTTGGTAGGTTTTCCCGTCGACACCCTTCGCACACAAACTAGGCCTCGCAGTATGTAGTCCAGTCGGGCTTGCATGGCGTTTTGCCGCCTCACTCATACGCTCGTTACAAGGAACTTCATCGAGGTAAACTAGATATGAGGGTGCTCAGCGCAACCTTGTCTTTCATAAGTGGCTTGCATACGCGAGCAGATGTAGGCGTCACTTGCTGCACGGGACTTGAGTTGCTTTTGCACAAGCGATGAGAAGACTGAGTAAGAGCGACCATAACAGTGCCTGCTGTGGCAACCTTAGTGAGACTGAAGATTACCGAACCTTGTTGTGGTGTTGCGATGTTGCGATAGCTCAATGAAGGACATCCGGAGCATTGATCGGTGAGCTGAACACCAGTAAAGCGAGTAGCGTTTACGCAGTGTTCCCAGATGTCTAACTTCGGCCATATACGCAGTACCCATGGTACTTAAGCCCAGTGAGCCTTTCTCCTGCTCACACAATAACCTGATAGAACTTTCTCAATCACAGCTCCAGTCCAAAACTCCGGGCTTCGATACTCTCCTCAGCCGCTGTAACGCCCTCGCACCAGCCCCCAATCCACAGCCACCATCCATGCACAGCTTCAGATTCAGCGAGCTGGACCCCCAGCACAGCTCGCACAGCTCCTTCCAGCAGCCATACTTCCGCTTCAACGTGCTCTTGCGCGCTCACGCCGGCATCACAGAAGAAGATTTCCACCGCCACTGGAAGACCGTACACGCCGACCTCACCATCTCGGAGCCGGACGCGGGGACACGACTCCTGAGATACACACAAGTTCGCGTCTCCCTGGGGGAAACGTTGACGAGTACTGAGTTTGCTTAGTTCCACCAGGACGCACACCACCGCCAGATGATCCAGCCTCTCATCGACAAATGTAATGGTAAACTAGCGATAGCACCATATGATGGTATCGCAGAGTTTCTGACAAAGGACTACGAGACGTTTGAGAAGTTCATGACGCAGGTCTTTGGGAATCCTGTTCCGGTGGCTGATCAGCAGAGATTTGTGGATGCGAGTGCAGCGATGCATGTAATGGCGGGTTATGACAATTTGATCTTTGGCGATGCGATTGATGCTGCGGAGGGGAGAGATGGGATTCTATCTGGTGATGAGCGGCTGGTAAGTTCGTAGCTTCTGGTGTGAGGCAGGTGATTTGGCTGGGCGGTCCGAGGACGATCAGTAAGACGATCAGTCAAGTCGATGACTAGCAGAATCTTGTGCGAATCTTGATGTTATCAACGCCATGAAATGCAAGTCTATAGGGTATATGTTCCAGCTCGACCTCAGTCCATATCTTCCAAAGTACTCTTAGCAGGCGGCTGCTCCTCGGACACGAAGATGCCTACCATACACTCGCCCAGCATGTTCTCCCAATTCACCCACGGGTGGACTTCCATGAACAGCTTCGTGCCATCCTTGCCGGCCGCTCTTCGCAACTCACCCTCTCCACCAGGGTGGTAGGGCAAGTAAGGGCTGATGTTGTACACCTTTCCTTGGTAGACTGACCAGGCATCCTTCATCTTGCCTGTTTCCTTGTCTTTGCGTCCGTTCATGAACTTCAGCATACTCGGTGTTACACGTACGAGCGAGCTGACACCAGATAAGTTGGTGTTGCTGCGCTGTAGGTTCGCCCAGTCGAGTGGCGAGTGGCCAGGGGTGAGTTGTACTTTGTTGCGCGCGTTGGGCGTCTTGATGATATTTGGATTGCCTGATGGCGGCAGCGCAAGAGAGCCGTTTGGGATCGGTGGGCCTCTATTCGGGACTGGTCCGCGATTGGGCACAGGGCCACGAGGAGGCACGAGACCTGGTGCGGCGGGTCCACGCGGAGGTACAAGACCTGTGGCTGGTACGCTGAGACCCTGAGACGCAGATGACGTGGGTAAGGGGCGCAGACTCGAGGCAGACACGCGTGGCGGCGGGGCCATGAGCGAAGGTGAGGACGAGAGTTTCGAGGGCGGGGCCATGCTACCGTTCAACGTGGGAGGTGCCATAGCGTTTGGTTGCGGCGGTGGTGACATGGTGAAGCTCGGGGGGCTCGGGGCTGGGTTTGAGGCTCGTTGCGCTGAGTTGAGCGCTGGGAACGAAGGCGGCGGCAAGTTGTCTTCATCTTCGCTGTCGCTGGAGCTCTGGTGCTCCTCAAGCGTGAAGGACGGTATGGCTGGCGCATTCGCTTTGCTGGCTGTAGCTTTGGGCGTAGTAGCAGGGGACAAGTCTTGGAGTGCTATCTCCTTTTCTCCCTGGCTTTGCGACTCTACTTGTTGCTGTTCGGCGGGGCGGTCTTCACCCTGCTGCGACTGTTCGGGCTTCGTGGGCGCCGCAGAGCCCTGCGCAGGGGCGAAGTAGGCTGGCCATGTCGATGGTGGGTGGTGGTAGATCAGTATCGACAGCGATATGGCCAGAATAGATACCGCAACGAGCATTTCTCGAGTATGCGGGTGGAGAGGAAGGAGTGGTGGACCCTGAACGTGAAAGTCGCGCTCGGGGATGCTCGCGCGCCTCCAAAAAGCCGAGCACATCCATGCCGCCGCATGTCATAAGGCTGACCGGCGCTAGTCCATGATCTCACTGTCGCCATGCCGTCACTGCTGCATGTTGATTCTGACAATGATGTTTGGCGTGAAGTTTGATATAGCGGCTCTGGCTTTTGCACCAACCAGTCTCCTAACAAACGGTTCATTGGAACCTCTCATCGCCCATCTTTAGTTACGCATCTGATACAGTGCCCCACGTACCTTTGACGCCCCACCGCGACCACCCCTCCTTCCGCAATCGCAGTCGCGCCGCATACAATAACGTGAATCAACCACCTTTTCGACGCGTATATTCATTCCACAACACCATGACAACAGCAGTAGCGAACGTGCCTGAGGGCGTCACGTCCCTTTTGGACACCGACCTTTACAAATTGACTATGCAATGTTGCGTACTCAAGTTCTTCCCAGATGTATCAGTCACATACAGCTTCACAAACCGAACGCCGGACAAGAAACTCAGTCGCGCAGCTTTCAAGTGGCTGCAGGCGCAAGTAGAGAGTACGAGTACCCTGTGAAGAATATGCACGCTTGCTGATACAGTACAGAGCTCGAAAATATTCGCGTAACACCAGAAGAGCTCGACTTCCTCAAGAAGAACTGCCCCTACCTGACCAGCCAATACCTCCGCTTTCTCTCCACGTTCCACCTCAAGCCTGCGACGCAGCTCAAGCTGTCCTTCACCGCGATCAACGACACCGGCTCAGATAGCGACCTCGGCGACTTCCGTATCGACACTGAAGGGTTATGGCTGGACACAATATTGTACGAGATCCCACTCCTTGCGCTGGTCAGCGAGGCATACTTCAAGTTCGTTGAGAAGGACTGGTCGTATGAGGGCCAGGTCGAGAAGGCGTACCAGAAAGGCTCAAAGCTACTGGAGGGAGGCTGCATCTTCTCGGAGTTTGGTACAAGGAGACGGAGAGACTATCACACCCAGGACCTTGTCCTACAAGGATTGCGCCGAGCAGCAGACGAAGGCAAGACATCAGGGTGGAGCGGTAAGTTGTCAGGGACAAGCAACGTACACTTTGCGCATAAGCACGAGTTGCTGCCCATTGGCACAGTCGCGCACGAGTGGTTCATGGGTGTCGCAGCCATCACAAACGACTACGAGCACGCCAACGAGATTGCGCTGGAGTACTGGACAGCGACTTTCGGCGAGGGTGTTTTGGGTGTCGCTCTGACCGACACTTTCGGTACACCTACTTTCCTTAAGGCGTTCAAAAAGCAGATCCCCAACATTACAACGGCTGTCGAGGGTGGTAGTGCTACACAAGCATCTGCAGCAAGCACGACGACACCGGCTACACAGTCGCTCGCATCCACAGAACCCCCGATCCATGCCGGTCTCGAGGGCGCGAATCGACCGCGAAAGACCTTCGCAGACGTCTTCACCGGTGTGCGCCAGGACTCTGGTGACCCCTTAGACTTTGTGAAGATGATGCGCGAATTCTACGACCAGGAAGGCATCAAGGACAAGAAGACGATTGTCTTTTCTGACTCCCTGAACCTTGAGTTGTGTTTCAAGTACAAGGCTGCCGCCGAAGAGGCTGGATTTCAGCCCACCTTTGGTGTGGGCACATTCTTGACCAGTAAGTGTCGCCTCATTTCAATCACAACAATTTCATGCTAACATCAACAGACGACTTTGTCGAGACATCCACAGGCAACAAGTCTGTACCACTGAACATCGTTATCAAGATCGCTTCCGCGAAGGGCCGCCATGCTGTTAAGATCAGCGATAATATCGGCAAGAACACCGGCGACAAAGCCACAGTTCAGGAAGTCAAGAGAAGGCTAGGATACACAGAGAAGGAGTGGGTTGGTGGAGATGAGAAGACACGATGGGGAACTGCAACGAAGCAGCCTGCCACCTCTTAAGATACGACCGAATAAAGGACAGAAAGAAGATCATATGTGTAGTCGGAGCAGCAACAATATCAAGCTCTGAAGCATAGACCGATCAGCACTGTCACAGGTATCGCACCGTATATACCCCAACATAGAGAGTACACCTGTCAAACCTCCTCTTTCTAAGTGTCCACAACTAAGTCACATGGGGGCGCATCCGCTCTGGAAAGACAAGCTTTTGAACTTTTGCTGTTGGTTCTGACTATCGAGACTACAAGGCTGCGCTAGCTACAGGGCGGTTGCGTTGTGGCTGTTACTGACATCATTGCCTGAGCCTAATCAGCCTGGGCATCTGAGCGATCCTGTTCCTTGTTGGGCACTGCTCGCCAATGAACAACACCAGCCTCCTTCCTGCGACTGCTCATAACGAGAGTGGGCGGTACGGAACGTGAGTATCTGTACAGGTGCTGTGGATGTCACGCCACCAACTGCCGTACTCAAGATGGGGCGTGCCAGGAATGCATGCGCCGGAGCTGCAGCTCTTGCGATGTATACAACACGTTCGATAGTGAGGGATTCTCAGAGTGCTTCTCTACTAAGGTTGTCGATTGTCGCTCCGCAGACTGGGGTCAACCCATATCTATATCCAATGGGTCCAGCTCCAACCCTGAGCCCTTGCGCCGATCTCTCGGTGCAGACGAAAGGCCAGGTAAGCCACTGTAAGTCCACAAATGAGCACCACCCATGATCTCTATTCAAGACGCTATCAGCAGCACACCAGAGTGTTGAACGGGAGGACGATTGGCGCCGTCGGGAGACAAGACAGAGCGTCAACCACGAAGCCTACAGTCAGAACCCTAGCAAACTTCCGGCGTCGGTCATCAAAATCAAAAAGCCAATCACACCGTATCTAATGATTCTCTGGGACCTAAGCAGCCTGACCGTATACACCATGTTCTGATGCGCGCACAAAAGATGCAGCCCGCGCATCGTGTGGTTGCTCTCCGCTACCTCCTTCACCATCAAAAGACGTCGGGAAAGCCCTCGATTACGAGTCAAAGTTCAAGCTCCTCGCCGCTCATCATATGGCAATACCTAACTCGGAATACTGCAGTCAATTAGCAACACTGAGCTGATGCCGCACCAGGATTTAGTTCAGCCGATACTTGAAGAATACTGGTTCTGGATATGACCAAGACTGATACAGGAGATCGACATACATGCAATACCTGTGGCTGTACATGCAAGGCGCAGGTATGGTGCCAGCAATCAGATCCAAGAAGCGGATTCGCTTGCTAAGCGCTGGTGTGGCTGAGTCAAGCTGATACCTTCAGCCTGATTAACCTCGAATGACATTCTGCCTTCCATCTTCCTAACAAGCCATATAAGTAAATCCATCCTCTGGACTGCTACCACCTTTTGGTAATTGTTAAGTCTCATGATCAGATTCTCGTCTTCATCCGAACTCATCGCTTGATGTGCTCCTTGAGTACCAGCCTTGCAGTGCAATTTCAGTACCGGAACACCTCGCAAAATGGCGTTTGACAAGAACATCTCTAGGGATAGCTTCTCGAGTATGGAGCAGGAGCTTGAACGGCATATACGAGATCTAGAGGAAGGGAAAGATGTGTTTGCCTCGAGAGAAGAGCTAGGGTCACGGCCCGAAACTGTTCGCAAACGAATCGAAACAGAGAACTCAGGGAACCCGAACTCGATTTCCATCAACGGAGTTTACACTGGGGAGGTGTTCATTGCAGAACAAAGACCGATAAATTTGTCTGTGTTTGATCCCACTCCCACCGGATCCCCCCTTCTTCAACAACAAGATCAGCACAGCGTTATGAGTGGCTATGTGACGCCCAGAACGTCCTCTAATACACTCAGGTTGGTGTTCATCAGAATGCGTCCAAAACACAGGCTAACTTCCGATCGAATCAGTCAGCAATGCTCAGCGTGCGATCGTACCTTCACAGGCAAGTTTAGCAGACGGCATCTACAACGCCATTTTGAAATCAAGCATAGCGAAGCCAACTTGCTACAGCTGGCACTCGAAGACTTGGATCATGAGGTCAAACGTGTATCCTCAGCACAAGAGAACTCCTCGAGAGAAGCTGCCAAACACAAGAGAGGTCATCAAATGCAGCAGGCAAGCGCTCAAACCCTTGAGTTTGCCAGTACAGAGACAGAGCTGGTCCGTAATTCTAGCCAAAACGGAAGCGACGGCGAGGAACAGCAAAAGCTGAGCGCTAGCCATGGATCTCCGGTTCACCATGGGCTAGAGGACACGCGGAGTATCCTTGAGCGACTCACAGCACGCAACGATATCAGTGAGGACTTTTGGGACAGTTTAGGCTTGACTCGGAGTTCCATCGAGAGTATCGAACGCGTCCAAGGAAGATCTTTATCCAATGGAATAACCGCCAGATCTGCTAAGAGTGAGAAGAAGCAGAGCTTTACCGCAAACCCTCCGTGGTCTGAGGTCAATCTACGCAAATTCCTGACTTCGAGCAAGGACATTGGAACTATGCCAGATCCACGTCCACAGACAATGTCTGTTACTGAGAACCCGCATGCAGCATCCACGAGCACGGTTTCGCAGCCACCGTATCAGGGCGCAACGTCAGACAGCGTCCCCAAGTTTCCGGACCATATGAATCCTGCTCACACGCCAACAAGATTGTCCAAGCTTGTAGAGGAGACCAAATTGTTGCCTGTGACAACTGAGATTGAAGAAGACGAGCAGGACGAGTTCGACGAAAATAAAGGAGTAGCACAGCCCACCACGAACCAACTTCCGGATCCTCCGCCAATCTACCCGCCACCTCGTCCTGAGAGACTCACGATGGAGCTGCCCAAGCCACCAGTAGCCCATGAGGATGTCATTGTGAATGGACATTCCATCTCTGACGAAGAGATGGGATTCGCCGATGGGGTTTTGGATGCGCATTCCGCCCTTCGCTATCGAAGAGTCGATGGTACACAAAGACAAAGAGATCTGCCAAGCAGTGAGAAATTGTCGACCACAAACCAGCCTATCTATCTAGGCAGAGACGGCGAAGAACCAGCTCGAGTAAAAGCCCAGTCGGAAGATGCCGAAGCACTGAGAGTGGATGGTGTGAGGCAGAAAAGTAGTTATCGAGTTTCAGAGTATTATTGGACGTGCTGTCAATGCTCCACAAACCGTCTTCCGGACGACGGCCAGGGTTGCGCAGAATGCGGCCATCGAATTTGCGACGACTGCGACATAGACGACCGGAATAGGCCACACACAATCATGCGACGTGGCTATTACGATGTAAAGATTTCAAGCTGGCGGAAAGATGGGAGTGACCTTACTTCCAAACGTTCGCCTGATAAGCTACATTTGCTGACCTGGTTCAACGCCCATCGTGATGACCCTTATCCAGATGCCACAGAGAAGGTGGCTCTGGCGAAAGCTGCGCAGCTTACTGTGAATGGAGTCAACAATTGGTTTATCAATGCCAGAAGGCGATATCGTACACGTGAACTCAGGTATACGAAGGATGCTGCGAGATCAGATGTCCGGGAACAGCCTGGAACGACGTCTACAGGAAGCGGGACTAGTTCATCTGACACGGCGACAACCAATCTGAAGCGATGCCGTCCTTACATGGAGAACGATGAAGTCTGGCCCCGATGGACAATCGTGGGTACGACCATCGAGCAGCAGCTAGAGACATATCTCAGCGAGCATGGTCTGCCTCAAGATGTTTGCTTGTGCCCAATGAGAGTCGATGGCGAGGTTACATGGTACTATCTCCTGATCTACTGTGAGGAGCGCTCTCACTTCTCGGTCCGACACTTCTTCGCGCAACCGTCCATTGTGAAATTGCTCGAGGTTGGTACCAATGGCCAGGAAGTCCAAATCCATCCTATGCGTTCAGTGATGTCTCAGAAATTCGAAGCTTTGATAGCGCGACGAAAAGCCTCCACAGAGCTCAGCATCTTTGATGATGGCTATTCCAGGATAGGCATAACGAGTGCCAAATACGAAGGAGAAGCGCACCCAATCATCGAAGCGCATCATTTAGAAGCAGTACCAGATGCTGTACGGGATGATAGTATCCGGTATGAGGGTTACGAGGAAATCCTGCAACCTCCTGCCCAGGAACCGAGACGAACCGGGAAGGAACAGTCATCCACAGAGCTTCGCAGTAGTACCTATGAGTTCGATGGGATTGACGAACAACTTCGTGGAATCTTGGATTGGCTGGAGCCTAGAGGTACATACTTCAGCGGTGAAGATACTCTTGTCAAGTTGCTGCGCACATTTCGCACCGCTCTCGTCGAACTTGGCCGCCTCCAACTGAACACCGTATCCGCAGAGAATACTCAGAGGATTGTGGTTGCACTTGCAGAGTTTCACAAAGAGCTTACCGCGATACATGGACACCTTTTACAACAGGCGTCCTTGTTCATGAGGCCTGCTGGATTGTGGCAAGATTTAGACGGTCTGGGAGTTGACATGCACCAGCTACAGTACGATCTCGAGACTACCATCGACATTGTCAATGCTTTCGTTCAACAGAGAGGCAGTGAGCTCTTCGCTACAACTCCATGGGACTGGTCAATCTGGAGAAGGAAGATCGCTCATCCGCCAGTGACCGTCCCGTATCCAACAGCTCTCAGTGATGATGAGTCTGATGGAGCTTCAGTTGCATCCCTTGTGGATTCAATCTTCTCGGAAGCGTCTCTGCACTCAACAGCAACTGGCCTCTCAGTAGCTAGTGGGTACAGTGCCGCACAAATAGAAACCGCTACGAGAGAGTTGTTACACATCTTTCTTGAAGATCAATCTCTAGCTTGTTTGTATGCCGTTGCTATCGAGCGTGTGGATATCGGGCCTGCACGGTTACAAAGGAACATTGGGCGCCTGATGAAAGCTTTTGCTCGTGATCTGCTGAGCGAAGCTGAACAAGAACTGCAGAGATTGGCCGCGCGCTTGGTCTCTGCGAAACGCTCTTACGTTGCGCAAGCCATCATCGAACGTTATGAGGTCAGACCCTCATTGGAGCCCGCGTCACACGCTCAGTCACCACCCAAGATTCATCACAGGGAAGACAGCTCCGACGAAGAGGGAGAAGAAGCAGAAGAAGAAAAGATCGAAGAAGCCGTTGACGAAGATCTTATAGAGGATCTTCTCGCGTTTCGACAGTTTCTGGCTGCCGGTGAGGCGTTTGCAAAGTTTCGGAGTAAGCTAGAGGCTTTTGTCCTGCCAAAGTCAATCGAAACAAGGACCGAAACAATCGCTAAGGACTTCCCATCAGGCCAGGAAACAACCTCAAGCTCTGGAACTGGAATTTCTATGCGTGCTCCAGATGGAACGGCCGAACAGGAAGTCCCACCAACTGTCTTCGCCAAGATTCGAAAGACGACAGCACAGCTGTTGTCTGCAGTAGGATTGCTCGAACCACCTCTCGACTGTGGGTGGGTTAGACTAAGATGGCAATGCGTAAGTGGACAGACGGTTCCGACTCGCTAAACAGCTTACAGCGGACACTAACTAGTAAGCAGAGGTGCGGGCAACAGTTCTTTGGCGACGTGAAGGAGTACCGTGCCGATGGAGTCAAAGAACTCATTGAGAAGATGAGCCGTTCCACAGGCGCCAAAGTGACTGTTGTGCCTTACAACAAGACATCCAACAATCAGCACTGGATCCTCAAAGCCCCATCATGGCTACAAAAACTCACCAGGAGTTCCAATACAGGTCAGAAAAGAGGCTTGGGATCTACAGGATGCTTGCCACAACACAATACCCCCAATCAGTCTTCGCTTTCAACATCGTCAACATTAGCACCGAGTCCCACAGCGCCTACAAAACCTAAGCTTCACCTTCTAGCTTGCACCCACCGCACGCAGCGGCAGAAATGTCTCCTTCAAGATCCGATCGATGGCGTGTCTACAGATCGAGCTCTGTTCTGCTTCATGAAACAACAACTCCAACACAGTCGCAGCCGCATCCGAAGCATCCTCTCGATGCGAAGCGTACAAGGAATTTTCTTCGTCAAGGTAAGCGTCAAACTGAGATTGTCATCGCAAAATCTGACGACGCCATAGTTTCGCCTTCGTATGAGCAACACAGTTGAAGTGCGAGATCACAACCCGTGCTGCGTTTCGAGCAATGCAAACACTTGCGAGTGCATACCTCCAGTACCAAAAGTAGAGCCATCTCCAACCGCAGAGTATCGCTGCACTCCAGCCGGCCCTCTGGCAATATGGCCACCAGTCCTATCTCAAGATTTGATGCACATGCTCTCCTCACCACAGTGCATCAACGAGCAGGAGACTTGGGTGCTGGATCAGCTCCCCAAGCGGACGGTGGGAGAGCTGCAAGCATGCGCCGGTCAGCCAGCAGAAGGGTGGGGAATCTACTATCAGGAGGGGATTGATTTCGATATGATCATTGGTGTGGTATTCGTTGTTTTCATCCTGGCCAGTTTGCTTTTCGCCATCTTGTGGACGAGGCTAGAGATGGACATCCAAGGCGCTTTCGGCGTGAGTTCGTATATGGTAACTGCAAGTGGGATATTCCTAGCTTGGATGGCAAGTCGAGCCAAAAACTTTGGGTAGGCAGTGTAGACCTGGAGCAAAGGAGCCATTCAAATTCACAAGATGACCTCATTCCGAGGTCGTTCCTTCCAATTCCGAGCCTCATCATCCAACACACAATCTGACTCCTCCCACCGACAGCGCACCTGCATCTTACACACTACATGCCCCGCCCTCCTCAACCTTTCATACCGCGTAACGTCACCCTTACAAATCTCTACAATCTATACCGTTTCCGCAAGATGTCCGCCGCTCCACCCCCATCACGCCCGATAAAGATCCTCTTCCTGCACGGCTTTACACAATCTGGGCCCCTCTTCAGCGCAAAATGCGGCGCACTGCGCAAGACGCTCCAGAAAGCCTTCCCCGCGGGGATAACGCTCTCGTTCCCGACTGCGCCGCTGCGTTTATCACCGACCGATGTATCCTTCTTGCACGGCGAAGATAAGAAAGCCGACTCAGACGAGGAAGTCGATGCGTGGGCGTGGTGGCGCCGTAAGGGCGACAGCGAGCCGTACACATACGCAGGTCTGGAAGAGGGGTTGGGCCGGATAGCGCAGGTGCTCAAGGAGGAGGGGCCGTTTGATGGAGTGATTGGGTTCTCGCAGGGCGGTGCTGCGGCGGCTATGGTCGCTTCGTTGCTTGAACCAGGGCGGAGAGAGGCGTTTGAGAAGCTGCAGAAGGAGGGTGGTATGAGGTACCCGGAGAGCTTTGAGGCGGATACGGGCTATGTGGAGGGTGCGGTGCATCCTCCGCTCAAGTTCGCGGTGAGCTACAGTGGGTTTGCGGCGAGGGGCCAGAATCCGTATCATGCGTTTTATGAGCCGAAGATCAAGACTCCCGTCTTACACTTCCTTGGTTCGTTAGACACTGTGGTCGAAGAGAGCAGGAGTCTTGCACTAGTCGAGGCTTGTGAGGAGAGCGAGGGCCGGGTTGTGTATCACCCTGGAGGCCACTTCCTGCCGAGTACACAAAAGGCGAGTGTGAACGCCTTGATCGGGTTCATCAAGGACGTTCTGCACAAGGCCGAGGGACCGAAGAAAGAGGAGGAAAGCGTAGAAGACATGGATGTGCCCTTCTGAGCATGTGGTCATTTTAGCGCGGCGTTCACACATATTGGACAAGACGTAGACTGGCATCTTTCTAGATGTCTATATTACATGCGCGATGCATGCGCGGAGGCGACTATAGACGGCCTTCCAACTCTAGACTAATCATGATTCTTCGTCACATCAACTCGTCACTTATTTCGCCTTGCCCTTGACTGCCTTCTTGTCGACCTTTGTAGGCTGGATACGCGCCATCATCTCCTCCTTTGTGATGAGGTGGTCCACACGCTCCAGAAGGCCGAGCAGGCTCTTCATGTTCCCGCTCCACTCATTCAGGATGTCATCCGAGTCGCGGGGCTTGGAGAAGGTAACGATGCGTGCAGGCCGGTCGATCTTGGCATAGATGGTCTTTGCAGTGACCAGCTCGCTGATGTACTTCTCTGTCTCGTCCTCTGTCAGATCAAGAAGCTCGGTGAGGCGAGGGATCTGAATGCGAGTGTAGTACTTGGCCACGACACGAACGTTGTGCTCAATGACGCGCTTGCGCAAGTCTTGCCACCTCTTGTGTGCCTTCTCGTCGTCTGAGTCGTCCTTCTCTGCGTCAAAGACGTCTGTGTCGGTCAGATGAGGCCCAAACTGCTTGGAAACCATCGGCCACCTCATCAGCTCGGGGATGGTGAAGAGCTTGACAAGTTGTGCATCTTGCGGGATTTGTGAGTTGCGTGTGTCGCGCTGGATGCGGTGAATGAGGTCGGACTGCTCGTTGTCGTAGGGTGCGAGGATAATGAAGTAGATGACGCGCTGGAGGATCTGTTGTGACGGTCAGTACAAGTGCATGGTCGTTCGGATGATGCTGTCGTACCGCTCGAAGCTTCTTGGGGTCCTCTTCGACCGCCTCTGTGTCCAGCACCTGTCGGTAGTGCTTGCAGACCTCGAGGTACTTGTCGTCGTGCTTCGCCAGCGTAATCTGCTGCTCGTAGTACCTCAGCTTGAGGTCTGTGACATCATCCTCGGGCTCGATAGGCGGGTCGTCTGCGCTGCGGGTCTTCTCCTTCTCTTCGCGCTCCTTCTGATCCTTCTCCAGCTGCTCGGGCGTCTTCTTCGGCCTGCGCTGGAAGTAGCGTGTGCTAATTTTCCTGCTCAGGATGCCGGCTTGTGTCCAATCGCCCTTCTGTATGCACAGCGCAACCTGCTGCAGGATGAACTCGGTCTTCTCTCGTCGGGTCATGGAGCCGAATGTCTCCACCTGAAGCTCGCACAGGATGTCTGTGGCCGCGTTGATGTCGCCCTGTTCCTTCTTGATGTCGGACAATATCCTGGTAACGCGGGCGCGCTCGACTTCGACGAAGATCTGCCGCCTACGTTAGCTTGTACCCTCGTGCTCAACCTGTATGCTGCTCACCTTGCCCTCGGTTACTGTCCGCAGCGTCTCGATCACGGAGAGCTTTGTGTCGAGATTGGGGGTGTCATCGAGGAAGGTCATGACGGTCTGCACCATCCTGGTGGTGGCCTGCTTGAGCTGACCATGCTTCTTCGATAGCAGGAGGACCTGCTCGTTCATGAGGTTCCAGTCGCCGGCATTCTTGGCTATTGTGACGATGGCAATGATGACTCGGTTGGTAGATGCAAGATCTGAGGCCTGGGGATGGTGAGCTCGTGATCGTGCGCGCGCGCTATGTGGCACCGTACCTGACGGGTCTTCTTCTCGAGCGGAAGCAGCTGGTCGATGGCAGCTTGTGGGTTGCTCTGGAGTACCACATTAGCTTTGCTCTAGCTAGTCGACAGCTCGCAGCTACCTTTCCGAGCTTCTCGGCCTCTGGGATCTGGGCGTCGGCCTCCTTCGAGAAGTCCTTCTCCGCCTTAAGCACCTCTCCGCTAGACATGGTGGCGGGGCTGTCGTGTGGTCGTTGTGGGTGTATTCGTTGGCCGTGTCGAGGATTCTAGTGTCGATGGCAAGCAAGAGGGAAGGTGAAGTTGGAGGCGAAAGGTGATGGTGACAGCGCGGCGACAATGTTTGGGGTCCTTGACTTGCGGCTTGATGATGCACTGCGGCGGTGATGATGCACAGACCAGGCGCCCGGCGCGCCGATTTCACCGGCATCAGCCTCGCGAAGGAGCGGCCGTCTCAACTTCGTCATCTGCATCGGATAGGCGCAAGTCTTAATCCTGCATATTATATGAGGCTTGATCTGCGGACGACAGAACAACGTTCTCGGCCAAGTGGCTTCACGGTCTGACCACAAATACAATACGAACTGTTCCAACCACATCATTCCTTATGCATGCTTACTCTGCCTCACCAGGGGTCACGATGGCAGCCAATGTGCATCGACGTTATACGTCCACGTTCTGTATATAAGCTCAGCTGCTTCCCACAGGGCACTTCCAACTCAGCAAGCCTATCAATATCATATACTCTGAACCCCTCAGTAGAACAAGCCTAACGACCAGAGCTACCCATCATGCCATCCAAAGAGCGCCAAACAGCAGACAAACTCGTGAAGGCCTACAACACCATGGACGTCTCCACCATAATCGCTCTGCGCACCCCAGACTGCCAGCGCGTCTTCCTCCCCTCTTCCCTCGGACACCCGCCTCAATCCAATGCCATCTTCCAGCAGCATCTTACTGCCATGTGTACAATTTTCACCTCGTTCAAGATCGCCGTCGACGATGTGATCGAAGGCACATCCTCTGACAGCACTAAGCGTATCATCATGTACATCAGTGCTTCTGGCGAAACTCCGGTCGGCGAGTATAGCAATCAGTATGTCTGGAAGATGGGCTTCACCGAGGACGGGGAGTTGATCAAAGAGTGGAGTGAATATGTGGATGTGGGCGTTTCACGGGACTTCTTTCCAAAGCTGAGGCAGGAGATGGTAAGGAGGGCGGCGGCAGCGGCGGCAGCGGCGGCAGCGAAAGAAGAGGAGGGGAGCGTGGAAGCACAGGTGAAGAAGGGGGAGGAATTGGGACAGATGGTTAGAGGGCACTATGTGGGGATGCAGGGTGGGGAGGGAGGCGTGAGATAGTTTGTTTCGTGAGATGGCTCATTCCTCCTTCTAAGTCATGATACGCGCGTGTAGTACTCAGGTCGCGTTTGTGTTTGGACCGCCATCCTTCGATCCGTCTTTCTTGTCTCCGTCATTCTTGTCTTCATCCTTCTTGCTGCCGAACCCTGTCAGGATCTGTCCGCTCTTGCGCCTCGCCGCCTTGGCCCAATCTTTGCTCTTCATCTTCAGCGCTTCCGTCATGCTGATCTTCTCCTCGCTATGCTCATCGTCGGCAGTACTCGGTTCGTCTTCGGGGAAGTCGGGTAGCTCGAAGACGTCTACGTCGGTGTTTGACGCGCCTGCTGTTCGGGCTTCTAGCTTCTTGGGAGGGTCAGACTTGGGAGGGTCAGACTTGGGAGGGTCAGACTTGGGAGGGTCAGGCTTCTTGGAGGGTTCTGACATGATCAACGAAAGTTGGAAGCGATAGCATGTGAGAGGTGAAGTGAACAGTAGGTCTGCGACGATCGCTTGGGTTCATATCCGCGCCTCGTTTGCTTAAGATCACAAAACCCACAGGCTGCAATCGAAGTTGACTGCGAGTGCGACTCCGTCACCTGATCATCTCTTACTTGCGATCAGTTTGTGAACTCCAACAACCCCTGCGCATTCTCTTCTGTAACAATACCCTCCTCTACCATCTGCCCCAGTACAGCCGCAACGTCATTACTCCTGCCCTTCCAAGTCTCTTTCCTTGTACCTGACCCACTAGATACCTCCTTGAGGATCTCTGCGACGATTGCTTTCGCATCAGCGGTCGCCCGTGTCTGCGCAGCACCAGCGTTCTGCGCATAGCTTCGAGCCCCGCGGTAGAAAACACCTGCGTTTGCCACGACAACGGCTTTGCTGTTTGCCCAGGCTGCTTTTACATCGGGTGTAGTTGCGATGCGGAAGCGGAAGAGCTCGGTGTCGCCTCGGGCGAGGAAAATGTCCCCGAGACGAGATGCTGAAAGCATGGATGAGAGTGGCGCTGAGGAAAGCTCGGTGAGTGTCTTCTGAGCTTGTGAAAGCGCGGTCCACTGTATCTCGAGATCGCCTGCGAAGGTAGGTGATGTTGGGTCATACTGGAGACTGTCTGCTATCGATGAAGAGAGGTCGATGAGCGCGTCTGCATATGAGGAGCGGATGTTGACGTATGCAAGACCTGGTTTATTGGTGCCTTGTGACTCCTTGAGTAGGGCAGCAAAGGTCTGCTCAATCTGTTGCGCGTACTGAGTCGATGTACTCCTGCCGCTTCGGTACATAGCTTCAGCGATGCTGACTTGGAAGTTTACTGCGGCGAGCACTGCATCCTCCTTGGGTGACGTCTCGGCTTCATCTGCTGATGTAGATTGGCCAATCGATAGTGTGGGACCTGCTTCTGGTTCATCTTCAGAGTCTGAGTCTGGCGAGGCGTCGATGATACTAATTAACGCAGGAATAGTCTCAGTGGCTGTCAAGAGACCGTCCTGCGCTTTTTTCTCAATACTTGGCAGATCTTCTGGGGTGTACAGTCCAAGTAGTGTGATAAGAGCGCCAAGTTGTGCTGTGCAAGTCTCCAGTATTGTGGTAGGTGTGACAGGCTCTTCGACTGTGGCCCATTCTCCAGGACCCTCGCTATCGGCATCGTCCTGCTCTTTCGGCTCACTAGGCTGGGGTCGGTCGTCGTCCCAAGCTTCTTGGTACTCGCCTGACGCCTGAGCTTTTGCAATTTCTGTTTGCATCTGCTCATACTCTTGCTGCTGCTTCTGCAAACATCCAGTGAAGACGTCTACTGCCTCTTCAAGCAAGTTCCTGGCCGGAGTCTTGGCAGCTTCCTGCGTCCCATCTTCAAGCCCTGCTTCAGCTAGGGAAGTGAGTACCTGTGCAGTGTTGAACAAGATGTCTGTATTGGATGGATTGAGTGAGATAGCATGACGATGCGAGTTCAAAGTCTCTTCGAGCAATGCAGTTCTGCTGCCCAGGTGAGGGAGTATCCGTTCGTCTTCAGTCAGACTGTACTCCAAGTTCGCTCTGCGAAGTGTCAGCCTCATCTCATCTTCCGTCACTCGGTGCAAGTACTTACTTATTGTAAGCAAGATCGAAAGACTGTGGATGCCTCTTCAAGCCTTCATTGTAACTGTCAATAGCGCGGTTGAAAAAACGTGTGGCTTTGGCCGCATCTCCAGCTCTCCATTTGCCAGCAGCTTGTTCGTGCTCATCTGCAGCTTCCAGGAAGTCGTTCTCGGTCTGTGGCTCGGGAGCCTTGAGCTTGCCTTTCGGCTTTGGCTTCAGAAAATCCTTCCTTTTCGGGCCCATCGTAATTGAAGTGCAGTGTGTTGTGTGGTATTTGGAAGCTTCGACTAGAGACCACTGACCGTTTATAGGCAACAATCTTATTTTAAAATTTGTGTGTTCGAGAACCTTGGTGATGTCCCAAGGGTTTATCCAGAACTTTTTGAGGATCGTGACGTAGCCCCACTTCCTTTCCTCTTCTTCTGCCCCACTCTGCTCGCCCTGCATCCTCACCTCGCTTTCTTGACATCGAATTCGTCCCACAACACCTTTTTGTCGATCAGGTACCCATCTGCATCGAAGAGAACACCCTCTTCCTCAAGCAGCTTCCGCTTTGACTCTTGGTTCTGTCCGCTCGGCACCTTTTCCCAATCACCCTTGAAACCTCCAATGAACTGCCCCTATTAGCCAGCGTTCAGTCCCGCACACATTAGGATGTGAAGCTCAAAGTTAGGTGTAGTGACTCACCCCGGTACTAGCAATGCATCGATGACACGGGATATGCGGTGCGAAAGGATTATTCCGTAGTGCACCGCCGACTGCGCGCGGAGAGCTGTTCAGCGCTTTTGACATTGCGGCGTACGTTGTGATGCGACCTTCGGGAATCTGCTGCAAGAGCGCGTAAACACGTTCCTGGTACTCTGTGACTTTGGTCCCTTTAGACATCGTGACGTGACGCGGGTTCCAAGGTTGTGTTTACGAGATAGGTTCAGGAACACACGGTTCGATGTGTAGAAATAAAGCGGCGACGCGCAGTCACGAGGCATGCTTTAGAAGTGACCTCTCGGCGATAGCCGTCAACAACAGAGTCAATACAGCTGTTCCTACTCCATGAGTCACATTTTCTGATTCTAATTTACGATTGCGAACTCGCCCTTCAAGCGAAACAGAAGTACACCTCGGTTCCTTCATCTTCAAGTCTTCCGTCTAAACCTTCGCTCTGAGACTCGGAGGCCAGAAGCACAACCCCCCACAGTCTGCCCCGCCCGTCTTGCTGCTACAATCATCTCTTGAGTCGTCCAAGCACACTTGTCCAGGACTCGAGCACCTGAATCCCGCAAAGCCTCCGCATAGCTTCTCCTCCACGCAGATACCAGTTCGATCGCACTCGAGACCACAGGATTGCTTCACATATGGGTCATTGACACATGTGTACCCTCTTGGACATGCCTGGTTTGGACTTGCACGGCCACCACCACAGATCTGAACTCTGTGAAGACGCGAGGTAGGTGTTGGGGTGGGGCGCGTGGTCGTGGTTGTGGTGCGTGTGATAGTCTTGATGGTTGTGGGGCGGGCTGGCGTGGTCGGGCTGACGCAGGTCTAACAAAATTAGTTGATATACAAGCGTCCGTGGAGATAGCTGGAATATACCTGGTAAGTGGGAAGGGCACCACCGCATTTCAGGTAACGAGCATACTTGTTCGCATTGGCGCAGATGCAGCTCTGAGGCCACTCCTGGATGCAAAATCGCTCCTCAAAGTCGCATGCCTGACCTTTCAAAGCTCCGACAATGCCAGAGACGATTTTGGGTACGGTTACCGGGCTGGCAACCGTAGGTCTCTGAGGCTCAGGAGCAGCAGCACGTTTTACTGGACCATCGCCGTACAATCCGCCGCCGAGTAAGCTCCTTGGTGGACAGGTGTTTAGACCCGGAGACTTGCCTCCACACTTGTCGTAGCAATCCTTTGCAATGCCCCAAGCGCAGTGACACGACTCAGGGAAACTCTGGATGCACATCATCTCCTCGCACTCACAGCCTGGAACTTTGGGTAGATCGGGCAGAGGTAGGACCTGTGGAGTTGGATTTGGTTGCGGAGTTGACTTCGGTTGCGGAGTTGGCTTCAGTACAGGAGGTGCTGGCAATGCTGGGCAAGTATTGATACCCGGTGACACACCACCACACTTATCATAGCAATCCTTTTTCACGTTCCACTGACAGTTGCAACCTTCGGGGAAGCTCATGATGCACATCGTCTCTTCGCACTGGCATCCCAGGACAAGCGGTAGATCGGGCAAGGGCAGGACGAGTGGAGATGGTAATGGTACTGGCAAGATGGGTAGAGGGAGACCGAGGATTGGGTCGGTTGGTAGGGGCAACGCTTCATTTGTTGTAGAAGCAGTGGGTGTGGACGCAGGCGCGGTCAGCTCTTGCTGTGGGAGAGTGCATTTCTGTATCAGATCAGTATCTGTTTCGAATACTGGTCATGTAGAACCTACCCTCCATTTCGTCGAGACGTAGTTAGGACACTTCTTCTTGCAAGCCAGCTCGGCTGCGTTGACACAGCGACAGCTTTCCTGCCTCTGATGTGAGTCGTGTTACTATTCGCACAAGAGTCGACCGAGCTTACGAAGGCATTAGTTGCGCGACACTTTATCTGAGGACACTGACATTCATCTTCCACAACTGATTGGGCCATCACCAACGAGCTCAACAGAGCAAGAACAAGATAGGGGATCTTCATCGTGGTCGTGGAGTTGGCTTTGCCGGATGACGGAAGTCAATACAGATTTACCACGCGAAGAGGTGGGAACTACTGTTCCCCGCAGCTTGCTTCCATGGTTGAGGCTGCGAAGGGGTCCTCTTATGTTGCTCCAACTCCAAGCCATGCGTTGCCTTGACATCACGGTCAACCACCACGCACGTTCTTGTGTCGCCAAGGTGCTTCAAAGTAGCTCGTATCAGTGTCCTGCAAGCCAAAAGTTGGTTTACCAAGCCAATTGATATCCTTTAACAGAGCGTGTTAGATTTCGAGTTTCCGCAAGCGGCAAAATGCAGACTTTGCATTCCACGGTGCAAGAAACTTCGGCTGGCAGATGACCCGTTCGTAGTACAGGTGTGAGCGAGAAATGCACGAATTGAGTTTTCAAGGGAGGTGAGATCGTTTAGTAAGCTAAGAATAGCTGGAGATAAGCTTTCCACGGTACAAAATAGCGCCCTCTTTGCAGGGTACAGTAGGCTCAATGGCTCTCCGGAACTGGCACCCGGTCGCCTTTTCTGGGCTCGCATCTTGAATTCATGACCTGGCGCATGAATCGAGCTTGATCGTTACGTGCGGCTGAGCTGTGAGGACGTCATTCCTCTCCATCCAGATTACGCGTGAATTGATGCACCCCAGGCAGTGGGCTAAATGGGCCGACTGAGGCATCACCCATGTCAATGTTGACTGTTCCTTGCAGCGATGCGTAGACTTGGGAATTGTACGCATGGACAAGGGAGGATGTATTGGGATCAAACCCAGGCCACGTTGCCGAGGAATGTCACTAGCGCAACCCGATGTCTGTCCTGTTAGCAGTTACCAAAAGTGGCCACCAGCGTTCGGTACAAAGAGAGAGAGATGATCGAGAGAGAGAACGATTGTCTTCAGGTTAAGGATTGAGATGGTTCGGGTCCTTAAACGCCATATATATGCCGCTCAACAAATGCAACGCCGTATATTCCGAGCCGAGGGGTATGTACCATTCAATGCGATCAAAGTGTCGTTCAAACGTAAATGCTGTGACTTCAATCATCGATCTCGGTCCACATCTTCAGGTGGAGGCCGTCGTTGAAGACCGGCGGTGTTTCTGACCGCGTCGAAACCCCGCCAGATAACCGTGGAAACGGTAGAACTCAAGTCGCGTACCGAGGTACTCAGATCAGAGATTCTACTGCCGGGAATTTCTCGTGCATTTGACTGACGCTCTTCACCAGACCAATTCGCCTCCACGTCACTGTCAGATTCGGTACGATAGGTACTAGGCGCAGACGCGGATATAGGCAGAGGGCGTGAGGCTGAGGATGAGTCGTTGCGAGTCTCAGCAGCCTGGATCTGCAAAGCATCTACGACATGTTCATCATCGGCGAGCCGAGGCACTGGGGGTGAAACGCTTGGATGATCCGTGTATGCTTGCGACAGTGATCTTACCACGTCGCCTTTGCAAATCGGACATGTTCGCCTACGAGTCACGAGCCAAGGTGTACTGCTCATCGTTAGCGCCGGAGCAAGCCGAGAACAGCGAGGTACTTACATGCAATCCACATGGAATTCGTGACCACATGGAAGGCTCATGACTTGGCTGACACCGTCCACATACTCCTCGAGGCAGACTACGCATTCCTTCTGTCTTCCACCATAACGGCGTCTCCATTCGGCTAGGCCAGTCTCACGCTTCTCTTCTTCTCGGTCACGAGTTGTGCGCTGAACAGAAGACGATGTTGCTGGTGCATCAGGCTCGTCTTGTGAGACCGAGGGTGATGTTAATGCGGTCGGCCGTGAGGGGCTCCGCTGGAGCAGGGGTGTAGTGGGAGTTGCTGCCTCTGATGAAGCAGAAGGCGACGAGGACGAGTCGCTGATAGTGTGGTAGGTTCGAACAGGAAGGCGTTCAACCACAGACTTGGGCGCTCTCCATCGTCGGCGTCTTATGCGAGATCGAAGAAGCAGTAGAGCGTAGACAACAGAGAGAGTGACAAGTGGACTGACAACAAGGACCAATAAGGTGTCGAAGAAGGGACTTGATGACACATTTGTGGGTGTGAGTGTCACCCAGAGACCCTCATGAGGCTGCGTCTCATCCGGCAGATTGTCGATCTCTTGACTGTTGGGGCTGGTGATGGATGTGACACTCCTGCGGCTTGATCCTAGCCAGGAGCGCCAGCTTGCCTTGTGTTCGCTGTTGGGCGCTGTGTACTTCGTCTCAACTCGATGGCGGCTGCTGCTGATTGTAGAAGAGGATGGCGTTAGAGTGGGTGTATTCGGAGAGGGCAGAGTAGTTGTAGGTAAGTTACGGAACTTGGGGTCGCGCCAATCATCTTCGCCAATTCTGAAGTTGTCCGTTGGCTCTCGCTTCGCGCTGACGAGACCAAGCGTGGCCAACAGCGAGTGTAGCCAGTTGTGCTCAGCAGGCTTGTCCTCCACAAATGAAAGAGGGCCACTTTGGCTCCCAGTAGATGGCGTAGAGGTGGCCTGTGGTGTGGTCCCAGACGGCGTGGGCTTGTTCTTTTGCTGCGATGGGACAGTACCAGCTAAGATCTTGCCAGACGGCAGGAGAGACGATAGCAAGTGCGCAGTGGTGTGCGAGGTGAAGACAGATGGGATAGTGACGTTGGATGTGTCGCCCCTAGCGTACATCCTGATCAGAGCTCCGCCTCGCACATTGTCGCCCACCACGACGGCAACAGCTCCACGTCTCTGTGCCCATTCTACCTTGGCCAAGAAGCCACAGCCTCCTCGTTGGAGGAGAACTACTTTACCGGCAATCTCGGCGCTTTCTTGAAGCGACTGGATATCGGCGTGATCTGAGGAGTGTCGCGTGCTCTGCTCCAGAGCTTGATGTAGGTGGTCGTCGGTGCCGTCGTTCGTGTGCAGTGCTTCGTCTTCTGTCGTCAACGCAGTTCTCCTTGGCTTCTCCTTCTTCTCGGCTAAAGGTCCGGTCCTTCTGCTCCTGACGGCAGAGGCTGTCTTCAGCGTCCGAGGAGATAGCTCACTGCCACCGTCCCAGCCAGGAATGTCACTGCAGCCAAGCTCACCACCTCGACTCAGCGCGTCGTCACCAAAGCCACTGCCAATCCACAGTGGACCGCTCAGCCCATCACTAGGTAGCGTCGGCCCAAAGTCGGCAGGCCGGGCGAGGAAGAAGGTCGAGTTGTCGTCGGTGAGGCTTATGATGGCGGACGGAGGGAAGAGCGAGCCGGGCGACGTGAAGGAGAAGAGGGCTTGAACGCTGGGTTGTTTTGGCGCGTGCGACAGTCCCTCATACTTCTGTTCTTGCTGGCCACCCAGCGCAACATAGAGGAGTAGCGTGACGGCGAGCAAGCTCGTGGTCAGCGAGAGGAGGAGCCGCAGCGGGCGGGGCATGCTGGCGACGTGTGGCAAGATGCGGTGGAAGGTGGGGAGGGGGTTTCGGTGCAGAGCAGCAAGGTATGCTGGGCTCTGTGGTGGTTCACGGCATCCGGCGTGGTCTGCAGAGGCGCTGTCTTGTCTCAGCGGCTCGTGACAGCGGTGTATGACGACGACGAGGCTCTGTGACGCGGGGGAAGGCACGGATTCGCTGGCTCAGGTTGGATGGGGTGACAGCACAACAACGCGACAACAAGCACAAAACGCGCGTTATTTATCGCAAGTACAGACTAGAAATACCGCTGCAATGCAAGGACGTGCGTGAAGGGACTAATGGCCGGCCAAGCAAACAACGGCCTGTCGTGCACGCTTCGCCGCGGGACTGTCGTGATGACCTCCGCGTAATCCATCCAGCAAGGCACCGGTCCGCCACTAGAGCCAAGCGAAGACTCGCCCAGTTCAGCCCTGCCCAGATCAGCCTTGCCCAGAGCGCTGGCTCTGCGTCCGTTCACGCACAAGGCTCTTGTCTTCATCTCGTCAGTTGCAGATGAAACACGGTCGCGCAACAAACTTTTGGGCTGCTGAAAGCGTGCTGGGCTCTCGTACGATGTCGCCGACACCTCACGTGAACAGGCTGCAAGACAACGAGACATTGATTGCTTCGGAGAGTTCTGACATCTTATCTGCGTCTAATCATCTCTGCTACCAGAGAGCTGCTTTGACGCACTTTGCCAAGTAGCTGCTCGGACGCTTCTGGTGTGGTATGTCGCAGAATCAGCTGTGCCATCGACAATGTCGCTGAAGGCCGCAGAAATCGAGGACCAAATCTGAGAACCTGCAGCGGCATGCAGCCAAGGCTGGAGATGGTCTGCGCAGTACACCTGCACGTGTGACGTCCACGGGTACCGTCGCAGCTGCCAAAATTACAACGTGCTCCATCTGGGTGTGACTTCCACATGCACCAGCGTTGTCGTAGCATTGTTTGATGGCGTGGCTCTTCTCCCTCCTTGACCCTCATCACACTTCACAACACGACCCATCTCCTACACTCCCTCTCGCTTATCCACCTTCCTGGTACCCCTACCATTGCTCTAGTCTTATTCACCTTGAATCCTACCAAAGGCCTCTTGCCTGTTGCGTATTGCTTGTCTTACCTCACGAGCAGCGACTGTTCCAAACGCTTTCAGAACCACCCTAGAGGTCCTCATCACCTCTATCCACCGCGAGAGCTGCAGTTATGAACAACGCACGACGACACCTGCTGACTATCTCTACGCTTCGAGTTCTCGCCTAACATGAAGCCAACATACACCGAGGACCCAAAACACACTGGAGAGAGGCGGGCTCTATCATGGCTACCAAACAGAACGCGCCATCTGCTCATCGCCTTCCTGGGCGAGTATGTTGGCACATTTCTGTTCCTCTTCTTTGCGTTTGCAGCGACACAGACGGCCAACAACATCCGCGGTAACCGGCCGATGAACATCTCCTCCCTAATGTATATCTCGCTAGCTTTCGGATTTTCCCTTGCCGTCAATGTCTGGATCTTCTTCCGCGTCAGCGGAGGGCTCTTCAACCCAGCTGTAAGTTCTGCCTATCTTCTTCCTGTTTCCACACTGTTCGCGGCTATCTCTCGGTCGTCGCTATGTAAATAGCTAAGGAGATATGTAGGTCACAGTTGCAATGGCTCTCATCGGTGCTGTGCCCTTGGTCACAGCTGCGCTTCTCATTGTTGCACAGCTCTTGGGCGCCATGACTGCCGCTGGAGTCGTGTCGACGCTCTTTCCGGGGCCTTTGGCTGTCCGCACTCGGCTTGGCGCCGGTACCTCGATCAGTCGTGGCGTCTTTATCGAGATGTTTTTGACCGCTATGCTCATCTTCTGCATTTTCATGCTGGCTGCAGAGAAGCACCGATCTACATTCATCGCCCCCATCGGTATCGGTTTAGCTCTGTTCGTTGCTCAGTTGGCCGGTAAGCAACCACTGTTGTCTTTCTCACGCTGTTTGATGATGACATCTACAGGCGTCCTCTACACCGGCGGATCTCTCAACCCAGCACGTTCATTTGGACCTGACGTCGTCACCAAGCGCTTCGATGGCTACCATTGGATCTATTGGGTAGGTCCACTTTTAGGTGCCCTGCTCGCTGTGGGCCTCTATCGTCTACTCAAGATGCTCGAGTATCATACTGCCAACCCTGATGTAGATGGAGATGGCCGTCGTGAAGTCTACTACGATGACCATGCCCAAACAAGTACGTTAGATCGCCACATCACATACAGGCCAGCACACTGACGACGTAGGTGGTGGCCATGGCGTAACCGACGAGACGGACTTCGCATCGCGCGTCCGTACCGCGAAACACGGACCTCACCACAACGTTCACAACCAGACTGGCTCTGCTGCCGTGCCGGAACCCATGCCTACATACCACCACGGTCACGATGGCCATCACTCACAAGTCATGTCCGATCGCAGCTACCGTAGCGGGCCTAGCATCGAGTCTGGCTCATCGTAGTCTGGCAGTACCAACTCTTTCCATTCTTCAACTACATCGAGGTCGATGTCTTTGTCGAGTACAGAGAGCAGTTCCGATCACAGGGACGAAAAGCCGCGACAGAAGCGCGGGCCCCTCGATGGTCACATCTACTACCCGTGTTGTTGGCTCCCTGGATTTGTGCTGAGAGCTATCTTTTGTCCTGGCTAGGTTCGCTATCAGCAGAGAGTGGTATACAAAACATACGCGCAGTGGCCAAGTCGGATTGGCCCCACAGAACCTGGTGTTGGGATGTATATAGTGTTCCTCGAACAAGTGTATCCTGTGGTTCATCCACTCTATCCCAATAGTCCCGTCTTGCTTTGCCTTTCCCTTTCCCTCATTGGAGATTGGCTTCACTCGGTACAAAGGTACGGTCTCCATCGTACTCTGATCCTAAACGTAAGCGCACCCAAACTCCGTTTACTCTTTGTTACGAACTGATTTTTGACGACTTGGTGATGGCGTCGGACCTATTGATACAGAGTAATCCGAGCTCACTGGCCTGTTGAGCGGAAGTTCCATAGGCGCGTCCGGCTCAATCTCATCACGTGTGGAGGACTTGGGCGAGCAATGGTAACTATCGGTAGTAGACGTCAAAGAAGGCCTTCTAGAACTCGAGTTGTAGGATGTATCGCAGAGATCCTTGAGCGCATTGTGATGTGTCTTGACTTGTGGTTCGCTGATTGTGTCACTACCACTGTTGATTTGCGACTGTGGTAGCGAATGCGCAGGGCGTGGAGGAGGTGAACATGCTGGACGCAGAGCAGGAGATGTGAGGATGGTAGGCCTAGTGCTTGCGGGGTGTATCACGCAGATACTGGCTTTGAGGTTCTCGAGTTTGACGTTCTTGCGTCCTGCGCTGCTAGGTTTAGGTTTTCTGTTGTAGAGAACTATGAGGGCGACGAAGATCAGTATCACGAGTGTTGCGCTTATGGCGATGGGGGTTGGGCGGATAGGGTCGGGCGAGGGACGGAGAGCTTCTGGTGGGAGGAACCATATCACGGGAATCCTGTCGGGGTCTCGCGGAAACGCCAATGTCATTGTGCAATGTCAGACTCAAGTCGTGATAACGGTTTGGGAGTCGAAATGTAGATTCGAAGTACTCCACACTTTGGGTGAAGCAGGTGCGTTTGCCCCTTCACGGATCGACACCCTTCCTCCCTCTCCTCCTTGCCTCCGCACCATCAAACGTCCTCCCCGATGATTCTCCAGCATTCCCTTCCGCATCTGCATCTTGCTTCCCGTGTCTCAGCTCGTCCATAGAGATCGGCGGTGGCTCCCTCCTCTTCTCCGGGTCTGGGTTGCTCATCTTCCGCATCTCCGCCTCCAACCTTGCAGACAGCCGCCGTAGAAGCCACTGTGCTTCGCTCGAGTTACCCATCAGCGGACTCCGAATACCCAGCCAACTCCACGCTTGCTCATCGCCGTCGTCTGCAGTGCCGAGATCAGGTGTCGAGCGGTCGCCGTGCTTGTGATGAACGCGTGCTCGCCTGTGCCCGGACGCGTCGTTTTCGTCTTGGCCGAGTAAACGAAGATAGTATGCCCACTCCGAGTAGCTGTACTGCCGCGGAGGCGAGGCGTCGACGTCTTTCATCAGTTGCCGGACCTCCTTTGAAAGGACGAAGTGGTAGAAGTGGATGTCACGCATCCGCTTGTCGCCGTGTTCGCCGGCTTCTTCTGCGAGGCCGAGCTCTTCTTGTTCCATGTGGCCTCGCAGGCGGTCCATCATGTGTCGCAGCGAAGCACCAGGGTCTGCGGTTTGAGATTCCTCTTTGTAGACTTTTCGCATTCGAGTTGCACCGATTTTGAGTGTGGACAAGAGACCTTCTTCGTCCGGGAGAAGTGTGAGTGAGCCGACCCAGATTGTGAAGTCTTTGAACTCTTTGATGATTGTGTCGCCCATGTTGCTGATCAGAATGGTCAGTGTTGGCACGGCCAGCAGAGTCCAGAACACGAAGAACGCTTTGCCAGCGTTCGACTGTGGCACCAGGTCACCATAGCCAATTGTAAGCAGTGAGGTATACGCGAAGTACATGCTGCCAAAGTACGTCCAGCCCTGTGATTGCTCAGCGTATCTAAACACCAGAGCACCAAGGAACCACAGCAGTAAGCTCGCGGTGGTGGAAATTGCCAACGAAGTGTATCGCCGGTTCCTCTCTGACAGCTCTTGAATCTTCCGCATGACGCGGAATTCCTGTTCTCGTTTCTGAGCCTCAGACAGACCTTTTTGGAAGTACTCCATGCTTGAGAACCAGCCAAGTTTGATCCTCCTGGTCTTATCGCTATACGAGGCTAGAACGTTTTCTCTCTTGATCTCGGTGAAACGAGCAGCCATCTTCTGCTTTCCGTGTTCGAGGATGAGGGATCGAATTGAGCCGATAACCAGACCCACTGTGACAAGCCCACCGATTGCATACGGGAACAGCAGTGAGCGGCCGGTGTGGGTCATGGGAACGAACTCGCCTCCGATACCAACTGTGAGGAGGGTAAAATCTGCGAAAAAAACGCCATCTAGAAAGTTCCAGCCTTCGACCTCTGCGAACATAAGGGCGCCTAGCAGAAGATAGAACATGAAACCGATGGTTTGGAGCATCAACGTTCGCTGACTAGGAGACAGTCTGAACTCCTTTGGATAGCGGCCTTGGTACGCACCGTAGATAGTGAACACCATCAATGTTGCGATGATGAAGTAGAGACCGGAGGCGATCATCCCGTAATAGTAGGCCTGGCTGAGAGCATGCTCTTCCCTGGGCTCCAAGCGAAACACGGACGATGATGCTACTCCCACGAGCGCCATAAGAAGCAGGGATGCTACGTAGAATCCCACTACAGTAATTGGCTGTGCCACTGCGAAAGATACCCGCCTGGCCATGTTCAGCAACAAGAACATATTGGCGACAAGAGCAAAGACCAGTGATACGGAGTTGACGGCGATCAACCATTTTGGATCCTCGACAACCATGCCGTGGCCCTCGTCTTTCCCTGGTGGGATGTAAACTCTCCATTTATTGGGTAGCGCGCAGATACTGAACGCGTTGGCCATAGGCCCAAAGGTTCCTGCGATCAGTGGACATGCTGTAGAAGCAAACCACCATAGACTAAAAAGATCAGTGGATTGTAAAGATCTGGCTTTTGTGAATCATACGTACCCTGGTTTCAAGAATTCTTGCTCTTCCTCTTCGGCCTGCTCCTTATCCCGAAGATACTGAGTGTCGTTTGCTTCAACGTCTTCGGCGGCTTGTGCTGCAGACTTATCAAGGCCCGGATCATTCATGCTGCATGTTTCTCGAGGACTTGGACGTAGAGAATCAGCGAGACATGTTGTTATCAGCCGCGTACGGGACAGCAGCTGCCAAGGTGATGTTCATGGTCAAGTGCAAGACAACAATCAAGATGCATGACCAATGACGTAGCTGCGCTAGCAGCGGCAATCTCGAATCTCGACATCCACGGAGCGTCTCTTATTTCCGCAAAACTTGACGCTGTCGGAGAATATCTTGATGTTGTTGTCATATCAGACCCTGTTTTCCGGTGATCTGGCCCGGTGGAGAAAGAACAGTGGAGCAAAAAAAGCTTATGACGCTGAAAGTTTGACACGTGCGCACGCGTGTTCGTGAAGACCCCACACAAAAGTCCGCGTCACATACCCTTCACCACACGATGGACGAACAAGATCGCACAACGACCACAAGACGACCACACACGTTTGACATCTACGATAATCTAGATGTCGTTGTTTGGTGGTGACAGCAGCGCACCGCCGACCGATTCCGAGTACGAGTCTGAATCAGATAATCCACCATCCTCCAGCGAGCAGACGCCTCTGCGAAGTCCGCCAAGTGCGCAAACCACACAGATCACGCTTGAGCCGGTAGCTGGACATTTCGTTCGAGACGCAGCCAGTGACGACGCAGACAGCGAGGAGTCTGACGATGAGGAACGAGAACGACCCAACCGCTTCAAGGGGCCGCCGCAGACATGGAAAGGCTACACCGCAGCAGATCGCCAGATCGCTGAGTCGCTTCAGCAACTCGAAGATACCGATCTCGCCGCCCACCTGTACAACGCGTACGCCCTTAAGCGCCGTATGCGCAAACCTGCATCAGAACTCTCAACACTGAAGAATTGGCAAAACAAAGATGCATGGTCGAAGCAGGGGAAGGAGCTACAACACACGGACGCTGTAGGACAGGTGCAAACACAGCTAGTCCCTGCGAAAGACTGGACGGCCTGGCCAGCTCCTCCGACCTCGCTCTACACTATTTCGAATGGGTACCGGAGAGCTGCAGTTGCATCAGAGAAGGATGAGTGGGTTATTGGCGGCAATGGAGCGCAAGATCCGGGAGAAGAGCTCAAAGATGAGATGCTAGGCTTGTTTTTAAGATTGGCAAAGGATAACTGGAATGCAAAGGACTGGCAAGAAGATGGTCATCAAGGCGCAATGCAGAGATCACCTGCGAGATCGAGGTCAAGGTCAAGATCGCAGAGTGTGCACACCGACGTTGAAATGAAGGACGCCAGCGGTAACGAACTCGGAGATGGCGACGATAAGATGGCTCAAGAAGGCGGAAAGAAGCGTGGAAGAAAACCTCGAGTCGAGATGGACATCAATCCAGCCATCATCGCAGATGATGCCAAGGCAGAAAGAATCCTACGGCCGACGGTCGCTTCTATACTCACCAAACTGGACGAGGTTGCCCTTGCTTTGCACCGAAGTCGACTGAATCACTTCGGCCGCAGTGGTTTTGGAGCGGGTTCGTCTCAGAGCGAGTTTACTACGGACGCGGAGACAACAGAGCCAGAGACCCACTCCAGACCGCTGTCTCGCACGAAGAGCGTATCGCGAAGTAAACCAACAACTCGACAATCATCTCGCCCATCTTCAAGTCGCGCCAGTCGTGCCCCGAAGTCGCCCAAGAGGCCCTCGAATGCCTCGGTAGAGCCTGAAGATAGTGAATCTGCCTCCGACTACGGCGCACGATTTGGCAAAGATAATGCTCTAGACTCGGAGGCATCTCGTGGTAACACAAAACGTCGAAAACGGAGCAGATCAGCCAGCACGGTGGAAGGCGAGGACTTATCCACTACACGGGACTGGTCCAGAGCAGGTCTCATGGACTGGAGCGAGGTGCTTGGCATCGCAGCCGTAAAAGGCTGGGATCAAAAAGCCCTCGCTCGTACAGCAAAACGCTGCTCAGCTTTGTTTGGTGAAAGCATGTCCTTTAGACCTTTCGCAGAGGACCTTGCTGCGAAACCTCTCGCTAGCCCAGTGCAGTACACACCGTCCACCATTCCTCCGCCGAGCAGTCTGCCTTTCAGTGCACAGCGACCAGAGAAGCGACCGTACTTCCAGGCCGGTGCGATACGCTGTCCACACACCGATTGCTACGGGCATCACAAGGATTTCAGGGTGGCATACCGCGTCATTGAACATTGCATGAGGCAACACGGTTATGATCCGCGCACCAATGACTCGGACAATGAAGAGAGAACACATGGAGGAGTTCACATAGACGGATTCTTGCAGCCCATCACAGCAAAGCAAGGCTGGCTGGGTCATGGAAGGTCAAAGGCAGGCGGAAAGAAGAGGAAGACCGAGGAGGACGAGCCGGGCAACTCCGCTGCTTTGCCAGAGGTGGAGGAACTGCATGCTCGATGACATGCCTGATATGGCTGTAGTTGCTTGAGCTAATGGTTAAACCTTGTCATAGATGTTACGCTTATACTGGGGTTTGGACTTCCAACCTGCATACGAAGAGAATATGTAAAGGATTTCGGCCTCCTACAATCAAACAAGACACTCGGTACTGGTCTGCGTCTCATTCAGAAGTTGTGTCGCATCCTTTCGATACTCGCCAATCGTTCTCAGCCATTCTTAAGGGCACAATGACCGTTGACCCACTTTGGGTGGTTATGGTGTGCAGAAGTGGACGACTAGCATGTGAACTCGACAGGCGGGTTTCGTGCCTGCTGTTCATAGCTCGTTACAAGCACTTCGTTCATGATGGCAGTCTTTGTTTCTCCGATTTGGCGTGAGTGCCCACACACGTTTCACAAGTTTAGCACTTTCATCTCTTCTATAAGTTCCCTGGTCCTTACATGCATCTACTTCCGTCTTTCACCTACATCACAGGCTCACCCCGCACCCGTCGCATACTGGGCTTTCACTTACGCTCCGGTCTTAAATCCTGGGTAGTCTGATGGTCGAACCAGAAAGTTCTTGGCAGCCATGTCTTGCTTTCCAGCAGTGGGCTTCACCTCGACTTATCAACCGCCCTAGCAACTACATCACAGAACTCTCCACGTGCTATGGCTGCCACAACACCTTGACTGCCGAATTGCACCCACCTCGCTTCTTGAACACCTCCTTACTTTCGCTGATACGCTTCAACCTGTTGTTTCTGGTTTGTTGCCATGGTTGCGCTCACTGGCAGGCGGCTCCTCAGTGTTGAGGTAGCGACGCGCACTTCGTCTGTTATCTCTCTTCTGGGGTCACTCTTCATCATCAGTAGCTACCTGTACCTTCCTTACTTTCGACGTCCCACAACTCGGCTGATCTTCTACGCTACCTGGGGCAACATCATCACCAATGTTGGGACGCTCGTATCAGTCTCCGCATTACCGGCTGATCCATTGAGCGCATCTGCACTGTGCCAGGTCCAGTCCTTCCTCATTCAGTGGTTCATGCTGGCAGACCCATTCTGGGTAGGTACTCCAAGACGTAAGATAGGCATTGTCATAACATCAGCAGGTGTTCTGTATGGCCCTGAATGTCGGGCTCATCTTCAAGGTCAAGCGCTTCGATGGCAGCAAGATGCCGGATTACGAAAAGTGGTATGGCCTGATTGCCTACGGTGTTCCTGCCATGGTCCCAATCGTCTACCTCGTCCACGATCAAATGAGTAGTCACAGCATCGTTGGTTCGGCTATCGTAAGCCAGGTGCACCCCTCTGCGGCGACAAGTGCTAACCACCTTGCAGCTCTGGTGCTGGGTGCGTAAAGAGTTTGACTGGATGCGCATCGCCTTCTTCTATGCGCCCATGTGGTATGCGCCTTCTCTGCCTTGGAGAGTGCCCGTGCTGACTTGGATAGGATACTGGCCGTTGCGACGATGAGCATACACATGTGGGTCGGCCTCAAGATCTACAGGGCGAAGATGGAGATGCGCAAGTGCAGAAAAGCGTCAGAGCAGCGGTTTGTGCAAGTATCTCCCGACATGCTGGAAGATCCGTTTGTGGATCAGATCACTGTCACGACGAACATCTCGCACGCGAATGAGTCTTGGTCTCGATCCACTCCATCTTGCACGCCGAATTCACCAACGACGCCTGGTCGTCACGGCGTCCTTGTCCCGCTGAACCCGAGCAGCCCGATCCGGCATCAAACCCCGCTTCTCATTGGAAAGTACCGGGCAACCGCGTACGCAGCGCCTCTGGCGTCGGGCGACTTCGCGACCCTTCCCTCTCCCCAAGTACCCGTCTTCCAGCCGGCTGAGCACGCAGCGCACGTCGAGCGACGCAAAGAGACGGCAGAAGCTTTCCGGTACTTTGAATCGGCTCTGCTCTTGTTTGTGGCACTCGTGGTGGTGTGGGTGCCGTCGAGCGTCAACCGGCTCTACCAGCTCGCTCACCCGGACCACCCAAGCTACGCGCTCAACTTGATCTCAGCGCTTGTGCTTCCGACGCAGGGGTTTTGGAACGCGGTCATCTATGGGTGTGCTTCCTGGGACGAATGTAAGCGTGCGTGCGCCGAGCTTAGGTCGAATCTTAAGCAGTCGTCCGCCGGGACGACGACAGACGAGTCGGCCAGGGAGAAGGGGAGTGTTGCGACGGAGCTGTGGTTCATGGGCCCATCGGAGCCCGATGGCTGCAAGCTTACTGTGTGAAGATGGTGTTCTGCTGGGGTTGTTTGCTTGTTATCGATGCTTGCCATTTGTATACCCCACTACTCTGGAAGGCCAATCCTGTCTCTTCCATGTTTTCTCTCACGACCATTACGACGACCATGACAGAATATCCAAAGATTCGAGCAAGGTGTTGAGGGTTTTCTTCTTCTTTCAGTATGGGTATCATAGTCGTAGTCTTACATGGACAGCAAGTGAACAGCGTTGATCGCATCTCATGCTCCAATCCGCCTCAATTCTCCTATATCTTGTCGTGGTATCTTGGTTCCAGCAGCTCATCAAGCGGCCACTTCCTCACGGCCCTGATGCCCAGCCCGTCCGTGTATCCCGCCTCGAACATCTCGATGCCGGTCCAGCCAATCATGGCCGCGTTGTCGGTGCAGTACTTGGGCGGTGGGAAGAACAGCTCGACGTGCCCGTGTCCATGCAGCACGAGGGTGGTGGCGAGGACGTGGCGCAGGAAGGCATTCGAGGCGACGCCGCCAGCCAGGACGACGGCCGGCATCTTGTCCGTGTGCGTGTGCGCGTGCGTGTGTGTGGTGCTAGACAAAGCGCGCACGACACGGCTGGCGATGTGTTCGAACGCCGCGCGCTGGACGCCGAGCGCCATGTCCTTCCTCTCCTCCAGGCTAATGTCGTCAGCGTGTCTCGGCTCCGCGCCCAGCTTCCCCGTCAACGGGTCGGTGGGAAAGCGCACGATGCGCTCGACGGCCGTCATCAGGCCCGAGAAGCTCATGTCCAGGCTGTTTATCTTGGTTCCTCCGCCGGTGGTGAGCAGCGGCGGGGCGATGCTCCAGCCCCACGCCGTTCTGCTCCTTTGCAGCGCGATCTCGTTGTTCGCAGGGGGTGTGTACCAGGCGTGTACATGGCCGTGGCGCTCTGTGTACTGGTTTGCTGTGAGCCCGGAGAGCTCGGTCGCAGACCCGGGGGACGTGGGGTGTGGGCATGCGAACTCCTCGAGCAGGGCGCCGTACATGGTGCTCTTTGCGCCCTCCATCACCGACGTGGGCAGGATGGCGCGCGCCGTCTTGTCGAGGCATTCCCCGACGGCGATGTCGTCGGTGCTGCCGAGGATTTTGTGCGAGGTGAGGGACGAGGAGTCGATCAGGATGGTGTGGCCGCCGGATGCGAGGACGGAGAGGATGGGGAAGGTGGGTGTCAGGGTGCCGGCTCCGTCTGCGAGGGGCTCATCGTTGGAGTTCTTCGAGGAGATGCTGTTGTTGTAGCTGTCGAGAGCGGCAACGAGGCGGGGAGTCAGGGCATGGGCCTGCATGTGATGGACGCCGACGAGCGGTTTCTGGGGCAGTTGGTAAATGCAGTCGGGCAAGAAACGAACGAGGTGGTAGATACCTGCCAGGCCACTGCCAGGCCTTTTGCTGTGTCGAGCCCACACATCAGGTTCGAGCGCATGCCGGGGCCTCGGGTCACAGACACAAAGTCTGGCAGTCTGCGGGTCCCCTGGTGGTTGGGCAGATGCTGGAGGGCGTCTGCTACCAGGTCTGCCAGATTCTCCTGGTGCGACTTGAGCGTCAACAGTGGATGAACGCCCTGGAACTCATGATTGTTGGACGTGACTTTCTGGTGGAAGTGCAGTCTCGCGACAGTGTTGCCGTCGTGCACGCCCTTCTCTACGATGGCGACCGAGGTGTCATCGCAGGACGTTTCGATGGCGAGCGTCATGAGGCGCCTCCGCGCATGACAGTGGGAGAGGGACGGTCGCAGCCATTGTGGACGGGTCGCGGTGGTGAGCGCACTGCGACGAAGCAGCATCACTCGCTGGGACTGTCGATGCGGGTCGTGATGCGAAAACACGAGACGAGTCGAGACCCTGAGCTGCTACGCGGGTGCGGCTGACGGTTGCCGCTGCGGAAATGACGTACCCCTAACGCTCGCTCACATGCCAGGGTAGCTTGAGCTCTCAGCACTCAACACTCGACCCGCCAAATTTGGTATCCGCCAACACCGACGATGCGATATACGACTCCCTGCCATGGCCGATGTTAACAAAGAGAGCGACGGGCCAGAGCCCTACTCGTCTTCGGCCTTCGACTTCGCCCAGCTGCCGGACTTTGACAACGACTTCGTCAACGAGGACGACTTCGTGCAGTTCGCCAAAGCCCTCGCCGCCCCGGAAACCTCGCCCTCGACCGAAGACCTCACACAGCCACCCGACGCCCCGCACCACTTCACCGCCCAGAATGACTGGCGGCCCGTCCACCAGCGCGTGCGGAAACGCAAGAAGAGCAAAGCGGCCCCGCGCCGCGGCAAAGACGAGACCCGCGAGGGCTTCGTCTACGTCCTGCTCAAGTGGCCGCTGCTGGTCTTTGTGCTGGGCTGGCTGCTCTTCCTGAGCGTTGCCTACGTCCTGACCCGCGTGTACATCTACCTCTACGAGCACTGGGTCACATGGCGGGGCACGCGCAACAGGCTGCGGCACCAGCTGCAGAACGCAACATCATACAACGAGTGGATACGGAGTGCGAAGGACCTGGATGCATACCTTGGCAGCGACATCTGGAAGGAGAAGCCCGAGTATGCCTACTACGACAGCAAGACCGTCAAGAGGGTGCACGAGCAGATGGTGAAGCTGAGGCAGAGGGCCGAGTCGGATGAGAACGCCGACACGAACGCGAGGAGCACCGAGGGAAAGACCAAGGCCGTCGAAGACCTGCGTGCGCTGATGGAGGCGTGCATGAAGAACAACTTCGTCGGCTTCGAGAACCCGCGTCTATACAGCGAGACCTACTTTGGCACCAAGGACCTCGTGCAGGACTTCATCGATGAGTCCGCCGCGTCCATGGACTTCCTCCGTAGCACCAAGCAACTCGATGCTGAGAACAAGCGCGCTCTCTTCAAACACGTTGGCAGCAACTTTGGCAGGACGGCGTTGTGTCTGAGTGGAGGAGCAACCTTCGCATACTACCACTACGGCGTGGCCAAGGCCCTGCTGGATGCTGATCTACTTCCAGAGGTCATCACCGGAACCTCTGGTGGAGCTCTCGTCTCGGCCCTCCTAGGTACACGAACAGATGAGGAACTCAAGAAGCTTCTCGTCCCGGCACTCGCACACCGCATCAAAGCCTCCCAAGACAGCACATACACCTGGATGAAGCGCTGGTACCAGACCGGAGCACGTTTCGACGCCGTGCAGTGGGGCAAAGCATGCGCCTGGATGACGAGAGGCAGCATGACCTTCAAAGAGGCCTATCAGCGAACCGGCCGCATTCTAAACGTCTCCTGCGTGCCTGCCGACCCTCACTCACCCACCATCCTCGCCAACTACATCACCGCCCCTGACTGCGTCATCTGGTCCGCCGTACTTGCCTCAGCCGCCGTCCCCGGAATCCTCAACCCCGTCGTGCTCATGAAAAAAGACCGCGACGGCACCCTCTCCCCCTACTCGTTCGGCCACAAATGGAAGGATGGCTCGCTCCGCACCGACATCCCCCTCAAAGCCCTCAACCTTCACTTCAACGTCCGCTTCTCTATCGTCTCCCAAGTCAACCCTCACATCAATATCTTCTTCTTCAGCTCTCGCGGCACTGTCGGACGCCCCGTAACGCACCGCCGCGGTCGCGGATGGCGCGGTGGATTTATCGGCAGCGCCATCGAGCAGTACCTCAAGCTCGATCTGACAAAGTGGCTTAAGGTGCTCCGCCATCTGGAGCTGCTGCCGCGCCCCCTCGGTCAGGACTGGAGTGAGATCTGGCTGCAGCGCTTCAGTGGCACCATCACGATCTGGCCAAAGTCCATCCCCAGCGACTTCATCTATATCCTGTCCGACCCCACTCCAGAAAGGTTGGCGCGCATGATACACGTCGGCCAGCAGTCCTGCTTTCCAAAGCTAAAATTCATCGCTAACCGCGCGAAACTCGAGAAGCAGATCCAGGAGGGCCGCCGTCTGTATCGTAGTCGCGGTCAGGACCACGATGGCGCCGATCTCGCCAACATGCTGTCAGAAGACGACCTCCACGGCCTCCTCAAAGACACCAAATCCGGCAACGAGGGCGGTGTATACCCCGTCTCGGACGACGACACGGACAGCACACGGCCTGGCTCACCCGTCGACCTGCCGCTGGGCTTCAACTTCACGCGCAACCGCAAGAAGCCCGGTGCCCTCGACACCAACGCCATGGGCAGCGCAGACGACGTACCGGACAGCCCGAGCCTGAGCCAGAGACTGACGGGCTGGTGGTCCACCATGTCCCCCAACGCATCCAAAGCCGGCACCGCCCTCAACTCTCCCCGCGCGAGGAGTCGCAACCCCAAATCCCCACCGCCCGGGTATGCGCTGCATGACCGCCCGAACAGCATGTTTGAACTGCGGGCGCCTACCCAAATCAGCCATCTCCAGGGCGCGAGGAGGAGGAGTCGCGCAGTCGCTGACGACGAAGAGGGTGAAGACAGCAACACGAGTCCTGAAGCGTCCGATGTCGAGCAGTTGCTCAGCGAAGCCACTCGGAGGCGGAACCGCGGCTCTGCAAAGGCAAAGGCAAATGGAGAAGCAGAGCACGACGGCGACGACGAGGGGGAGGGCGAGGGCGACATTCAGAGTGTTGGCGTTGGCTTGGGTCTTGAGGGAAAGGCACTGTAGTATAGCACAGTTTCTGGTGAGCGGCTTGCTGGCGTTGCAGATTCGTCGTGTATATATTTGCTAGACATGGTACTTGAGCGTATGTAATGTGTGTGTACTACAAAGCAGAATTCTGAACGGATACATACAAGACATTACAAGACATTACATATACATACTTGGGACAAAAACTGTGACAAAACCTCTACTGCTTGGATCGCACCTGCAGCTTCTTCGGCTTCTTCTTCGCCTTTGGTGCTTCTTCCGACGCAGCGTCACTGCTCTTCTCGCTTCCCTTGTCGTCGGTCTTCTCCTCCGTCTTCTCCCCTGTCTTCTTCTCCTCTGTAGCCTGGGGCGTGGCCTGTTTCTCCTCGGCTTGCTTAGCCTCTGCCTGCTCTGCCTGCTCTGCCTTGGGTTCGTCACTCGATTCTGGTGTCTCAGGTTCCTCCCTTTCTGCACGCTTGTCTTCACCCTTCTCGTTCGGAGCGTGGAGCTTCTTCGGTTTAGCCTTCTCAGCTTTCTTCTCAGAGTCGTTGGGCTTTTCTCTCGCCTCTGCACTAGGTGCGTTGCTCTCGTCCTTGTTGGCTGCAGCATTGAGCTTCTTGGGTGGCGTCTTCTTTCCGCTCTTCCCACTCTTTCCACTCTTCATCGACGCGTTGTCGTCCGCCTCGGCGTCCTCGACCATGAAGTTGGCAGCCATGCATCGTCCGCCGTTCTGGGGCCCAACGTCGTTCGGGCAAGCGCTGAACACAACGACAATGTCACGCTCAGCTTTGAAGCGCACAAAGCTCCTCTTCTTGCCCTTCGGCTCCTCAACCGCAAGCTTCGCACCCTTGGCGCCAGCCTCCGTCGTCTTGACGTCCGAAGCAAGCTCGATGGGCGTGACCATGAACAGGTGCAGAGGCGTAGGCGCAATGTTGACGCTGATATCCGCACCGACTGCCTTTGCGCCCTTCAAGCCTGCATTTTCGTTCAGCTCCTTGAGCGCAAGAACGAGATTCTCGGCGCAGCTGCCATGCTCGGCGGGCTTGTCGACGCCCAGAGAGGCATACAGGTTAGCGTCACATGCAGCAGTCAATGTGTCGTGCGCGCCGGGTGAGGTGTCTTCAACAAGCGTTATGATGGGATTGCGCAGGTTCGTCAGGAGGGTGTCATCAACCTCGGGAACGAGCTTGTAGGACGAGGCGCGTGTGTGAGGAAGCGAGAGGTACTCCATGGGCGGGCGATCATCTTTCGAAGGGTGGGTTTGGGCGTAGGCGCTGTATGCGGCGTATACAGAAGATGCGTAGCCTGAGCCGGTCGCAGCTGGGACAATTTAGCACGATGCTACAAAACACAAACTGAACAAGACTTACCAGCAATGGTACCCGCACCGACAGGTGTCTTGGAAAAGTCGTACAGCTGCTCCGCATAGCTCTTGTTCGGGTCGCGGTAGTGACTCGACTTGAACGCGCTCACAACGCCCTCCTTGCTGGGTACCTCTACATTGGGGATGTAGCTTGAAAAGCCTTTGCCAGTTGGGATGTACGAAGACCACTTCTTGGTGTTGGCTTCGTTCTGTGCCTTCTGCTCCTCAGGGCTGGGTTCTTGTTCGGCTCCGGGCTCGGCCTTCTCCGCTTTGGAGCCCTTGCCTTTTGAGCGGTATGGAATCGACGGCAGATATGACGCCCATGTGCGCTTGGAAGGCTGCTTGCCTGTCGTCTCGGTAGACTCTGTCGTGTCTTCGGTCGACTTCTCTGTACTCTCGGTGGTCTTCTCGTTGTCCGGTGTGTCAGGTGCTTGCTCGGGAGGATCTTCGTGTTCCTCTCTCGACCCATCTTCGTTGCTAGAAGCGGGCTGCTCCTTCTGCTCTTCGTTCTGACCTTCCTCTTTCTGCTCACTTGGTTCTTCTTTCGCCAACTTGTCAGTCTCCTGCTTCTCGCCCTGACCTTCTTCCTTCTCGGCAGCTTCCTGCAGCTTCTCTGCCTCTTTCTCAATCTCCTCTGCACCAGGACCATCCTCGTCGCCTTCCTCGGGTGGCGCGCCTAGCGTGAATGCCCACATGCTGACGACTTGCTTGCCGTAGGTGTTGATGACCTTGATCGTACGGCCGCGCGGTACGAATGTCGCAACGCCATGGCGCGCAGGAATGGTCTGTAGTTCGCCCGACATGTCTTCGGTCTCAATAGGTGGCTCCTCTCGTTCTTTGCGTTCCTCTTGCTGCTTCCGCCGCTTCTCGATCGTCGAGAGTACAGTGACGACGGCGAGACCAGCAAGAGCGCGTCGAGATGGGATTTGCGGCGCCGTCGTGACGGACGAATATGAATTCTGATGGAAACGGGTATGTATGCAAACAGCAATACAGCGATTTTCAAATAGAGTAGCAAGAAAGAAGGAAAGCGCGACCTACATTACATCTTTACAGCTTGCCTACAAGTGACGTACAGGGCACTCATCGTTCGCGAGCTCCAGACCCTCAGCAAGGCTCCTCCACCAACGATCTGTCAGTGTGCATGGGAGCCCTTGCTTGTGTTCCCGTAGGATCATCATCGCTGCTGGGTTCTGGGACGAAAAGTGGCGCTGGTGCCATGACGCAGCGGGAGACGCGTCGAGGAAACCCGGTTTTCGCGTCCGCTTGCAGAAGCCGTTGGTTGCGATTGGCGATTGCGCCAACGGCACCCGCACCGTTGATCTTCAACCCTCAACCCTCCAATGTCGATACGAGGACTGTATCAGTTCCAACGGCTGAGAGCAACCTCTTCAAATTTGGTCATGTTCGCAGACGATACAGAGTCGATTGATGTCTGCGACACGACAATTTGAGAGTACGTCTAGAATCGTCACGCGGGGCCCCGCACCACTGCGCGCTTTTCTGCTAAGGAGATGCGGCACACTGCAGATTCAGAAACACGCTGAAGGCTCTGTATGGGCGACCGTGGACCCATCTGGCAGGTGGGCTGATGGGACGAGTGGATGCCTGCACCCCGCTGTCTTGTGCGGCGCACTGCGCCTGCCAGGCTGAGACGCTCGAGTAGCTCCTGGACTTCAAAAGGATAGGTGCTCAGCCTGAATGCTTCCCACTGACACAGACCTCGATACCATGACCGATCCGACGGGATATGTCTCCTTCGAGGAGTACGTTTGTTTTTAGTACTCGAGTATAGGAGACTGACGGATACAGCTTCATCCAATCTGACCTGTTCACGTTCCACGTTGGAGAAGAGAAGAGGCGCTTCGTTGTACACTCGAAAGTCGTTGCAGATACTTCTCCGGTCTTTGACAGGCTCGTCCACGGCGGATTGAAGGAGTCTCAGGACCGTTGCGCTGAGATCGAAGACGTCGACCCGGAGACCTTCATTCGCTTCCTCGAGTATGCATACCGACGCGACTACACAGACCCTTCGTCTTCACAAGCTCCAACCACCCTCAGTACCGCATCAAATGGCTCAAATGGCTTTGGAGCAGCGTCTCACGTGGTGACTTTTAACCCTTTTGAACTTCATTCAACTGAGACTGCAACCAGAGAAGGCAGTAGCTGGAACTCCAACTCGGCTCCTTCAGATTTTGGTGCCATGGCTTACATACCTTCTGCACCCTTTGGGTCCTCCACTAAGAAGACGAAAAAGCTCGGCAAAGTTTCAATGAGTTCGCGGACTGCCTTCAACAACCGTCAATACATCCAACCAGACCAGGATGCCTCCAGTCTTCTTCGTGCACGATTCGAGCCGCGTCCGAACACGTCCCCTTCGCAAGACTTCGCCCCTATCTTCCTAGCCCACGCTCGCTTGTACACTCTCGCGGGCATGAGGATGGTGCATCCACTGAGAGATCTTGCTCTGCACAAGTTGCACAAGACTCTAGTCTCGTTCGAGCTATATCCGGAACGGCTTGGAGACGTGGCCGAGTTAGCCAGATATGCCTATGAGAATGGCGCGGACAGAACTGAAGATGGGCGCATCGATGCGCTGCGAGAAATGGTTGTGAATTACATAGCGTGCGAAATGAAGGTACTCGGCAAACATGCAGAGTTCAGGAATTTGATGGATGGTGGTGGTGAGTTCGCGGGTGACTTCTGGGACATCGTCAGCCAGGAACTTCCTTAGCCCATGCAACGCTACTATACTTCAGCCCATGCGACACTCGGACAACGTCAAAGCATGAAATTAAGTGCAGTGCCAAAGTTGTCTAGAAGCCCGATTCCCTCCGCATGGCGTGCATGGCTCAGCTCTCGACTCCAACATCCCGAGGCACAAGTACACTCCTTAGTATACACAGAATACCGTTATCGGGACACACCTCCTTCCTGTTCAACTGCTTATCAGCCGGTCCAGTCGGTCCATCCACATACTTCTTCTGCCCAAACACATCCACCTGCCTCTTATCACTATCCGGGTACGCTTCATCTCCCCACTTCCCCCTGAACCCCAACCACTCCACCGGCCCACCGTTCAAGGCAGTGAAAGCACCACTCGTGGCATCCAACTGATAAACCCAGCTACTGCCCCGCGAATCCCACCTCTTACCCTTATTAGTATAATCCTCCAGCGTCCCAAACGGCAAATTCAGATTCGGAATGACATGTGAATGCGTGCCCTCAATCGCATAATTCGCGTGGCTGCCCTTGGCCACATACACCACCGGTCGCACGCCATCAGCATCTTTCTCGACAGTTGAGTACCGAAAAGCCTGCCCATTGGCGTGCTGCGAGTACCACATGGCCTCGGGTGGAGAATCGGTCGACGCGAACCGCAGCATCGTGTGTTCCCAGTCGCCGACGTGGTTGCCGAAGTTGAGGAAGGGGAGCGAGAGGACGTTGGTACCGGGGTTGAAGGCGTAGAAGTAGAAATAGAAGACGTCTGTGGTACTGTCGTTCTTGTGGTTGATGATGATGGCTGCGTTCTTGCCGGCTGCAAGGCCACTGCCGTCTGGTGCGGTGCCGCTGAGCCATCCTGGGGAGCTGGTCACGTCGTTGTTGGAGGTCAGGTAGACGTCCGAGCCAAGTTGGTTGACGTTTGAGAGTGTGAGTGGAGTGGGAGCATTGCTGACAGGAGTGTAGTTGACTTGTGGTGTTACGTTGTCGAGAAAGGTTGTGAGGTCTGTAGGGAAGTTTGTTTCCTCGCTATGTAAGTAGAGAATGGGTGCTTGAAAGATCAGCAACGTAACCTATTCGTACAACAGTAGCGAAAACACACCATACTTCAAGATGAAGTCTGGAACATCAGAGGGGTTTTGTCGTGCTGATTGTTGGGTAGGCGCGCAGGCGACGAGCAAAGCAGTTGCGAGGTAAACGTAGACAACGTACGATTTAAGCGCAAACATTGTGTAGCAGATGGAACAGCGAAGGCTCCCGGCACAGTGACCCTTATATGTAGCTAACTGTCTCTATGTTTCCAAAGGAAAGGAGATCATTTCGATCAATGCCCCCACACAGCTCTTAACCCCTGTCTGCCTCTAGGTGTGAAGCCGGTTTCGAAATTTGTGTATGATCATAGAAGATAGATCATGATTCGCGAAGACGAGGAACTTAGCAGGTTGACTATCGGACTTGGTATATTGCATGTCGTGGGTTTCAGTATCATGTGCGACAACCGGACTCCGGCTCTGGCTTATGAGATGGCAATGTGGATGCACATGCAGCAAGTATCACATTTCCATGCTTGGGTTGGTCTTGTAAAGTAGGTAGGGCATTTGTCGACTACGCTCTTTGCAGCGAGCGTGGCACCAATCCTTGTCCGCGTATGGTCCTCGTGGTTATGGTCCCTAGCGCTAACGGATGTGGCATGTGTCTGACAGGGATGGGTTGCGAAGATGATAGGTGAACGCTAGTGGCGCACTGTAGATTGCAGCCACGACTAGGCCATGGTTGGCAACCGAGAACTCGAGATGATATTCATTGTGTTCAAGGTTGTTGATGTATGCTTCTCGGACTGTCCGAAGGCAGGCGCAACCATCGGGAGGTTATCATAGTTGCTACCGCGCATTTCGATAACACCACAGCGTGCCGACGCTGAGCTACTTAGTTGAACAAGATCATCCTTGGCTTCTTTCTATCCTGAATCCCACCTTGCTTCGTCAAGTCATGCGTCTCTGTACCAGCCTTTTGTTCAAGATAGATCTCAACAAAGCCATCCTTGCGGAACTGCTCGAAAGAAACGCTGCCTTTGCTGCTGCGAGCTACCCGGTCAATCGTCGGAAGCGCGGGTGGCAATGCAGGTGCATGAAGGTAGGTCCTCAGTATTTGATCTTCATTTGTCGCGCCTGTGATGTGATGTTCGAGGTCTTTTTCGCTCACATAAACAAAGACGGCAGTGAAAACATAGGTAGCTAGGCCAAGAGAGCCGACCACAAGATACACTATTGCTGTCTGTATCGTATGAGCCAGTTTCGTAGCCTCTGTACAAACTTTCTACGTACCTTGTTCTTGTCGGACCAGGGCGATCGTCGAATAAAAGGATCGCAAATGTGTACAGTGAGAGCTGCGAGGAAGTTGACCCACGAGTAGGCCATGGTCATGGAAGGAAATTGCCAGATGAAAAGCATCACCCAGTGCTGAAACGCGGGAGTACGTTTGTATCGCAAAATGGTGCGCTGCAAGCGTGTTACTTCGACATCTGCAAGGCTAACATCAAGGTCTTCCTTCGCAGGTAGGTCATCAAGAATCGACTTCGTCTGTATAGAAGAGATGATAGCCCAGATGGCACAAAGAAGGCAGCTGACAAAGAGTGCGTTGGCAATCCAAAGAGCATCTGAGGTCTTGGACCAGGGCATACCGGCGAGAGCAGCTCCAGCGCAAAAGCTAGCCTTCGATAATCAGTAGTTGTTCGGACAGACGACCGGTTGACTTACAGATACTTGTACTGAACGCAGTTCCTCGTACTTTTCTACTTTCCACTGTCGTATCAATGGAATTAGGACCTTCCGGTCACCACGTGCTGCGCGCATCTCCTTTAGAGGTCTCCATGTGTACAGCTTGAAGGTTCGGCGGTAAGGCGCGGTGATGATTGCCAACAGCAAGTGGAGGAACACGTGGCACCAGCAACAGCTTCTGGTCGGTATCGTGGCATCGTCGACCTTGTTGATATGTTCAGAGCTGCCAGGTACACCACGTGAAGACATGACTCCGTATCGTAACTTCGTGAAAGTTTCCGAATGTGGCAGACTGCCAGCGCTGGGCGGTTGCGGTTGATGTGTATTGCGAACTCGAGGCTTTGAGATTGGTAGCTGGCATGATGGCCTGCACTTTGGTCGTGGGCAATCTGATAGTGTCACCGTGTCGCGGTCAGGCTGGTAAGACAATGGTCAGTTACAAGCTAAATGGCTTGTGATACCCCAGTCACATGTGCTGGTCCCCATCGAAGAAGATTTGAGTTGGGGACATTGGCACAAGGAAAGACCCTAAACCTGATGAATGTGACGACCGGCTCAGTCAAGGTCGGCAAGAAATCTCTGCTGTTTAACATGGTTTTCGCGCCGAACACTCGGTGATGTGAAGCGTAAAATTGTATTACAGTTTCGTAAATTCCAGTCTCGACATGCGGTGTTGTCCTGGACTGGAAGCCTGGATCCGTGAGAACTCCGGATGTATGAGGTGACTCCGCGTGCAGTCCGAGGCTGCCATCTGACATTACATCGTGAGCTTTTACGTAGCACAACACCACATCTTCCGTCAACGGCTCTCACCACGCTTCGAACAACCATCCCTGCCTCCCAAAATGACGTCAAGCAACGGATACACCATAATCGAAGAGTTGCCGGCGCCGCAAGTGTATCATGACCTACGAAAGCTTGCTGGCATGACGCCGCCACCTCTTGAAGCTGTACCAAAAGCACTGGAAAACTCCTTCGTCGCCATCCTCGCATACGAGACAGAGGGCATGCTGGATGAGTCAACACCAAGCCCAGGTCAGGGTCCGGTTGCGATGGGCCGTCTGGTTGGCGACAAGTCGCTCTTCCTCATCCTCTGCGATGTAGCAGTGCACCCAGAGCATCAACGCCGTGGGCTGGGGAAGCGCATCATGCAAGCGCTTGTCGACTACGTGGACGCGCACGCTCCTCAAGCGTATGTTAGCCTGGTCGCAGAGCCGGCAGCGCAGAAGCTGTATCCCCGGTACGGGTTCAAGGATGTGCAGCCTAGCATTGGAATGTACAGGATGCTGAGGGATCGAAAGATCAAGGGAGAGGTCGCTAATGAGGGGGTGTCAAAGGAGACAGCCTAACATCGTAGATATTCTCATTTTCGAAGCGCAGTTGAAGCATAGAGGAAGGCCTGCAAGCAATGTGAAGTGAGCGGTTAAAGAAGAGCCAACGGATGCTGCGTTTGGCTGGAGGATGGCAGAGCGTGGCAGAGCGTTGCAGCACCCGAGAGCTGGGCAGCCCAAGGTGCGCGTCACTACCTTGCAAGCTGGAGCTTGAGCCAACATTCTACAGTCACCAACACACTTGAACCATCTGAGCGCATTGGCATCGATTCATCGAGATCACCAGCAAACAGCACTTCAAAAATGCGCAGCATACCTGCAACTGCCTCGTGAACGCCTGACGAGGCTCAACCCCGCAGTGCCTGGCTCCGCCTTCCCTCTCTTCACCGACTGCTCCCTACAACACCGCCTCTCCGCCTGTTTACCTCTTTGTCCTGCCTCAGACCTTCCGTTCGTTCGCCAACTTTGCTTTCGTTTCTTTCGCCGTCATGGCCCGGTGACGACTTGTGATCAAACTTCACCTGCAATCAGGCACCGACATGCCCCACGCTTAGCCGGTGAACGATCTGGAATCGACACCTTCAACATCAACTTCACCTGGCATGCTTCAGCCTGGCCTCGGCAGCCGGCAAGAGTCATCCGTTGCCACTCCTTAGAGTGACTCAAGTTTGGCCTGCGTACCTTGCAGCGCGCCAGTCATCATTGCATTCGCGTCAGTTTACGCGCACTGTTTTACTGGAGGTTTCTAGCACATCGAACGATAGCAATGAGTCTACCCTTTCCTGATCAGATGTTCACCTGTCCCAGACTTGAAGGAAGTGCATAGCGCACGTGCCGCCATTTTCTTCCCTGAGGAATCAACGCTTGGTTCACAATGGACACTGCCACCCTAGTGGTTGGCAAGCTTGCAATGTACTTGTTGACGCGACTGCGCATTCAGGCAGACGTCGTGGAGGACTCGGGCAGAGAGCAGTGGCAACGAGTCACTGGCGTCCGCAGCAATGAACGGCCTCAGTACCAAGGTGCTGCCTGTAGATATAAACTGCTATGGTAGGCATGTGTTTCATTCCACTCACACACCAGTCACACTCACACATTGTCTACTACTCAAGCACCAGTCACCGCCACCTCAAACCTCAGACGACCAAACAATCTGCTCCTGAACGACTTCGAGCTTCTGAACACCTATCAACGATGTCTTCCTACGGAACCTCTTACTACCCGGCCAAAAGTGCCAACAACCCTCGACCCTCGACTGGTTACAGTATGTTCGTTCAATTAACTTGTGCCACACTATGAACCTAACAGTAGACAGGTGCCGCGTCAAGCAACTCTGTGCAATCCAGCCGCTCCCGCAGCTACGGCGGCCGCCCCCAGGCAGTTGTCATCCACAATGGAGGAGGTTCGACCAAGGACAGCCCAAACTCGAGCTCGGCCTCAAACTCGGGCTACTGGAAGTAGATTGTGCCGGATACTTCCTGTGCCGGCGCAGGTAGTTATGGCAGGAAGAGATGGATACAACTAGTAGTCCGGGACTACAAAGATGGGTTCTTTACTCGAGCATAGCGTGGTATGGAGTTGTGGTTGAATTTTGGGCTAGAGACATAGGCTACACAGCTGCGACAGGAAGACTTCCCCTTTCTATCTTAATCGGGGTTGTTGTTGGATAAAGTCCCTTGTTCGATCAGCGTTGGCGAGATGGTTTGAGGCTCCTGCGCGACAGTCGAGCCTCCCCTCAGTTATCTGGCGTTGCGTTTTTAGATGAATTTACTCAATTCAACGATATTGTTACAAGCATCGCGCGACCGCAAGCCCCTCGCTCATGTTGCAGAAGAAACAGGCTACAACTAAGAGGTTGTTGTAGTCCTTAGAGCTATTATCTTGTTGCAAATACTGTACGTAGAGCATCTGACTACCTCGTATCAATTTAAGAGTCCTGCTCTTACAGCCCAGTCTTAGTGCAACGTGAGGGCCTCTTGAGCGAAGATGCAAACTGATCGACAGGCACGCGCAAAGCAAGGGTTGTACAAGAATTGCCATGGGCATGGGCGTGGTTAGCGCGTGTTTGACCATGACGTCTCCCGCCGCCTCCGCGGTAATCTAGGGCAGCAGCCCAATCTATCCATCTCACGCCAACACATCAAACCCTCGACCTTCAATGCTCCCTCGATAACGGCCTCAGCTCCACCGAGCTCCTCGCAAACATGCTCGGCCTATCCTTCACGGCGACACGTACGCAGATCGCGTCGTATCTATTCGGCGTTGCGCTCTTCAGCATTGCTTTTCTTGTGTTCTTGAATAGCAGCATCAGCTTTGTTATTACACAGCGCATTGGGCAGAGTAAGAATGTCGGAGGCGCAGTGGGGACCCTCGGATTTGTGGATGAGCTGGTTGCGCTTGTAGCGTGCCCAGTATGGGGGCTGCTTAGCGACAGAGTGGGAGTAAGAGCTGTTGCTGTCGCAGGATATGTAGTCGTGGGACTCAGCCTGTGGGTGCTTGTTCAGGCCAAGAACGTCTATCCTCAACTACTACTGGCGAGGGTGCTGTTCAGCTTGGGAGGGAGCGCGACGTGAGTCTTGGACGGTTGTTTGGAGAAGCATAAGCTGATAAGCGCAGCGCAACCATGGTTACTGCGATTCTGCCCTCCATGACGGTTGTCAGAGAAGTTAAGCCAGATCCAAGAAGTCCCACGTTGAGACGCGTCGTCAATGGCAGCCGGCATGCTGTCGCCGCCTCCATTTCCTCGGAACTCACCATCACCCCCGACCGCTTTCGATCGAGCTCCCAAGAACCGCCGGTGCCCACAAACAAGGATGCTGGTACTTCAACATCGCAGCTTGCAGGACTGGTCGGCATGTTCACTGGCTGCGGCGCGTTAGTGGCTCTGCTGGTCTTCCTCCCCCTGCCTACACGCTTCCAGAATGCGGGCGAGAGCCCTGCTGCTGCTGTTGCCGCAGCCTTCTATGTGGTGGGCTCAATTGCAATCCTCGTAGCCATTGGCTGCTTCTTTGGCTTGCGCCAGCTACCCGGCGAAGACGAGAAGGGATGGAAACGTCTCACTGGAAAGGACGAACATAAGACACCAGAGCATGCGCGCGACCTTATTCTAGCATACCCCTTCCTGTTCCTCGAAAGCGTACGCCTTGGCTTCAGATCACCTTTGATAGGTCTGGGCTACGTTGGGGGTTTTGTCGCACGCGCATCTTCCGTTGCCATATCTCTCTTCATTCCGCTCTTCACCAACCATTACTTCCTTCACACCGGCGAGTGCGCTGTTGATCCCAACGATCCCTCCGACATCAAACATGCCTGTCCGCAAGCATACAAGCTCGCAGCGATGCTTACAGGCATCAGTCAGCTCATTGCCCTCCTATGCGCTCCAGTCTTTGGCTACCTCTCTGGCAAGTACCCCAAGTACAACATTCCCTTGCTGCTCGCAGCGGTGTCAGGTGTTGCAGGCTATGCCATGTTTGGCTCGCTTGCCAGTCCAGATTATAAGAGCGAGGATGGGACAGGCGCTATCTTCGTCATCGTCGCACTTCTCGGCATCAGTCAGATTGGCGCCATCGTCTGCTCACTTGCCCTTCTCGGTCGCGGCATTAACAACGACGAACCCACCGCGAACGGCGCGGCACTTGACTCGACAGTTGGCAGCTACCACCCTTCGGCAGGCGCGACGCCGCCAACAAGTCAACCTATCACGCCTGTTCATGAGGAAGAGCCTCTTTTGCCACAGAACCAGAGCTACAGCACGAGCAGACCCAGCTCGCCTCCAGAATCCAAGTCGTACAACGATATGAAGGGGTCGATTGCTGGCACGTACAGTCTGCTGGGTGGTTTTGGCATCCTGCTGTTAACCAAGGCGGGGGGTGCGTTGTTCGACAGCACTGGGCCAGGGAGTCCGTTCTATATGATGGCAGTGTTCAACGCGATGTTGCTCGTTGTTGGTGTGTTCGTGGGCGTCAAGCAAGGCCTTGGGCGGTGAAACGCGCGTGTATATGATGCATGTATGGATATCATGAAGTATAATATTTGTACTCTCCTGTGATCTACGTAGGGTGTGCTTGGTAGAGCACTGCAATATACCCATTCTACAAGACCCCGCACACGACAATGCAAGCGCTGACGAGGTCTGCGCGTATGTAAGTTCATCTCGAGTGAGCGTACGCAACACGAAATCAATACTGCACGCAAGTACAGTAATGTCCACAGTGCCGCAACAGCCTCCGGGATACCCAAAGCAGCCCGGATCGAGACGAGCTACACGCGTGTAAACATGTGGAGACCCCACACATGACCCCGCGGACTACACAGGGCCGTGGCTCTCTCATTGGTTCAGTCTCCACGTCGGCGCACCTTCCATCACCAAAGGGGTCATTCAACGACATCGAAGAGCCTCCCCGCTTGCTGTGTGACCCAGATGAGCTGAGTGGCCCACTGGCTACTATTGTGGCGGCGGTGGTAGATGTCGCAAACGCATGGCACTTGCAGCCCAAGTAACGAAGTATAAATATCAGCGACACCCAGGTTTCTAGTCACTCCTAAAGCGTGTCTCTGTTTCCTTCCATACTCTCCTGCAGTGTTACTACTCTGCCCTGTGCTATCAGCACGACTACAGCCCACCTCGAGACACAACCGACAATCACTACACCATGTCTTTCGACACCGAGGTCCTCATAATTGGTGCTGGCATGTCCGGCCTCGGACTCGCCGTCCAGATCGTGCGGAATTTCGGCATCAAGAATTTCGAGCTGATCGAGAAATCCGAAGACGTTGGTGGTACCTGGCTCGCCAACACATACCCAGGGTGCGGCTGCGACGTTGCCTCGCATTTCTATAGCTACAGCTTCGCGTTGAATCCGAACTGGAGCAGAAAGTATTCCATGCGTGAGGAGATTCAGCAGTACTTTAGGGGCGTGAGTGATCGCTTCGGCGTCACAGAACGAGTCAGATTCCATTCGGTGGTCGAGAGTGCAAGGTGGGATGAGGCTGCGAAGGTGTGGATTGTGAACATTCTGAACTTGCAGACCAAAGAGAGGATGGTCAGAAGAGCGAAGGTACTTGTTAGTGGAGTTGGGAGTTTAAGTGTGCCCAAGGAGTGCGATCTCCCCGGAAAAGATGATTTCAAGGGGAAGATGTTCCATTCCGCGAAGTGGGACCATAGCTTTGACTGGGCTGGCAAAGATGTGGTGGTTCTAGGTATGCTCGAGGAGTTCTTATGGGAAGTATCGTCATTGATGAATATAGGCAACGGTTGCTCAGCAACTCAATTCGTCCCCATCATGTCTGGCGAAGTCGGCGACAAGCCCCCAGCCAGCAAGATCACCCAATTCGCTCGGCAGGCGCAATACCTCTCAGAGCGCGAGAACCCCTACTATACACCCACCTTCAAAGCCGTGATGCGCTACGTTCCATTAGCCATGCGGCTGTACCGCGCAAAGCACTATTACGACATGGAATCCGACTGGTCTGGCTTCCCAATTGAGAGCGGCGCTGCGATCCGTTCCGGCCTGGCGAAAGAGAACGAGGCGTACGTGAAGCGTATGGCGCCGAAGAAGTACTGGGATGCGCTGATCCCAAAGGCCGAGATTGGGTGTAAGAGGAAAGTCTTGGATACAGAGTACTTGAAGTGTTTATGGAGGGACAACGTCGACCTGATACCAAATGATTCAGTGCAGAAGATCACTGAAGACGGCATTGTGACGAAATTCGGACGCGAGATCAAGGCAGACGCGATTGTACTGGCAATTGGATTCGCGACACAGCAGATGCTCTGCCCGATGGAGATCACCGGGCGCGATGGGCTGAAGCTAAACGACTACGTGAGTAATTCGCACTCGTTCCCCATAACACAAACTGACCACACAAAGTGGGAAACAAAAACCCAAGGCGTAGCCCAAGCCTACTTCGGCACTGTCGTCCCCCACTTTCCCAACTTCTTCGTCCTTATGGGGCCTAACACTGTCACCGGCCATCTAAGCGTCATTTACACCGTCGAGTGCCAGATCAACTTCACCCTGCGACTATTAGCACCCATTCTTAAGTCTATGCCATCCTATCGATCACAATCGCTCATCCCCTCCTTCTCCACCGCCCCAGCAACAGTCGAGGTTCTCCCCTCAGCCGCCGCCTCCGACTTCGAATGGACGCAGCGTGAAGCTAAGAAGCTCGTCTGGGCTTCTGGGTGCACCAACTGGGCTGTCGATCCTAAAACGGGGCTGAACAACATGATGTATCCTGATTGGCAATTCATGTTCTGGCTAAGAAGTATCTTCTGGCGAAAGCAGGATTTCGTGTTCAAGGATGAGAAGGCGAAGGAGATGCAGCCGGGGAGAGCAAGAAAGTGGATGCTTAGAGCGTTGACTGTGGGTGCGTTTGTTGGTATTTTCGTGAGGAAGGACTGGTTGGGAGAGGAGCTGCCGAGACGATTGAGGGAGTTTGACGCAAGAGATATAGTGAGGAGTCTGACTGTAGGGAGAGTGTAAGAGTAGCACAACATCGGATTACTCAGCGTCAAAGATTGCGGAGGAAATTATTCCATGACTGTTAAGCAGGCTGGGAAAGATCGAACGACGAACGATGAAATTGATGTGGGAGCTGCTGACATCAAATGTAGTTCGCGACTGCTGTACGCAACACGTCTCACCTAACATCTAGTCTGAGGTTGCGATTACACAAGCACATTGTATAACTACAACAATGCTTCAGAACGGATTGCCGACCACATGTGCTACGCGACTTCGCTAGTTGGTGCCTGGTGAGATCAAAGAACCATGTGCGATCTATCGTTTGTCCGGTTCGGTCTCGCCTTCACCTCTCTTCACTTCAGCTTTGCCTTGTCTTCCAGCCCCCTCTATTACGAGTTTCTGACGGTACAGCCTCGCTTGTTCTCGCTCTTCATGTTTCGACAGCTGTCTAGTTCATATTTCTCTACCCATCCCCGCACCTGAACTACGCAGCGCCGCCACGAGCGGCCTGCGAAAGATAAACCGTCAACTAACTGAAAGATCACTACCATCAAGATGTCTGGTACTACGAGACCAGGTATGCTCCCTTCATTCAGCGCAGCTGCTACGCAAGCTGCTGTGGAAGCTTCGACCGAGTCCTTCCCAGCCGATTATATCATCGACATCGTGCTCGAGATCAGTGGCTACATTGTCTCGCTTGTTGATCAGACCACAATGTTTGCCAAGCCTTCCAACGATCCTTACAGCCCCAGTTTACGGACTCTTCACGCTCGCCTTCACAGCGGCCAGCTCAACCCAAGTCCCATTCAGCCTCACGCCAACGAAGGCGCGCGCATCAGGGCCACCCTCGGTCAGCTCTCGACCGAGGATGTCACTCATCGTTCGTTGGAGGACTTTGAAGACCTCTACTACGCTGTTCTCGCCCGTATGCAAGACATTCACCAGATCTTGAATGCACGTCTCGGCAGTGGTTTCAGCACCTTTGCTGACCTTGTCTACCCCGACGGTCCAAGCATTGCCGACTTGTACGTCAGTCTCGCGCAGTACTGGGATGCTCTCAACCACAACGCGTTTGTCAAGACCATCGATTGCGCAGTCCGTCGCTCTCGTGTCAAATACCTGCATCAAGAGATCATCACGCAAGTGCACAACGACGAGATCACACACTCGGACGCCGAGGAACTGCTGAACGACCTCTACAATCCAAATGGGTATGACGGCATCCAAGGTCTGGCTTGGGTCAGCGGGTGGGCACCTAGCATGGTGGCCGCCTGGCTGGAGGAGAAGTATCGCATTGTCTTGAAGATCGAGAAGGAAGACGCAGAGAGCAAAAGTCGTATGGAAAGGAAGCGAGCAAGGATGGTGCAGAAGGTCAAGCAGTCACAGCATGAACTGAAGTTGAAGAAGGAGGTCAAGAAGACTGTCAACGAGAGGCAGATGGCTGATGGCGAAGTCAAGAAGGGCATGCCACTCGATGGACAACAGTCAGGGCAAGTCAGGACAGGTCAACAGAGCGACCAAGCTCGGGAGCAAGACCAACTGCTGCAGTACGCGCTTGAGTGGCAGATCAAGACTCAACGCGTCTCTGAATACAGTCGATATCTCAGAAGCATGGCCAGCCGCGATGCCAGGCACCTTGTGCACAGCACTGCCCCCAACAACGGCATTCAGATGGGCATTATTGGTCCTGTACAGTACGGCGGCCACGAGGATAGGCATATGGTAGGTTGAGAGCTGAACAGGTTGGCGCAAAGTAAAGGACATTGGCGGTGACATAAAAGATCGACAAGATAGCGCAGATATTGCTCCAGTTTTGCTCAGCGCTGAAGACCCTAACGCGAGACGATGCACACGCATGATGCACAAGGAGCATGAGGAGATAATGCTCTACACGGATCTCTCATTGTACCGCATCAAGTGGTGTCCGCTCGTGCAAGGCAAAATAGACATGAAACAATCAAATACCAACCTCAAGCATATTCCGGATCCACTTCAATGAACATGTCTTCTTTCAGCGCACCCCTCGGGCTTGGTGCCACAAACAAGGGCACACGCCATACGTCCCTGTTCCATTGCTCCAGCGCCTCGCCGTCCAGCCCACTGCACCCGTGCAGATCAAGCACCTGTAGCACAAACGAGATTAGCTCGGTCCGCTTATCGTGTGTGACGCTGCACTGGCGATCATCCTCGGGAGTCTGAACGGCAATGTTTTAAATGAAGTTGACGTACCTGTAACCTATTCATCTTGCTTATTGCTTGCACCGCGCCATTATTGACATGGACATTTACACAATCTGTGAGGCTGAGGTAGTGCAGTCTGCTCAGTCTTGTTGAGGACCAGATCGTGGTGGTCAGCATACCGCAGCTGCTCAGCCTTAAGTACTTCAATCGCTGAGCCCTGTCGGTCAGATTCAAGAGCTGTGTGGCGTTGATCTCGGCATTCTTGATCGCCAGGGTGTTTACGCTGCTCGTGAAAGCTGGGTTCGAAGCAAGTAGTGTCCAGGCTATATTCTCTTCTTTTCGCTGCATGCTTATATATGCTCTTGGAACAGTCTGAAGGCTCTCGATACAGATGCTGAGCTCTCGCAGCGCTGGTAGTTGACTGATGGCCTTCGCTATAGGTTTGGACAGACGCCAGAGCGTGAGGTCGAGTTTCTGCAGGGCACACGCATGGCGTGTCAAGATACTGGCAATTATCTTGTCGTGAAAGTTGATCAAGGTCGAATACTCAAACTCCCATGCCCGCGGAATTTGGATAGCTGCATTAAGAGCATGTTTTGGGTTATGCCTGCTGGCGAAGAGTTTGTTGTGCCACGAATTGCGATGTGGTGGGTAGATGGTCAGAGAGAGATCCTGTACATTTGAGTATGCTAGATTGCGGGCATATTTCGATGTTTGCGCGAATCGAAGGAGTGGCGTGATGGGGAGGGTTTCCAGAATTTGCAGGAGGATTTCTGGTGGAAGATGGAAGAGTTGTGTAGACATTCCGGCAGATCGAAGTCTGAGGAAGAAATGAGTTGCAGGACGGATGTGTTGTTTTGTAGTATCGAGGTGCGGGCTCAGCCTTGCTTGCGCTTGCATGTGTGAATATTTGCTTGCTGGAAGGACGCAAAGAGGGGCTGACAGAGCCTTATGAGACATCCTCCTACATGCATACTTGACCATAATTGAGGACTACGCGATAATCCTTCAAGCGGCGTAGTCGTGCTAGTCCTGAGCTATCCACCAATGCGTGTGACGTGCCGAACAAGACCGCCGTCGCCCTGCGCTCTGAGACACCCTACAGCCCCAGTAAGAAGCACACATGGCGCAAGGCTCGATAGAAAGCGCAGTGCTTTCCTACAAGCAGCTGCCCGGTGGAGGTGCCAACACAGTATCTGAGTGAGGACGCAAGTTAACGAAATGCTTTCAAAGGATTCATGCAAGGGGTTACCAAGATAGGATACCAGTGTCCCTGCTGAATAAGAATCCTTCGATCCTTCGCGGTATCGCGACCACACGTGGCCAATCCTGATAACGATAGCATGGTTTTTCACATATTGTTGAGGGCGTGAACACCATGTTGTCGACTGCCGAAGTGCTCACGACGCACGCGTAAGAGACTGACCACCTGACGGCTGGTGCACTGCTATCACGGGTACCCGCACCATCGCGACATTCAGCTTTGCATTCCGAGACCGGCCTTCTTCGTTTCGAAGTTGTCGCAGCATATTTCGGCAGTCTGGTTCATGAATTGTTCGTCGCACCCTTGGCCTCTGCGGCGTTCGAAGAGGACGATCTGGCGAAGGTTCGTGCCGGTGGATCAACCGTCACAGACAGGGATGCATACATTTGGAAAGCTGGCTGAGACGGACCTTGTCATCAGAAGGAGACACGACCCGTGAGTATGCACAGGGCGCGTGCAGGTATGAGACATGTGGAGGGAGAATGTGGTGCAAGAGGACGAACATGTGGAAGTTCTCCAAGCCCCACGCGAGCCCCATCGCCGAAGTGAGTCCCTTCTCTTTTGCTTTTCCAACTCTTGCAACACCGTGACAATGTCACTTTGCTTATTAGCACCAATGCGCAGCTGTGCTAAGGTCTGGTACGTGATGGGGAGTGACACCCTCGGTCAATAGTGTGTTGACGTAATGTTATACTATCCTGTGGGTGACTAGAGGACGGCTAGAGGCAAAAAGAAGCCGGCGATCAGACCCAGCAAGACAACAAGACACTTGTGGCGTTGGAAAATCATTGTGAGTTGCTAAATGTGAGTACAGTGAATCTCGAGGTGCCACCAGAAAGTAAAAGAACCTACTGTTCCAGGAGCCGGAAAGCCGATACTTACAGAACCAGTGTCTATGTCAAGTTCGCAAGAGAACCCTCGACGAACCATCACTTACCTCCATCGAATCACAATACTGGCATTCAATACATTGGCCGAACTCGAATTCTTTACCCCTCTCATACGATCAGCATTAATGTGCTCGGTGCCCAGGTGTCCGAAACCTGCCCGACGAAGACTGCCGGTCAACCAGGCCGTACTATCCACTACAGCATGGAAGACAACATGAGCATCAGCACTGTCCAAGCACATGCTTACCAAAACCGGCTTATCAATCTCAGTGTCAGGTTGATGGCTAGAACAAGCGAGGTTGTCGTGGAAAACGGAAGCAGCGGGCGAGGGAGCTGTGATGACATTATTTCGCTGGTCCAGATCGAAGACACCAGGTTTGAGGTCGGCGGCCTTGACGAGGACGGCGACCACGAGGACGGCGATAGCGATGACATACGCTCCATATCATCGTGTTGTCAATCTATGCATGACAAGATCTTTCGCTCAAAGAACTCCCGAGCTGGCGCCTATGCATGCCGCGTCGCGCTCTCCACGACCGTCGACTCCCGCATTTTCGAAACAGGCTCGACAGGCTGTACATGCACGAGCAAGAAAAAATGCACGAAACCGCCTTGTTATTCTGCTCATCAACCTCGTGCCAAAGGCAAAGGCGCTGTCCCGCGAATGGTAACCCTTTGCACCCTGCAGCTGGCTGCCAAAACCTGGGGCCGCTAGGAGGCGGCAGTTCCTGGACACCTGGGCGGAACCGAAAAGGACCCGTCTCCCGGATGCCCGCCGCTGACGGCCAAGAGGCAGAACTCCTTGGGGAATTGATTGCGATATCTGCCGGTGACACTCACGGCGGCGGGGAGGAGCGGAAATGTCAGTGGCGTCAGCAAGGAACTCAACAACCCGGCAAGGCTGGCACATGGCACATGGCACATACCGGCAGTGAAAAGGTGTCATCCACACATACAGAGTTAGTGATGTCTCACTTCTTTGCATTTCGTCGCTGCAATCAAACGGATACGTGCGAAGAATCCTCCCGACTAATTCTCCGCGGGTTTTTCGTTGCAGCGATATCAAGTCGACTTGCACTGACTCTAGCTCTGGCGACGCCTTGACGTATCAACAACTGGCGATTCAGTCTTGCGCATGTTCAATGAGCAAGGATCGGGGGATCTACCAGTCAATGACAAGCCTTGCCATCCGGGGATTCATTCCACAGCGAATGTTGAACCAGCACTGCCTCATTCACTGCCCTGAGCTCATCTTTTAGCGGGCGCCAGTCCCCTACCGGTATCTGGCAGTGCGCGCACTCCAAACAGCCAATCGCAATGGCAATTTAGGACGCCCAGCACAGCGACGTTACGTTCGCACAGATCTCCAACAGCGGCAGAGCCCAAATGCTTAGCCTACCGAAGGAGGGCCGGCCTCATCTGCCAAACGGGAACCGCACGAGCAACCGCACACAAAGAGGAAGGGATCGCAGCCGCAAGGATGCCCAACGCCCTCGACACGAAGCTATTCTCTTGTCTGCAGAGAGTTTAGTGCTGCCATGGCCCAAAAAATATCGATGTTGCGATACCGGAAGGAACTTGCGTTGACCCCTGATTGGCCCTTGCGTACTCCCGGATCACTGCTGCCGTGAAGGTTTCCGCACGTGCAGGAACCAACGCTGCGCGTGCGGAACCAATGACAGCAAGCGCGAATGACAGATTTGCATGCAGCAGCGCATCTGGACATCTTCTAGATCTCGGGAGACACAACAACCGTTCAGGTGAGGAAAACAAGGTGCCACGAGCCATCAGCCGCTCGGACACGAACATTGTACGATTTGTTGCGTGATTCGTTGCATGACTTATGGCATGATCGTTTCATCGTTGCAAGGTGAACCGAACCGTTGATGCAACGAGCGCTTCTTAGCATCGGGGACCCTACCTACATTTGATTGGACTCCAAATGTACGACTCTACCTTGAGCCAGCCATCGAAACAACCAAGATCTCAAGAATGCATTGAAAGTCTAGTCGTCAAGGAACGTGCAGGACTAACACGAATCCACACGTGGTTGAACTGTCAAAGCCGCGGTTAATGGGTCTGGTGTGGAAATACTAATTCAGAACTAATCCAGAATGATCCCACATGGCGTCTCCGCAAACGTCACGATGGAGGATACGCTACCGGTACACGGTACCTTGTACTCAAGGGTCATTTGATTCCGGTTTGGACCTAGTCTGAGCTTTTGGACCATCGTCATCAGCGTTCTCAACAGTAAAAAACTAGGAGTGACTGTCCAGTCCCAGATTCGCTGCAATCCAAAACACGAGAAGACAAGGAAGGCACCATTCGGAATGATCCGAGACTAATACCTTGTCAGCTAGAATTGGCTCGGCACAGACAGCCCTGGCGCTGCTCCCATCTAGGACATGGGATTCCATTGATTGGGTGCTTAGTTTGCGACTACAATGCTCCTCGACCACCAAAGCCAAGCTGAATGCAACCTTTAATGCAAGATTGCAAGACACAGATCAATTTTGACAATTGGCAGGAATGACATCCCGGCCAGATGGTACCACACGTAGTCTAGTACAAGCCACTGACTCCCTAGAACCTTAGAGGCTCTAGCAGCCGCAAGAGTCGGAGATCTAAAAGTGACGGCGTCGGGACTCTGGGGCAACGCGGCGTTTGAAGGCGTTTGATATCGGCCCGACCTGAACACCTTGCACGGGTGCAAGCTTTTGCGGATAACACGCTTCAGGAGAGGTACACTTGCGGGAAACACCTCCAAGAATCAAGACCAGACGGCGCGATAGTCGCCACACCGCTCAGGATCGACAAGCATGGCACGTGAGGAGTCATTATGGAGCTAGCGCCACCGCAGACCTTTCCCAGCTGCGTGAGCGTCCGCATACGGTGAAGCGTGAAGGCACGTGCTTGCGTATGGGTTTGTCGAATGTCATGCATTGCATGGAGCTACGCTGCGGTTCGCTGTTGAAGCAAAGACGGAAGCTACAGACTCTGAAGAGGAAACCCACAGATGCAACTACCGGTTGGGTTGCGAGAGCAACAACGCAAACATCCAGGTGCATGGTAAGTTCAGCCTTCCCACTCGAAAGCTTCGCTCTCATTCGATGTCTAACCCACGACTCATGGGAAATCACTCCGCTAGTGATCGTCTGCGCACTAGAAGGTCAATCAAACACACATCACTGAGGCTGTGTGCAACCCCAGCATCTCCCGATTACCCATGCCTGTTCCAAAAACGAGCGCGAATATCACAAAGCTACAGTACACATGGGACACCCGGTATGTCAACGATCCTTCGCGCTCTCCGTTACCAAGTCGGAGGGCAAGTGATGCGAACCAACGGCGCCGCTGTAGCGCTGTTAACCTTAAACGCTCTGACAACAAGCATGATGCGGGCCGACCCCCCCAAAAGATGAAGCGTAACCAAGGACCTTCCCACAGACACCCCGATGCATCGAAACGTTCACCGGGATATCTGGCGAAGGAGCCTCTAAAAGGAAGCTTATCGCACTTCCGGAGTCGGAGGAAATAAACTCTGGGCAAGTGGGCAGTTGGCAGTTGGCAAACGGTTGCATGACAGGTGTCGGTGCCCTATGGCAGGCTACGGTAGCCTTTGTATGACGCTGTGTATGATACTGTACATGGTACATTACTGTTTCAGTGAGCACAATGTGTCTGGGAATCTGCTCGCATAGAATGACGATAGAGTTCGCAGACGAACGAGGCTGTGAGCAACGCGTGTACACTTTGTCAACCATTATGACCACATGCAGCGGAAGCAGCGGAAGCAGGCTTCATCCTTTGCGCGCAGTCTTCTTCTCCATCAGATGCAACTTGACAATCGGCTGTGGCATGTGCGCCTCGCTCTCAGCCGCCGTCGACGTGGTGCGCGTAGCTCAATCGGCGTCGATGTTCAGGGTGTGCAAAAAGACCAGGGTTCACGATCGAGTGCAGATACTCTCCTTGCTCGGCCATGGTTGCAGCCCAAGACTAACCAGCCTCACTCCAGATCAACTCGGATTTGCTAGCGTTGGTAATCCCAACCGTTGCACTACCCTCACCACAGACATGGTTCCGTCAGCTGCGAAGTCGCGACCTAGTCTGTGCAACCGATGTCGATATGACTAAACACGGAAGGCCCCTGGGCGGATTCTCTTGGTCTGGTAACCCGGAATAAGCAGCACCAGCCTTGCGACATGCAGGGCCTTGTGCGAGTCCCCTCTGACGATCTTACAGCCGTCCTGTGAAATGGTTCGATCGCTAGTTGCTTCCCCACGTAAACTGGAAAGTACCGTCGCCCTACCGACTCATGTCCATTATTTGTACCGTGCGACCGTTGCGTGAGCGTTGACAATGTATCAAATTTGGCGTATCTTTGTTGGGAATTCGAGGCGTTACAGTTAATTGTATTTCATTGAATCTGTAAATCTGTTTGATTTGCCTGTGCACTTTGTTGCGCGGGATAATTGTAGGTCTGTGGTAACAATTCGCTAGCTACAATCTGCAAGTCGATCCCAAAACGAAAATTGCTTCTAATGGTGTACAACCTATACTCCTGTCTCCTATAGGCTGCAGGACAGTTGCCCGCATGCCCGCGTCTGATAACGCTGTACTCAAATGCTGCAAGTGAACTGGAATCCAACGCCGAAGTAATGCATGGTTACACAGTACCACAAAGGGCACCTCATGAATCATCGACAATCCTGGCGGTTTTCGCCTGTTGAACCAAAAGGGCTCATATGGGATTCTCTGTATGCGAGGTGCGGTCTTTCGAGGCCTGGGTCTCACGAGACTGTGGTCGTGATTGGTTGGAGTAAGCTGGAGAGGTTTCCGGGCGCCGTGCCCCAACTTCTTTTTTGTGTTACCAGGTAACGTCCAGCCGGGTATTGACAACGACCACCATCTATACCTATTGCTTGAACATCATCGCAGGATCCACTGGGAAACCCTGGACGTTGAATCGGGGGTCGTAAGCGGTAGGATTCACACCAATGTTGTGTGATTGTAGGTGTGCATGTTGAGGGAGGGTTGTCGGGAGCTGAGCAGAGGGATGGCCAACAATGTGCGCGCGCGCTTGTGACATAGGCGGTTCGTACGGTCCTGGCGTTGCCGATTCACTCCTAGGCGCAGATCCAGAGGAATGCGTCGTACTGTGAGTAGAGTCGTAGATAGACATGTCTTCAATATGCGAGCTGGGAGCTGTGACCATGGGCTGCTGAGTCGTGCTGAACGGAAGCTGAGCTCCAGTCTGTTGCGCAAGCCTGCGAATCAATTCAGTCGATGGATACGTTGGAGAAATGACAGAAGGAAGCGCTGAGAACTCGTCGCCAGCGTTTGAGGGCACCATGCCACTACCAAGACCGATCGACGAAGTGGGGAGCGTTTGGGGCAAGTTCAGGGACCGAGGAAGGGGTAGGTTGGGCAGTACCTCCTGCAGCTTGGCGAGTAGCAGTGGTAGGTACCGGGACTGGCCACCGCGTAGAGTCTGAATGAGCGTCAAGAAGCGAGAAACATAATCTCGTGGGCCCAGGGCAAAAGCATCTGGCGAAAACGACGTGCAAGCTACCACGTCAGTCAGGCAGCAAGCGATATCGAACAGCTTTTCGATCTGCAGTGGTGTTAGCCCAAACTCGTATTAAAAACGTGTCAAGCTCGAAACGGTAAAGAGTTGCTAAGTGTGTGCATAGACGGACCAGGAAGGTGTAGACTGGTGGACCAAGGAACGGACGTCAGAGATTGACGTTGCTGGCGGTCCGTGCTGGCGTAGCCTGTAACAGGGATTGCACAATCGGAACGGGCAGGGGTCCGAATGCGCACAAGGAATGGAATGGAGCAAAGGGTGGAAATAGAGTCTGTAGTAGCACTCACCAGACCAACGCCGTGTACCTCCATCGCAGGCTGTGAAAATTGATGTGTCATGGTCAGAAGATCTCTCGAGATCTGAATTGGAAACTTGAAGGTCATGGAAGTGTCCTGGCTCACGCTGCTCAGGGCCCCTTGGTTGACGCACAGTTGCCATATCATTGCTCGTAGCCATTGCTGAGTAACGCGAATTTCTACAGCTTGGGCTTCTGTGCATTCGAGGTACGCGGGGACTGCCTCGGAGAGCTGTGTCTGCAATTGTGCGATCCACTGAGGGTTGACATGGCTGTGGACTCGGTTCCATAGGTTGACAAACGTATCGTCGACAGTCTTGTACAAATTGATCATCAGCTCAAGACCAATAGCGACCGGTCGGTCTGAAGGTACTTCGTCCAGGGAAGGCGGGTGAATTGTTGGGTAGAGAGAGATCGGTCGGCGTCTGTGGATGGCATATGTCCTGGAATCGAGGTCAGCTGTGACGGGCATTCGTCTGAGGTAGTGGTACCTTTCAGCCATGAAGAGCAACCAGTAGAGGACGCGTTTACGTGAAGTATCGAGTGGATCATGCTTATAGGTTTCTTCGTCGTGCATGCCCAAAAGTTGCGCTTGTGTTGTAGCCTCGCGCAGGTAAGTCCACGCTGTATTCTCCTTGGCCAACCCGAAATAGCATCCGCAATACAGCCATGATGTGAGGACGGTGAAAGGTGTTGGGTTCTCGCGGTAGTCGTATCCTCTCCGCACGCGAACGGACTCTTCCAGAAGAATGTGTCCGAATTGGACATTGGACATCTGAGCCATCTCATGACGCTCGAGAAGGCTGGGCTGAACCTTCATGTTTGCTTGAATCATGACGTATGCGCAAAGGGCGACAATCATCGAATAGGCTTCGATCGAACGGTCCATGTTGACGACAGCTTCTTGTGCCCTTTGTCGATGGAGGACAGGCTGTGAGGGGTAGACATTGAGGAAGAAGAACTCCATGCAGCTCTCGACGAGGGCGAGCGGTACGAGGCCTGGTGTTCGAACATTCTGGGACGATAGCGGTCGTCCATCATGGCCAAGCTCTTGTGGAAAGCCAGAAGCTAGCTGTGCGTTTCGTTGATTCTCACGGAGTTCTGAAAGGACTTTGGCGCGGCTACCCTTGGGACCTTTCTTCTGTGGAATAGCATTATACGTGCATGCCAGGCCTGCGGAGACACAGTTCTTGCATGGGTTGGTACCCTCCCCTATGCACTTGACTTTCCTTCGATGGCAGCTACGGCAGGGTCAGTCAAGGTGCAAGAAGGTGGCAGCATCGTACGCACCTGTCGCAAGCCCGCTTGACGGGGGCAATGGTGGTGGCAGTGGAAGCCATGGTGGTGTTGTGTGTTATAGTGGACGAAGAGTCGTCCTGGCGTCAGTGTGGAGAGGTGGGCGGGCGGATCCAATGGGACTATGTATGTTCAGTACGTTACTCTGTGGTCCGGGAAACGTTTTCGCATGGTCCTTGTGTCATCATGCTGGAGAGATTCAGAGAACGCCCATTCGCACCTGATTGAACCAGGACGACAGAACGACCAAGCGTCAAAGCCGCATGTTAGACTATAAGCTAGCGACAACTGCTGCAGAGCAGGGATGAGGCTTGCATTACGCGAGGCCAATGACAGGTAATGGAGCTTGGCCCGCGGGACCCCTGGCACCAGCCCTGGGGGAAAGATCTCATCTGCAGGGTAGGCCAAACGCTTACCTTCCGGTTGCCAGCCAGCAAGCTTGGGCGGTCTGCTGGGCTGGAACTGGCCTGACGACGACTTGGGGCTGACCGCTCGGCTTGAGTAATTGCGAGCATGGCACGGTTCCTTCCAGCGCGGCGGGAGCTTTGCTACGGCGAGCATGGTCGTGTGCGAGTGGCCCCGAAAATCTCCCGCGCTACTGGCAGTAGGAAGCGCTTTTGGCAGGTCAACCGCGAAAGCGAGCACAGCCGCCCCTCACATGCAATTTTCGTGCATGTCGCGGGCGTTCTGGTGTTGACTGCCTGGGCAGCAAAACTGAACGTGGGCAGCAGACTCGGCTTCCGCGAGCTTTCCGTGAATCTGTGCTCTGCGACTGCGCTGCTGCCGTCTGATCCATCCGTCCCCGACGCACCTTGCGGATACTTCGAGCGTTTTCGACGCCAGCGCACCACGCGCTCCCCAATGCCCTCTCATTGTGTCCCTGCCCCGAACTGACAGTCAGTCGTGGTCACAATCTTCGGTAATCGCCGAACGGTGTGGTTTGCCATGTCGTCATTCTTGCACGCGGGTGTTCCCAAGCACCCATGCAGGACGCAGGAAAAAAGGACGCACCACGCAGCGAAAAGTTGTATCTCCTTGGAGCAGAGTGCTGTAGGTGCGAGGCGCAATCCTTTCATGGGTGCGTCTGGATGCTCAGGATGTGACCTCGAGCGGCGGTGCCAGGTGGGAATTGCATCATCGCCGCCCTCGTCGTCACAGGGGAGCCGTACCGTCGTTGTTGTCGTTGCTGGGCAAACACCAAGTTCTGGAGTATCTGAGGTGCTGAGCTGCTAAGCTGCTATTCCACACCACCGGCGCAGCGACATACTGCTTATATCTTCTTGACGTTTTCTTAAAGGCCCTTTTGCGGACTCATCCGCCGGCTGGACGCATCCACGGTCCCGAGATGCTGCCGACGACGACAACATAATGGCGACGCGGTGTTGAGCAGTCGAATAAGACTCGTCCGGAAAGTGTTCCATAGTGAGGTGCCACAACAATGTCTAGGCCTTTCGCGCCACATCACGCAGCGAGACGACCGTTACACGAAAATTATCAACTTTTGCGGCATATGTAAGGCGGCAATGTACGCCGCAAGGAAACAGATAATATGCTTGTGGTGTTGCAGCTTGAGCGACCAGGGCGCTGGGTAAGTCTAGAAAGTGATGTGCTTGAGTAGTGGGTGCCACATCCTTCGTCTAACTTCAAGGCTGGAGATCACAGGGATCAGCTCCGCGGAGCTTTCATCGGTGAACACTGAATATTTATACACCATACTGAAAGTATCTACCAAGGGGAAGCTCCCATGCCAACGATCCACCTGTTCTATACTACCTGTAATAAGGGACGCCTGAAAATGCGAAAGCCAACCTCCATGCAACGCTTCGGTTCAATCGTCAAGAGCAACATCGTTCTCAAGAGAACTCCACTCGGCTCCCGCCCGACCTAGCTTGTTTTGCTTGGGCCCTCTCGGCCCTTCTCCGCCTTCTGTTTGAGTCGTAGTTGCTGACGTCTGTCTCTGTACCGTATACTTGGGTGCCTTGGGGGCTGCTCAAGATACTGGCATCCGCTGGGATTGGTGGAGGTGGAGGTAGGTTCATCTGCGTTGGCGGCCTCTGGTTGTTGTTACCGAAGTTTGGAGGAGGACCTGGCGGAGGTGGTGGGATGTAAGGTGCTGGCATCTGCAGTGGTGCTCCAGCTGGCGGTGGAGGTCCTGCTTGCGCTTGTGCTATTTCTGCCGCCTGTTGTGCCTCAAGAGCTTCAGTCCTACGCCATCGATCTCCATCGAATTGACTCAGGGAGGACATGCTGCCATTGCGGTTTCTCCGCTGTCGTTCGCGTCTCCTAGCATCTCGTTCTGCTGCTGCCTCTTCCTCGTTCAGACGGCGTAGTGTGACATGCCGTCCATCATTGTGCATCTTAACCTTGACCGATACAGGAGGAGAGACAACGCTCTCATCGCGACTGCTCCTGCGCCTTGATGGCGACCCAGACGAGGCAGCAGCCGCTGCTCCGCCCCCGAAAGCCGCCGCGCCTGCGGAATTGCGGTGACGACGATGTGAACGACCACCTGGAGAGATATAAGCCTCGGATCCAGAGTCAGACAGTACGGTGTTGTCGGTAGGACGTAGCACAGATGGACCCGCAGACGAGGTCATGGGCGGCATTGGGGGTGGAACACCACCGTGAGGCCTTGCAACGGAAGGTGTCATACCGGAGATCTCGGTCTCAGAGTCGATCGTTGACGGAGGTCCGTTATGCCTGCGCGGTGGTGCACCATCGCCGGTGAATCGTCTGCGGTTGCTGTTCGCACGAGCCATCTTCTCTTCCTCTATATCCTGTTGTCTCATCTCCTCGATGCGAGCATCTTCCTTTCTGTTCTTACGCTTGTTCCATGTGTGCCTCAAGAAGCCAATCGCCCCAAGTGTCATGATACCATCCTTGACTCCGTACGATGACTCTTCTCTGAGAGGACGGGAGTCCGGGTGATCATTGAAGCTGGTACGGCTGTCGAACGAGTCAATAGATCCGCCACTTCTTGCTGAACGATGACCGCGCATCGGACTTGCACCCATGGCAGCCGCTTGAGCCGCTTCCCTTTCTTCAACACGGCGCCAATCTTGATTCCTTGCTGGTGAGTCAGGCGCTCTTCCCTCTTCCAGGCGGCTCAAATCGGTTTGAGTGACTTCGGACTGGCCCAGTGGCCGGCCGTAGCTAATGTCGCTGCCAGTTGAGGTTTCAGTGTAAGCGCGTCTGTTATCTTTCTTTTTGCCGAACAAGGACTTGATAGCGAAAATGCCCCCTGCAGCAGCTCCAGCACCGAGAAATTTGTCCTTCCAAGTAGAGCCTTTGCGTTTGTCGTTGTACTTTTCGTCGCTCAGGTAAGACTCGGTGAACTGCGATTGCGTAACTCGTGAGCGTGAGTCAGGGCGAGAGCTCAACACTGTGGTCTCGTCACCGCGACGCCGGCTTCGACTGCGGCTATGTGACCTGTTCCTTGATGCCAGTGCTGCAAGTCCAGCACCTGCTGCGCCCGCAGTCGCCAGAGCTCCGAGGCCACGACCACCGCGACTTCTTCGGCTCCTGGTGCTAGCAGTGCGTTCGGTAATGTATGTTGTGTTGTCGTCGAATCCCATCTCAGGCTGGTTTCTGTATGAGAGCACGAAGTAGACCACCAGGAGTAAGAAAGCCCAGACGGCAAACAAAATGAACAACACCTTGGGCGAGCCGTATAGCGTCAATCCGAGTGGAATTTGCGCAATGCCAAGGAGGAGGACAACGCGGCCGATCCATTGGTGAAGCTGTACAGATTAGTTTAAATGAATGTCTTAACGCAATCTGAGGACTTACAATGAGCTTCAATGGCACCTTGAAGCGCTCCTTGCCTTTCTCGAGGCGATGGATGATAGAGCCTCCCAAGACCTGTACAACAACCAGAGTATACAGCGCTACACCAATGCCGTGATGTGGGTTGGTCAAAGACCTCTCAAGACCAACAGCCTGGAAGCCGAGTACGATGATCGCGGTCGCAAGAAGTAGCGTCATGATCTGGAGCCAGATATGTACCCGCAAGGCGAGCCTTGGGTTTCGGTGGTAGAACCGAGCCATAAAGATGGCTCCAGGCACGACGAAGAGGAAGGTGATGGCGGCAATGATACCGTGCGCTGTAATGAGAGGCTTGTATCCAGCCATATTGCGAAAGCGGTTGCCCATGCCTAAGAAGTCAGCAATACATCTCCAGCATTCCATCTCGTCTACTCACCATTGTAGCGCATGGTGTCGAAGTTGAGACCCACCAAGTTGGGCAGCAGGAAAGTGTTGCGCTCCGAGTCCCATGTTCCGTCGCCGACATACATCGAGTCGGACGAGTAGACGCTGCTTCCCGGAGGGGAGAGCCCTTGGTCCGACATGATGGCGGTTGTCCTCCTAGGTTGGTCTCCGGACAGGTCGAAGTAATGATGCAAAGTTGGATGTACACTTGTGGGATTCCGAAGTCCAAAGTAGTGATGATGCAGGGACTGGAACCAAACAACGCGCGATCGGAACGAGCAATGAACGCTGAAATGAAGGTCGTAAAGTCGTGAAGGCCGTAAGACTAGCGATAGTTTCCTCTGTTTGTCTTCCGGTGGCTGGTCGTGATATCGATGTTCGTTGGGTGCTGGACTTGGTGAACGAGCTCGTCCGACGTTGCGGACAGCTCTGTAGAGAACGTCAGTCGTGTCGCTGTTTCCTTGGTACTCCTGAACAGATGGAGAATCATGCAGTGTTCTCCTGCGCGCGCAAACGTAGTCGTGTTGCCTCAGAATTGGAGAGGCTGGACAGCGGGTAGCTGCACCACCTCACTAGCTTGGTGAGGAAGGACCCACCGAGTGTTTACTCCACTTGGCCCAGCAACCAGCGGGTTGATTCGCTCTAGGCGGTAAATCGCTCTGGAGGTGGCTGGTCACGCCCAATCATGATGCATCCATCTCTATATTCAGCTACGATGGTCCCTGCGACTCGTCTTCCCAGTTTCGAGTCCTGGACTGTGCTGCGCTGGCAATGAGGCGGACTCCAGATCTACGTCAGACCGCCGTTCCTGCTCGACAGCGCCCTCGTCACCACTAGCAGGATGCTCGACGTTCTAGCATCATGTCGTGCAATCTGCGACCGAGTTGCCATCGCGTGTGCAGTCTGTTGAAAAACTGAAAAACGGGTAAAAGGCAGAAATTCGAAATCATGAATGCCCAAAATTGGTGGTATCCCCGACCCGACGACTCCAGGCGCCTGTACTGTGTAACACTATGAAAAAACCAATGCCCAACGACCTCCGAGGCGATCTGCAGACCCACGCTCAACTCCCCACTTCCAGCATCTCCCGAAGCGCTTTCTCAGATGCTGTGAGCCATCGACCCTTCTCCTCGAGTTCATCACCGATACCGCCGCCTTCCTCTTTTCTTCGCCTCGCTTCCTTGGCTGCTGCAACTGTGCCTTGCTTCTGTGTCTCGAACGGCTTGAGCTCACGCTCCAGCTTCTCCAACTCTTTTGCTCGGTTCGGTAGAGAAGACTGTAGCTGTGCGATCTGTGCATTCAGCGCAGCCAGTTCTGCCTCTCGATCATTGAGCAGCCGCAGGGTTTCTGGCAGTGGCAGGCCAAGCTCAGGATTGCTCGACGTGGGCGTCTGATCTTTCTTCAACTGCGCAATGCTCGCTTCCAATCCTTCTATTTCTGCGGGCAAGCTCTCAAGTTGCTCTCGCCTCAGTTGCACTGCATCATATCGCAATGCAAGCTCCTTGCCCCTTTCCTCTAGCTGCCTCAATATCTCGGCGACCTCGCGTTTGCGTTCCTTCAAGCTCGCTTTCAATGCGAGAATCTCCTTCTCCTTCTCGACGTTCTCTGCGGCCTCAACAAGGCGCGGTGGGTCTTCGGTGAGGTTCCTCAGGAATTTCTCTTTCGTAACTTGCTCTACGTAAGAGAAGCGCAGCTTACTGAAAAGCTCCTGTTGTGACTGTCAATCTCACTCCCTGCTGATGTTACACTGCATACAGACCTTGTAATGCTTCAGGTCTGCCTCCAGGGATGCAGGGTGTGTGTCGAAGTTTTGGTCATCTTCATCAACTGAGGCGCCTGAATTGCGCTTGTTGGAAGACTGAAGGACATCCTTTGGCTTGAGGGGCTCGGTGATAGCGATGATTTTGAGCTCGTGTTCTTGTTCTAATTGTGCGAGAGCCGACGCTGATGTAGGCACAGCGGACACAGACTTGCGTGTAGCCACCATCCTAGGCGTGTGATGCTCTGATGCTTGTGTTGCTCGATGTGTGTATGGTGGAGGGGTGTTTGTTTTGGCCCGTGAACGCGCCTGCCTGTAAGGCTGAAAGCCGCGGCGATTACCAATTTGGTACTAGACCAGATTCTTCGATCATTGAGATCCGAACAATCGTCTCCTAGATACACGTTAACCATGTCATTCAATATTGATGACGACGAGTACGTCGCAAAGCTTCTTGCGCATGATGCCAAGAAGACGACCAAGACCTACGATCTGGTTGGTCTAGATGCCTTCAACCCCACGAGGTGCGTAGGAAGCCTCTGAATCCTGCTACTTTTACAAGTGGTTGCCAATGTACAGGAGCTCCTCTCCATGTCTACAGACTACAACTAACACAAGTTCAGATCAAGGGCTGGTGCTCCAAAACCTAACACGAACTTCCTGCGACACATCATCCGCCAGACCGACAGTCACAATGCTGCACTGTTGGCGAAGGAAGCGGAGGAGTCGAGCTCGCGACTCAGGCAAATGAATCGCGAAATGGATAAGGAGCGCACAGAGGCAGTGGACAGAGCAAAGAGGAGGATCGAGGGGCGCTTGAGTCCACCTGCAAGAGAAAGCGACTCGCAGAAACGACGTTCAGACCAGAGGAATGGCACCGACGAAGACAAAGACGATCGCCGAGACGACCAGAGAAGACGGCGTCGCGACGACCGTTCAGACTCGCAATCGAGAGGGCATAAGGGCAGAAGTAGAGACAGGCGCAGACACAAGAGGCGGCACGAGGACAGCGACGAAGGTCGAACGTCGCACAGGTCCAAAAGATCGAGGGACCATCGGAAAGACGATCGTCGAGGGCGCCACAACAGTGATGGAGACGACAAGAGATCTCACGATCGAAGTCGACAGAGGCGCAAGTCTTACTCTAGATCTCGGTCAAGATCAAGATCACCTCGCCGCAAGTCACACCGCGAACACGATAGGTCGCGCTCGCGCTCGCCTCAACTTTCGAAACACAGCCCAAAGACATCGCGACACAGCAGACGACGATCGAAGAGCCCAGCATCTGACTCGGACCCACTCGAAGCCATCGTTGGCCCTCTTCCACCTCCACCTCAATCAATTGTGCGCTCGCGCGGTCGAGGTGTCCTCAAAGGTAATTCGCTGGGCATCGAGTCTCGCTTCTCTACAAACTATGATCCATCCATGGACATGAAGCCAGGCTCAGATGTTGAAGATGACTGGAGCGAAGCACTCGAAGTCATGCGTGACCGAGAGCGTTGGAAGCAGCAAGGAGCAGATCGACTGCGTGCCGCAGGTTTCAAGGACAATCAAGTGAAGAAGTGGGAGAAAGGAGGGGATCCAATGGAAGAGGATGTGGTGTGGACAAAGAGAGGGCAGGGTAGGGAGTGGGATCGGGGCAAGGTCGTGGACGACGACGGAGACGTAGTGCTCAAAGCTGAGTGGGGAAGGTTGAAGTAGGTACTCGCTGTGGCGATGTGTATTCAGAACAACTACCGCACCCAGGAGCTTCCAAGCAGCCACCTAACAAAACGCAGTAGTAGACAGAAGCTAAAATAACTTTCTGTAAACATGGAGTAAACAGTACTTTAGGGAAACAGGAAAATAGGAGGAATTCAGAAGCTACCTAAGGATATCCTTCTACCTGATGAGCTTTCTGTTGGCTACATATATTATGCTATAGTTAAATTATTCAAGGTTACCAAGTGGGTGTTCGGTGGCTCCTGGGTGCGGTATGCACAAACCTTCTACAACTTCATACCTAGGACCTTGTGCACTCTTAGCGCTTGCCTAATACTTAAATCCAACATAATCTCTTCACTGCCACCCGGGATAGCATAAGCCCTGACATCCCTATATAGCCTTTCGACCTTCGCGCCCTGTCCACCACGACTGTAACTCAGCCCACCGAAGATCTGACTTGCTTCTCTCGCGCAGAACTCAAAAGTGGTAGTACTTTGCGCCTTCAAGCTGGCAATAGCTCCACCGAGCTTTAGCATGGCTTCTGTCTCACCCATAAGCTGGCACTGGTATACCAAGTTCTCAAGCCAGTTGTAGCTGGCCTCGATCTGGCGCGCCATATGTGCGAGCTTGAGACGGATGACTGGGTGATCAATGAGCTTCTTGCCAAAAGTCTTGCGCTTGTGCGCGTACTTGACGCTCTCCTCGTAGCAGACGCGGGCGAATCGGACAGACTGGATGACGATGCCGATGCGCTCGTGGTTGAAGTTGGTCATGACGACCTTGAAGCCCTGGTTCTCCTTACCGATCAAGTTCTCGACAGGTACCTTGACGTCCTCGAAGGTGATATAGGTGGTACCTGATGACCAGACACCCTGGCAGTCCATTCTGCGGGTTGATACACCGCCTGCTGCGCGCTCGATGAGCAGGACGGAGACACCGTTCATGCCCTTGTCCGAGGTGCGTACCGCGGTTGTGAAGTATTCGCACCAGACACCGTTGGTGATCCACTTCTTCTCGCCATTAACGATGTAGTGCTTGCCGTCCTCAGAGAGCTTCGCTTCGCAAGTCAATCCTGCGACGTCACTGCCAGCGTCGGGCTCGGTGATTGCGAGACAAATACGCTTCTCACCGCTGAGCAGACCAGGGCCAATGCGTTTGATGAGCTCTGGTTTAGCGAACTTGAAGACTGGAGGGGCTCCGATACCGTAGCCGCCGATGAGGTTCCAGACCAGACCTCCACTACCAGTACGAGACAACTCGTCTGTAAGGATCATCTCGTGAAAGTGGTCCCACTTCTCAGGCGGCACGCTTGCTACGCGTCTGTCGGTGTATTGTGATGGGTAGTGAATGCCGAGCAGACCGGCAAGGTAGCCGCGCTCGCCCATCTCCCTGTAGATCTCATCTGGGACCTTCTTCGCCTCGTCCCATTCTGTGACGTTGGGCATGATCTTGTCCTCCACCCATGCTCGTACTTCCTCGCGGAGAGCTACATGAGTGTCGTTGTAATATGGAGAGTGATACGTCTGATACCAGGACGGGTCGGCGTATGGGATGAGATCGCCAAAAGAGTCGAACGGCTCTGCCTCCTCTGCGGCAGCTTCGGTCGGCTGAGGTGCAATGGCGCCAGAGACGGCCTCAGGCTTGACTACCTCCTTCTTCTGTGGTGGCGGTGTCGCTGGAGGTGTGGGAGGTGCAGCCTTCGTATCTAGTGACCCAACCTGTAGCTGCTTCTGGTACTTCTTGAGAATACTCTCGTTGTGGTACTTCCAGAACTGCTTCGAGGCATCTTTGCCGGCGACACGGGTAAGGACTGGTCTTGATTAGCTACTCTGTCTTCTAGCTGCGGGGCTGTCTTAACATACTCTTCTTGCCTCCCGGGTGCTCATCTGCAAACTTGGTTAGATCGTAGACATCTTCATCGACAATGATGTACAGATCGTCTGCAGTCTTGTGCGCCGCGACATCGGCAGTAGAGAAACGCTTAGACATGTTGTTGAGAAGGGAGCTGTGAACGCTCAGGGGCTAACGGTATGGAACAAGAAGGAGACGTAGACACAAGACAAAGGAAGCCGCACGAGAGCAGTGGATCTATAAACGACCAGTGTTCGGCATCTTTCACATGCAACGCCAGCTCCACGCCAAGGAGTCTGGGGACGCACATGAAAGTAGCCGCATCTGGCGCATTCCGGGGTATTGCCCGTGATCTCGTGAGCGCAATGGGCGCACTTTCGTTGGCTGCGGCCTGCAGTGAGCGGCTGACCTGCTGCTTTGAGGTGAGACGTGGTTGACGTCAATGCGACAGAGAAGCCGAGGCACTGTGTTTTTGGACTGTTCACGGGCCAGCACCGCCGCGTTCACAAGCCAAATACTGACAATCAGCTGCTCTGGGATGCGTCGGAACTACGGAGCCGATATTGATGTCGTTCGTGTCGCGTTTGACATGTTGTGCGTTGTTGCTGGCATCCTCTTATGTCGCAGGTACAAGCATCAGTTCGAAAAACATCGGAGTTCTTCAGAAGCAACTTTTACGACATTTACGCGTTGAGAAGACCTCTGAAGATTACACTTAAATGTTCTGTTATGTCCGCTTTTTCCGCGAAAGAAGAGACATCTTGACGTGTTTCATCGAGCTGTTTTTGCGGTGTGCGTGCCAGCTGCTTAGAAATGATGAAGCTGCGTTCGTGGATTGGTGCGGAATGATCTCCTGCGGTTGTCGTCATGGCTCAGCAGCTAAATAAGGTAGATACGAGCGTTCTATCTTCACGTTCACTAAAACCACACATTCACCCACATCTTAGGTTTTGGTAGATATGCCGGGCGAAGTCAAGGTAAAGAAATCTTCGGAAATGACATCCCCAAGCGGTCCGCAAAGCGATGGCATGGAGCGTATCCCTGCCATCGTAGACATGTCAGATCAGATCTGTGGCACAGGTGGGTGTTGAAGGTCTCCCGGGCTTCCATTATCGCAACGCGCTGATTCCCATAGTAATGCTTGCGAAGCCTCATAGTGCCAGTGCTATCCACCACCATGGCGAAGAAGGTACGGTTCTTCACAAGCAAGCATCTTGTTCATGGCTAGATGGTGCCATGCGCTTTCAGTCATGTCAATTGGACAGCACGCTCATCCCAAGTGTAGATACGATCGTATATGCAGTTAGTGGTCGAGGAGCTATAGTCAGCGAGGACGGCAAGAAGAGACAAGACCTAAGTCCGGGTGACTTTGCCCTCATTCCATCATACGTACGCCAGACTTGTATCGACTTCATTCAGAACAGGTGCTCATATCAGCAGGCTAGGCATCAGGAAGTCAATGATGGTGACGAAGAAGTCAAATGGATTATTGTTCGCGGTGGTCGCAGCCCGATTGTGCACAATCTTGAAGGCTGGAGAGAGAGCTAGGATCCAGCGAGTGCAAGGCGTTGTTTTGGATTCCCGCCACGTGATCATTATACTTCCACTCTGCGCTCGCACTAGGCTCGCGCTAGAGTTTGCCCTTTCCCTATATAAACAGAGCCTTCCCCGCTCTTAGATAGAACATCTAATACATTCATCACTTTCTGTTTGACACAAGGGGCCTATTAAGTTATGAATCACCAATTCGACCAGAATCAACATGATACTCTTGTTTGTAATGGCCTTCGGCAACGATGGTTCTCCAACTACCCTGGTTTCAGCGTGACTTGAATCAGTCCACGGATTGTTGTCACGCTGGTGTGTACCCTAGCCAAAGATTCGATGCCACATCGTTTACTCTTCTCGCGATGCTGTCTCCTCTTAATGCGTTTCTGCACTTCAATCATCCTTTTGTGGAGAGTGGATGTTCTGTTGGAGGTGTAGTCGACCTCCTCCTCTTGCAGACCTCTTTCAGCCAAGAAGAACTGCAGATGAAGGGGGTGTCAGTTGGTATAAGCCTAGCGTTGCGATTGGCATCGTAGTAGAACTTGCCACGTCTGAGCATGCAAGTCTCTACTCCTACACTTTCCCGAAAGCTACAAACGGATCATCGTCCATTGTCGTCGACGTCTCCCATGCACTTTTGAGCTTCGAGGGGCTGAGATAGGAGCAGCGTCATTATGCCGGCGTGCTTGAACTGCTTTCAGATGGACACTGCGAGGGCTCAGGCACTTACAATAATGGGTAAATTCTAGCGCTTGACTGGACGATTTACTTTTGTGGGAGATTCAACCAGAAAGCCACAATCTCACGGGTCTTCGCCCAGAGCAATACTACCAACGCCAGCTGTAGTTGTGTTGCCGGACCTGCTCATCTTGGAGGAGTGTTCACTTTTGGTGAGACTGAAGTGATATCTCGTGTGGGCATCTCCTTTCTCTCGACCATGAAAGCCTTCCAGAACCTGGACGGTAAGATCTCCGAGGAAACCACCCTTCAGTCACTAATCCTGACTGCCCAAGCTCGGTGGAACCAATACACCTTCAACAAGATCCAGATATCGTGAGACAATCCCGAAGATCTTGAACTGTTACACCGCTCTTTGTATAGAATGTACCTCATCCCTTGAAACTGAACCGGAGAAAATCTAGGATGGAACAGTAACGGGCCTTACTACGATAATGTCTTCACTCTCTGGGACACCTATCCATGCCATACATCACTGTGTCAGATCGTTCAGTCCACTGCATATGAGGAGTTCATCCGCTCACTCATCGATATTTGGCGGCACGATGGCTTCTTGCCTAACGCACGATCCTCGGATTTTAACGGGCGTGTTCGGAATGGTTTAAACGCCGACAACGTGTCGTAGTTTTCAACTCTCAGCAACTTGGTACTAATCTCTACAATAGTGGGATTTCATAGGTCTTTGGCCGATGACTGGACAAATGACTTTCCGGATACTGAATCTTTCGACCGAGAATATGACAATCAGCCTTGGAGGCGACAAGATGCTTGTTATATCGACAAGTGGAGGTGACCGTATCAATGCTCCTTATGTGCAGAGCCTGAAGGTCAACGGTGAGCCATCGGACAAGTCATGGGTGACATGGGAGGACATTTTTGCCGAGGGAGGTACCCTGGACTTCGTACTTGGAGCAAACAAGACCGAGTGGTCGACAGGTAACTTACCGCCAAGTCCAGTGTCCAGAGAGATACCGTCTGTAGCGCAGTAGCGGGACAGGCTCAAAGCTGTACCTAGATACTGAGTAGGCGTGGGCAGAGCAGGCAGAGCAGGCGGCATTTGCGAAATCGTTGAGTTTGACTTGCTGCGTTCAGAACCGATAGCAGGACCGTGCGGTGGTATGGATATCGAAGAAATGGCTGAAACGGATGAAGCCCAGATCTCGAGGCCTCATCGTGACTGTCTGTTGATTCGACCGGAGCAATGTGCGCACTTTCCCCACCAAAATTGACGCCCCACACTCACCACCAGATAAACCGCTCACTTCCTCAGATGATGGATCGCATGAACACGACAATTGCTAGGCGCGATGCGTGAAGAGCTGCAGAATCCTAGTCTGCTCTAGACCGCCAACCGCCGCCTTAACGATGATCGTGTGCCATTCGCTGAATCGTCCCTTGGCTTTCGCCGCCCAGCCCTTCACGCGCGTTGCGCCACCAGGTATTCACCCCACCATGCCAGGAAACGCTCGCTTCTGCACCGCCCATAGTGCAGAGCGACCCCATCGAGACATACCACGAGGTCCCCTTGAGCTGTCACATGGTCTGTAGGCATCCTGAACAAAGCCCTTCCTAGTGTCCGCCGCCCTGCATACGTCCAACCGTGAGACACACTGCCAAATCGCAGGATCACGCTTTCACTTTCGGTCTGGGCTGATGCTGCGCCCTGGCCTGAGCCTCATCTTCTGACAGCTATTTGTTCCTCTCACCACCCCACAACTTTTCTGAGGGTCTGACACTTGCGATCACACTTAAAGCTGGGGTTCAACCTTCTCCACGCGACCCCACCTGTTCACCATGTCGACGACAATAGCGTCAGCTTCGTCAGCCGCAGCCTCTGCAACGGTCAGGCCACAAGCTCCACCTCAGGCTGGTGTCCTTGAAGGTGTCAATCCTGTGCATTTCGACGACAAGCACCCAATCATCCTCTTCATTGTGCAGGTAAGTTCGGATCTGGTTTGTGAACAGTTGCATTCGGACGCAATGCTGACTGTACGATTTACAGGCATCAATCATTATAATTTTCTGCCGTCTTGTTGGCTGGCCTCTTTCGAAACTTCGCCAGCCTCGAGTTATCTCTGAGATTATCGGCGGTATCCTCCTTGGTCCATCAGTTTTCGGCCGTATTCCAGGCTTCACAGAATCGATCTTTCCCGCGCAGTCTATGACAAACCTGAACCTAGTCGCCAATCTCGGTTTGACCTTGTTCTTGTTTATCATCGGGCTAGAAGTAGATCTTCGTTTTTTGCTCAGTAACTGGAAGATCGCCCTCAATGTCGGTGTCGTCAGCATGGTCATTCCCTTTGGCATGGGATGTGCCATTGCGGTTGGACTTTACAACGAATTCAAGGATGAGCCTGGGATGGTAGAGATTGACTTTGCCATCTTCATGCTTTTCATTGGTGTAGCCATGGCCATCACTGTAGGCTTTTCGATGTCGTTGATCTCAGCATCTTACTGATCGTGTACAGGCTTTCCCTGTGCTTTGTCGTATCCTTACCGAACTGAAGCTCCTAATGACCCCCGTGGGTGTCATCGTACTTTCGGCCGGAGTAGGTAATGACGTTGTAGGCTGGATTTTGCTCGCGCTCTGTGTCGCTCTTGTCAATGCAGGCACCGGTCTCACGGCTCTTTGGGTGCTGTTGACGTGTGTAGCCTACATGCTGTTCCTTGTCTACGCAGTCCGACCGGTGTTCGTTTGGGCGCTGCGTAGATCTGGAGCTTTGCAGGACGGTCCTACCCAGGGTATCATCGCACTCACGCTCATCATTGCCCTGGGCTCTGCCTTTTTCACAGGTATCATTGGAGTGCACCCTATTTTCGGGGCTTTTATGGCAGGTTTGATCTGCCCTCACGAGGGCGGATTCGCTATCAAGGTCGCCGAGAGGATCGAGGACTTGATCGGTGCTTTGTTTCTGCCTTTGTACTTCACTCTATCCGGCCTCAACACCGACATCGGTCTTCTTGACTCTGGCATCGTTTGGGGTTACGTTTTCGGCGTCATTGCTGTTGCCTTCTTTTCGAAATTCATCGGCGCCGCCCTTGCAGCACGAGGGTCAAAGATGCTCTGGCGCGAGTGCTTTGCTGTTGGTTCTTTGATGAGTTGCAAGGGTCTTGTCGAGCTGATTGTGCTGGTGAGTTTATCATCTTCATCGGGGGACCTAAGCTAACAGAGGCAGAACATTGGGTTGAATGCCAAGATCTTGAGCACGCGAACATTCACAATTTTTGTTGTCATGGCACTCGTCACCACATTTGCATCGTCTCCTCTAACGATGTACTTCTACCCACCCTGGTACCAGAAGAAGGTGGAGGCCTGGCGTCGTGGTGAGATTGACTGGGATACCGGCAAGGCCCTGGACAACACCGACAGCGTTCAGGATGGGATTCACTTCGACAAGCTGGCTGCTGAGAAGATTAAGCGGGTCACGGTGTACCTGCGTCTTGATAGCATGCCCAACTTGCTCGCTTTCACATCGTTGTTTGGGGGTTCTCAAAAGCCTGCGCCTAAGGTCCATCCTTCCATTGCCGCCAGCACAAGTAAAGAGACAAGCGAACCGTCTGTGGAAGAAGTTGCGGCCAGTCGACCAGTCGAGGCCTACGGTCTGCGCCTGCTCAACTTGACAGATCGTGGCTCATCCGTCATGCAGGTCTCCGAGATGGAGAGTTACACCGCCTACGATCCTGTGGTCAACACATTCCGCACCTTTGGTCGCCTGCACAATCTTGCCGTCAGCGGAGAAGCCCTCGTTGTTCCCGAGGCCTCGTTTGCCGACACTCTGGCCACACGCGCCTCGGATTCGAATCTGCTCTTACTTCCCTGGAGCGAAACGGGCGGTATGTCCGAGCAGGCCATCATCGAAGACAAGGGCACCAAGAACAAGCTGGCTGCATCGTCCTACACTGCCTTCGTCAATTCCACGATTGAGCAATCCACCACCTCTGTTGCTGTTCTCGTGAACAAGAACTTCGGCGGCAGCAAGAACAAAGACCGCACGACAAACCTCAAGCTTTCTCGCACATACAGCAGCGTCAGTCTGCACGCAGATCAGGCTGTCACAGCTCCTATTGCAGACCGCAGTCACCACATCTTCTTCGCCTTCTTCGGCGGTGCCGATGATCGTGCTGCTCTGCGCCTTGTGCTCCAGCTCGCAGAGAACGCTCAAATCACAGCCACACTCGTGTACTTCGATGTGCCAGATTTGTTCCTCGGCAGCTCGACTGCGTCGACATCCTCCTACACCTCGCCAAGCAAGGTAGGCGAGACCGTTATTACCACCACAGCATCTAGTACTCGTGAACAGGACGCAGCTTTCTTCGCATCGCTGCGCGCCTCGCTGCCAGCTGATCTGACGAACCGCGTCGTCTTTGAAACTGTAACTTCTCAACAGCCCATCAAGGATGTCATTGCACGCGCCAGCATCGAGGTTGGCCAGTCACCAAAGAACGCCGGCGATCTGATCGTATTGGGCAGGAACATCAGCAGGAACGACGCTCTGGGTGCAGAAAACGGCGACGAGATCAGGAGTGCTTCGAACGCATCAAGCACACTGGGGGTGTTAGCTGAGAAGGTATGGGAAGGCAAGCTCGGTGCTAGTGTGCTAGTCGTCAAGGCTGGTTCTTCGGCGAATTAGGTTAATGCAGGAAACTTGTGTTGGCGTTGGTGGCAATCACAAGATTGAACAATATCCTGCCCATGTGTTGGCGCATCGAGCATTTAGCAGTTGTTAAATACGTATGACCGATTTGAAGGTTGCCGTCTCTCCAGACCTCCGAAAGCTCTTAGCCAAGCCGAAGTATTGCCTGCACGAATCATCAGCCCGTAGACATGACTTTGCGAGCACCTGGAGCCAGGGGTGTAGTTGGTATGCTTTAGTCATGGCTCAAACCGCTAATTGTGCGAGAAAGATGTCTGCTGCTGTTTCGTTGGTGGTGGAACCCTTGTACGGTGAGCTACTCAGGCGATGCGGAGCGAGCAGCACTAGCGGTCGGTCAGCGCGTGCACGGATGAATTGTGCCGCTGCTTTCGAACCCCCCATACAGGCCGTATTTTGTTCATCCTTCGCGCTCCACGACATCGGACGCTCTTGCTGCCTGACTTCTTCGCTGAATTCACGCACAGCCTGCTGACCCTCCAAGCATTGAGCCTCCCCCACGTCGTTCCTCCGGTCCCGCCTACGCTGCGCTAGTCTACATCTCCACACGAGCGACTTCCTAAAGTTCCAACAGCCATGGTGTCACCCAAGAGCATTGCCTACTATGTCTTCCACCCCAATGAGTTGCGCTCGATTATCCAGTGGTAAGCAGACTCCCTGCGCGACCTGGACAGCGCAATCCAGGCGCCTTGCAAGGAACACCTGACATTGACACTTAATGCAGGAAGATCTGGCACAACCCCGTCCACGAGCGCAACGAAGCCCAGGACTCCGCAAACCTTAAGCGATGCTTCCACTTCCTCAACCTGACGAGCCGCAGTTTTGCGGCTGTCATCATGGAGCTGCACCCCGAGCTGCTTGTCCCCGTCACACTATTCTATCTCATCCTGCGCGGACTGGATACAGTGGAGGACGACATGACCATCCCCCTAGAGAAGAAGGAGCCTATACTCCGCAACTTCCAAGACATTCTGGAGAAGGACGGCTGGACGTTCACAGAGAACGGGCCCAACGAGAAGGACAGGCAGCTGCTGGTCGAGTTCAATGTGGTCATTGAGGAGTTCAAGCACATCAAGCCGGCGTACAGGGACATCATCAAGGACATCACTAAGCGCATGGGCAACGGTATGGCCGATTACGCAAACAACGCAGAGCACAACCTGGTTGGCGTCAACACGGTCAAGGACTACGAGCTGTACTGCCATTACGTCGCAGGTCTCGTTGGTGAGGGTCTGACACGTCTCTTCGTTGAAGCTGGTCTTGCCAACGCTGCGCTGCTGAAGAGGCCGGAGCTCATGGAGTCTATGGGTCAGTTCCTCCAGCAGGTCAACATCACCCGTGACATCAAGGAGGACATGGACGACAACCGACGATTCTGGCCTAAGGAGATCTGGTCCAAGCACGTCGATAAGTTCGAGGACCTTTTCGCGCCGGAGAACAAGCAGAAGGCACTGGACTGTAGTTCAGAGATGATCTACACGGCCTTGACGCGCGCTGACGACTGCTTGTACTACCTCGCAGGTCTGAGAGAGCAGAGTGTGTTCAATTTCTGCGCCATTCCTCAGACCATGGCTATTGCAACGTTGAATGCCTGCTTCCAGAACTACGACATCTTCCAGAAGGTCGTGAAGATCACCAAGGGCGAGGCTTGCCAGTTGATGGTCGAGTCGTCGCAGAATCTCCAGCTTGTCTGCGAGGTATTCAGGCGGTACGGCCGCAAGATCGCGAAGAAGAACAACCCGCACGACCCCAACTTCCTGAAGATCAGCATCACCATCGGAAGGGTAGGATCAATCCTTCTTTTGGTAGATTGCGCTAACTCCCGTACAGATAGAGCAGTTCATCGAGTCCATCTTCCCATCGCAGAAGCCGCCTGCGGACACCAAGTCGCCCGCCAGCGTCGAGGAAGCCGAGAAGGCGAAGAAACAGGCGTACGAGGACAAGTGGGATTTTATTTACATGACCACGGCTGTCGTCATGACGGTGCTGATCATCACAACTTCCATGGTAGGCAGTATGTTTTCCTTGCTGAGATGTACACTAACACTTTTCAGGTCTTTGTTGCCTACCTTGCTGGCGCGCGATTCGACATTGCGTACTACGAGATCAAGGATCAGGTGAGAGGGTTGATGGGCTGGGCAGAACCCAAAGTCATCGAGACAGTGAAGGTTGTGACCGAGAAGAGCGAGCTCTAAGCCGCTGAGAAATAGTAATCTTCAGGCCCATATGTATTATAATGGCAGCGACATACCTTTTCGTAGACGCAGGAATGTAGTCAAACCTAATGCATCTCGAATGACCATGTATCCTCTGCGCAACAATGAAGTATATATGCTACAGATTCCGAGACATTCATTGAGCACACGTGCCTGAACGCGGCCTACATGGTGTTTTGGCTTTGACGGTTTCACAAGAGGATGCTTGACTAGTGGCTTGGCATCTTTTTTCGCTTGAACAACGGCTGGGAGCCGCGAACGACGCAGCAGACACACACGCCAGCTGCAACTGCTTCACCACGCATACAACGCCTTCACCTCCTGCGGCAGACCAGGCAGCACACCTCCGCGACTACTCATTCCGAAGCATCGCCCGGCGCGACTTCGACGACCCCTCCTCCACCTCGATCCACCCACCCACAACCTCCGCATTCACATACGCTTCGTCTGCCACTCGCAGCACCACTCATAACCACCACTCCTCAACGACCTCCCCTACAATCACCATGGCTGACGTCGCCACCGCACCGAATCCCTCCCAGCAGGTCCCTCTGGACACCATTCCCATCTCACCCGTCGATGGCAACTCGACGTCTGAGAGTCAGGATAAATCCTCGACCAGCGCTACCACAGACGACAGCGCTGTCAAGACCGTCTTCCACGACCCCGAGAATTTCAACGTCAAGCACCCGCTCATGAACACATGGACCCTGTGGTTCACCAAACCCCCAAGCGGCAAGGTGCGTGGACACTTGTGGTGCGTGTCGACGACATACTAACAATTTATAGGGCGACAACTGGGCTGAGCTGCTCAAGGAGGTCATCTCGTTCGACTCGGTCGAGGAGTTCTGGGGCATCTACGTATGTGCTACAGAATTGCAAATTGACGCCAACAATGCTAACAGCATACGTAGAACAACATCACACCCACATCTGACTTGGCGCTGAAGTCCGACTACCACCTCTTCAAGAGGGGCGTTCGCCCTGAGTGGGAAGACTCCCAGAACAAGCACGGCGGCAAGTGGGCGTTCCAGTTCAAGGACAAGAAGGCCATCAACATCGATGCGCTCTGGCTCCACGTGATGCTCGCTGCTATTGGTGAGAACCTTGAGGACGAGGACGACAACGAGGTCATGGGTGTAGTTGTCAACGTTAGGCGAGGGTTCTACCGTATCGGTCTGTGGACCCGCTCCGTCGGCCGTGCAGCCGGCCCCAGGACAGCAGAGCAGGGCAAGGAGACACTCCAGAAGATTGGCAAGCGATTCAAGCAGGCTCTTCAGCTCAAGGAGAACGAGCCCGTCGAGTTCTCTGGTCACACGGACGCCGCGCACTCTGGCAGCACCCGTGCGAAGGCCAAGTTCACCGTCTAAGCATCAGCAATATGCGGAGACGACAGAATCCGATAATGTGGAGCAGAGTTTCGCCTTTGCGATTTCTCTCTTCAAAACGTGAAGCGCAGTCAGAGCTGGCTACGCCCAAGCGTAATTTACTACCCGGTTTACCCAAAAGCATTTCACGTATCGGTCATGATAACGGGATTGGGTTTCTAGCATGGCGTCTGCATGGGGCGGCGATCGGTCATCTTGGGGTCTGACATGATTTATGGTCATGACGAATGATGCAACTCAGGCGGTACGTGAGTTTGGGATCCAAGTTCGATAGATATGAGCTCTTTTATTTAACAAGTTTTGAAATGAGAGAGTACGAATATATCAATCAGAGTAGCGGGTACCAATCTAGTACAAAGGTGAAAACGTGACATGCGCAAAGAGCCCTAGCCGTGCGTTGCCGTGTTGCCGTCTGCCATGTGAAGCTGCGTCATTTTAGTGGCGGTGCAGGGCCACATTTTGCGAGTAGCGCCTGGCCAGCCATCTTCACACGGAGCCCAACAGCCAACGGCTCCCACCGACTTTCTGACTTCCCCTCCACACGTTTATTCTTTTGCAAAATGGTGCTAGAGACCGCATACTACGACGCGCTGGGCGTGCCGCCCACAGCGACCGAACTCGAAATCAAGAAGGCATACCGCAAACTTGCGATCAAGCTGCATCCCGGTAACCACGCGATTCTTGCATAGCAACAGCAACAGCAACGAGCACGCCTGACACGAGACAGACAAGAATCCCGGCGACGAGACCGCGCACGCAAAGTTCCAGGAGGTACGTCGACCGCCTACGACACGACCCACAAGCTGCATCTGCAACGTTGTGAGGATAGCGGGGCTCATATGACGATAGATTGGAGAAGCATACCAGGTCCTCAGCGACGACCAGCTGCGCGCGAACTATGACAAGTATGGCAAAGAGGGCGCAGTACCGCAGAGCGGATTTGGTATGTTGTACGCTCGAGATATGCTGCCTGCAATCTGTTAATAGTATGACAGAGGACCCCTCTGAGTTCTTCACCATGATTTTTGGTGGAGAGGCCTTCGTCGACTGGTATGAGGATATTGGAAAGCCACCGCTCTAAGTTCGGCAGACTGACACAGGCAGGATCGGTGAGATCTCGCTCATGAAGGACCTGACCAAGACCATGGAGATCTCCATGCGCGAGATGGAGGAGCAGGAGGCTGCTGAGGCCGAGGCTGCTCGCGCAGAAGCTGCCGCTGGTGGCTCTGCATCCACCGCTGCCGGTCAGACGACCGACACAACGCCTGCCGCCGATGCTGCGACCGCAGCCCCTGCTACCGAGCCCAGCGCTGGCGCCAAAGCAAAGGAGGCGGAAGCCGCTGCAGAGCGCGCCGCAGCCTCGGCCACCGACACGCCTCCGGCATATGCTGCACCACCACCCGCGTACGCTGAACCCGCCGCTGATGCCTCGACCGCCGCTCCTCCTGCTGCTGCTGCAGGCACATCGTCTGGCGCAAGCACACCAAAGCCCCGCGGTATCCCAATCCGCCCTGCGATCATGGACAAGACCGAGGAGGACGCACGCATGGAGGCAGCCAACATGACCGAGGCTGAGAAGGAGCTGCGCAACAAGGAGAAGAACAAGAAGGGTGGTCTCACAAAAGAGCAGCGCGAGGAGCTCGCGGCCTACGAGCTGGAGCGTAAGAAGATCCGCGACGAGCGCGTCACCAACCTCTCCAAGAAGCTCATCGAGCGCATCTCACTATGGACCGAGACAGACAAGGCTACAGACGTCACCAAGGCCTTCAAGGACAAGATCGCTCTTGAGATCGAGAATCTGAAGATGGAGTCCTTCGGCCTCGAAATTCTGCACGCGATCGGGGCAACATACCTCATGAAAGCCTCGTCTTTCCTGAAGTCGCAAAAGTTCCTTGGCATCTCTGGTTTCTTCTCCCGCATCAAGGACAAGGGCACCCTCGTCAAGGACACATGGAACACTATGAGTGCCGCCATTGACGCCCAACTCACTATGGAAGAGATGGCCAAGCTGGAAGAGCAGGGTGGTGAGGCCTGGACAGACGAGAAGAAGGCCGAGTACGAGAAGAAGGTCACGGGTAAGATCCTGGCCGCCGCGTGGCGTGGAAGCAAGTTCGAGATCCAAAGCGTGTTGAGGGACGTTTGCGACCAGGTGCTTAACGATAAGAAGATTAAGCTGGAGAAGCGTGTTGAGCGGGCGCATGCGCTGGTGATTATTGGAGAAATGTGCCAGAAGGTAAGCCAGGATAACACCCGCAATATTACCAGTACACGTCTAACGAAGGTACCAGGCCGAGCGCGATCCTGAAGAAGAGGGTGACTTCATGGCTTTCGAGCAGTTGATGGCCGAGGCTGCCGCGAAGAAGGAGAGCAAGCACGACAAGAAAGAGAAGCACAAGCACCACCACGATAAAAAAGAGAAGGAGAAGGAGAAGGCGACGGCGACGGCATAGTCTGTAAATTTTGTCGAGGTGTCCGAGTCTCCTGAGAGCTCCGAAGCATCCGACACTGTTGTGGGCTCTGACTGACGTCTTCGAGGCTTCTGAGGACTCTGAGTCTACACCCATGAGCTCTCAAGCTCCTGAGCCTCCTGCGAGCCCTGAAGCCCCTGAAGCCCCTGAAGCTTAAGGGTTTTCGAAGTTCCGGACACTCAGTATTCTCTCGAGAACTGTAAGCTCGCAAGAGTCGCCCTTTCGACTGCTTTTGGTTCGTATCTTCCTTTCTAGCTGCATACCTTCTTCGTGATATCCATAGATTCCATTCGAGACGGCCTGAATTGGAATAAGACCTCGCGTGGTCGAAGCATGTTTTACCCGCATGATGGAGTTGAATACATCTTTTGCTTTCATAATGATTGATGCAGTGAGCAAGACAAGATACAAGGTACCAAACAAATGCATTACTAACTACTCTCGGCCTCCTCCAATGGACCAAGTACAGAATCGAAACCAAAACGCTATGCAAAAGCTTGAGAGATCCTTCATATTAAGTGAGTGTGGGTGCAGCCGCCAAATCGATGACTAGTTGAAAAATTCGCATCCTTATCTTAACAACATTCGTAAATCATACATTACAATCCTCCACAAGAAGATGGCTCACCTGTCTACCACAGGCCAAACCACCTCCTCTCAGCACGGAACCCGTTACCGCCCTCCCACGGCCTCACCGTAGGACGCGGCTTCCACGGCCTGCGCGTAGCAGTCGGCTTTGTCTTGACGGGGTAAGGCTTAGGCTGGTAGCCCTGGTCACCGCCAACTGGGTAACCGTTGTTGACTGGGTAGCCATTGTTGCCGCCGTTATTGACTGGGTAGCCGTTGTTACCGCCGTTGTTGACTGGGTAGCCGTTGTTAACGGGGTATCCAGGCTGAGGCTGGGGCTGGGGCTTCTGGGGAAGCTTGGTAGGGTAGCTGGGCCTTGTGGTGGGACGAGGCTTCTGGCCGCCGTAGTTTGGCGGTGGCGGGTAGGGGCGCGGCTGCCAGTTAGGCGAGTCGACGTAAGGTGAGTCAACACCGTCGCCGGCCTCGGAGGGAGGACGGTTGGGGTACGGGTTGTAGAAGGGAACAAGGGTGGAGGAAGCACCAAGGATGGGATTGCCAGCGCCAGAATCACTCGGAACTGGTGTATCAGTGACGACAGGTGCCGATGCTGATGGAGTGGCGTCGGGGTTGGGGGCAACGATTCCAGAGTCACTCGGCAGAGGGGCTGAGATAGGTGCCGTATAATCGTTGGGGTTGGGTGCAACGACACCTGAGTCGCTGGGACTAACAGGAGTGGTGATGGGCTCAGAGGGAGTCAAGGGAGTGGTCTGGATAGAAGCAGCAGATCCGTTGTTTCCAGACTCAACCGGTGTGCTTGAGGTTGGGTTGGTCTGAATAGGAGCCGCGGAGCCATTGTCACCCGAGCCGACCGGTGTGGTAATAGGTAGAGACACACCTGGGGTGCTAGACTCGACAGCTACCGACACGACGCTAGATCCACCCGCTCCGGCAGACTCAACCGGCGCAGTGACTGGCGCAGTGACCGGAGCCGAGATGCTAGGAGTTGATGCTGGAATCGGAATTGAAACTGAGTCGGAGGGATTACTTCCGACTGCGAGAGCAGCTGAGTTGATGTAGACACTCATCAAGTTGGTAGCACCGCACTTCTGGGTATCATCACCGGAGCAAGGTGTAGTGCAGTCCGTGGCGGTACCATCCAAAGGTATGGCGTTGTGCTGGAGGACGTTACCACAGCGGCACTCACGACCGGACTCGATACCGAAGTATTTGTAAGGACCGCCGGCGGCGGTAGTACAGAAGGCCTGACAGCTCTCGAGGGTCAAGTTCGTTTGAGCATCCTGGGAGGGGCCATTGAGGAGAGGGACTCCATTACCGCCAGCGACATCTTCGTAGCAGCCCTGGTAGGCACCAAGAGGAGTATCGACGACGGTGGGAGCGCCACTAGGAGCCGGTGTTGATGAACTGACCGGGGTGCTGACAGGGTTTGACTGGATAGGGCCAGCAGAACCGACCGCAGGTATCGAGATTGGTGTTGTCAATGGAGTTGATACGGGCAGCGATGTGCCAGGTGTGGACCCAATAGGAGCGACAGAGCCGATGGGAGTGACAGAGCCAGCCACCGGAGTTGAGATAGGAAGTGATCCACCAGGTGTAGACTCGGGAATACCGACTGGCTCTGAGACTGGAGTTGAGGAAGCAGGAATTGAAACGGGGAGAGATGACCCAGAGATCACAACAGGGTTTGACTGAATAGGACCAGCAGAGCCGCCCACTGGAAGCGAAGCACCTGGAGTAGAGACAGCTGAGACTGAAACGGGGAGAGATGGCCCAGAGATCACGACTGAGTTCGACTGAATTGGGCTAGCAGAGCCTGCAGGCTCAGAGGCTGCGGGAGACGAGATCGGTGTTGACAGATCCTGAACCGAAACAGGTGCTGACAGATCTGGAATCGAGACAGGTATTGACAGACCTGGAATCGAGATCGGAGTGGTTGCAGGGACTGAGATTGGTACAGTGGGACCAGTTTCGACACCGCTGGGAATAGACACTGGTGCGCTCGACGTAGGGAGTGCTGGGACAGAAACTGGGAGCGACTCTGGCACTGAGGCTGGGATCGATGCAGGGACAGAGGCTGGGATCGATGCGCCGGGAACCGAGATGGGCTGCGACACACTAGGGTTGGAGACGTTCTACAAGCAAAGTTAGTCGTGCCCAATACTGTACCAGTTCGCATAGAGCCAAAGCGTTGAGAGTTCAACTTACATCAGGGATTGCGAGGTTGCGGAACAAACTCAGACGGTTATAGGCACCACCACACTCTTCAGCACCAGAAGTATTGTTGGCACAAGTGCTGTTACACTGTGCCTGGGGGAAGGCGAGCGGCGTATAGCGGAAGTTATTACCGCAGAGGCAGTCACGGCTGGACTCGACGGCGAAGTACTTATAGGTCGAGCAGAAGTCGCGGCAAGCCTCTTGGGTGAGGTTGGTCTGAACAGTAATCGCTGGGCCATCGAGGAGAGCACCGGAGTTCGCCGCAGAGGTGTCGATGTTCTGAACACAGCCAAGGTAGGTTCCGCCGACGGGGTTGGTCGTTCCGCCTGTCGCAGGGTTGGCCGCTCCGCCTGTTGCTGGAGACGAGGGGATCGTGGCGGGCGCGCTGGCAGAGACGCTCGCTGGAACGCTAGCCGGTTCGCTGGGCACACTGACAGGTACACTAAGCGCACCAATAGAGAGGCCGGAGACGCCAGCAGGGACGCCAGCAGGGACGCTCGCTGGGAAGCTAGGCACACTGACAGGAAGGCCAGAGGCGCCGGCAGGGAGGCCAGAGACGCCGGCAGTAGGCACACTGACAGGGAGGCCAGAGATGACAGCAGTAGGCTCACTGACAGGAAGGCCAGAGACACTGGCAGGGAGGCCAGAGATGACAGCAGTAGGCTCACTGACAGGAAGGCCAGAGGCGCCGGCAGGAAGGCCAGAGGCGCCGGCAGGAAGGCCAGAGGCGCCGGCAGGAAGGCCAGAGGCGCCGGTAAGAAGGCCAGAGGCGCCGGTAAGAAGGCCAGAGGCGCCGGTAAGAAGGCCAGAGGCGCCGGTAGGAAGGCCAGAGATGCCGGTAGGGAGGCCAGAGATGACAGCAGTAGGCACACTGACAGGAAGGCCAGAGACGCCGGCAGTAGGCACACTGACAGAGAGACCAGAGATGCCAGCAGTAGGCTCACTGACAGGAAGGCCAGAGGCGCCGGCAGGAAGGCCAGAGATGCCGGTAGGGAGGCCAGAGATGACAGCAGTAGGCTCACTGACAGGAAGGCCAGAGACGCCGGCAGTAGGCACACTGACAGGGAGGCCAGAGATGACAGCAGTAGGCTCACTGACAGGAAGGCCAGAGACACTGGCAGTAGGCACACTGACAGGGAGACCAGAGATGCCAGCAGTAGGCTCACTGACAGGAAGGCCAGAGACACTGGCAGGGAGGCCAGAGGCGCCAGTAGGGAGGCTGACAGGCAGGCCAGAGACGCTGGTAGGGAGGCCAGAGACGCCAACAGAGAGGTCAGAGACGCCGGCGGGGAGGCCAGAGATGACAGCAGTAGGCACACTGACAGGAAGGCCAGAGACGCCGGCAGTAGGCACACTGACAGGGAGACCAGAGATGCCAGCAGTAGGCTCACTGACAGGAAGGCCAGAGGCGCCGGTAGGAAGGCCAGAGATGCCGGTAGGGAGGCCAGAGATGACAGCAGTAGGCTCACTGACAGGAAGGCCAGAGGCGCCGGTAGGAAGGCCAGAGATGCCGGTAGGGAGGCCAGAGATGACAGCAGTAGGCTCACTGACAGGAAGGCCAGAGGCGCCGGCAGGAAGGCCAGAGGCGCCGGTAAGAAGGCCAGAGGCGCCGGTAAGAAGGCCAGAGGCGCCGGTAGGAAGGCCAGAGATGCCGGTAGGGAGGCCAGAGATGACAGCAGTAGGCTCACTGACAGGGAGGCCAGAGACACTGGTAGGGAGGCCAGAGATGACAGCAGTAGGCTCACTGACAGGAAGGCCAGAGGCGCCGGTAGGAAGGCCAGAGATGCCGGTAGGGAGGCCAGAGATGACAGCAGTAGGCTCACTGACAGGAAGGCCAGAGGCGCCGGCAGGAAGGCCAGAGGCGCCGGTAGGAAGGCCAGAGGCGCCGGTAGGAAGGCCAGAGGCGCCGGTAGGAAGGCCAGAGATGCCGGTAGGGAGGCCAGAGATGACAGCAGTAGGCTCACTGACAGGGAGGCCAGAGATGCCAGCAGTAGGCTCACTGACAGGGAGGCCAGAGGCGCCGGCAGGGAGGCCAGAGGCGCTGGTAGAGAGGCTGACAGGAAGGCCAGAGACGCTGGCAGGAAGGCTGACAGGGACGCTCGCTGAAATTGAAGCTGAGATGCTAGCTGGGATGCTGACATTCGGTTCCTATTTGCTTTATCAGCAAAGCTGCTCAAAGGCAGTGTACACCAATGCTCTGTGCTCAAATGCTCTGCGCTCTGCAAATGAAATGAGCGCTGTGTGTCAGTATAGCTGCTGATCAGTATGCTGTGGTTGGCATGATGTGGTTAGTACGCTATAGTTAGTATGTCAGTATGCTGTTGGTTATTAGACCTGTGGGTTAGTATTTAGTGCTGCTGTTAGTAAGCGCTGCATGCTCAGATATCTAGACATCTGGGCGAGAGTCAAAAGTGAGAGACAATGGCCAAATCCCATCTCAAACGAGCGATGAGAGTACCTGATCGATAACCGAAAGAGAGTCTAACCGAAAGACCTTATACGCCCTTGACTTTGCCATCACGATTGACTTTACCATCACGATTTGGCGCTGTTTGGAGAATGGAATGTATATGTCCTCACCTGGCAACGTTAATGGGTCGAATGGTGTGACCAAGCTTTGAGAAATGCATGGCACTGACCTTGTCGAATCATCAAGGCCCACGACCTTGCATCTCGTTCGCCAGATAAAGTAACGAGATCATCACACTGTTGGGTTTCTATACCATTCACGACATCTTTTCTCGGGCTTCAATGTCCGCGGCCCCATCTGCGCAAAAAAATCCAACGTTACACAGAACATAAACCAACTGAACCTCGCACAGGGAGACACATCGTCTACACATAGGGCTCGTTTTTCACTTGTTAGATGTCCAAACGCAAGCTCGAAGACGACAAGAAGAGGATTTTATGAAAATACAACGTCTGCCCAAGGAGATTTGGTTACATTATTGCGGAAGGAAAAATTAGAAACAATAGCATAGACAGCGTTACCTTGCTTCGTGGCTCCGAGGAGCAGACGACTCGTTAGAACGTCAAATTGGGCTTGTTTGCCCTCCAGTACAAGTTATGCTTGCAGTACTGCAGCGCAGGCCCAGACTATCGGAGCTGTTGCCCATCCAGATTGCGTAGTCGCCATCTATTGAAGGTATCACCCAGTTCTGTGAGGCTGTGTCCCACACGCTCAAGTCCTTCCGTGTCACTCGCAGACTGAGCGTTTGGCTTGCACCGGGTTGCAGCGCACTGGTCTTCTCGAAATCGCGCAATTGAATGACAGGAGTATCTGCCGAAATGTCCTGCGGGAACTGAACGTAAAGTTGCGCAACCGCTTTACCAGGTCTTGACCCAGTGTTGGTGATGGTCACTGACACGTTGTATGCGGTGTCAAAAAGTGCCGGGTTACCTCCCTAGATACCAGTCAGCAGGTTGCACGTGTATTTCGTGCATGAACATTCTTACCTGTGCACCACCAGCTGCAGGGCCTGCCGTTTGCACATTCGAGTATCCTGCAGGGTACGGGTATTTAGTTGTAGAATTGGCTGCTTTCGCAGCGTCATCCGCATCTTTCTTCTCAAGCCATGAATAGAGGTACCGCCATATGCGGTTGAAGTTCTCTGGCCAGTAGACTTCGGATGCAGGCGGAATGGCGGTCGAGTAGACTGGTGTTGTACCCTTCGCCGGGCGAGTTGGTGGCACAGCAGTTAACTGCGTCACCACGCTGATGGAAGCATCCGAGAACGAGAACGAGGTGTAACTCAGTCCATATCCGAAAGCGTACCTGGGAGTGATCCTTTCTCTGTTGAAATGCCTGTAGTCAATGTAAAGACCCTCTGTATGGGTATCCTGCGGCTGGCCGAGTTGGTAGCCGACCAGGTTGACAGAGGCAGGATAGTTATTCTCGGATGTCGGCACTGTGTATGGGAGGTGTCCTGAAGGTGAGACGTCGCCGTAAAGAATTTCCATTAGTGACTTGCCGGCTTCTTGTCCTGGGAGATGAGCGAAAACTACAGCCTTGACTGAAGGCAGATCGTGCCATGACTCCATAATAACGGGACCGACTGTGTGCACGACCACGACAACGCTGGAGTACTTTGCGGCCACATCCTGGATAAGCTTATCACCATTGTGCCAAAGGTTCAAATTCGCAGACGTGCGGTCTCCAGGATTGCCTTCGACGGTGATGTAATTCTCTCCTGAGTCGGCCGTTACGAAGACGATGGCTGTGTCATTGGGACTTGGATTCGAATTGGAAGGAAATGAGTCGGTGTTAAAGAACTTGTAGTTCGATCCTCGGGATTTGAAGCCATCGATAGGTGAGTCCATGTATGGGTATCGCGCAGAACCACTGCCCCATCCCTACAAGAATCAGTATATCTATTCCCTTTAACCCGTAAAGCAACATATATTGTACTCACCATACCAAGTGTGCCCTTGTTGCAGCCTTGATCAGCACAAGAATTGATGCCGTCCGGGTTCTTCTCTGCGTCTGTACCGAAAATCTTGAGGCTTGCGTTACGGATTAGTGGTAGAACGTTGTCCTGGTTCTTGAGCAATGTGATGGCATCTCTGGCGACTTCTCTTGCAACTTCTGCATGGTTGCCCTGAACATCGACAAATTCATTGACGACGCCCCTCGGAGAGAACAGCGCTCCTGGGTAGAGAGGACCTTCTGCATCTTGAGTATTGGCATCGAAGTTAGGGCGAGGGTAGTTCTGATCTTGTCCCATCTGGAAATACGCAGCAAGGATACGTGTGACAGCATCGTTCAAACGATCAACCGGTACTGACCCGTTCAGTACTGCGCGACTGTAGTCATACATCCAATAAGAGTTTCCAAGCAGTGGAATCTCGTTTCTGTCACCAGGCATAGACATATCTAGTCCAGCAAGCGCAGATGGTACGCCAGAGATCTGCGCTAGCCAGTCTGACATGACGAAACCTTGGAAGCCAAGTTCATCTTTCAGGAGGCCGTTCATCAAGTAGCTGTTTTGCGCTGCAGCTGATCCATTGATCTATAGTTGTCAGCAAGACCCATCTTATATGATTTGATCGACTTACGGCATTGTACGAGATCATGCAAGAGCCAACACCAGAACGGACGCCTTCGGCAAAAGGCCACAGGTACAGCTCGTGCATCGTTCGATCATCCAGATTGGAGGAAATGCCGGGCTTGACTAGGTTGTACATTCTGTACATTTCTTGCTCGTTGGCGATCAGGTGTTTGATGGTCGCAATGACTCCAACGCTTTGCACTCCCTCAATCGTCAAGGCACCGCCGAACGCTTGAAGGACGGGGTCTGAGCCAAAACCTTCCCAGTCTATGTTACGGAATTAGCAACTTATTTGCGATGAATGGATTGGTGCATACTTCTTCCGCCTCGAGGTTTGCGCCCTAAAGCACCCACACTCGGGCCTAGGTAGATGTTGACGCCTTTGCCTCGGAATTCTTCACCAATCGCCACACCCCGGCGACGCATCAAGTCTTTGTCCCATGTAGCGCCTACAGTGATCTACATCAAGTCAGTGAAAATTATCCGGGCAGCTTTGGGGGTCTTATATACTCCTGCTGGAAAAGCTGTGTTGTGGTCGGTGTTCCTATGTGAAGTCTCAGCAATAGCCGATAACGTGTAACAGGATGATGAATTTACCGAACACCAAGCGGCCCATCTTGCAAGCAGAGCTGTGGAATTCCGACTCTTAGGGCACTACCGGTATTGCCAACACACCTTCCCATAAAAATACCGGTGCCTGCAGTGATGTTCGTCTTCTCGGCGAGTGTCATATTGGCTACAAGCAACGAAGCCTTGCGGTAACTTTCGCTCCACTCTGACACCCATCCTCCATGAGGCGCTGATTTTGATTAGCATGTCGGTACCGAAACTTCGATTGGCGAACATGTTCTCGCTTACTCGGGTAATAGGGAGGAGCAACGTAGCCAGGCGGCACTGAATCACGCCTGTCCAGCGCTGCGCTCGCCGCAAATGATGACAAAGACAAGAGAATGGCCGACCGCATGTCGAGAGGAAACGTCGTAGATACGGAGACGTCTATAGGAGTCCTGCGAGCAACTGCAAAGGATGCGAATGAACTTGTACCTTTTCTATCTTCAGGCAAACAGCTACACCCCAGACAATCAAGATCGCAGTATCCACTCTTACCCCTTCAAGCAATGGCAATAGTCATGTCACTTGTAGATTCCCCAGGTTATGATGTGCAACAGGACGGCGACGGAGATGTTTACAGTCATACTGCCGAAGGATAAAGTGCACTCTCCAAAATGAGCAGGTGCAGGGGTTGATTTGGGTCATGCGGCAACAGTTGCCAACCAACAAGAATTCGGGACAGCTCATAGCTGCCTGTCTTTACGATAACTCCGTATTGTCCCAGGATCCGTATTCGGATCTTGGAAGTATAGGCGCCTTTTCCATAGCTGAGCGATAGTCGCTCGCGCAGCGATCCATGGCTTGCACATGCATGTGATAGACTGGTAGCGATTGAGCCTGCGCAGAAACGACACAAATGTAGTACGACTCCAGTGAACAGAAAGAATGCTGTGGTATCGACGCGACCTTTTCGGCCAGGTTCTGAAACGACACGGAGGAGTGCGGTAGCTGGAGAGAAGATCCTGATCAAAGAATATCCACAGCGGCACCTCGACCCCGGCTATACTAGCGCGCATCTCCTTTTTTACAACCATGTCACCTGTTCGGGACGAACAATAAACCAGGGATAATATTGAAGAATAGCTGCACTTGGTGAACGCTTCACACTTCCGTCTTTGGGTTTGCTGACTTTCTTCAACTCGAGCACTTTTACATATTTCGCTGATAACTAAGCGTGATGACGTCACGAATCGTCTTTGATACCATTGGATTGCAACCTGAACTGACAGCAGAGTCTAGGCAGTATCCTTCGTTCCGGAGGTATCAATTGTCCTACTCGAAGCCAATAACGCAATCTTCCGCAACTACAACATGTCTCGTTCAAGCTATACAGCGTTCCAAAGACACCTGCAGTTCTTTTCAACGCCCACAAACCCACCGAGGCTCACCTTCGTGTCCGCACTGAAAGGCGCATGTGCCCTGGGTCTTGACTTTCCAGTCTCGGTCATCCTCAGCCTCGGTCTCAAACTGCTATACACGCCATTCAGCTTCAGTGGCATCAATATTACCGACATTCCCCGGTCCTCACATCGCAGCCAGCTAAGCAAAGCCACGCTACCCCCGGCCAAGAAGGAGTTTACATGCTCTGAGCTCCTGAGACTCCTTGAACAAGAGCGCAAGCCAGGACTCTTGAAACATAAGATTGATCAAGGACATATCGTTGGTTTTTTCAGCATGGCAGCAAATACACGCACGCACACTGTTAGCAGAGACGACGTTGAGCGCTTTCAGCATGGTGAATGGGAAGACATGGTTATGGAAAGGAGACGTAACTCAGACGAGATTCTGCCGCTGTGGAGAGGCGGGCCGATATGGGTAGGGGGTCACAGCTGGGCTGTAGAGAAACTGCTTGGCGTTAAGGTGTATAAGTCGAAGAATGACTAAGGGAGGAGGTACTCCATATTCTTGATGCGAAAAAGATTCGGTTTCAGTGTAATCTTAGCGATATTGGAGAATCGCAATGTACGTGTACAACAGATACAAAACGTTGCATTTGACTAGAATGACTTGAGGTGTGGCTGAGCGTTGAAGCGGAAGGCGTGGCCCCACATGAACGCGGACGCGTCGCGCGCCTTCCCCAGAACTTTGGAAAGCGCGTCTCTGACCTCGATCATTCGCCTCACCACACTCACTTGCAATACCTGAGGCAATGGTCCGCGGAGTTGAAGGAAACGAAATGTCGACGCCTCGCCCCTCACAAAAGAAGCAGCCGCCATCAAGCTCACAGTCGGCGAAGGGTCAGAAATCCATCCTCGGCTTCTTCCAGAAGAAGTCGAGCAACTCACCCAGTCCGGCACCGTCCCAACCGACACCAGCAAAACAGACGCCAACACCCACACTGACAAAGAAGTCGTTTTCCCGCCCACCTCCAGCACTCACGCCAGTTGCCAGCAGCGATGCACCTGAGCCCTCGAGTCCAATTTGTCAGGAAGAGGAAGATACTCCGGTAGCCATAGGAAGAAATAAGGAGAACGGTCTGCCCTCACGCGTCTCTACGCCACGTACAAATACTGATCGTGTTGCGTTAGAGGTTGCAGGTGTTGCTCTCAGCAGCCCGTCACGCAAGGTACGCCAGCCGAACATACTTCAAGTCGACTATCAGCTGACAATGTGCAGGCCAGGAAAGCTGTCAACTACGCCGAGTCTGACGAGGACGAGGATGATGTTTTGGGTCCAATAGCAAACAACTCGAGAGCGAGGGTTACAAAGCGGCGAAGGGTGAGCGTTGAGGACGACTCGGATGATGAATTCGGCTTGGACGCTGCAACACAGGCCGCTATGGTCGAAGATGGTATGGCCAGGAGGTGCAATTCTGCACTATCTAAGTACCTCCGGGTCTAGTGCTAACTTGTACTCAGACATCGACGACTTCATTGACCCAGACGACTCCGACGAAGAGGTTGTCTCGAAAAAACGCAAGCGACCAACATTCTCGAAGCCTAGCACGAAAGCCGAACCTGCGTCCTTGCCGCCACAAGTGCAAGTCTACAAGGACGAAGACGAAGATGTAGACGCAGCTATGACTGGAACTTCGACGGCACAGCAATGGGTCTATGACCCTGAGAATCCTATGCAACCAAAGGCTCGACCAGCGACCCAGGACAAAAAGAAAGTGCCCAAGCTCAAGGAGAGACCATCTGCGTCAGAACCCGAGAAGCGGTACACATGGCTCGCGAACATGCTGGACGCCGATCGAAACCCACCAGACCACCCTGACTACGATCCTCGCACTTTATACATCCCACCAGTCGCCTGGGACAAGTTCTCGCCATTTGAGAAGCAGTACTGGGAAATCAAGTGCAAGTTCTGGGACTCGATAGTCTTCTTCAAGAAGGGCAAGTTCTACGAGCTCTACGAGAAGGACGCATCAGTGGGTCACCAGCTATTCGATCTCAAGCTAACTGATCGAGTCAATATGAGGATGGTCGGTGTACCGGAAGCCTCACTAGATATGTGGGCCTCTCAGTTCGTAGCCAAGGGCTACAAGGTCGCTCGCGTGGACCAGATGGAGTCAGCTCTGGCCAAGGAGATGCGCGAACGCGATGGAGACATCAAGAAGACCGCGGTGGCCAAGAAAGCTGACAAAGTCATTCGACGAGAGTTAGCCTCTGTCCTCACATCTGGCACTCTTGTAGACACCGGCATGCTTCAAAACGAAATGTCGACCTACTGTATGGCCGCGAAGGAGATTGACCGCGACGGTCTCCCTGCCTTCGGTGTTGCCTTCGTCGATACCGCGACCGCTCAATTCCAGCTGTGCGAGTTTACTGATGATGTAGACATGACCAAGTTCGAAACTTTGATTGCGCAGATGCGACCTGGCGAGCTGCTTATCGAAAAGTCTTGCATCTCAGCAAAAGCTTTACGAATTCTCAAGAATAACACTCCACCAACAACACTCTGGAACTTGCTGAAGCCGATCAAGGAATTTTGGTCTGCAGACATAACCATGCGCGAGATCGAAGTCAACAAATACTTTCAGTCACCGACAGAAGACGACATTGAAGCTTGGCCGCCTGTACTTCGCGAAGCACGAAAGCAAGAGCTGGTCATGTCAGCCTTTGGTGCCCTTCTGCAGTATCTGCGTACGCTGAAGATCGAGCGTGATCTCGTAACATTGGGCAACTTCCAATGGTACGACCCCATCCGCAAAGCCACAAGCTTGGTACTCGATGGACAGAGCTTGATCAATCTTGAGATCTTCGCAAACAACTTCGACGGTTCAGGAGAGGGTACGTTGTTCGCTATGCTGAATCGATGCATCACACCGTTTGGCAAGCGACTACTACGTCAATGGGTATGTCATCCTCTTGCAGACGCACAAAAGATCAATGCTCGTCTCGATGCTGTCGATGCACTCAACGCCGATTCCACCATTATGGACAATTTCAGTTCTTCGCTCAGTAAGCTGCCTGACCTTGAGCGCCTTATCTCGCGTGTTCATGCTGGTCGATGTAAAGCACAAGACTTTCTGAAGGTACTCGAAGGCTTCGAGCAGATTGAATACACAATCAGTCTGCTCAAGCAATTTGGTGATGGCGAAGGTGTCATTGGCCAGCTGATTGCGTCGATGCCTGACCTTGCTGGTGCTTTGGAGCATTGGAAGACAGCATTCGACCGCAAGCACGCAAAAGAAGAAGGTATCATGGTGCCGGCGCCTGGGGTTGAAGAAGACTACGATGAAAGTCAGAAGGTCATTGACGAATGCCTTACCGATCTTGAGACGTTATTGAAGAAGGTTCGCAAGGATCTCGGCAACAATTCGATCTGTTACCGCGACAATGGCAAGGAGATCTACCAGCTCGAAGTACCGAAGAAGACCAAGGTTCCCGGCACCTGGGACCAGATGTCGGCTACCGCGAAGGTTACAAGATACTACTCGCCTGAGCTTCGCAAGCTTGTGCGGGCTTTGCAAGAGGCCACAGAGACGCACAGTCAGATCACCAAAGAGGTTGCTACACGCTTCTGTGCAAAGTTCGACGAGGAGTACGCAACATGGCTCGCTGCCGTCAAGATCGTTGCGCAGCTGGACTGCTTGATCAGCCTGGCTAAAGCGTCAGCTTCTTTAGGCGAACCTAGCTGCAGGCCAATATTCACAGAAGACAAGCGTTCGGTGGTCGAATTCGAGGAGCTGCGCCACCCATGCATGCTGAACACCGTCGACGACTTCATTCCTAACGACATCCGCCTGGGTGGAGAATCGCCGAACATCAGTCTGCTGACCGGTGCTAACGCTGCGGGTAAATCGACCATTCTGAGAATGACGTGTATTGCGGTCATCCTTGCTCAGGTTGGATGCTACTTACCGTGCACATCGGCAAAGCTAACTCCTGTCGACCGCATCATGTCGCGTCTTGGTGCCAATGATAACATCTTCGCAGCTCAGTCGACCTTCTTTGTTGAGCTGGCAGAAACACAGAAGATCCTCTCAGAGGCAACACCCCGATCACTCGTCATTCTTGATGAGCTCGGCCGTGGCACGTCTTCTTATGATGGTGTCGCAGTCGCGCAGGCTGTTCTGCATGATATCAGCACGCGCGTCGGCTGTGTGGGCTTCTTCGCTACACACTACCGCTCACTGGCAAAGGAGTTTGAGGCACACCCTGAGGTCGTTAACAAGCGCATGCGTATCCACGTCGACGGTGACTCGAAGTCGATCACATTCTTATACAAGCTCGAAGAAGGTGTCGCCGAGGGCAGTTTTGGCATGCATTGCGCTGCCATGTGTGGCATCCCCAACAAGATCATCGAGAGTGCTGAGAAAGCCGCCTACGAATGGGAGCACACCTCCAGACTTGGTGAGCGTATGGAGATCAACAAAGACGATGGTGGTGTATATGTGCCTCTCGGCATTCAGAGTGATGTTGCCTGGGCATTGCGCGAGGGCCTCGAGGGTGTTGGTGACCGCACGCTCGACGTGCTGCTTGAGGCCATCACTGCCTTGTAGGTTGCGTGCACCAGACGCTGTACGATTAGTAGCGTTAACAGCTTTTCTCTCGCACTACCCGGGGATCTCATAGAGGCCACTTTGTGTTTATATCTATCATGTCATATTGGGTCATATCTCTACTTAGCATCGTTGTAGTACTGTCCAAATGATAAGAACGGAGTCAGATCTGCAGGAATTTTGATTGCCACAGAATAATGAAGCAAGAGCTACTGGAACGTGTATCACCTTCGAGCATGGTGTGTGATTGACCAGCAAGATGTACTTGAGATTATAGCTGTTTGTGATCTGTCCTTTGCCAAACGTGATTGTGTGAGTGTGTCATCTGTGTGTAAGTAGCACATACGTATACGGACTTGTCTAGTGGTAAGATGCTCGCTCAGCGCTTAACTACGTAGGCCGCTGGTTGATTATGACCCCTCCCGTTGTGTGATGATTATCTCTCGAATGCGAGATACGTCCATTTGAATCGGCTCGGGTCCATTGCTTTTTGCTGCGCTACCTCAGCGGATGGCCAACAAGAAGGGGTGACATTTAATCTGTGGTTGTATTGGTGGCGCAGCTGCCAGTGTGAATGGACGTCCTGAACTAATGTGCTTATCATGAATTTATCTCTTGTCTAGGAAGGAACGACCGATGACGTACCGCTGTATTTGCTCTTCCTGGGTTAGGAAGACATTGATACGAAGAAGGTATACAAGGCTTTTTCTTTTTTGGCTTTTGTGGCAGCGACCTACCAAACTTAGCATTCTGTCTAGAATCTCGGCAATCAGCGTCAGTTACACGCCGTTGAAAGATCATCACGAAGCAAGCCACTTTGTAATACGATCTGATAGCACAGTGGGAAAGTCGGGGCAGCATCCAAGTCGGCAATAGCACCACATACGGGTATCTCCATGTCGATGATCATAAAATTGTAGATGCTACTCTCATCATGCAGCGACATTGGCCATCCTTGCTATTCTCTAGAAGACGTAACGGAAGTTAGGATTCTCGCGGTCCGTCAGATCATCGAAGCCGTGAGCAGTGTTGGTCTCCTTTCCAAACTCGCGGTCCTTCTTGTTGTTGCGGTGTACCAAGTTCCACCTCAAGAACAGAATAACGACGACCAAGACACTGTAGCAGCCCAAGTGGATGGACAGAGCCTTGACGTAGCGTGGCGCATCGCCATCGAAGAAGATTTGAGGACCCGTGGCGTTTCCAGCGCACCACGCGAGGAAGTTCATGGTGATGCACACAGACTTCTTGGTCTGTCCGCCGACGTTTCGTGTCAACATCGACATGCCGAGACCTTGCGCGGCCCAGAAGGTGAAGATGATCCAGTAGGAGATCAGGAGACCGGCGCGGGTGGCGTGATTGGTGTTCTTGACGGTCATGATTACAATTGTGCCGACAAAGGATCTGGAGAGCATTAATTGTTAGTGTTTTTGAGACGAGTGTGGAACGACTTACGGAATCATAAAGACAAGCATGGTGTACAAGTTCTGGTTGAATTTCTTGGTCATCCAGGCAGAAGTCATCAGCGTGAAGATAATGACAGCACCGAGAACCATGGCGAGCAGCTGAGTCTCAAGAACCGAGAAGCTGAGACCCTTGATAATGATGTTGTAGAAAGCGCCGAGACCGGATGTAGGCAGCGTGGTGCAAATCTGGATCAACATGTAGCAGTAGGTTTGGGGGTCTCTTAGGGCCTCCTTGAGTTGGTAGGCACGGAAGACCTTGTTCTGGAGACCGGTCTGATTGGATCGGACACGCTCAACCATGAGCTTCTTATCCTCCTCGGAGAAGCACTTAGCGCGCATGGGAGAATCGGGGAGCCAGTAGAGGACAAAGATGCCCCAAAGGAAAGAGAAGGAACCGTAGGTGATAAAAATTGCCTGCCACGACCTAATCTTCGCGGTTCCTCCAGTTCCCAATGATGGGTGCTGAATCTGAGAGAAGGCGTAGGCGAGCAGACCACCGACCATCTGCTGAGCACCGTTCATCATGTACCAGTAGGTAACGACCTGGGCTTGTTCTGAGCGCTTGTACCAAATGGAGCTCATGATGAGGAAAGTCGGTTGGCAAACGGCCTCGAAAATACCGAGAAGTGTGCGGATCGAGACAAGAGCGGGGAATGTAAAGCAGACAGAGTGCAAGCACAGGACTGTGGACCAAAGCATGATGTTGATTCCGAGGAATTTGGCGACGGGGACTCGCTGAATGGTCCAATTGATGGGGTATTCGACCACCAAGATGGCGAGGTAGATACAGGTTGTTAACCATGCGAACTGTAAATCGATCAGCTGACGCCTCTCGAGATAAACGTTTCACTGAGAACTTACGTTCTTGTTCTGTTCGAGTCCGGGGACGTCAGCACGAATGCCCATGATGGAAGCAAAGGACATCGTGCCCTTGTCGAGCGCTTGCAGAAAGTATGTGAAGACCATGATCGGCAGGACACGCCTGTCGATCAACTTCTTCAGACGGTCATCCTCCTCTTGAGAGAGGGCAACACCAGAAGCATCGGCATACTTGGCGACTTCCTGGTCGACACGCTCGTAGTTGGCGTGATCGCCCTTCTCGTCAGCAGCGGAGAGCGTGCGCTCAACCTGAGTAATGTCCTTTTTATCGTCGTGGGTGGCCATAGTGACTGCCTCCCAGGGTGTTGGCAATGTTAGAACGGACTCGAGTGAGGTAAGAAATGAAAGACCTCAGACTCGGATGAGCTGCAGATTGTGGAGACCCCAACCTTGATATTTCTACCCTGTCTCAGTTGTTCCGTCCGTGTGTTGCATCCCCAGGTGCCCCGGCTTCTTTACCCCATGCGGGCGGGCTACTCCGCAAAACCAGCGTCCCAACACGACGTCCACCATTCATCAACGAAGTCTATCCCAGTACGGCTTACTGTAGGATTCAGAATGTCCATGACCAACCCTGAATCGCTAGTTCCCCAGCTTCGGCGCCCCGGATGTCATGTTGGCCATACGGAGTGTGGAATGCGGGGTCTTGTCGCTGCAGGATCAAGCAGTGTGGTTGTGCCACTTTCTTGGCTCATTAGCTACGCCGGTAAAAAGACGGTACAATGTCGTCCGAGGCGCGCTTCTGACGGGTCGCATGCGCATGTAACGATGTTACCTCGTGAGATCATCAGGCGAAGTCACCCAAGGAGGATGCCACGGCTGGTGGAAATATTTCACCGTGATGCCGAGCTCGTGTCGATGGCTTCTGTCATGGTTCAGGACGGTAAGCTTCCCCATTCTGTCGTCTCCGCCTTTCATTGCAGCTGCCCGTCTCAAGTCTCTTTTGGCGAACTAAGCGATTAGCAGGGCGTCGTATCGGTGCAACAGCCTGAAAGATTCGGTGCATTGCAGTGCGAGGATGGAGCCACTTCCTACTTCTGCGAATGGCGGTGGGTTTGATGCGTTCCTTGGTGTTGAGGGTACCTAAAGTCGCAGGGAAAGTGAGAGCCCCACGAACTTTGAGACTCCACACTTCCACAGCGTCTCCACGTGGAGACAAGCACCCTCGTCGGCTCCATCGGTGTAGAGAGCGACGATGTCGGTGCAGCATGGCACGAATTGGGTAACGAGCTTCGTTAGGTCTAATCCATGTATTGAAAGCTGTCCCAAAAATTTCCCCCGCGTCCAGTTCATACCGTGTCTTCAATTTCCCCAGTCCCAACCATTTGCACGCGTTTTACTGAGCCTTCGCGCGTTTGAAGATTGCAAGACTGAGCTTTGAAGCAGCACAGAACAGCAATCAAGAAATTGGACGCGTCCAGCGCCCCACAAACGCATCATGTCTTCCCTCACCATCCAAGGGCTCAAGAAAGAGCAAATCACAAACTCCATCGACCTCCTCACACAAAACTTGATCAACATCAAAGATACGACCGGCGAGTTCCTGCTCAAGCTGCCCGATGGCCGCGTCATCGACACCAAAGGCTGGGACGGCTGGGAGTGGACACACGGCATCGGTCTGTACGGGCTGTGGCACTACTACACTCTAACGGGCAACCAAGCTACAAAAGACATCATGCTGGGCTGGTACTCCAAGCAGCTCTCCAAAGGCACAACTAAGAACATCAATACCATGAGTCCCTTCCTCGCGCTCGCATACCTCTACGAGGACACGGGCAACAAGACCTTTGTGCCGTGGTTGGACACCTGGGCTGAGTGGGTGATGCACGATCTGCCGCGCACGAAGTACGGCGGTTTCCAGCACGAGACGTATGTCGAGTACAACAAGGACGAGCTCTGGGATGACACGCTGATGATGAGCGCGCTGCCTTTGGCGAAGATTGGGCTCACGCTCAACCGACCCGAGTATATCGAGGAGGCAAAGAGGCAGTTCATCCTGCACTGCCAGTACCTGTTTGACCCGACGACGGGGCTGTTCTTCCACGGCTGGAAGTTCGAGGAGAAGGACGGAAAGGTTGGGCATAATTTTGCGCAGGCGAGGTGGGCGAGAGGGAACTCGTGGCTTACGATTGTCATCCCTGACTTCATCGAGCTGCTGGATCTGAAGGAGTCGGATCCCACAAGGCTGTTCCTGGTTGGCATCCTCGAGGCACAGTGCAAAGCGCTGATCAAGCTGCAGCAGGAAGATGGTATGTGGTGCACACTGCTTGATGTCCCAGCCTCCGAGGGCTCGTACGTCGAGGCATCAGCAACAGCTGGCTTTGCATACGGCATGCTCAAGGCTGTAAGGAAGAGGTACCTCAAGGGCGAGGAGTACGAGAAGTCGGCTTCCAAGGCTATCAAGGCGGTCCTCAACAACATCAGCCCTGAGGGTGAGCTGCTGAACACCAGCTTCGGCACAGGCATGGGGCACACATTGCAGCACTACAAGGACATTGCTGTCACAAGCATGCCTTACGGCCAGGCGATGGCCATTATGGCTCTCGGAGAATTTTTGAGGTCTTTCATTTAGATCTTCTGTAGCTTGAGCAGATTCACGAAGCAACGGCACGATGTTCGACGCAACAAAACAGGGTCCGTGTGTCCATACTGGATTATGAAGGCATGCACACTTGATACCACCGATTGCAAAGGAATACAAACAAGATAAAACAAACCTATAATTGCACGCAGCAACCTGCTTCAGCCTCACCGACGTTTCATTTTGTTCCGCATACGCTTATACCAATTGGGTGGGCGATATTGCATGTTCATCTCCACTCTATACACAGTATGGCGCTGCTTTGGCCGCTCTCCATGGTATATGGGGCCCCATAGGAATGGGTACTGCAGATCCACCGCACGGTGCCTGTATTCCTGAGTACCACACTCGTACAGATACATGACGTTCCAGATGACGAACTAAGTCAACGTTTTTCAACTGACTTAATGTTACGATGAGATGTGTTCGTACCCAGATGCGTTGTTATCGTTCCTCAGTCGTTGTAAGATGTGGTCTTTCGAGATGGACGGTAAGCTTATGGTATCTTATTCGATTTATCGGAGGCGCACCGACTCGGTGGATCGATAACGGGTCAACCGTCCATAGATGGTCTCCCGGCTTCGTGGGAATGACTATGTGAATGGTCAACTCAGGGGAGTTTGTCTGGTCACGAGCGAGCTTGTCAGGAGCAAAGCAAGCGATTGGCGTGAGAGCAATAGTTTGTTGTCCCATCGCAAGACGGGGACATTGCGCGGATGAAAGCATGTCTCGAGTTTCGGTTTGGAGGGATGGCAAGTGATCGGTGGAGGCTTGCGACTCGTTGTTGTGCAGGCAGCTGGAGGAAGCTGTCCCAGTTCCCAGTGTTAGTCGCGGCTGGGTACGCATCGAACTGAAAGTAACACCACTCAGCGCGCAGATCGGGGCGCGCGGGAGCAGCTGGTCGCGCTATCTGTGATTCTGATTTGAACGCAGATGGCAGTCCAGGCGGCAGAGCCTCGTCTTTGGCGCCTTTGGCGGGAGCATAGATCACTATCACCGGTATTGAGCTGGACAGTACTGCTGCGTTCTGGGTAGCAACCTCTGCGTGCGAGCGAGCGTCGTGCAACGCCCGCTCCTTGTCAGCTGGCGACTAGCCGGTATTGTTCATCATGGAGTAGTCAACGTAAGATGTCTTGAAAGATTGTGGGGTGGAAGCGCGAAGAATGGTCAAGGTGGTGTCTGCCGTAGGCTGCCAGGCAGACAAACAAATCGAAGGCTGAGGCTATGCAAGGCTGACAGCTCCGCGGTCCTGCAGCTCAGCTCAGCTCAGCCCGTGCAAACAACAAAGCTGCAGCCTGACGAAGGACAATTGCAGAGCACCAGTGTGCATTCGCAGATAACGAATGCTGCAGTTAACAGCAAGCGCTCTCAACAACCTCGACAAGCTCGACGAGCAACTGCAGTTGCTACACGCGCCGTGAGCCCCTCAAAAGTGGAGCTGTTTGGGGAAGTTTGGCGTTGCGTTGCTGCTCCAGAGCCTCACCGCCCACGGAAATTGTGCCGTGATTGGCTGCTTCGACAGACTTCCACCGAGTTCTATCCTCAAGCTCCAGAAGATTCTAAGGTCCACTCAGGTCTTTAAATCTGCTTCCCGCTGCCTCTTCGCCCTCATTTCTCCATTGAAGATACTACAAACCTCTCTCTCATAGACGATTTGTCTCAGCGCCCGCTCTTGCACACACACCAAAGCAGAGCACAAAGCCCTTCATACCCCGCCTAATTCGTACGTTTGTCCCTACACCGGCACCTCCAGCCTTGCAGCGTTGTGAGGCCACTTTCGCCGCTCCGTCTAACAGAGTCTTCAGTTTACACACACACAACCGCCGCCATGTCTGGGGAAACATTCGAGTTCCAGGCTGAGATCTCTCAGCTGCTCGGCCTCATCATCAACACCGTCTACTCGAACAAGGAGATCTTCCTGCGAGAACTCATCTCCAACGCCTCCGATGCCATCGACAAGATCAGATACGAGTCCCTGTCGGACCCCAGCAAGCTTGACAGCGGCAAGGACCTCCGTATCGACATCGTCCCCAACAAGGAGAACAAGACCCTCACCATCCAGGACAGCGGTATTGGTATGACCAAGGCCGACCTCATCAACAACCTCGGTACCATTGCCCGCTCTGGTACTAAGCAGTTCATGGAGGCCCTCTCCGCTGGTGCCGACATCTCCATGATCGGTCAGTTTGGTGTTGGTTTCTACTCTGCCTACCTTGTCGCCGACCGCGTCACCGTCGTCTCCAAGAACAACGATGACGAGCAGTACATCTGGGAGTCCAGCGCTGGTGGTACCTTCAAGATCACCGAGGACACCGAGGGCGAGCAGATCGGCCGCGGTACCAAGATCATCCTTCACCTGAAGGACGAGCAGCTCGACTACCTCAACGAGTCCAAGATCAAGGAGGTCGTCAAGAAGCACTCCGAGTTCATCTCCTACCCCATCTACCTCCACGTCCTCAAGGAGACCGAGAAGGAGGTCGAGGATGAGGATGCCGAAGAGAAGACTACCGAGGGTGATGACAACAAGCCCAAGGTCGAGGAGGTCGACGATGAGGAAGAGGAGAAGAAGGAGAAGAAGACCAAGAAGGTCAAGGAGTCCAAGATCGAGGAGGAGGAGCTCAACAAGACCAAGCCCATCTGGACACGCAACCCTGCCGACATCTCCCAGGAGGAGTACGGTTCCTTCTACAAGTCCCTCTCCAACGACTGGGAGGACCACCTCGCTGTCAAGCACTTCTCCGTTGAGGGTCAGCTCGAGTTCCGTGCCATCCTCTTCGTTCCCAAGCGCGCTCCCTTCGACCTGTTCGAGACCAAGAAGACCAAGAACAACATCAAGCTTTACGTCCGCCGTGTCTTCATTACTGACGATGCCACCGAGCTCATCCCCGAGTGGTTGTCCTTCGTCAAGGGTGTTGTCGACTCTGAGGATCTTCCCCTCAACCTGTCTCGTGAGACTCTTCAGCAGAACAAGATCATGAAGGTCATCCGCAAGAACATTGTCAAGAAGACCCTCGAACTCTTCAACGAGATCGCTGAGGACCGCGAGCAGTTCGACAAGTTCTACGCTGCCTTCGGCAAGAACATCAAGCTCGGTATCCACGAGGACTCCCAGAACCGCCAGCAGCTTGCTAAGCTTCTGCGATTCAACTCCACCAAGTCGGGCGAGGAGCTTACTTCCCTCTCCGACTACGTCACCCGCATGCCCGAGCACCAGAAGCAGATGTACTACATCACCGGCGAGTCCCTCAAGGCTGTCCAGAAGTCTCCTTTCCTCGACACTCTCAAGGACAAGGGCTTCGAGGTTCTTTTCCTTGTTGACCCCATTGACGAGTACGCCATGACTCAGCTCAAGGAGTTCGATGGCAAGAAGCTTGTCGACATCACTAAGGACTTCGAGCTTGAGGAGACCGACGAGGAGAAGGCCGAGCGCGAGAAGGAGGAGAAGGAGTACGAGAGCCTTGCCAAGAGCCTCAAGAACGTTCTCGGCGACAAGGTCGAGAAGGTTGTTGTCTCTCACAAGCTCATTGGCTCTCCTTGCGCCATCCGTACCGGCCAGTTCGGTTGGTCCGCTAACATGGAGCGTATCATGAAGGCCCAGGCTCTCCGTGACACCTCTATGAGCTCCTACATGTCTTCCAAGAAGACCTTCGAGATCTCGCCCAAGTCTCCTATCATCAAGGAGCTCAAGCGCAAGGTCGAGGCTGATGGTGAGGAGGACCGCACCGTCAAGTCCATCACCATGCTCCTCTTCGAGACCTCGCTCCTCGTCTCTGGTTTCACCATTGATGAGCCCGTCCAGTACGCTGAGCGCATCCACAAGCTCGTCTCCCTCGGCCTTAACGTCGACGAGGAAGTCGAGACTGAGGAGGAGACCAAGGCTGCCGAGGAGGCACCTGCCGCCGCTGGCGAGAGCGCTATGGAGGAGGTTGACTAAGCGCATCGCCATCTTTACTTCGTTTCGAAAAGTTTGGTCGGCGCTTTGATATCCCCTTCATGTGTTACGGCTTTTCTTCTTTTTCCTTACCTCACTTGCATGACGATTAGCTTCATCTACGTCGGCGTCTTAGAGTGGTGGTGTTACGCTTCACGAGTCAATGGATATCCCGAAATGTACTCTAGGTAGATTTACCCTGGGTGGCTCTGAGCACATCTCAGCAGCCCGTTCATGAATGATGAAAAATTCAAAAACACCAAGTCCCCATGCTTCTATGTGTGTGAATTTCTCCCTCATTTACTGCTCCTGTCTTCTTGCGGCTGATCATGCTGCTTATGTTCCCGAAGCTAGATACCGGTACCGAACCCCGCCGTGTTGTGCCGCCATCGCGCAACGTCATCCTCAATCTTTCCCGTCGGAAGGCCGTTCAGAACCCACTATGAGTGCCTTAAAGAGTATCGTCTGGGTCGAAGTCGATACGTTCCATCTCGCCCGATAAGCTTTTCCGTAGGACCTGCGACGCCCGTACTCAGTGATAAGGACCGGACTTCTATAAGTAATAGTGATCCTGTAGAGCACACAGGCATACCGCAACCACCTAAAAGCCAGACATCATGCCATCCATCAGCGAAGTCGTAGAAGCTCATAAGCCAGACTTCAATGCGTATGAGGAACTTTGTGAGTATGAAGTACGTTGCCAGTCGGATTCGGCGTTCGTTACGAGGCGCTGGAAAGTCTTTCGCTCCTGTCCATATAACATGTCGTCGAATTTGGTGCTTTGATTCCTACCTTCAACCACCCCTTACAGTCATGCTACATACTGACCACCCAGATAAATGGTTCCACACCCATCCCGAGCTCTCTTTCTGCGAGCAGGAGACGGCTGCCGCTATCGTCAAGCACCTCGAGTCTCTCAAGGCTTTCGACATTCATCCTCACATCGGCGGCCACGGTCTTGCAGCCGTACTGAAGAACGGTGAGGGCAAGACGCTACTCCTCCGTGCTGATATCGATGCTCTGCCTGTGCAAGAGCAGACGGGTCTCGATTATGCAAGCACGAAACGAATGAAGGATATTGAGGGGGTTGAGAAGCCGGTCATGCATGCTTGTGGGCAGTAAGTACTCAATTTCTTCTTTTTTCAGTCTGTGAGGGTCTTACGTTGTGCTGTTGGTATAACAGAAAGTTGACGAGTGTAGCGATATGCACATCACTGCCCTCCTCGCTGCTGCAGAGACCCTAGTCAAGGCACAAGACGCATGGAGTGGAACGCTCATCCTCGTCTTCCAGCCCGCAGAAGAGAAAGGCAAGGGCGCTCAGGCCATGGTCGACGATGGCTTGTACGACAAAGTCCCCGTCCCAGACGTCGTGATCGGCGCGCACGTTATGCCAGAGAAGGCTGGTGTAATTGGGACCAAGCACGGGCTGATCGCGAGTTCTGCGGACTCTTACCTGTAAGCCTAGCTTCTAATGCGGAATATTCAGCGCAGCAGGGCAGAAAGACAAAGACTGACCAAGGCCAGTCTGAAAATCAAGGGCCGCCAGACCCACGCCTCAACTCCGCACCGAGGCAACGACCCCATCGTTCAAGCCGCCAGCACAATCCTACGCCTCCAAACCATCGTCGCGCGGGAAGTCGACCCTCTGGATTTTGCCGTGGTAACAGTCGCCGCGATCCACGCCGGTGACGCCGAAAACATCATCCCCGAGCACGCAGACCTGAAGCTCGACATCCGCGCCGCGAACCCAGAGACACGTGCGCGCGTGCTGAAGAGCGTGAGGACCATCGTGGAAGCCGAGGCACTCGCGAGCAGCAACCCGAGCGTGCCTGAGCTGAAAGAGATACGGAACTTCCCCTTACTGTTCAACGACGCTACTGTAACCTCCACGCTCGAGAAGAGCTTCTCTCAGCACTTCGGAGACAGCGGTTACGCGAGTTACACCCCAGACATCGCGCGACTGCAGGGAAGTGAGGACTTCGGTATTCTGGCTACGGCGGTGAGTAAGCCGAGTTGTTTCTTCTTGTATGGTGGGACGGACCCGGAGCTGTATTCGAAATTGGAGAAAGAGGGCAAGATGACGGAGATGCCGGGTAATCACTCACCATTCTTTGCCCCCGTGGTGCAACCGACGCTGAGTGTGGGGTTTGAAGGGTACGCTGTTTCTGCGTTGACGTTTCTGGGGAAGGTGTGAATGGGGGGTTATGGAGCGTACATGTGACGAAGGAACAGTTCGTAGCTCGTAGCTCATAGCTCATCAATGGATCCTGTCCTGCACAAAGATGGACTTGGTCCGATTCGAACGGACGTCTCTTGCGCTCGAAACGTTGACCAGTAAACGAATATCAGTAGACTGACACCAGAACCCGATCGCAATAATCAACTGTCATTGATCTTTACGGTATCAGAGATAGCGTAGACTACTCGGGTTACTTGCAAGGGGCTCAACGCAAGGATCCTACCACTAGGCGGCAAGCCTTCACTTGTGTTAGATTGCCACACAACGACCACACTGTCTTGCATGCTCTCAAATGGAGATAGACAGATGCATTGAAGACTAGCATGTCTAAACCGTAAGAGAAGAGGACAAGCGGATGCTCTTGCTGTAAGTGCGCAGGGAATGGCGACAGCAGTAAGAGACCGGATCGTGATGCTCAAGTCACAGACGATCAGCTGTCTAGCCGGTTCGTGTGAGCAGTCGGATAGCATTGCAGCCTCGCACTGACGCAGAACTGCTATACTTCGAATTACAATCTCGGACAAGGCCCACTCTCCTTGACATTCCACTTCTTGAACAATGCTTCGGTGAGATCCATTTGCCTCTGTATCAGCTGCGCCGCCTCCACGGCCCTCCTATTCTCCCTCTTCCCTAGCTGCTCCAAGTGTGCCTCATCTGGTCCATCCGCAATTCTCACGGTCCTGACGTGCGCCCACATGGCCGCAAGCGGTGTATCCTGGCATATGCCTTGCGCGCCGTATGTCTGCACTGCCTTGTCGATGACTTCGAGCGCCATGTTAGGGACAAGGATTTTGGCTTGCGCGATTTCGACGAGAGCGGATTTTGCGTCGCCAGAGTCAATGGCAGCGGCTGCGTTGAGCACAATGAGGCGCGCGGCGTCGATATCGATGCGGGCTTTGGCTATCCAGTGAAGGATCACGCCTTGTTCCGAGAGTTGCTTGCCAAAGGGTTTCTTGTGTGGGGCGTTGGCGCGGGTGAGGAGCCAGCGGAGGGCTTCTTCGGCCTAGGTTGGGTTAGTCAGATGTAGGGATGTCGCAGAGGAGAGAAATGCTTACTGCACCGATCGAGCGCATACAGTGGTGAATGCGCCCTGGTCCCATACGTCCTTGCATGACTTCGAAGCCGCGCGACTCTCCCAGAACGATGTTGTCTACAGGGATGCGTACGTCTTTGAAGACCAGGTGGGCGTGTCCATGGGGTGCCTCATCATAGCCATATACAGACAGCATGCGCTTTATCTCAATGCCCGGCGAGTTGGAAGGCACGATGACGATCGACTGCTGCTTGTACTTATCGGCGTGATCTGGGTCTGTCTTACCCAATACAATGTACACAGCACACCGAGGGTCACCAGCGCCGCTGATCCACCACTTCTGACCATTCAACACATAGCTATCGCCATCGCGTTTGATGCTCAGGCGCACATTGGTCGCATCACTACATGCAGAGTCCGGCTCAGTCATGACATAGCAGCTCCTGATCTCGCCTCGCAGCAGGGGCTCCAGCCACTTCTCCTTCTGCGCCTCGGTGCCGTACTTGGCAAGCAGCTCCATGTTGCCTGTGTCTGGCGCAGCGTTGTTCGTGGCCTCGGAGGCGGTCGCGCATCGGCCGAATTGCTCGCACATCAGGCCGTACTCGAGGTTCGTGAAGCCTGCGCCTTCCTTGTAGTGTCCTTTCGCGAGGAACATGTTCCAGAGACCGAGAGCTTTGGCTTTGGCTTTCAGATCGTCCATGATGGGCGGATAGCTCCAGCGACCCGGGCCTTGGCCCAGCTGCGCTTTGTAGACTTGGTCGGCGGGTATGCATTCTTCGTTGACGAACTTCTCGACCTGGGCCACGTCAGTAACACAGCAGCTTTCTGAGGTATACCGCAACTTACAACATCGAGAGTGTGTTTCGCGCGCTCGCTGACCAGAGGCCGGACGGCGGCTGGGATTCTCTGTGAAGCTGTAGTCATGTTTGGTGAGCTTTCGCTGTATAGTGAGCAAACAGTCAGATATGGCCTTCAGCCGTGATCGAATGACGTGTAATCGAGCCCCATTTTGCTCTCGACGTTGGTCGAAGTACTGCCTCGGGTTTCGGTTGCTAAGCTTCAGTTGGACTGTGTCGGTGGAAGAGAGTCGACAGTTGAGCTCCCCACAAACAACAGGGTCTGGTCTAACCACATCATATCTAGCACGAAAACGCGTCTCAAGGGTCATCGAACTCAAGTCCAGATCACTCCCACATCGTTGTTCAGCTATTCGATGAGGCTCTGCTAGGTCCAGGCGAGGCTTTAATCTAGCCACTGCGCCATCCATATCTCCGTGCAACTATCACTAATCGGATACCCAAAGCAGCAAGTCCATACCGTGGGCTTCCCCATTCTGGCGATGGTGGTTTCGCAGCATGGTACCACTTCAGACCATGCCACCGTTCCGTTCCTCACGATTATTTAGAGTGCTTATCGTGTTCTCGGATGATCTGTTCGTGCCGCTGTCACGCATCAGCGCAGTATCGTCCTTTCTTCCATTCGCCGCTTTTGGACGTGTCTAAGCCGGTTTTGGGCAATGGTCATCACCACACGTTCTTGACCGCGTTTATCCAGCATCGCGAACCTTGCTTTGCGTGTTTGGGAGTTACACAGATCGCATGTTGCACGTAGTATGCACGTCCGTTCCAAGTAATCGGTGGAGACAGTGCTTGCATATTACTTGATGAGGAATGTTGGATGAAAGCTGTCGATTGCTGAAGGAGGCATTGTCCGCTTTCAGATAGACGTGAAGAACTTGGCACGGACTTTGCGTGATCTGTGCAGGTTGGTGCAGACTATTATGTGAAGACTTTGCATGAAAGAGCCTTGGTACGGGTAAAGCAAGTTGTGATGTTGGTATTCAAGACCATGAGAAGGCAGGAACAACAGGATTAGGAAAGTACCTTGTCTTGCAGCAACACAGACCTTTCAAAATATCGGATGAACATATCGCACCACGGTAGAGTTCTATTTGCTTCGGCACTGGCATCCAGCTGTCGTAGACCGCACGAAGAAGACCAATCGAAGATCAGGCTGAGCTAACAGCTATGTGGCTTGATCCAGCTTCATGCACCTCGTCTCGGCGCCCTGATCTCTATGGCCTCCACCTCACGATCGTAAATGTGGGGCTTACTGCCGCGTCGACGTGAGCTCACACTAGCACTCCTGCGGCTACTGCGCGAAGACGAATGACCTAAGCCACTGTCCCTCCTGTGTTCTCCTAAAGCCAACTCAACAACTTCTGTGATATCTTCTTCCGCCTTGAACTCGGACGTCTTATGGTCTTCACACATGTGCTTAACGAGTGCCTTAACATCGCCGCAGATTGTCACATCGTCATCCACCTTGGAGCAAAGCATACATGCGTAGCCGGCGTCCGCACCGGGACGATGACACTTGACGACGAAACGATTCGAGATCTGGAAGCACCTCTCGTATCCAGTATCTTTCTTGAGTACCTCCCAGGTCTTGCCTGGGGAAAGATGTAAGGTCCTCCTGCAGTCTGGACACGATGGTGTAGACGCGTCAGTTATGCTTGGACTCAGCTGCTGCGAGCGATGCCGATCAAGGTCTCTGGCGTACGAGCAGTACAATGAGTCGGTGCTTGTCGTCCCTGTGTTGTAAGATCTCAGCGATCTTGTATCGACATCATCAAGATCAGGTCTCCCTTTGCTGAGAATCGTGGTGTTGGCTGGGCTCCCAGTTCGAACTCGTAGAGGTTCCCGATGTGATACTAAAGCTGTAGATTGTTCATCATCTTGATGAAACGTGCCGGGCATGGAAGGTACACGGAGAGAACCTCTACGGGAGATGGACGTGCTGGTTGCTCGACGCTCAGTCTCCAGTCGGTGTTGTAAGGCATTCAAGATATCGACTGCCGCAGTAGCTGCCGCATGAGACGCGGCGTCAATCTCTGAAAGTTGCTGTGGTATCGGCTCCGAGGATGTAGGGCCGTACAGAAAAGTTGTGAGTAGTACACCTTGGAGTTTGATCACCTCGGATTGCAGAGAAACATGTGACAATGCTAATCTCGGTCAACACAGTACATCTTTGATTGCCTCCGGGCTTGGACTCATCCAAACAAACGTACCGTCCCCGATCGCGAATGCGGGACCGACATCGCGGAGTCCGTCCTCATATCGTCGCAGAAGCGCTAGCTTGTCTGTCAACAAGGCGCGGTTGCCATTGACTTCGACATCGTCGGCGAATTCCAGTTTCCTCGAGCTAGGATATCCGTTTGATCGTAGCTTTTGTTCAAGGTCCCTCTTGTCCTTGTTCGTCAAAGTCTGGTACAGGTCCCTCGTGGCATCGAAGACCTCCAGCAGCGTGTACACTATGCCCTGCAAAGCGTCTGTGGATTCGTGGCTGTGAGTCTATCTACATTAGTCCCTCTTCATTGACTCATTGATCTACACTTACAGGCGCGCCCATGGTTCCCAGTTGGTCTCCGAACAAGTTCTAGTATCAGCTCATTGCTATCGCTTCGCCAGTCTGCTTAAGAGAGAAAAGCACTACCGACGCACAGCCCAGCCAGCGCACCTCACGATCATCCGCCTTCTCACGCTCCAGAGACTCGGGGAGCGGCAATTCCAGTAGCCTCATGTTAAATGACATGCTTGTACAGATGGCACACCGCCATTGGGTTTCTGCAGGGGAACTTGTTTCCAGTGCGTGAGTAGCGGCCGTAGCGCATATGTGCGGGCCGCGCCAGGAACGACACGCCCGTTGCGTTACGTCATGGCCCTTTCAGGCGATCCACAAAGACGAGGACAGCAACTTGTGCATATGCAGCCAGCGCCGAGGGCGCTACGTTGCTTGTTTGGGCTATGAAGAGAGGCGAGCGTCTCGTTTGGGCGGCTGACGGAGTTACTCACAATCCAAAGCGTTGGGGTCTTGCGACTAGCGGGCGTCGAGGGATGCGCGTCATGGCACGCAGCGAGTTGGTGCGTAAGCTGATAGTGTGTCATGACCGTTGCACATGGAGAATAATCGAGTCAGTGATCGAGGTGGCTGGAAGCACTTTCCGGTGAGTTGGGACTGTGGTAGGCGCGACCCACCAACGAGTCGATGTCAGTCCGGGGCTGTCCAGTAGACGAATGACACACCACCGGTGATGCTTTTATGCCTCACAAGACACAATCGCGTCCTACTACGATCGCACCCCCTCGACGGCTTAATGTAATCTATTGTTTCACAGCTTCGGCCTCTTTTGCTGAAGCTTATTTTCTGCGTTGTCATCGATCCTGAGAATCGCTCTACCCCAGGCTTTGTGGTTCTTTGCGTCCTTCAATGCGTTCGACACAGCTTCCAGACCTGCGTACTCCTCTTTGTAGATCACTGGCTGTATCTTTCCATTGTCCACCAAGCTCATGAAGCCATCCCACACGTTCTGCGTTCGTTTGGGATCGTGCCTGCCGTCCTCACCAAAGCGCTGTACACAATCAGAACTAGATACTTAATGTGGAGCATGTAACTCACATAACCGTGCACCATAGCACTCTTTAGCAGTATACGATTCGCTCTCACATTCTCCATGCTCCCTCCTCTCGCTGCAAACCCAACGATCACAAGTCTTCCTCTGTACTTCAAACATCTGATTCCGCTCTCAACAGCGCCAATGCTGTCATACACCACCTCTACGCCCTGCTTTCCCGGTGTCAAATCTCGGACCTTGTCCTCCCACTGCTTGTCATGGTAGTCAACAACACCGTCCGCGCCAAGCCTCTTCACCACTTCAGCTTTCTCTGCATCTCCCACCACAGCAATGACAGTGGCACCCATTGCTTTCGCAATCTGCACGGCCATGACACCCAGCCCTCCACTCGCACCCAATACCAACACCGTTTCTCCCATCTTGATATTCGCAACGCCAACTAGAGCGCCATAACTCACGGCACCACTTGCACCAACCGCACAAGCTTCGGCGTTACTCCACTGCTTCGGAACGCGTCGTACGCTTGCTTCATCGACGCAGATCTCTTCGGCGAAAGAGCCGAGACCGCCTCCGAAAACACGCGTGCCGGGCTTGAGAGAAGAAGTGGAAGGTGCGTCAATGACCGTACCAGAAAATTCGGTGCCTAGGATGAATGGAGGTTGCACGTGGCGCCTGTTGTTCTGGTGCAGGCCTTGAGCGTACAGTAGGTCGACGTGCGTTACCGCTGCGTGCGTGATCTTGATGTGGAGAGCTTTTTGTGGTTGAGGCTCAGGTGATGTAACATCTTTCGGTGTCACACTCTCGAGATCCTGTGGTATTGTAAGTGCTTGATGTTGCACTGTCGCACACCTCGCCTTACTGTGACAAATTTATTGATCTGAACGGCCTTCATGGCATGCAGTGCGTAAGCGTCAAGAAAGACTGGTATTCTGATCGTACTAATTATCCGTATTTATTGGCGAGATTGCAAGGCGATGGTTGATGGATTGATATGCATTACGGGAGATCGACTGTGTGGGGTTGCTTGTGCCTCGGTAACTCAAAGCCAACGCCACTGAAGGTATCGTCAACTTCGACTACCGTCCATCCTTCCAACTGTGTTTGGAGTCACACAATGGCTTTGGGACTACCAGCCAGGATTATAAGCGCCGTTAGATGCAGACAGCATGCCATCGTAGAATGCGTTGGGGTCGACGCCCATCTCTGTTGGCAGGATGTCCAGAAGATCTTCGAATTCCATCATGTCGATGTCAAAGTTGAATGCAGATGTCGCATCGTTCGACAGCGAGACCTCGGGATCAGCAGGCAGTGTCGGTGCCAGCAGCCCGGTCTCGCCGAGGGATGCGTTCCTAAGACCCTTAGGAAGCTGGGGCATTTGAGAAGTTGCATTTTGAGACATAGGCCTGGTCTGGTTGCTGCGCCCAGCTTCCACCTTCTTGGTGTACTCTTGCAGCAGCGAGGTCAATACTCGCACACCGTGGTTGGCCACTGAGCTGGTAGGGAAGGAGGCGAGATAGACAACAGCTCGCTTTACGCAGGCGAGGTACTCCTGGGCTTCAGCGTTGATGTCGCTTCGATGGAATAGGTCTAGAATGAGGCAAATACCAGCCGTGATGGAGAACGCTTGCTCGACCCAGAACTGTGGTTCGTCCGGTTCTCTCTTTGGATACAGCGAGAGTACATGCCTTGCAGCAGTCGCGCAAGTCCAACGGCTGTACGTGTATCGAACGTCTTTGAAGCTCTTAGTCAAAAAGCTCTGGTGAATCATAATGATCTTATGGCTGCACGACGCTTCGTGTAGTCTTCGTGCCCAGCTGACCCATCTGGGCCAATGAGGCTGGAGAGGTGTTCGATGTGACAAGCACTTTGGGATCTTCTCCGCATAGTTCGATCGTAATTCACCATCCCATTTCAAAACCAAGTTGTATCTTGACGTTTCGTCAAGATCTTCGGCTTCAAGCATGGCGTCTCCAAATTGAAGGAGCAAGTAGGCGTACTCAAAGAAGTAGTTGCCCACAACAGCGAAAGTCGGTGTCCCTTCTTCTACAGGTAGAACAGTCTCCTCGTCGAATATGGCCGGCTTGGACGTTGTGAAATGTTTGCGTTGAATGTTATATCCGGGAAAGGTCTGAGAACTGGAGCATAGCCACTCTTGAGTTGCTGCAGCGTACCAAACGCGACGTCCAAGCTCGCGCTCAATGAAGGCTTTTTTCTGTTCCTCATTCAGGTATGGCAATCTTTCATCGTCTGGGTGTGGACCGATTCGGTGCAAGTTGAGACCTCTTGCAATGACCATGGCTACACTCCTCAGCGCGGCCCATTGACTTGACGAACCTACAAGATGCTCGAATCCGTGCAGACTCATAATAGCTTGTATTGAGTTCAGATGGTACTGCGATGTGTAATCACCAAGATTCAGGGAGGTAACAGCCGCGGTTCCCCATAATCGTGATAGTCGGACCTTCTCCTCGATTGAGAAGCCCCACTCCAGAGAGACACCTTCTGGTGAGCCTATGAGGCTGGAAGACAGGATCGAGAACAGGAGACCAGTCCAACGCCAGTCCACAGTAGTCAAGTCAATCTTGCCGGAAGGATTAGTCGCTTCTCGGATCTCCTGCCTGAGAGTGGGACCGTGATACAGACCGCCTCCCCAATATGTCAGAAATTGTTCATGGTATTCTACTATGAGGAGAATCTTCTCTGTTGAAGGGAGAAGTGACTGCATCTGAATTGTCTCCACTGCCCTTGCAGCGGGTGAGAAGCAGCTAGTAGAATTTGTGGCGGTCCCTATCTTCTCTGAGAACGGTGTTTCTTTGGCCCGCATGTTTTTGGACTCTTGATCCAACAAAGGGACTGTTGATACATCTTTCGCCGAGATGAGTGCTCCAATTGTAATCTCTGGGAATCGGTGGGTCCCCACGGAGAGAGCTTCTGGTCCTACAGCTGAAAGGGGGCCTGCCAACGGAGCTCCGGACCGGAAGTGTGAAGGTAAAGTCGGATCACGAGCGCGTGACGGGGTTTGTATATCTACAAGAATTGATCAGCAAGTGTCCATACTTTCGCAGCTAGCATTGGAACTCTCTCCCATATTGCACAGGAGGTTGATTAGAACGTGAAGCAACGCCGTAGTCTTCAGATCAGCTGTGGTTTCAAGGAACAGCTCACAAATTGACCGCGGCATTCGACTTTCTTAGTCACAGGAGAGGTCCAAAGCTCTGGAGCATATCAAGCTGGGAGGTAGTTGGACTTACCAGGAGTCAAAGCTGGCAATTTCAGCTGTTCAACAGCTGGGAAAGACGTTGGAGTATCATGTGAGGAAGCTGTGTCGCTGCTTGCAGGCCAAGATGCAGCCGGTGAAGACTTTCTCGGATACTTACGATGTACAGCCGGATCGTAGCCGCCAGCCCACACCGTACTACACAGATGACCCTCGTTGTTCTGAACGCATCGGCTGCATGGTGCCTTCCCTGTCTTGCTTCGATCGCACTTTTGCCGACGCTGGCTGCAGCGCGTGCAAGTTTGGCGTTGCTTAGGCATGTCGCTTAAAATCCTAGCAGTGCTGTGGTTGTAGCGGCCACACTCAATGTCTACCTAACAAGCGCGCGTAGGGGAGGTCTTGGGGCTCCTGGAGCAAGGGTACAATTTCCACATCGGTTGAAACGAATCCGTCCACTTGACAATGACGTTGTCCGAATTGAAGGGTTATGCGCAAGTAAAGAGGTGCAACGCGGCGTCAATACGAGCATCAAAGAAGTTGTTCGTGCTGTCGTACAAGCTCGTACATCCGCCCGTCCGCTGCCCAAAAAGACCGATTTGTTTGCCCCGTCCGCCGCGCGATCGCGTGTTTAGAACTCCGATCGACCTTGAAGTCGCTCTGAGTTTCGCACGGAAGGCGTCCGCAAGGCCAGTGATCTCGAATGTGAGCCGAAGTCAACCGCAAAAGTGTGTGACGCACCATGGAAATGGGACCAAGGGGAAGGAATCGGTTGCGCTAGCGCCAAGCCGCCGAAACGGACCGCGAATGCAACCAGAATCGACCGCCACGACAATGCTCCAATACAGAAAGTATAAGCACGCGAACATCGAAATGCCAGCCCTTAACACGTATGGAAACCACCCTAGCGAGACCTCGTCACGAAATATTTGAATATGGAAGAAATTCAGCAGCATTTGAAGTTTTGATGGCTATAAATTCCAATATTCAAAGGTCGGCTCCCATCAACTCCAGAAACGTAACACTTTTGTGCACCGGTCAGTGCGCTGATTGGATGTAGCTGTAGGAAGGCTAATGATGTGCAAAAAAGAGCATCAGGCTGAACATTGAAAAGCTATCTCGTTGAGTTAAAGAGCCTATCAAAGGCGTGAATTTCACCGGTATAACCACCCCTGGTACCTGTTGCCGTAGCAATCTAGCTCACCTGCATCTTCGTCAATAGGCTCTCTGACGACCGTTATATCGCCGGGCCAATAACCCTCGACCTCTGGATCAGCCTCGCCCAGAGATAGCAGGTTGTTGTATGCAGCTTTCCTCTCCTTTCGAAATTTGCCAATCTGTGCAACAACATCGAGTTGTGGCTGTACTGCGGGCTCGACCATTTTTGTGTTGGAAGTCGGGACAGGGCGATGCACAGCCAGCTCAAGACCGCTCATCACAGCCAACGGTAACCCACGACCAGGTTCTCTCGTAGGTACGCCACATTCTTCGTCATCGAAGAACGAAAAGTCGTGTGTTGCTGCTTCCCAGAAAGCCTCCGAGTCAGCGTCTTCGGTAGACGACTTTGTGGGATAGGCTCTCCAGCTGGTGGAGATCTTCTTGTGCTGCACTTGAGGCGGTGCCATTTCAAGAACAATGCGCTTCAGTGCGAACAGACTGCGGGCATATTCCCGCTCCGCGACATTTCGACTGCGCCCAGGTGGTAGCATGTACGTATGCTTCGCACGATGTTTGGCGATCGACGCCTCCTCCGCAGCATCCTTGATGTATTGTATAAGACGATGGATGAGATCTGGATCGTTTGTCGATGCTGGTAAATCAGTCAAGACTAGTGTGTGAACCTTGGGAAGCATGCCTGGATGCAACCTATTCTCTTGTGACTGTCGAAGTTCAAGCCTGGCCTTACGGTCCTCTACGAAATGTATTGAGTTGTGTCGTGACCTTCCACCCGTAGCCTCGTTCGAAATCGAATTCCGTGAGCTTGCTAGTATCGGCGACAGCGCCGATACGTAGTTTGGGGTGGAGTCACCAGCCGCAAGGGGCCTTTGGTTATCGTTGGCTGGCAGCAGTGGACTGACGGGTGGAACTGGAGAATCCGAAAAGACAGGCTCGGGTGCATATGCAGCACCTCGTTTGACCTCTTGTAGCTCCGAGGTGACTTTGATAGAAGGTGCTCGAGTCAAGTTCTCAGTTTTCCGATGTGCCAGTGCGCGCTCGCTTGGAAAAGACCCAGGCAACTCTACAGGAAATGCTGGGTTCCCGGGAAGCTCAAATACAGCATTCTCTATTGAACTAAGTTCTGGAGTCGTCGTGGGCTGCTGGATGGTTTCGAGTTCGGCCGGAATTTGATACTGGGGTGTTTCAAGCTCATGCGCATTCGTTGGTGTGTATTTGCCCATATTACCATCTAGCTCTGCACGCGGTGAGGGCAGGGCTTCCGTCGGTGCATCCTCAGTTACGACCTGGTAGTTGATTCTCAGGTACCTTATTTTTGCAGCCCCAAATTCAGACAAGACTGGAGTCAACTTTGCAACGCCTGGAAGATCCATACTATCTTCACCCTGGTCGTTCTTGTATGTGCGCCGCAAAGAACTCGTCAGAACAGCAGGCAGTACTCCCACGTCTAGGACACGGAGACGTTTCGATCGCAGAAGTCCCGAGATCCCTTCTACTGTCACCGAGTTCCTAGACAAATACAGATGCGTGATGCCGAGATCCCTGCTTTCCTCGATGGCCAGACTACCAGCAAAGCCGGTAGTCAATCTTTGTCGAAGATGACCAACGAGATCCTCCGATTCGTAGTTGTCAACTTCGCCGCTCAGCCTGCTGTGTCCCACTGGAGGCAAGGGAGCTCGCGTTCTGTGCTCTGGTATGGTGGCCTCTTTGAGGCAATGCTCCAGCAGGAGCCTGGCGCTTGCATCTGTCAGGGAATTGCTGCTTACGTTCAAACTTCTGACGCGCGTTCCTATAGAAGATGCAACAATCGAAAAGTCTGTATCTCTCAGTCCCAAGGCCTCGAGGTTCAGAACTCGCAGACTGTGAAGAAATTTCAGCTTGCCGAGAACCGCTTCAGATCGAGCACCTGGTGTTCTCGACAAGTCTAGAGATATAAGGTCCGGGAAGTGAGGCAAAGCTTCTGCAAGTCCCATAGAAGTCGCATTCGTACAGCCTGAAGCGTCAAGCAAGCGGAGGCCGAACACCGGGAAAGCGATCCGGCGGTGAGCATTCCACCATGGGCTGGCATGCCGTAATGTCAGAAGCGCTGCGTGATCGAAGAAGGGCAGTCCATTGACCATGAGACACTGTAAGTGAGGCAATCTCTCGAGACACTCTCGTAACCACTCGGAGTGAGGGCCTCCGTATATCTCGGCATGAGCTGGTGGGAACTGCAGAGTGTGGGTCAGGTCTCGTACCAAGGATCGAGCGTACGGCAAGGTATGCTTGAAGCGCGCCAAAGCAGCTATCAAGGTTCAGCCTTTGCATCGTCTAAATAACTACCTAACGGCTTACCGTAGACCGTGTCATTCTCCACACCAAAATGTGATGCGGGACTACCCCAAAGATGCGGAGTAAAGATCTCGTGCCATCGCTTGCATACAAGAGCTGCAGTGCATATTGCGTCCGAGGATAGATATGGTGCGATGAGTATCCATGGATCTTGTTGAACCGCACTCTCGTATGATGGTAGTAAATCATCCATGATGGTGGGTTAAGGCGTAAAAGAGGCGAAAGGCGCACTCATCTGTAATGTCGACTCTGGCCAGTTGTCCAACGTTGTCGCGATCGTGTAGAGAACATATCCGCGACGACTAAGTGATGCACAAAGAAGTTGACGCCCAGGTTCATGATCGTGGCAGTGTCATGCAGTGTACCAATGAGCAGGGTCGGTCAGGCTGACCACACTAAGAAGCCGCTCTAGCCGGGGTTGCTCACGGGGCGATGACGCCTCACACCCTCAACACCATGCAGCATTCGCTTTGATCGAAGTTCGTTCGTTATTTGAGAGCTCAGGAGATATGACCTCAGGACTTGCGATGTCGGTCTGGGAATCTTTGGAGAGAGAGTCAGGATCAGCGCATACTGGATGTCGACGCAAAACTGTCTAAGACCCAATGTTGCTTCCAGCTAACGCTCAGGATCTTACTTTGAGCCCTCTTCGTTTTCCTGCTCAACCTCAGCATCTTCCCCTCGCATCAGTCCGCCCTTTTCTCGCTCTGCTATTGCCCTACGCATCTTCTTGCTGTTTCCCTCCAGCCCCGCCATCATTTCCTCCGACAACCCTGGGACCTTCATCTCGAATACGTCTCTAATCACGGCGTACTCGTAGTAACCACAACGCGCGATCGGTACTTCAAGCGTTAGCACCATGCACGCCGGATCCAGCAACTTGCAGCTTACCAGTCTTCTGTATATCGATCTTTCCGTCTGTCAACACCTTCTCATCAATGTGTATTCCCACGACTCTGCCAATCACAACATCCACTGAACCTACTGGCGGTGCACCCGGCAGCCGCAGTGTCGTGTAATGTTCACACTCGAATCTCACGGGACTGTCCTTCACCATCGGGACCTTCCTCTTCTCACCCTTGACATCAACTTCAATCAGCTTGCTATCGACCTTCGCCAACCCAGCTTTTTCGAACTCATCAATGCCATACTCGGTCTGCTCGGCAGTGGTATTGACAGCCTCGCGCAGATCGTAGGTAGCGAGGCTCCAGCAGAATTTCCCGGTAGCCTCAGTGTTCTTGACAGTGTCCTTCTGCTGTGCGGAGGGTGTCTGATTGGCACTGAACATCACGTAGGGTGGGTCGAAGGTGAGGTTGTTGAACTGGGAATACGGTGCTAGATTGGCCTGGCCGCTGGGCGAGAGGGTTGAGATCCAACCGATGGGCCGTGGAACTACGCAACCCTATTCAGGTCAACATCATGCACTTCGTGCAATGGTGTTAAGCAGACAGAAATGTGGCAATGATTGAACTCAGACGCTGCTTACCTTGAACGGGTCATGAGGTAGACCATGATCATCTATGCCCGGCCTATAAAACATCTTCAGAAGGCTTATTCCAGTTCGATCTTTGGGCGCAACAAACAGAAAATGCGGAAATCCAACCCTAGAGGTATCTACATGCTTACACATATGATTGTTTCCCTTGAGGATAATCCTCGGTAACCATGGCGGGGAACCACTGCTTCGGCAGCTCTAGACGGGACCCTTGGATGTGACGCCATGTTCGCGCTAATGCACGTAGCCGCATGGAAAAGTGTTCAGCCCCGAGGTACATCACAGAACATTCACATTTGAAGGTGTTGGGCCGGGATTCTGCGACTGCAAAAGAACCGATCGACCTTTTTGACTCACAGCGACCCGAGAGTGCATCACAGGCGAACTTGACGCTCTTTACTGTATCGCAGCAGATCAAAGACATCTTGATCCATCTACCCGTTGACCTTCGGCCTTCATTCGGATATCCATCCGGGACGGCAACAATGCCTCAAACGATCCTCATAACGGGTGCCTCATCCGGCCTCGGCCTAGCCTTCCTCAAATACTACGCCTCGCAGACTCCACCACCATCAATCGTCGCACTAGATACCGCTCCTTTACCGTCCAACGTACTGTGTGAGAACGTATCAAGTCACCAGGTAGACGTTACCTCGGACCCAGAGGTGAAAGCAATCGCTGCCCAGTACGCGGATACTCCGATTGACCTCGTAATCCACTGCGCCGGCATCCGGGGCCTTGTGCCCTCGATCGTGCGCTCCCAGAGGGGCGATGTCGCAGCCGCCGAAACACTGTCTGTCATGGATTATGCCACCTTCACCAGGACTTTCGAAGTGAACACCTGGGGTACATTCAATATCATCACCTCGTTCTTACCCTCCCTCAAGCTCGCACGGGAAGCTAGAGTGGTGATCCTCAGTTCACGGATGGGCAGCGTGCAAGCGAATGTAGCAGGTGGTGGATATGCGTATCGAGCGAGCAAGGCGGCGCTGAACGCGGTGGTGAAGAGCTTTGTGATCGATGTCCCGGACGTGGCGTTCCTGTTGCTGCATCCGGGAAGAGTGGAAACCGGACTTGTGGAATGGAAAGAGGAGGGAGCTATCAGTCCTGAGGAAAGTTTGGAGGATTGTCTGAAAGTCATTGAGGGGTTCAAGAGGGAAGATAACGGAAGCCTGGTGGATCGGTTTGGGGTGACTGTCCCGTGGTGATTCGCATCGAAGATAACATTCGCACTCACAGTACATTTGGTGGCAGGTTAAACAATTCTCTGAGGCGATCAATGCTGGAATTGTCATTTAGATCGTGATATCATTATCTTCCTCCACTTGTTCGTCGCCTCTTTTGTTGGAGAGGAAATACGTACTGTATGCACACACATATGCCTGTCAAAAACGCACGATCGGATAAGCATCTGGCTGTACGCATAGCCGATGAGCTCTATTTGGTGTAGGTCTTGATCAAGTTGACCAGGAAGTACACTTCGTCAAAGGCAGAGGGAGTCCTGGCAACATAGTCGTTGCAGGACGCGACACCTGTCTTTGCGCGGCACAGAGTGTGGTCGTCTCAGGCTTTACCACCCGCAGACTCTCCGCAGAAGGTGATGTTGAAGGTCTTCAAATGATCAGCGGGTGCTCATGACTACGGGCTTAGACACTCACAAGCTTCATCTTCTTCCATGCGTTACCGATATCGCATTTCTGCGGAACGAGGCTCACGACGGACTTACCCCACTTGCTCGGGTCCGGACTGTCGCTGGTAATGTCGGCCAGGATTTCAGATCTCGTGAAGTACCAGATCTTGATGGCTTCAGCTTCGACTTGCGTAGCCCAAATACCACCACCATTCCGGTTCAAGGAGTCACCAAAGGTACCGTAGGGGGCGATCGCACTACATCCGCCGACGTCGTAGTCACAGTTGGTACTGAGCACCTCTCCAGTACCTTACCCAGCTGCCATGGTGCATTGAGCGGGCTTGGTGTTCAGAGTAATTTCATTGCGGGGAAGGTAGGAGACAGATTCGATGATGTCGATCTCCGCGTAGAAGTCGCCGTTGAACTCGTCGTCATGTAGGAGCCAGCTGTTGTACTGTCAGCAAACAAGAACCTGGATTGATACTGCGCCACCGTCAAGACTCACAAAGCAGGCCACATGCCGCAGGCGTTGGCAGGAAGATGCGCGAAATCTGCGATGACAATGTCACTGTCAATCGTATCGTGGCTCTCTAGACGTACGCTCTTGCGACCACCTCGGGGCATCACATCTATGACGGAGTTATTGTCGACTCCGAGGTAAACTTGGTTGCCGACGACCCGAGCGAGACCCATGAACGCAGCCTCATTTTTGGAGACGTAGCTGGCACATCCACCGGTGTACTTGTCATGACCGTTGATGAAGACAAAGGAGCTGAGGAAGTTGCTAAGGTCTGGCTTCTTGTCGAGCTTGTAAGCTTGGGCAACGCTAAAGGAGAGAAGCATGTAGAGGTATTGAAGCAGTGCCATAGCTACCGATTGGGTAAGGTTGTATGTGATAAGGACTGTGGTGAAGCGGAGACGAAGTACAAAGATGAGCAAGCCGGCGTCAGATGAGGTTAGAGTCTTGAAGGTGAAGTGAAGTTCGTGCGCTATTATCTGGTAGCAGATGCGATGGAAGGGACGCTGTCACCAAGTTACGACACCTCGAGACCGGAATTACCAGTACTCAAAGCGAGAAGAGATCCACGATGTTGAGCGGGACCGCATGAGCTACGAGGTTACCTGGTAGTGTAGAGTTTGCGAAGTGCCGTCCGAGGGGCAGGATAATAGTGGCATTATTATGCTTCGTAAATCGTTGAACGGCTTCAAGCCATAAGAGAACATAATCTTTAGAAACACCTCCGCGACCGGTAGTGATTCCGGTACCGCTTCCAGCCCTGCTGGCGGTGCTTGACCATGGCAGATGTTACCCAGTTCGATCGAAGTCTAACGGCAGCTCTGGATGCTCCACTGTGCTCTTCTTCCCTATCACTGCTTCCGAGTCTGCTTGCGCGTTATCCTGCTGCTCTCTGGCCCCAAAGCTGGTGATCTTGCCGGCAACCGTAAGGCTGCCCTCGACACCCTCGACTAGCCCATCTAGTGCCGCAAACATGTCGCCCTGGGTCCGCTCTCTTGCTTCACTCAGTATTGTGTCCCCGGGCTGGCCCTTGCCTTTGCCCTTCTTCTTGCCAGGTATCTCAACTCCTTCTATCCGTAACATCAAGCCCTGATCCGGTGCGCTTTCGTCAAAAGATGGTGCCGTCCGTGTCGACGCGTTCGTGATTTGCCATGAAGACGACAGTGACTGCGCGTCTACTACCGTCCGTCCGTCCGCCGCTACATCGACTATAAGGTAGTGCTCCCTGACACCTGGAATGGGGGGGCGGCAGAGGAGACTCCACTGGTGAATCCTGCACTGTCTCTTCCTCACCCACCTGGTCCAAGTCATTGCTCGTTTGTGGTGTATCATGTGGCAAGTACTGTGTATCGTCCAGTCCCATGCCGCGCATTGATGCAGCAGTTACAATGACCGGGTCATCATCCGCAAACACATAATGCACGTATGGGTGATAATGCTCGCCTGAGGTCGAGTCTTCTACGAGCGCAAAGAACGGCCTGAAGTTCGGCGGCGGAAGGAGGGTCTGCTCGGAGCTGGGCTCGGGATACGGAATATCATCGTCGGCTGCTGCCTCTTCAGGCTGTGGGTCCTGTTCTTCTGATATTTCTTCGCTTGGAGCTTCTTCGAAATGCAAAGCTGGCGATCTAGGTGAATTCGCTGCGCGTAGCGGCGGAGGCGACTTAGATAGACTTGGGGTGTTGAACATGGCAGGAGGCGTTGATGGATCGTAGGCTAGGAAGAGCTCCGGAGCTCCGGTTGTGCTTCAAGTCGCGATCGTCAACGACTGGTCCGTGCACGCTCATCAACATTGACATGTGAATGCTTTACAAGCTTGGCGCAAACATCAGAACAGAAACACTAATGGTATTGCAAGACTCCTACCTGATGTGGTGTCCCATGGGTATCTTCTAAACGCCATAAACCGCATGAACGCCGCTATATGCAATTAGGGTGCTGCAAAGTCAAAGCCCCTCCTTCCTCTGGATGTAAAACCCAACGAGGCTGTGCATGATGTTTCATGTGTACTCGTGCGGTGGTTTTGTCTTGATCGAGGCGTCTCGGTCATATGGGGCTGCTATCTGGCGGCTGTGTAGGCTGTTCTGCGCTGGCGGAGGTGGCGTCTTGGCCCTTGGACTTGAAAGCTATTCCAGATGTTAGTGATTGACGCACAGAACTGAATATCTTGGGTAGCACTCACGCTGACGGCACATGGGGCACTTCTCGAGCGAGCTCTCTTGCTTGAGCCACGAGAGAATACAGTGCTTCTATGGATTAGCTGCGGTCCTGTGCGAGCGCTGGCTGTTGCATACCATATGGAAGGAGTGATTACACTCGCCGAGAACTAACAAAATAGTCAGCTAAGGTCTCGAACAAAAGTGTAGCTCAACTCACGCAGGGGGCATTCGTCGCCTGGAAATTTGCACTTGGAGCAAGTGCTGTCGTAGGGGTTGCGGCAGATGCCACAAACGTCGTCGTCAGGCATATCCCAGCGCCATGCAGCGACCGCATTCCACTCCCTGATTGTGACCTTCATAGCTGCTTGTCGTTGCTCGATGTTGTTGCCGGCGCATTCAAGCCGGGACGAAAACAAACAGTGGCGGCTCAACCGCGGCAAAATGATCGCCTGTCAAGCTGCTGGACCCTTGCTCGAGCTGCTCCACAGCTTTCCCCACACAGCGCAGAGCACGACGCCGAGTTCGGCTTGACGACATTCGGGCTAGAGACCGATAAACTTATCCCAGCGATACAATGACGTTAAGCAGTCATCGAAGACAGCAGCACGCATGACGAGGCTGGCCGAGAATTGATTGAAGCGGACGAGTAAGTGCATGACCCAGCTGGCTGGGGGAAGTTGCGATGGGCGTTGCTGCAGCTTGCTCTAGCCTCGCACTTAATTCGTGCCCTCCATCACGCAATTGACAAAGAGACGAGAGCTCCTCCCTCGCCTCCAAACGCTCTCCGCCCTTCCAAACTCCGAAAACTGACAGCGTGCGATAGTCTACAGCTTCTCGTACCAATATGTTGCTCCGCCTCTGCAACTTCCGCAGCTCCCTGCGGCCGTTCTCCGCCCTGGCTTGCTCTCGTACCTTTGCGACGAGCAGAGCTGCCATGTCTCAATATGGCCTCGAGACGTACCTTGTCAGCCCGGTTGAGCTCGATACAGCACTCAAGAGAAACGTCAACAGCAAGCTCTCGACCGCGCCCAAGATTGTCCCTCTGTGTGCCTCATGGTTCCTTCCCAATGATGGCCGCAACGGTAAGGAGACGTTCCTAGCTGAACGCATCCCTCGCGCACAGTTCTTCGATCTCGACGCCGTCAAAGACCCCGACTCGCCATATCCACACATGCTGCCGTCAGCAGAAGACTTTGCCGTCGCTATGCGCAAGCTCGGAATTCGAAGGCATGACAGCGTCGTAGTCTACGACAGCAAGGAGCTGGGCATCTTCTCTGCTCCCCGTGTTGGCTGGACTCTGCAGGCGTTTGGCCATCCCAACGTACACGTTCTAAACAACTTTCGTAAATGGGTGGAGGAGGGGTACCCTACGGAAAGCGGAGAGTCCAAAGCCGTCGATGAGGTTGACTACCCTGTGCCTGAGCTAGACGAGGCCAAGGTTGTAGCCTTCGAGGAAGTCCGTGACATTGCGAAGGAGCAAGGTCTGGAGGGCGCTGAGGAAGTCCAAATCCTCGACGCTCGCAGTCTAGGTCGCTGGAAGGGAGTCGATCCAGAGCCACGAGAGGGTAAGCATTACAATCCAACTTATGATGCACCACACTGATGTACGTAGGTCTCTCCTCAGGACACATCCCTCACTCCATCTCCGTCCCTGTCAGCGACCTCCTCGACGCTGACAGCAAGGCACTCTTGCCAGCCGGGAAGCTTCAGGAAGTCTTCAAAGCCAAGAACATCGACGCTTCAAAACCCATCATCGCCAGCTGCGGTACTGGTGTAACAGCAGCTGTCATTGATGCGGCCTTGACTGAAGCCGGTTTCCCAACCGAGCAACGAAGACTGTACGATGGAAGCTGGACTGAGTGGGCACAACGCGTCAAGTCCAATGAGCATCTGATCCACAAGTCTGAGTAGGATGTTCCTGGGGATGTTGCTACGCCTTTACTGTCAGGCAGATTGATACCCATTTCATTTATGTACGAGCAACGGTAACAGTGTGTGGCGTTGCGTACTGATCACCTTTACTATGAAACATTTTGGCAGAAGACTTGTGTTCACTTCATTGTGGTGTGGACTGAGTTACGTCTATACATTGTCTTGCTTTCGGCTCTTCCATCAAATAGCTTCACGGCTCATCGCCCAGTGGTAGGATGCCCGCTTTAGTTCGGTTGGGAGGTTTTGTAGTGGGAATGTTTGGCTGAACACTTGACTTTGCAGTTGTTCCTTGACCGGTAGCTACATTGCTGCTGTTCTGACCCGTCTGGAAGTGATCAGTAAAGAGTGGATATTACAACACAAAATGCACTTACCCAGACTCTCTTGCTGCTTACGACCGTTTCTGTCCACAGTGGCCCATCCATCTGACGGAGCAGCGTCACTGGAAGCAACCACGTCTGCGGCGACCTGTGTGTACTTAGTGCGGAGTATTTATTTTCACGGGTGGGATGCGATGTGTGGAAAGTTGAAGTGGCAAGCCGGTGCTATGTCGCTGATGGGGCAAGAGCAAACAGAGCACAAAGGTGGTTGCGAGGGTCACAGGTAAGCATGAGGTGAAGGTGGGGAGTAGCTACCAGAGACACTAGATGGAAGCTGAGGAAGGAGGGAAGGGAGAGAGCTGATCGAAGACTCTAGACAAAATGCCCAACAATAGTAGTCGCTTGTCTCAAAGTGGAGCTTTCAGAGTTTCGGAAGTCCGAATCGTTGAACAGCCAACCCTGTTACCACTGCGCCAGCGCCAGCATACAAGAGCCATGGAGTGCTTGACTTCTTGTCGTCCTCCTTTGCCATCAGCCATCCTGGAGCAGTCTCATCGATCGTCTTTACAGGGACATAGTCTAACTTCGGTGCCTTTGCCCAAGCTGTAGCGAGTTTCTTGATCTGCACCTCGTAAAGCATCGGCGCAACGTAGGTGGCGAAGATCCTGCCGAAGAGTGTATCGTATGAGTGCATCCTGGTCGCTTTTCCGGAAAGTTCGGCGAAGGCTTTCGCTCGGTCATAGCGCTCTTTCTGGTACTCGGCGAAGATGGAGTCAATCTCGTCTTTCGTGGGATGACGATTGCGATCGGCCTTCAGCTCGCGGTTCAGAATGTTGCATAGCACTGCCGCATCTTCGATTGCGATGTTTGCACCAATGCCCAAGTCTGCTGTCATCTGTCATGGATGGGTCAGTCAAGTCAAATGATTTGTTTGCGCGAAACTCACCTTGTGTACCGAATCTCCGACTAAGACCATTCTGCCTGCGTGCCACTGCGAGAGCACACCCTCTTCCATGGTTACCAAACCAGCTCTTGTCCTCGACTCCCACAAGTCACTGAACTTGATGTGCTCGTTCAGCTGAGCATCAGCAAAGCGCTTCGCGACCTGCTCCATGTCTTCACTGGTAGCCTTGAATCTCTTGGGTGGTTGATTGTATTTGTCCTTGAAGACGATGGCCCAAAACTGCTCGCCTTGCTGCTGAAAGAAAAGCTTTGTGACGCCGTGTCCGAATACAACGTTGGTCTCAGCGGCTGCCATGCCGTAGTCCTCATGGTTGCCCTTTATCTTGCTGACTCCAAACATGGCATCGTATTCGCTGAAGAGTACTGACTTGTCCGCTTCTGGCACAGTATTCGGTTCGTGTTTGCTGGCATAGTCCCACATCTGCGACCTGACGATGCTGTGAACGCCATCTGCACCAACGACGACGTCACCTTCCTCCACAGTGCCGTCTGTAAGGAGGACACGTACGCCAGTGTCGGTGTGCTCGATTGTTTCAACGCATTTGTTCAACTCAATGGTCGACTTGTTTGGAAGGTTGTCATGTAGATGAGCCACGCAAGACTGTCGATCAAACAGGACAGGCGCAACTCCAAAGCTGAGGAGAAGTCAGCATGCTCATATTGTCAGATGACATCATCGACATACAGCTGTTCGAGCCTGTGCATGGTACTGCGACTTCCGTTGATTGTTCCGTCTGGCCAGCGACGATGCTCCGTGACGACAGGTGTTGTGGACTTCAAAATATCGGGCAAGAAGCCAAACTGATCAAAGATACGCTCCGCGTTCGGCCAGAGGATCAGCGCAGCTCCTTTGAGAGACTTTGGCCTGTCGTATTTCTCCAAGACAATGTGATCGATCTCGGCGAGCTGGAGCGCATGCGACAAGGTCAAGCCTACGATGCCTGCGCCCACGATGATCACCCGGAAGGGCTTAGATGCTGTTGTATCAGTGTTCGCCATTCCGTTGTCTTGCCCAAGCCGTGCTGATGTGCGGGACAATGTTAGAAGATCGATGATACTAGGTATGGTGAGGGGCTGTTTTCGAGTGGAAGGAAGGATGCAGAAGGTAAAGCCGTAACGGAAGATGCGCGTCAGCTACACTCAAACGTATCTTCGGTCAAGGCAAATGCTCTTATCATATGATGCCTTTAATGCGAAACGCTCCCGTCTCTCTAAGCCAAGATCTGACTTGGTGGCCTAAACGGCAAGATCGTGGAACCAGCAACGTTGTTCCACCGCCTAGCGCTTATACTTTGGAGCCGTCAGGGTCCAGAGTCTTCAGCGCGGACTGTATGTCTCCTGGCAGAGTTATGACGCCTACCAATAGTTGCTATATGATTCGAGATCCCGGTAAGCTTCGCAAGTTTGCTGTGCAGTTCAAGCCATAGATTTTGTTAAGAGGAATCTCGTTTCACGCCTTCGTTTCGATAGGGAGGCCAACGTGCGTATGTTACTACATGCTCTTGACTTCCACAGCCCCGTAGCGAACGTGGGCATCAATGTGTGTCGCTTAGAGTTGATCAGAACTGTAGTGCTCGAACTACTAAGCATCTTGTTAAGTCTGCTGCTGCAAAGTGAGCACCTCTGTTCGATTGTATGGTCAGTCAGTGTCGTGCGTTTAGGGACGATGTGATAGTCGACGCGTTCTGCGTGGATGCCGAGATCTCCAACGGAAAGCTGCGACAAACGATTTCGTCGGGTTTGCAACCGGCCCCAGTGCGACCGTCCCACTATCCACACGACTACCGCCATGGCATCAGGACACACCAAGGACCGGGTGGGTTGCGGAATTCACTCGAGCGTTCGGCTAAGGAGTGGAGCGCGGGAACGAGGGGTGCATGGGCCTTCACGCTAGGCCTGATCGGGCGCCCTTGCTCTGCACCTGCCTTCGCACGCAACCTCACCTTTGGGGACGAGGAGGCGCTGTTCGACCACGCGCACGCCCAAACGCCCGCGCATTCTTCCAAACTCGGCCCGCAGCGCTGCGATCGATGACCACACCGCCCTCTGCTTGTCTGGCGGACTTGCGATCGTGGTAGCCCCACCGGCAGATAGCACCAGTGCCGGCGGCGCGTCTTCGCGACTCACCCTAGCTGCCTTTCTCAACATTCCGCAGCGTTCTACATGGCGCCTGTACCTGATACACCCACTACGCGCATACGAAGTTCCGAACGGCCACGCAGACGACACATTTCCGATTCGGTGCCCGCAAGCAAGAAGCGCAAGTACGTGCCAGGTGGACCAGGAGGTGGGGGACGCTACGTGGATGACGAGGGCATAGAGACGCCCGTTGGAGGAACAGGACCAGGCGGCTACGCGTACATTGGGCCCCGCGGTCGCATCGGACGCCTCAACGCAGAGCGACAAGGCGTCGTTCTGGAAGACATCCGCGGCGCGCCCTCGCCCTCCTATTCACGACCGCGACGCGAAAGGCCGCCTGCTGGACCGCGCTCCAGTTCGGCCGCTGCAGTCGCCGCCGCCGTGGCGCAAAACGAGGGATACAAGCCGCGGGAGGAGCGGAGCTGGGACGAGTTCCATCCTGATCTCGACATCGACGCCGAGTTCCCAGTGTATACCGCCGATCAGATCGATGGCATAAGCCCTGCAGAATCGCTGCCAGGTACGCCTGGACAGCCATCGTCGAGTGGCCAGTATGCCGTCGATAACGGTATCTCTGCCATGCTCGATGGTCTGCGTGCGCAACAGACCCAGGACGAAGAGGCAATAGAGAATGGGTACAGTGGCTCGGTGGCTCTTTTGGCTACACCCAAGAGGCGACCTGGGCGCCCACCTCGCAACCGAGACTCGATGCTTGCTGGACTTGGATCTCCACCTCGACCCCGGATACAGCCCCTGCCGACCATGAACCCCAGGGAGAAGCTGAATCTGCCGAAGCCTTCCGTGCGCGAAGTCGATCCTTTCAAGGCCCATGAAGAGAGCGAAGGAGTCAAGGTCAACTATGTGGACAGGACCATGGCAAGCATTGGCTACCAGGAAAGCGAGGTCTTCACCAGGACTGAGAACCACCTAATTCGACTTCCAGAAGGCTCGATTGAGGAGGACTTGGATCTGACCCTGCAGAACGAAGCCGAGGGTTCTACAACCGCGGTCGCAGTCGGTCGAGTGGAATACGACATGGACGAGCAGGACGACATGTGGCTGGAGGCATTGAACCTGCAGCGCAAGGCTGAGGAGGTCGAAGCCATCAAGCCTGCGATATTCGAAGTCACCATAACACAGATCGAGAAGGAATGGCATGCTCTGGAGAAACGTAAGTTGTATCGATCCTCGCAACGCTCGACTGCAACACTGACAAATTCAAGGCATCCCTAAACCAAACCCAAAACCACCGCAGACCCACCGACCGCGATCTAGTAGTGCAGCCGCCGTCAATGGAGAGCCTGCAGGACAAGGAGAAGAGCAAGATACTAAGTGTGCAATTTGCGATGACGGCGATTGCGAGAACACCAACGCTATAGTGTTCTGCGATGGTTGTGACTTGGCGGTCCATCAAGAGTGCTATGGTGTGCCTTTCATCCCAGAAGGACAGTGGCTTTGTAGGCGTTGTCAACTAGTGGGTCGTGGTACCCCTGCTAGTGAGCTTCCGGTACGTCCTTGTCTTACCCTTCGTCAGAAGATCCACTAACCTGTGCAGGGCTGTATATTCTGTCCGAATGGGGATGGCGCATTCAAGCAGACAACTGCTATGAAATGGGCACATCTGCTGTGTGCTATGTGGATCCCAGAAGTTTCACTCGGCAACGTGACCTTCCAGGAACCTGTACAAGATGTGGAAAAAGTCCCGAAGACACGTTGGAAACTGGTAGGTTCAGAGCTACATAGCCGCTGTACTATGACTAACCGAACTCACAGTCTTGCTACATCTGTAAGCAGAAAATGGGGGCATGCATCCAGTGCGGCCACAAGTCATGCTTCGAGGCCTTCCACGTCACCTGTGCACGCAAAGCGCGGCTATGCTTGCGAATGAAGTCGTCACAATCCTCGAACCCTCAAGACTCCACAGTGTTGAAGGCGTACTGTGATCGGCATACTCCCTCTGACTGGAGGCGCGAGTATGACGTCGAGGGAGCGATTGCAGATGCAAAGGCCTTCTATCGACACACCATGCGCAACATTCGTTGGCCCGACAGCCAAGCCTACGCTCTGTCGATCGGCTCGACCCACGCAGCACATGCAGTCGACGAGGAGGATGACGGTGTGCCTGGCAGTAACAAGCGCAAGCGCGCGCAGCCGGCCAAGTCATGGAGACTACCTTCAGGAGCTCCAGTGGTGCCTCAAGCTGTCTACCACAACGTCGAGAATGCCTTGATCAAGTTCAATGTTCGCAAACGTAAGGAGTTTGTGCAAGAAGCTTGTAAATACTGGACATTGAAGCGCGAGGCACGCCGCGGCGCCGCCTTGCTCAAACGTCTTCAGCTCCAGATGGAGGCTTTCTCGTCCATGGAGATTACTCGCCGTAATTTTGCGGGTATGGGCGCAGCGGGTCGGCCGCGTCTACAGCGACGCATCGAATTCGCAGAGCGCCTTGAAGATGACATGGAGCAGATTCGCGTGCTCTGTCACGATATCAAGGAGCGTGAGGCTATGAAGCTGGACGACGTCATGATTCTCAAAAGCATCCTGGACTGCGTCTACTTTCCCATTCCAGCCATTCTCAGACCCATCCTGAAGAGGCTTCAGAAGTAAGTGGAGGCATGTTTTCAATTGGTGTACAACAGCTAATTGATCTCTCAGTCTTGACAGCAAGGATGCATTTGCAGATGGCTTCAGCAGTCTACAGGCGAAGCTTGACGAAATGGCGTACACGTCTGTCCAGGCCTTCAACGACGATCTGCTTACGATGCTGAGTGCACAGATGGACGTTGCCCCTATTATCAGCGCCGATGACGCAGAGGACGAATTTACCAAGCCAAACACTCAAGGCCTGACCTCCGAACAGAAGGAGACGAAGAAACTGATCAAGCGCATCATCAGGAGTGCTCAACCAGCAATCGAAGACGCAATGCGCAAAGAAGCCGAACTTGCTCGAGCTCCTGTAGATAAGCTTCCCGATCTCGAGACAATCCTTCAGCAGAAGCTGCAGGGTAGGCAGGATGCTTCTTCTGTAGAGGATGCTCCTCATGACACGATTGAGACCGACGAGACAAATCACGAGGACGTCACAGAAACAACGATCAACGGCGTAGACCCAGAGGATGTAAGCAAGAAGACAGACGATCTCCAGCTGGCGCCTACTCCTGACGACAACGCCGTGGACAGCAACCACTCGATACATGACGAGGCCGCAGACGAGGCCGCCATTGCAGCCCAACTTGGCCAGGACACCTTGCATATTTCTACCAGAGGCCACCAAGGCGATGCCATGGAGCTAGATACCAAAGACACCAACGGAGGCACGGAACCTCTTACGCCACCAAGGTCTGAGAAGAACCTGCTGAACCCACTCCATAATGGTGGCGTCCCGTGGTATCTGGAGCCATTCGACATTCACGGCACAACAGTCTATGAGCCTGTCTGGGCCGGACGCGAGGTTCTCAAAGCTATGAGCGAAGATCTTAGCGAGCTTGATGACGACGAGCTTGACGGCCTTGCAGGGTCCGACCCAATCCAGCCAGATGACGACTCGGCTGACGCTCAGGCTATGGAGCTGCGCAAAGCAGCTGCACGCAAAAGACAGAGACGGTCGCGCGCGTACAGATGATTCACTTCTTACCTTTGTTCACATTGTTTCACCCTGGCATGTACATTTCGGTCATGCCGTGTATTACCTTTGTCCTTTGTATCATATCCCTAGCTTAGTGGACGAGGCGCAACGGTGTTTGGCTCTTAGGCTACGGCAAGACGCCATGGAATTACCCTGGGACCTTGGAGTTGAGATTTGCGAAGCATTTCAGCAGGGAGTAATGGACGATGATTGCTGCAGAGCAAGACTGGCAATTCTATAGTAATTCAGCTACGATACACGTGCGATCCCACCTGAGGCTTTTCGCATTGACTTGCAGGTTTGATTCGGCGTTAGCTGCCGGCGAAACGTGCCAGTCCTTCCGTGGATGGACTAGTGACGCCATGAAAAGACGTGGAAGTGCTGCGAGAGGTCGCTTCGATAAGGCGTTGGCAGCAGCCCCCTGACTTCGCAGTTGCCTCACTCTGAACTGCCAAGGGGCGTACCTGCCTTTGTTCGATCTCTCTCGCCCATAAAATACCGCTCGCCTGCTGCGCATCTCACGCTCACCAAGACATCATCTGTCGTTTATTGCCGTCCCCACTCACTTACAAGGTTGCAACGTCTCTTGCGGCAGCTTCACTAGCGCGAACGCATTGGACGCTTACTAAATAAAGGCGCGGCTCTGCAGATCAGCCCTGCCCAGCTGCCAAAAAATCCAGACCTTTCGCCGACAAACAACACCTCACCTCCGTCATCGTCATCAACACTGCAACCCACACCGCAGCACAAGATGGAATACGAGAACGAACAACGCGGCTACGACGGTTTGTCTCAACGCCGCTGTGCCACTGTACCATTCGCTGACATCGACGCGTAGACGAGCCTCGCGGCTACGAGCGCGACCGCAGCAGGTCACCGCGCCGTGAGCGTGGTGACGACAACGCGCGCGCCCGCAGTGCCTCTCCCAACGGCCGCGACGACCGCGACAGCCGGTATGTGTCACAGGCTCTTATGTAGATGGACAGCCAGCTAACAGGTACTCAGTGGCCCGCCGCCGCAGCCTCGCGACCGTGAGCAGGAGGAGAGCCGCAACGAGGGCTCCAACCTCTTCGTCACCGGCATCCACCCGTCCCTGACTGAGGATGAGGTCACACGCCTGTTCGAGAAGTACGGTGAGGTCGAGCAGTGCAACATCATGCGCGACCCCCACACCAAGGAGTCTCGCGGCTTCGGTTTCGTCAAGATGGTCACCTCTGACCAGGCAGACGCTGCTAAGGAGGGCCTGCAGGGCGAGGTCCACCAGGGCAGGACCCTCAGCATCGAGAAGGCTCGCCGTGCCCGGCCCCGTACTCCCACCCCGGGCAAGTACTACGGTCCCCCCAAGCGCGGTAAGTATCAAATCATGGCTCCCGCCTCTTTGCTCATACTGACTACAAAGAAGAGTTTGGCGGCCGCGGAGGCGGTGGACGCGGAGGCCCTCGCGGCTATGGCGATCGCTACGGAGACGACCGCCGAGGCGGAGGTGGCTATGGCCGTCGTGACGACTATGGCTCTCGCCGCTACGACGATCGCGGCTACGGTGGAGGTCGCCGGGACGACTACGGCTCTCGTGGTGTAGACCGCTACGCTTCGGACCGAGGATACGGAGGCAGGGACGGTGGTCGTGACTCTGGCCGTGACTCTGGTCGTGACTCAGGCCGTGACGATCGTCGCGGTGGTGGCGGCGGCTACTACGACCGTCCTCCTCCCCCTGCTGCCGGTGGCTACGATGCTGCTGCTCCTCCTCGCGACTCGTACGGCGGCGGCCGCTCGTACGATGGTGACTACGACCGTTCTTACCGCTAGCTCCCCTGCTAATCAAGGTAGAACCCCAGCGGTACTAAACTAGGTTTCGCGGGCTACCTCTGATCAATCAAGGCAGGCAACTCTTTCAGCACTTCACGCATGTAACTCCATGGGTACGCCAATGGGCACGCTTTATAATACGGCTTTACATCACAGGGAATGGTCGGCAAAAAGTTCTTCGATATAATTCGCAGCAGCGCACGGTAGCACACTTCGATAGTTTGCCATCTTGCAGCTCGACAATTCCCACACATCTTCGGCACGGTAGTTTTCCTTGGAGAATCGGTTATCAGCACTCGGTAAAGGCCTTCGGGGCATCACTCACAGCCCTTGGGAGCATCAGTCGTCTTGATCATCACGTCGACTCCAAATTGTACTTCTATAACTTCCCTTTCGATGCAACCTGGACGTCAAATAATTCATCCGCAACACCTGCCGCGCCACCAGCACTGTCCACATATTGTCAATATCACCTATCATAATCGCACCCGTGTCAACAGCCTGCGACGAAACCACTTTAAGCGGCCAGCAGCCATCATCCCCGATTCGACAGCAAATACCGCGAGGTATCTGCGCGATACCCTGTCTCACCTAAGACGCAGCAGTAAAATTCAGATCCACCTTGTACTACGCCAAGTAAAACAGACGGCACTGTGCGCAGGCTGATTGCAAGCCGCGACCTCCCATGCCAGTGCCCGTGACAGTAGCATGCAAACGAACGCTGAGGTTTGCGTAGATGCAGATCGAAGCTGCAATGCCTTACGAATCTCGAGCGCTGCATCACGGGTAGCTACAGACGAAGGTGCGTGGTCCGACTTCCTTTCTGGTACCTTCTTCTCCAGTCTTGCAATATCATTCCTTGCTTTGCTCTTATTACGCAGTTTGTATTCAAGATACCGGACCCATATGTATTCTCTTGACCAGCTCTGCTGGTTCCAGGCACGATGGCTACACAGCAGCCAAAGCTTGCCTTAGTCAAAAGCTTGTTTGGTGCACAATGCAGCTACTGCACATTCTGCAGCTGGACCATTACTTATCATCCAAGAATGCTTCTTGCATCGTTAGAGCGAGCCATCGTTCGTCTACCAAGACTAAATCCAGTCCATTGATGTGGTTCACCTGTGTGGCCGCTGGTTGAGTTTGTCCAATTTGACACCCTCACACGTGCGCAACGGTGACCCTCTCATGGGACGTTTGGTGCCTGGATGCTGTCTGCCATACGTTTGACAGGCTTGGAAGGCATTCGCGAAAGCTTACGTAGACATGTGGAGAAGTCGTAGATCCTGTAGCGTAATTAAAGATCCACCCCTAACTAGAGCTGGTCCAAACCGGATCACGAGTCAAAGCGTTGTCCTCTAAACATCATGATCTCTCAACATTGCAGGATTAGCTGGAATGCCACGGGAGAAACAGCGCCACCATGGATAGTGCCTGAGTGCAGCTCGCCTCAGGACTGGCGTTGCACCAGATTGAGCGCTAGCCCCTGGTCTCGATTCTGGGCAACGGCTAAGGCTATCGCATTCGGCACCACCGTGGTGAGCTGACGTTGCTCGGGCTTGCATATGATGAGCGCAGATACGAGTCGGTCCCTCTTGGGGGTTGATGCGACTTTGCTTTTTGCACAGCCTCGTGCTCTCCCTTCTTACATCCACGTTGTTGGCCATTGTGTTGACAGCCTCATGTCAGGCAGGCCCCCGTTGTTCATCTGCTGCGAATGAATGCGCCAGATCGCCGCGCGGCTACTCCACTGTAAGCGCATACCATTTGGTAACATCAGCGATTTTGCCGGGCTAACAAGATGGCATAGGAGGAATCTATACTGTCTCGTTGATTTGTGAGCGCCGTTGTTCGCTCCTTCCGCGCCGTATACTGTATACCCCACACGCTGCTCCCTTGGGCGCATCACAATGTCGAAGCGGAAAGCCGTTCCGTTCCTTGCTGTCGCAGCGTCGATTTCTATACTCCTTTTCCTCTTCTCCAGCGACTCGATCCACAAGACATGGGAAGGACTACCACAGCACGTAGGGCTTGGGGAGCACATAGGGAACAGCAATGCACACGATGCAAGCGACGCAAGCCAGCAGGAACCGGATTATGCGAACTGGAATCCACGCCCAGACTTCCGTGCTGGCTCAGCACTGCCAGCAAATCACAATTACACATCCACCCTCGTGATCGCAAGGACGAAAGAAGAGGAAATGGACTGGCTCCAGCGCGAGATCCCCGACCAACCCACCGCAATTTACGTTGTCGATGACCCCTCCGCAAAACTACATCCACCCAAGAACAAAGGCCACGAAGTCATGGTCTACCTCACCTACATCATCGATCACTACGACGAACTTGCCGACGTAACAATGTTCATGCACGCGCACCAACTGGCCTGGCACAACGATGAGATACTCGGTAACGACGCCGCGAAGATGATCTCCCGCCTGTCCCGCCCGCGCGTGTGGCGCGAGGGCTTCGTCAACATGCGCTGCTCCTGGTACCCCGGGTGTCCTGACTGGATGCACCCTGGCGAAACAGAAAAGAACGACTTTAAGCAAGAAGAAGTGCTGCTCGCGAAGTCTTGGTCGGAGCTTTTCCCGCTGGATGAAATTCCGCAGATGCTGGCGCAGCCATGCTGTGCACAGTTCGCGCTCAGTAGAGAGAGGATCCAGGCCAAGAGTCACGCCCAGTATGTATGGTACCGCGAGTGGCTGTTTCAGACGAAGATTCCGGATGCATTGTCTGGCAGAATCTGGGAGTATGTGTGGCAATTCGTGTTTACGGGGGAGGCTGTCTTTTGTCCAAAGGAACATGTGTGTTTCTGTGATCAGTATGGAACGTGTTTTGGAGGTGAGGACGAGTTCAAAGACTGGGTTAGCTTGAAGAGCGAACTTGCCGACCGAGAGCGCGACCTAAGGGATTGGGAAGACAAGGGGAAGAAAATCAAGGAAGCGGAAGAGAAGCACGATGTCGAGAAGCTGAAAGAGTTGGAGAAGCCTGAGCCGGGGAAGGATACGGAGTTCCAGAGGGATATTGATCGACTGAGGCCGATTGTAGACCGTTTGAGAGATGAGGCGGAAGCCAGAGGGAGAGACCCAAAGAATAGGGCGAAAGAAGCTGGACGGGAGTGGCACGAGGGCGACGGTTTTTAAGTCAAATCTTTCCAGGTTACGGCGTTACAGGAAGGGACTCTACTTGGTCTGGCGTTGTATGGGAGGATGCCCATTTAGTTCCAGCCTATTCGCCGGATTTGGCGGCGCAGAATGCGAGAGTGTTTGCACGACCACCACCATGTTCAATATTTACCGGGCCCACGACGCTCGAATTTTTGTATGTCCCTGCTTTTTCTTTCAAGGTACTTCATTGAGGGGAGTCTCAGATTACTGCGCACTTTCCGTGCGGAGACAGGATAAAAGGCCGTTACGTTACGTAAGCAGAAGCTGCAAACTGCTGAAACTCAACGCGCAGCTGTGCAAACAACGCAAACGCCCACTCATTCCAACCACCCCCAACGCGCCAACGCGCCGCCGCTGGTCGGCCGCTGTTTTCATCGCTTGTCGACCATACACGGTAACTACAAGCATGACACAGCGAGCAACCAGCACCACAACAGGTGCGCAAACTGCTGCTGTAATAATATCACCTTCTTTTGGTCGAAGCAAACTTCGCTTCCATGTACCGAATGTCATATTACCATTACTCAAACAGCATCTCTCTGCCATTTCCTATCTCGCTCTCCATCTCGCATCTGTTGTCAACCCGTTTCATCGCAAATCAAACTTTCCGTTGCTTCGAACAAACCAAGCCATGCCACCGACCAAACCACAACTGCTGGGATGCGTGTTCAAAAGAGCGGTGTTTCTCGAGAACGCTTGCATCGAGTCCATTCGTCCTGCTTGCCCTGAGTCCTTGATCACGTACTTACTCTTGAGTCTGCAACAGATCCGTCTCCACGCACCATATCACAGTACTCACTTGCTTGAAGTGTTTGCTGCATCTGGTGGTTGAAGCAATGTCGACAGACGCTCCATACTACCAGATGCGTACCGGCCAGCCGTCTACGGGAACCCACAGCTCCAGTGCGGCTGTTCTATCAGGGTCATCTCAAGCTGGTGCCTATGACCTCACGCCCTTGCCGATGGTGGAGCAATCCACTGGGAACCAGCATCTGCCTGTATACCCCGATAATGCAGCTCGTCGACCAGGAGCTGACAGTCAACACAACGATGCCGAAGAGAACCACAACTTGGCAGACCTTCTAGAGGCTGCGACGACAGCTGCAGACCAAGATTCTGTAGAGATGTGCCCTCCCGCAACCGTACCTACAGCGCCACACCCAACGACTCAGCACAAAAGGAAGACAGACTCCAGCATTCACCTTGATACAACTCATTCCATCCTTACCAACATCGAAGATCATGAGAGCCCAGCAATGAAACGTCGTCGCATCGACACATCGTCCACCGATCCTAACCTGCAAACTGGAGACAACGACACTGTTATGCGCTCTCCTGCTTCCAAGAAAAGCCCTTCACCATCTCGCGATCTGCTTCCTGACGCACGCGCTGCAGGAGTGCACTCGGCCGCCGCACTCTTCCGACGTACCTCAACCAACACGACGCGCAAGTATACACGCCCACCCATGTCTAAGCTCTTCATGTCGCTCAACATCTCGCCCGAGAACTTCATCGCTCTGCAGTCTCTTGCCAAAGCATACATGCTTTCGCCCACGCACCCTGAACGTCAGTCATGTGTTGGCAACCGTGGCAAAGGCGATACTGACATGGTCAAACTTCGCCTTTTCAACTGCGTGCGCGACTTCCTTGCTGATGGTGTTGGAGAGCAGTTCTTCGGTGAGCATGTCGCAAAGCCTGGTGAGAAGGAGAACAGCGAGGCTGCTGCTGCGTTGGGAGAGAAGGAGGCTGAGGGTGAAAAGCTAGTGTGGCCTCGAGACGGCAACAAGATCATCAGCCTTGTCACGCCCTTAATGAGAAGGATGGTGACGAACGAGCGGCAGAGGCTGTACGCCATCGATACGCGAAAGGGTGGGAAGAAGGCAGAGAAAGAGTCGAGCGCTGAAGCCCAGAGCGCCCCCGGTACACCGGCGCGAGATGTCCACCAACCTCAGCAGACCGTACTCGATCCAACACTCCAGCGTCCTGTTACTTCACGAGCGTCACCTTTCACGCCGCCGTCGCCGACGAACGCGCATACGCTTACCGTGAACGTCGCACCGTCAACATCCAATCCTCCAGCCTTCTCATCGACGACAGCTGCTCTGCCACCTTCTCCCTCCGAAGCCTCCGAGCCGCACCTCACGAACATCAACATCTTTTTGACGTACAATTCGAGCGACAAAACAATTGTCAAGCTCGACGAGAGGCGTATCTCGACGACCCGCCCTGCACACTTGAGCTTTTACAACTACACCGCTTTCATCGAGCAAGTCAATGCTATGGTCGGCCGCACAGAGCTTCTTCATCCTTTTCTCAAAGACAGTCGAGCCGTATCGGCTGGCATGAGCGATACCGAGAGCCTGCGTGGGCTTGCTGCGGCAGCGAACGCTTTGCAGCCGGACAAAGATGATCAGCACCTGAGGTCATCGGTAGGCGCGAAGTACACGGTCAAGACCCTTGGCTCTAGTGGCTGGCAGATCATCGATAGTGCACAAACTTGGTACCATGTACTTACAGAGCGAGCGTTTGCGCTATGGGCAGATGGGGTATGTAATATCATTGTTGAGCTTCCTCCAGCTGTGAGGAAGGCTGGGTTGCCGTCTGAGACGAAGGATGGGGAAATGCAGATGGAGGATACATAAGTATTCCTACAGTTACGAGTAGCATTTGTCGGCGTTGTTGTAGTTTTGCTTTTGTTTTTGGCACGTACCTGACGCCACGTTTCGTATAGAAACATGTCTTACTTTCACTGTCTGTGTATCCCACTCAAGTTTTCTGTGCTCTTGGTGAAAGCGAAGGTACCTTACGTCATGCCTACCGTTGCTTGTGTTCATCGTGCCTTCCTCAGCTAAACAGCAAACGCGCTTGCTTGTTACTCGTTCAACATTACTTCCGCCTCACTTCACCTTTCTATAACTACGCCACTTCCTCTACCACCGGGTCTGGGGCTGAACATCTCCCATACCGTTGTATACATCTCCAGCGGAGCACGTCGTTTCCATCACTTGGCATCCGCGCCTGATTATCGTGATCATGCTGAAGCCCGTCGAACCAGGACTGCTGCCCTTCAACTTCGAAGAGGTGCTCGCAGCTGACCGCGCTGCCGGCAATCGCATCGTCCACATCGATGTCAGTCGCAACTCGAAAGGCGTGGCGGTATCGTCTCTCGAACGACTGAGGAGGAAGGTGCAGAGATGCCTTACCAATGACACCAAATATAGACTTGCCACGACCAAGCTATACATCAGCGGTGACTGGAACTACGCTGAGCTAGAAGAGGAGTTAACGGAGGTGAGCGCGATACCTTCAAACTTCCCAGGATGTTTGCTAATCATGGTGCAGAATCAGAAGATACTCGCTGATGCGCAAGAGTGCAAGGAAGGTGTCGAGGCAGTCCGCAAGCTAATCCGCTCGATGACCAAGCTGAAGGAGCTGATGTGAGTGACAGACACGACTATCGGAAGAAACTTGCTAATCTTTAAACAGATGGCTTGGCGGTCTGCCTTTCATGCCCTCAGTCTTTGAAGATCTGAACAAGCACAAGCTGACCAAGCTGGTATTGGACCTCAACAACCATGTGCGCGTCGTCGACGAAGCCCGCGACGGCCGCTTCCTCATCAAACTGCATATCAGCCCTCTAGACATGGAGCCACTACTGAAACAGACCAGGCTGCGGGAGCTTCGCTTGCGACGTTTGAGGGACTCCATGCAACTTATCGCCTGGAAGACCATCTACTTGAACAGGCTACCGGGAGGCATGCACACGCTCGAGCTACAGATGGATGCTATGCCTATCATTCGTAACGGCGGCAACAAGTGGCACAAGGCTGTTGATGTCCGCGGCTTGACAGTGGCACAGCCCGGGTTGTTCGAGAAACATTACAAGTAAGCCAGGAATCGAAAAACCTCAGCAACATCAAGCTAATTTACTTCAGGGGTCGCAATGGCAAGGGCGGTCTTCACTGGAGGTTTGGCTACGGTGAGTATCTCGACGGAGATTGTATCCGCAAAGCAAGAATTGCGACAGGTATTGAGGAGCCAGTACCTCTTCCCTTACAGTGAGTCCGATCATTTCATATCATGACCAACTGTGACTGACTTGCTTACTCCAGGTACCTCTGGCTCGATGGTTTCGTGATCGACCACCAGCCATTTGAACACGAGCTAACTGACATCAACTTCCTTGGTTGTGGTGAGAAGTGCATCGATGCTGGCATGCGGGCTCCTAAGACTCACGCGGAGCCATTACTTGCTTGGTGCAAGAGGGTCAATAACACACCCTGCCACTTTGCCTTGCAGTGGCCAAACTGGACCTGCATCTTCGATTCCGAGGGCGAGCAGCGCGACGTGCATGGCCATATCATCTCTCAGGAAGCAGGTCTCTCGACGCCGTTTGCCGAATACGCGCCATCTCCGCCACAACAGTTGCCACTCACGGAGAAGACCTTGAGCCTAAAGGATCTTGGCGATGCACTTAAAGACGCTTCTGAGCCTAACTACTTCAACATCCCGTACCTCACACCCCCCTCGATGCCAGCTGCGCCTCTCGAGGCCGTTACCATGAGATCTGAACGCGGATCTGAGGTTCCAACTGAGGCAACACTCTCTGCGACCGCGATCGAGATCCCTACAGTCGACGGCGTTGACGGTTCAGACGGTTCAGGCTCAGATTCAGACTCTGGAGCCAGCTCTCGCATCCTGCATAGCAACGGTGCCAGCGATTCTACGCCGGAGATATCCCCTACGGACTCGAAGTGCAACAGTAGCTTTGGGAGCGATGGCCCTTCTCATGGTCATAAGGCGAGGAGGTCCTTGTCTGACAACTATTGGGTCCGCGGTCCTTCTTGATCGCTTTGCCCTTAACGATCAACACTGGCTGACACAGGGAGGATGGACAGGTGACCGTACCTTGATGATGGGTAGATAGTCTCGCACTTCTATGTACCTTTTTCTCGATTTCAGGATATCTGGGTCAGATCCTCTCAGTGCAGGGCAGATTTTAGTGGCCAAGCACTATCTGAGTCTTTTTTTTTTACAAGCTAGACGGAGGTCTCGGCACTGTAGTATCTCTGGGTATACCAATAGCGTCCAGTATAGAGTCAAGCTTGCCTTTTTGCGAGCGCAATACATCCCACTCCTCTTGATTCTTCACCAACATCGTACCCCCAAGAGTAGTACCATTGAGCGTAACAAAGCCAATCTCGCTGTCATCAGAGCGCTTGAGCATCGTGCCCTCTGACCGTCTGGGCAGGACCACCATGCCCTCTGTTGTCATCGCCAGGTTGTAGCTTATAGGAGAGTCGCCTCCTTCGGTGGGATGCAGAGCAAACTCGCCCGGGCTCTTGGCTATGAAGTCATCGACAGCGTCCTTGGCTAGGCCATACAGCTCATTGTAGATGCTGACGAGTTGCTCTCCGGTGGGCTCGGTGTCGAATCGCCGCCCAAAATGCGCGAACGGAATGTTTGGATCTAGCACGCATGAGGCTGGCTCTGTCGTTTGTCTCAGCAAGCTGTTCTGCCACCAACACCCTCATAGCGCGGCACACGTACCTCTGCATTGCTCGCGTGTGCACTGCTTGCCCTCCAATATCAGATCGATCAGCAGATCCCACCCGTTCGCTTCTTCGTGGTCGCGCATGTTCTCCACAGGCAAGAACTGCAAGTGCCGGTGCGGCTGGCTCGCGCCACTATGCTCGCCCGAGTTGAAAAAGGCGAACAAACGTTTCTGCTTGCCTTCTGCACCCCATGCTTTCAAGCACGCGTACGTTGCTTCCAGGTCGTCTTGCTCCAGGATGTGCGTTTGCTGCTTGTTCGTCTTGGTCGCGAGGATGAAGTGACCCGCTATGATGGGGAACTTGTTGAGTACGAGGAGGTGCGTTGGCGCATTGAGAGGTATGTCGGTAATGTGTAGGTCCGGCGACGGGTTGTCGAAGGGGTCGAAGTGTTTCTTAGGTGTTGGCGTGGGCTTCTCAAGTTTGGGTATTGGCTTCTTGGCGAGGGACGGGCAGAAGCGGAGCTGGAACTGGGGGCTGTTAGCGAGGGCAGAGTAATGGAGTTGTGGTACAGGTACTTGCGGGTATGCCGGTGAATGTGCGGATTGTGGAGAGTTCGGTAGGCGAGAAGACGAGGCTGGACGATGCTTTTGCTGTTGCGAACTTGGCTTCAACGAAGCTTGGTAACGAGTCCGCGAGGCCGAGCAACATCTTTCTAAACATGTGAGGTTGTGAAGGCGCAATGGGTGAGGGAAGTGATGCAGCTGCAGGGACGATGACCTCGGATTGTGGGGAAGGGCCTATGCGCGCCCTCATGCATCTTTCCGAGACGTCATCCATCACTCATCTCATCAACAACAGCGATACCAAACACCATTACGGAGTTCTTCATACTGAATGCATTATGGAAAGTGGTACACGAAAGAGCTGCATACGCCGAAAATGTTTCCCGAACCTGTGAGAAAAGAGCCGTCTGTGCCTTGCGACCATGCCTATCTAAGATCCTGGGATGTGCAAAAACTGGGTATGCAAAAGAGAAGGACATCGAAGAATCTAGCAACACAGTACCGCCAATACAAGCTCGAGAATTTACAAGATGTCGATGGAAAAGAAATGAGAAAGAGGACCGAACGCCTAAGTGTACCGTCATGTTGAAAAGGCGAAGACTGTCGCCAGAACGAAGTCGAGTCCCCAAACGCCAGCCCAGATTTGCCTAAAGATATCTCGAGCTACCCAGCGGACATGTTGCGTGTGTCCGCGCTCGCTCGAGGAGAGGAGCGCGAGCGATGAAGGGCATAAGGATCTCTAAGTCCAACGACTTCGATTACACTCGGCTGCGTCGACAGGATGCACGAGTCGATGCAGGCTGAGAATTCTCACGCCACACCCTTTTGACCGTGGCAGCGCCAAACTTGTACGATCCACCGTTTTCTACCATTCGGTCGGCGATCTTCGCCCAGAGGATCTTGTCCGGCTTCTGCTTTTTCTCGAGTGAAGGCTGCGATACGTCGAGCTTGTCGAACTCTTCCTGAACGTAACGCTTCATCAAAACTAGCTGCGCTTCGGTCAGTAGGAGCGTCTTCATCGAAACGCGGAATACGTACGTCAATCTCCTGCCACTTCGGAGAACGAACACGAGCGCTTCTGGGTTTGGTCAAGGACCTGTAGCGACCACGAAGAGTGGATTCAGCTACCTTTCCGCCGAGCTTTTTGCGGATGTCCCTGTATGTGTAGCCGTCACGCTTCATATTCAACAAGATTTTATCGTCCTCTGAGCGTTGGGCTTTCTCGCTGTCGGTCTTAGGAGCCATGAAACGAGTCTGGAAGTGGCTTTGCGTGGGAATTGCATTCTTGTTGCTCCATTGTTCATGTCGCTGTCTTGAGCGGCGCTCGAGTGGTGCGAGGTATGGGTTGGGGCTGCTGTCAAACGCCGGCTGCGGATCTTGAGCGATTGTGGCATTCTCCTCGACATAACCAGGAGGATACCACAGTGATATGCAGGAACTGCTGATCTGTGACTGCTCGTACGAGTGTTCTGAGCCGTACATGGAAGTGTCCTTAAAGGTGTTGCTCATGGGGAACGCTCCAGCAGATGTCATCGAAACGCTAAACCCGTGCTGCATAGCAGCGCTTCCCGGGCGCTGCTGAATCACTGACTGCGGCGTGGGTGGTGCGAAACCCGGGGACGAGACCTTGGTCCCGGAACTTGACCTGCCATAGCTTGTTGTGCTGTGGCCGGGAGTTGCTGGACTGTAGTCTGACCCTGGGCTGTATGTGTGCTTCACATCGCTGAACGGGCTAGTCGGCGACGGCAGTAAATCTGCGCTCGGGCTGGACGCTGTGATGGGCATGCCGTTGGAGAGCCAGAACGACGGATTGCCGAAATCCGTGGCCTTACGCAAGCTGTTCTGGTTCGCGTTGTGGCTGTACAACAACTCGTTGTTCACAACCATTGACTCGTCTATGTGCAGCTCGTTGGGAAGTCTGGTCCAGATCATATCGTGGCTAGAGACCGCATGCTGTCCTCGCAGTTGAGTCTGTGCGAACATCATGCTGTCCGACGGCGAGATCTGCGACATTGACCATTGCGACTGCGGCATGTAGAGGTCCGGTCTGAAAGGACTTTGCTATCTCAAAGTCAGTATCTTTGAGTTGAGAGTCACCTGGAGCACTTACAAGGGAAGATTGCGCCATTGAAACCTCAGGATGTTCAGCCGCAGATCTGTTGAAGTTGTAGAAGAACTGTGGTTGAGACTGCGATCGAGGGTGCGATGGAGAGGTGTAGAGCTCGTCAGGCCCATAGCACTCTTGTATGTGCGCCATGGCAGCACGTGCAGTTGAAGGATGCTATGGTACACTTGCGAGAGCCAATAACGTAACAACAGACCGGAGACCACGCGTGAATGCCACCGGCGAGGTGACAGGTGTTCAAGGTGGACGTGAATGTGGGTGGAGTGGGGTGGAGGACACGGCGCAGGTACGTCAGTTGCCCAATATGGGAGATGGTGCTATTCGACGAGAGGACGACACCGCTTCACAAAGCAGCGGTAAGATTGCGGCCGCCCAATTAGCTCGAATTGCAAGTCCAACGACACGCAACGCGACTATTGCGGACAACACTGAAAAGCGTGAAGAGGGGGAGGTGGGGAGATGCTGAGACCGGCCTCGGTATCTATATGGTGCAAGGCGAGAGTGCAAAGAAAGCTGAGTCGATGCATGTCAGTGCGCTATTTTGGCATGTATATGTGAAGACACCTTACCAGCGATGCCACGAGAGCGCGGGATGACCAAGTTGAGTCCGGTGGAGCAGGCAGCCAGCGCTACAAACAAACTTGAAGAGGTCCACGAAATATCTTGTGAGACGAGCCTTTTTAACAACGACTGAAAACGCAAGATCAAATCGACAAGGCAAAAGAGAGAAAGCACAAAGGATGCCGAAGCTATCGAAGGAGACCTCACGAAGCCGATGCGCCACCATCCAGCAAGGATGTGACCTAATTCAAATCCAAGACAGCTCCCCCACTTGCTGAGGATACTGAGCTCGTCTGAGCAACCCGTGTAGTCTTGCGCGGCAGCGGAACAAAGGCCTGAGCGTCTTTTTCGGGAGTACGAGGCACCTTTCCATGCGCTGTCATGCCTGTCGCTGATATCAAAGTCTGGTACTGGCACAGGAAGCATCCTGCACTGACTTCACCCCGGTCTCCCGAGTAGGATTGTTCCATCCGCCGCAGCGAGGCCAACATACCGAGCAGCAATCACAGCGTCTGCCAGCGTACAGAATAGCAGTGACAACAGCACACAGCTGCGAACGTAGTTTGCTTGTACCTGCGGATCTATAGACTCAGCCTTGCAATAGCTCGGCGTCTGCTGGCGTATCACCGCTCACTACTCCAGCTCGAGCCACAGGAAGCTTGCTCACTCTCGTACTAGTGAGCTGTCATCTCGTGGCTCCTGTTTGACTGACATGCAGAAGCGAGCGGGAAGGTGTGTACTAGCGTCCCTTGGCGCGCTTGCAACTGCAGCTGCGAACGGAGGAAGAAGTGAGCAAGCGTGGCTTGCGGCTCTCAAGCAGATCTTCCCGCTGTGCAGCAGAAAAGCTCCTTGCGGGCTGACTCGTGGGTGATAGGCGTTATGGTCTGCGCGGAGCTTGTACGCCGCTACAATCGATATCCGTCCATACGACCTCGCTCCATCTCTCGTCCGTAGCACTCTTACTCCGCCCGCCTCCAGTACAGCTTATCAAATCGATTTTACGTTGCTCCGCCTGCCAATTCAGAAAGGACTCTCCGCCTGTCACTATCAATCCAGGCTCATGGCAATGCAGTGGGTGGACCTCCAGTGCCGGGTTCAACCAATCACCTAAGCTTTGAGTGTTACGTGCAGCCTAGGACCGTACGCCTTATCTCTGCAGCAGCACATAGCAGAATGGTCAACCATCTGCGTCTATTCGCAGTTAAAGCAGCCTTGTCGTACAGAACATGAGACATAGCCGTAGCCTGTTGAGCTCATCCGCTCGGGACTGGCGGCAGCAGATTGACAGGAGATGACAGCTCGCGTAGGGTGTTTGAGAGCAAAAATCTGGGGAAGCTGGTACCCGCCTGCCGGCCCCACGTTTCACACACATACGCACTGCGTATTGGACGCCTGTCATCACTGGTAACACGAAACGGCCGACTTGCAGCGTGCAGCACGCTGTACATACAGGTCGTGCGAGTCCTCTGCTAAGAATATGGCAGTACGCTGCGAACATTGTCAGATCATCCTAGCAAAGAGCTATGACAGGCAGCGGGAGAAGACACTGGTCCAGCAAGAGACCGCTGAATTTGTGACCGATCTTCTCTAGTGTACGTGTTACGAAGATACGGCCTGCTTCTGCAGCTTCCTGCGAGCCAGATCGCCGGCCGCTTTCGCTCCCAGGACGCAAGATCTGCACTCTCGCAAAGTTTTTACGCCTCCTTGTCCTCAGATCTTCGCTTTTTGCTGACCCTGTGGCATCAACTCCACATCCTTCCAAGGTAACCCTAGGTACTCCCACATGTAATGAAATCTGACATTGCATCGTTAGCGTCTGACTCACGCCAATGCTTGGATCTCCGTTTGACAGCTGCCATGCGAACCGAGTTCGCATCATGCCAAACGCTTTCCCCGTCCGCTGGCGCCGACACCATACCTGACACGGATTGACCCGCAATGAACAACGAACGAAATTGGTCTGCAGCGTACCTGTCACTTCCAAAGAAGGGCTCTTCAGCTCCCTTTGCATTGCGGACCCAGAACCATGGGGCGCCGAAAGCTCCCCGGTCGAGAGCTTCCTTCGTGTTATCGTTCAAACGCTGCTTGAACGGCGCGCTGTTCGCCGATGACAAGATAGTCTTGACTTCCTCGGGGCTGAACCTTGACTGGAGTGTCTCGGCTAGCGTGTCAGGTTCACTGACGTCTTTGCCGTTCTTCCACATTGCTTCGAAGATGTCAAGGAAGGTGGAGACAAAGCGATCCTGATGTTGCTCCCTGACGAGACATAATGCACGCTGCGGCAGTAGTGACAAGATGGGAAAGAACTCTGGCGTCTTCACGTCTTTTGCGACAAAATACTGCTTTGCTCGCGCGCTGTCGTAACCGCTGTAGGCTGCCTTGGCGGGAAGCGTCCATGGTGGCTTATTGCCTGTGCATGTGAGTGAAGTCCATGCAAGCACACCCCAGTCACCATCATACTGCGTCCACGGGAGGGGAAGACGTACCACTGCCGACATTGATGCCGCCAAGAAAGACTGGAATGATACTTTCATGGTCAGTGGGTCGTCCTGACGGCAAGACAAGAGTGCTACGAAAGTTGTTCGATGTATTCAATCGTGGAGGTGGCTTCGATGACACATGCTATGCTCGCACTAGATCGGACTTACTCAATTTCTACATTGTGTGTTTCGAGCGCCCGTCGGTTCTTCTCAAGGTAGAGTAAGGCAAAGTAGGAATACGGGGATACTGCACAGATCAGCTCTAAGCTCAAGCCAATTCGGCCGAGTTCCACGACCAGACGTACCGCAATCCAAATAGCACGTAATCTTGCTCGGCATGTTCGCAATCGAGAGGTTGACTTGAAAGATGAGAAAGATTACTCTGCAGGTCTTAAGCTGGCGTTGACCCCAGACCCCAGACCTGGCCCACCTGTGATCGGCGCGGACCGAGGTTCAACGGCCCTCCTGCAGCCTGCTCGCAATCACTAATCAACCACCACGTCCCGTCGTCACACAACGCACGCATGCCGAGCGATCCACAAGCAGCGACTCCCGCAGCAGGAGCTATAATGCGACCTCGGATATCGGCGTCTAGAGGCTGAGGGAATGTAATCATCACCACGATCCAAACAGCTATTAAACAAGATGCAGCCTCCACCAGGCATGTCCCAGACGGATTACTCATTCAGCCTCATGCTCCTTGAGCGGGACAGCCAACGTCTATTAGCAATGGCGCGCAAGGAGCTCGAGCAGTCCGGTACAGTACCGACCGAGGATGAGCTTCGTGCCGTGTACCAGACCAAAAGAGAAGCGCAGGGCAAGAAGCTGGTTGCTCTTGTCGTTGGCGCGTCACGAGGCATAGGCCGGCAGGTTGCTATTGACCTTGCAAACAATGGATATGCAGGCATGTCCTCTCGGTTTCCACACGCCATAATACATACCGAGCTGACCCTTCGTAGTTGTCGTAGCAGCAAAGAGCATGTCGAACGCCTCCACAGTCTCTCCTTTCCCGCCGGACCCCAATTCTTCCGCCTCCACCATCTCGACCGTTGAGCGCGAAATCCGCGAAGCCGGCGGCACCGCGACCGCAATACCCGTGGATACCCGCAGCCCACTCTCCATTACCACACTCTTCACAGGTGCTGTCTCGCTCTACGGCCGCATCGACGTGATAGTCTACAACAGTGGTGCAATATGGTGGTCCAGCGTACAGAACACGCCTCTTAAGCGCTTCCAGCTGATGCAGCAAGTCAATGTTGAGGGCCTATACGCCGTAGTACAAGCCGCGCTCCCACAATTCGAAAAGCAAGACTGGAAAGGCAGGATCATTGTTGTGAGCCCGCCGATCTACTCGCGCTTCTTCCGCGGCAAGACGGCGTATGCCATGGGTAAGATTGGCATGAGTGTGCTGACTAAGGGGCTGGCGATGGATTGGGAAAGGGAGGGCAAAAAGGATATGGCGATCACGAGTATCTGGCCCGCGGTCGCGATTGAGAGTGCTGCGACGCAGAACGTGGAGGGAGAGAACAGGAAGGACTTAAGGAAGCCGACGATTTACTCAGACGCAATTTTGGAGATGCTGAGGGCGGAACCGAAGGAGGTTAATGGGTGTCTGGAGCTTGATGAGGATTTCTTGAGGAAGAGAGGGTACAAGGATGAAGACTTTGAGAAGTACAACTTGGTACCAGGGGCAAAGCCGAGGAGAATTATGCCGAAGGAGCTGCCTGATTTGACAGTTGCCGAGCAGGATGATGAGGGCAAGAGGGTGGACAGCACGCAGCTTAGGGCTACGAAACTCTGAAGCCACAAGGCATACCTGCAACAACCGCTACAGCGCGCAATCGAACAACTGTGACTTCCAGCCTATGCTCTCGTATAGCTAGAAACTCTAAGTTGCATCCTACGGCATTAGAAGAGACAACGAACAGTCTCTTCATGTACAATTCGCAAGAGCAACACTTAAATGTGCTTCGTGCGCCTAAACCAAAGCTTGCAACAAGTTGACGAGAAGCTTTTCGCACGCGATTCCGAATAAAATCCATCCTTCGATGCAGGTAAGCCCTTGGCTAAGTCTGTAAGATGTATCCATGTCGCTTGTGTCAATTGACCATATCACAATCTTTCATTTCCAAGTGGTCCCTTTGTTCCCAATGACAGCAAACTGCAGGTACCCGCTTGCTGTGACGCATGACCAGATCCGTCACCGAGTGAACGGATATCCATCTTCACCTCTCACCATCACCCACAAACGCCGACGCCAACACCTCAACCTCTTCTCGGATAATCGTTCGCTATATACGCTACCAAAGCATACTAGAGACTTCCACCAAATAAGGTCTCACACAATAACTGCTATGAGCGGTTATCGCACTCCTCCCCATGATGGGCCCACGACACCTCCTGGCACGAGCGGCAAAAGCACCGTTGACGGTTTCCAGCTCGCAACTCCAGCGAGTCTGAAGTGGGAGTCGCCCAAGCCGAAACCACACAATTTTGGCGCACACTTTGCTGCACTCCATACTCAGAAGGACGTCGACGCCAATCCAACCATCAAGCGCTTACAACAGGATCTGTTGATCCTTACAAGCTTCAACAATAACACGAGCCTTCACTGGCGGCCGGCTTGGTTCGACAACGAACGTACCTCAGGAACGATATGGACCCTACACAACCCTCCTAACGTAGTTACTGAGCCGTTGCCGAACGACTGCAAGGGGATACAGTTGTACACGCGGCGCATGCGCCGAACAAGCGATCCACCACCACAGTACATCAAGGACTGGGATCACTGGGTGCGGTGCTGTGACATATATGGCATACCGCACGACTTCTTGAGCGAAGACCAAGTTCGGTTAATGCGGATGGGACTACCCAGGGCCGCCGATGGATCTCCACGCAGTAAGTATTGCGAAAGGCGTTTTATGTGTAGACGACTGACCCATCTCAGCGCCACCGCAGTACCCGCTCTATCCAGAGCCTTCACCTGAAATGCGTTATGTACTCGAACCATCCGTGTACAGCACTCATCTGCCCCGAAAATTTCAGCAGGTTACCTCTGAGGGAGAATCAAGGGCAGGAAGGAAGAGAAGCGCTGCTTCGCTCGATGACAATCAACATCGTTTCGAGCATGTGGTCGTGGAACCGGATGGCAAGCTCGAGGTCATGGGGCAGGAGAACTGCTCATCGTATCCAAGAGCGGGAAAACGCTACAGATGGAGTCACTTGCCCTGGACAATAGAGATGGAGGAGAGTTGTCGGCCATTGAAACTGAAAGTCAGGCTTTGGAACGAAACACGGGATCAAAACAAGAAGCAGCAGTTGTCCGGGTAAATCTGGTTAGCACCTTTTGGTATCCAAGCTACTTGAAACCTACACTTTGGTTGATTATTGAGCTAAGAGCAGGAATGGCAATAATAGTGATGAACTGAGGTTAGAATTCTGCTTCGCATGTTGGAGCGTCATACAGACATCTTGGTGGTAAGAATCTCGCAGATACCGTGTCATTAAGAACAGCAACGCCTTAATCAGAGTACCATGCGCTTGGTGTGTGCAAATACAAAAATGAATGTGATGATGAGATGGGAGATGCACTTTGATTTTGATTGTCACGTGCTCACGCGCCTAGTGTTTTTAGCGTGTTTTCTGAGGCGGCACTTCTTCCAGGCTTCTCCACGACCTCAACATTGGCGTGTGACGCGTGTCGCCCGCTCTTCCGCAATGGATGCCCTCTTGCAGGGTCTGAATGAAGCACAGAGAGATGCAGTCACCAGTCCAGCAGGTGTGCTCCAAGTGCTGGCGCCACCTGGGTCTGGTAAGACGAAGACGCTCACAGCACGAGTCGCGTACCATGTCATTCACGAACGGCTTCAACCCTGGAACATCATCGTTTGTACCTTCACTATCAAGGCTGCACGTGAGATGAAAGAAAGAATCAAGGGTTTTGTCGGCGAGAAGTTGGAAGCCAAACTCATCCTAGGTACCTTCCATTCGGTCGCACGCCGCTTTCTGTCGCGCTACGGTCATGAGATCGGTATCGACAAGAACTTTGGTATCGCGGACACAGATGACAGCAAGGCAATTATCAAGCGTATTGTCAACCGCTATCAGTACATGGTCGAACCTGGGTACGCTCGTTCCAGAATCTCAAGCCTGAAGGCCAAAGGCATTACCGCCACGGACTTTGCCGCAAATAAGAAGAAGACCGAGGACAGCGAGTTCTCCCAGATCTATCTCTCGTACCAGGAGCACCTCAAAGCGGCCAATCTATTGGACTACGACGATCTCCTCATTCGTTGCGTCGATCTGTTACGCCAACATCCATCGTGTGTCTCGACTATTCAAGCAGTACTCATTGATGAGTATCAGGATACCAATAATATCCAATATGAGCTCATGAAACTCATGGCACAGAAAACGCAACGTATCACCATTGTGGGGGACCCCGACCAGAGCATCTACAGCTTCCGTGCTGCTGAGATCAAGAATCTGCTTCGAATGCGTGTGGAATTCCCCGAAGCTATCGTCATCAACCTCGAAAAGAACTATCGCTCGGCCGGGTCCATCTTGAGTGCTGCGCTCGCGGTCATTGAGCAAGACGATAGTCGACCGGAGAAAGCACTGCTTGCCACGCATTGTATTGGTGAGCAACCAACGCTCCGGCACCTAGCAACAGCAAATGTCGAGGCACAATGGATTGTGGACGAGATCAAGCGCACCCAGACCCTCAGTGCTGGGCTCTTGACCTATAACGACTACTCGATTCTGCTCCGCTCAGCAGCTCTTTCACTATCTATCGAGCGTGAACTCGGACGCGCCGGCATCCCCTATAGAATGGTTGGAGGCAAGCGCTTCTTCGACAGGGCCGAGATCAAAATCATTCTCAGTTATCTCCGGGTCATCAATAACCCTGACAACAATGACGCAATCGTCAACGTGATCAACACGCCGTCTCGAAAGATTGGAGAGAAGACGATCAAAGCCTTGCTCGAAGAAGCAGAAGTACGCAAGGTGCCCTTGTGGACGTTGATCCAAGATGTGGCTCAGGGTAGGAGGAACCCTGTCACCAAACTATCGGCGCCGGCGACACAGGGCATTACGTTGTTCTTTAGACTCATCTACACTGCGCGAGAGAAGCTCGAGCCGGCCACTGGAGACCCGTGGAATCTACTCGACCTCATCACGCACGTGTTCAACCAGACAGCCTTTGAGGCGTACCTCAAGCAAACCTACAAGGAGAATTGGAAGGATCGGTTGGCCAACGTCGATGAACTCATCGCTCAAGCGACGCAGATGGCGACGGCAATCACAAATGGCGAGATGGGTGTTGACGACGCTTTGCCTGAGGTTGAGGGTATGGTGCAGCGTCCAGACTCTCCAGCAGACATCTTGTCCAAGTTCCTGGTTAACGTAGCGCTGGCGACCGAAGTGGAAAGAGAGGATGGCGAGGAGGTGTGCCAGGTTACAATATCCACGATACATGCAGCCAAGGGTCTCGAGTGGCCTGTGGTCTTCATCCCTGCCGTCTACGAAGGATCCCTGCCGCACTCCAGAGCTGACGATCACGACGAGGAACGACGGCTGTTGTACGTGGGCATGACGCGTGCAAAAGCGCTACTGTATTTGAGCTGCCCTATGCGTTCATCGGGTCAAGAAGAGACGAAACTCTCACGGTTCCTGGATGCTAATAGCCTGGAGAAGTTTTTCAGTCCGCGTGGACCAGACCTTGCCTTCAAGAGGACAACCATACCCGATATTGCGAGCATCCTTGCCAGACCGTGTCCAGGATTTGCTCAGCTCTCCACCGCCCGCACTTTGGTTGAGCGTCCTGAAGACGACAGGTATCCAGCAACACGAGATGAGATTGACGGCATACCAGCATCCTATAGCACTGGGTACACAGGCTGGAACCACGACAGGCAGGGTGTTGATGCAAAGCGACGAAGAGTTGAGGACATCAACGTGCTACGCAGGATTAACGTCCCTGATGTTAATATTGATGCGGGAAAAAACGATCATGCCGCATGGATGACCGCTAAATCCACGACTGGGTTTTTCAGCGCAAGAGACATTCAAAATCTTGATCAAGCGACACGACAAGCGATGTTCCAAGGTGATAATGATGCTAACCAAAAGCCGACCTACAACGAAGTCAGAAGACTGGGCGAAAATCCCACTCAAGGCAGGAAACCTAAGCCTCGAGGAGCAGGTCAAGGGGCAATCACAAGTTTCTTCAAAGGCGCTGGCAGAACGCTCTCAGAAACTCCAGAACCAACGCCACAGGCGGAAGCTCGTTCGTTGAAGCGGTCGCAGTCTTCCCTTTCAGGTCTTGCACCACTGAAAGACACCTCCAACGCCGGGCGACCTCATCCACAATCTCGACCCTTTCAGCCTTTGTCTGTACCCAACAGACCACTCCACAATCGCCCTATGGCCAGCAAACCAAGGCGAGCTGCCAATGACTCCGACGCGGAGAATACTCGTCATGCATTATTGTTGAGCTCACCGTCAAGGACTGATGAGAGAAAATTCATCACCCTGTCAGATTCCGACGATGACGACGTTCAAGAAGTTCCTGGTCCTGCGAAAGCACCAGCGAGTTCGACGAATGAGTTCAAACCTGCCACCACCTTGCACACAACATCGATGAATATAGTGCAGAATCAACAAGCCCAGCGTAGAACACTGGGTGCAAGACGCTCTATGCAACCTTGGAGCGTGAAGCATACGAGCATGCCTAAGCCGCGGCAGCAATGAGTCATGAGGGAACGAGAAGACGAGGTTAGCATTCGGCGTTGCATTGGTTGGCGTTGATGGTGCATGGTGGTCACAGCGAGCACAATTCTTGAGCATTGTACATTGGACCGAGACGAAGGCGTACATATCACGGCACACAGTATAGACAGCATGAGCATTGGATCTCGAACACAGAAATGTTGTACAACTAGTACTGATACAGATAGGCCTTTCGCCAATAACGTAAGGCCCTCTAAAACACCCCAAACGCCTTCCATGCCCTAGGAACTAACCATCAACCTCTACACGCATGAGTGGAGGGAGGAAGAAAGAGAGAAAGAAACGTCAACACCTAATCGTGCTCCATCGCCCTCTCCTCCATTGCCTCAACACCAGCCTTCAACTCCCTAATCCTGTGTCCAACCCTCCTCTTCACCTCTGCACCGACCACTTCCTCACTCTCACTGACGACGCGACCATAGTACTCCAGCAGCTTGTCCAGCTCCTCCCGCGCTGCTTCACGGTCATCCTGTGCGTAGGTAGTGTTCTTGTCTGTTTCTTCAGAAGCAATCTCGAACTCGTCCTTCGCGGTACCAAACATATCGGTGATAGTCTCGATGTGATCCTCGATTACTTTCAAATGTTCCGGAGAGATATCAGAGGATGCATCCGCTGCCGGCCATGAGATTCTCGGCGAGGATGTGAACGTGCGCACGCTGCTCAGCGAGGTCGGTGTCGAGAAGCGCGTCCATTGGTTGGGCGCCGCGAGGATGGAGTGGTTGCGGATTTCATAGCGGGGCGCCGGTGAAGGGGAGCGCGAGCGCAGTTGCGATTGTGTTTGCGTGTGAATTTGCGATGTGAGGTAGGGCGAGGCGCGCTGGGCGGCTGTGGTGGAGGCGCGAGGAATTGCGGTCCGCAGGAGGGTGCGGATGGGTGCGCTGCGGGCGGGCATGTCGGCGGCGCGCGAACTGTAGGATGTGTAGGTGCGTGTTGTTTGTGCTGCGACATTGCGAGCCGCGGCACGGGCTCGTAGGGGGGTTTGTGCGAACATTGTGTGTGCGTCTGTGTGAGGTGGGCGGGAAGAGATGCCTGAGGTTCAGTATACCGATGACATCCTACCCCAGATGTGGCGGAGCATTCGGGCCCGGGAGCTGTGGCCGAAAGACCGAAAGCATCTCCTAGTACCACCACCGAGTCAGCACAGCCCGTCAAGAAGCATCTTTCAAGGACTTCAGCATTCGCTCCAGTGAACTTGGAGTACCTCTTTTGGAAGTTTTGAGGAGGTAAGAACTGTCACGTGATATCAATGACTTCACCTTCGAACGTCTGTTCCTTGCGTCCACTAAGACGCACCAGATCCTTCGCCTAACATGGGTACGAATGATTCACAAAATAACTAGCGAGAATCTCAGAAGCAATGGCACCGTACGCGTGGTTGCACCTTATGGGATTTGCCTTCCATTGATGAGTTGGTGATGACGCTCACTGCAGGCCACTTCAAGATCCCTCCGAGGCATATCATACAGCCCGATTCAAGTATTGAGCATGGCTTTGTGTCTGATTGTTTGGCCTTTGCCAGATTTATTCTTCCAATTGACGATCAGATACCAGAAGGTCTATCCTTCACTCCTGGAGACAAGTCAGTATATGGGCGTCTCATGAGAAGCCCGTGTGTGATGTCGCGAGTACTACACACAAGCCGGTACTGGCTGTGCTTGGGACCTCGGTGCGCAAAGACGGGCGATCTCCTTGTAGTCTTTGACAACGGTCCGACACATTACATTCTCAGAAGAGTTAGCGATGAGCCTGGCAAGTTTATGTCCATGGGCACATGTTTTGCCCATCATCTCGCAAGGGGACAGATCAACAGTCTGTTCGGGCAAGATGGTCTAGAAGATAGTACCTTCGATCTGATCTAAGCTGTAGCTACGCCGACATTCCAAAAGCGAAAGGGGCTCTGCAACAGTAGAAAGAGCATCTCCAATATTCCCACGACAATCTCACAACCCCTCACCTCCTGACTTCTTCTCAATATGCCATAACTCAAACGGCACATCCCACCCCATCAATATGGGTATAGCCTCCTTGAACTCTTCAGTCTGGACCGCCTCCTCAAACTTTTCCATCTCAGCCCACCCCCTCACCACCACAAATCCTCTTACACCATCTTTCTCCTCCGCCCATCCGGTCGCCAGACCGAGCTCTCCGAGCTCCTCCGGAGCTCCTCGCCTGCGTAGGATAGATTCGAAGCGCGCGAAGTCGCCGTCGATCTTGGACCGAAACTCTGGTGAGGAGGACCCGGGAAAGGAGCAATGGACAAACTCGATGAGTGGAGGTGTGCCGGCTGCAAAGATCGACTTATCCAAACTGGCCACTATGATGGTGAGAGGAGAGGAAGCAATGCTGCTGATTGTGTTGTTGAAGGCTTGGAAGGAAGTGGAGTCGGTGAGGTCACTGGGGGCCTGAATCAAGGGCCATTCGGAGGTGATTTGGATGGTGGTTGGGTCTTGAACTTTTGTGCCTATGACGAACTGAGGATGTTCAGCTATGGTGTTGACAGCTTTGCTGAGCTGTTCGGTGGTGTCGGTTAGCGCTGACGCGGTGAAAGAGTGGATTGCTGTGACGACCATGTTTGGACTTGGGTTGAATAATGGTTGATGTTGGATTGAAGATTGCTAGACTTATCCCTTGGAGATTTTTAAATACATGTTGTTGCTCGTAGGATTCGGGTGATGCAATGCGGAATCCACGGGCTCCATGCACAGGGTAGACATGTGGTTTGTAAGCGTGTAAGCGCGAGTACCGACTCCGTCTTGGCAAGTTCTCCACCTTCCTTATCAACTGACTTTGAGAGTTTAGTGGTAGTCGCCAGTTACTTGGAACCTTCTTGTACATGGATGTGACTTCAAGGAACACCTAACGAGCCTTAGGGGTGAACAATCTAAACTATGCGCAGCTGAGGCACGTCGCTACAAGACTCAAACACAAGGAGGTCTGCCTGTGCATCTTCTTTAGCTACGCCTTCTTTATCTGCGCACCTTCTTCACTCTAGGGCTGCCATAAGTATAACAGCAGGAAGAGGGGAAAACCTTTATGGCTGTTTCTCTGTAGCTATCTCGTTGCAGCTGCTGCTTCCCTCTGCCTTTACGCCTTCCCGTTCCTCTCTACGCACATTCTAGGTCTGACATCTTAGCATTTTGCAAGCTAACTAGATTTTCCACCCTTCTGGCATAGATTTTGTATGCATTGCTTGCTTCGTCTCTTCGCTCCTCGGCTGCGTAAGTATTTCCAGAACAGACTACGACCGCCTGAGACACCTACCTGTAACGTCTTTTGATAGGACCAGATCTGGCTGCATGCTATTGCGCCTGGGAGATTCACATCGTCTTCGTTTGGGGGTAGGAGTGCGCGAGCTGCTTGTATGCGCTTGAGAGTATCGATGCTGCAGTGCACCAGGCAGCGAGAGCATAGAGAGGAGTGCCTTAATCCGCCAGCGAAATGGGGTCGGTGAGCACAAACAAAAGGAGCTCTGTTTGGTTTCTGTTCGTTCGCAGGACGTTGGTCCTCTTTGAAGTATTCGAATCAGAGAACCTCTGGGTAGAGATTCGCCACTAAAGACATGAAATGCTTATAGTGGAGAAGAGACGGGAAGTCACCGGAATTGTTACTGCGACGTGCAATATAGAGCTCATTTCGTAAAGGAGCGGGTCCGGGAAACTATCCACCACCATAATTCAGGACAATGGCTTGCCAACCAATGTAGTGCGGATAGAGGCGTGGACCGAAGAGGATCTGCGCTGCATAAGACATGTGTGATATATGCAATCCAGTAAGCACCTGTGAGGGATCCATCGTGGCCGAAGGGATTGCTTCAGAGCTAGCACTGGCGAAGTCGGTCGATGAAGACGCCATGGTTCACTACTGTTTGTAGCTTTAGAAGTCCTGCCAAGTGGAACGTGAATGTAAGGGAGTGTGGGGTTTGCTACCTATGGTCTTGTGATTGTCATCGAACCGCTGACAGCGTGAAAATCGTAGTACAGTGTTCTATTGCCTACCAGAAAGTTAGATTAAAGGTGAGCAACAAAGTGGGATGAGGTTGCAGAGGAGTAGAGAGATATTGTGCGTGGAATCCGGCAAGCCTTTAGGCGAAGAGCATCCTGAAATGCCCAACCATGGTCATAGTGAAGATTCTATGCCACACGAGCTCGAGTTTTCATCGCTACCATAGCACTCGCCCACAGAGATGCTTTCAACCGCGTAAGGAGATTGGGCGGGCCCAGAAAATTGGCAAGTATCGTCCTTATTCACGGCAGAAATTTTAATGTGGTGGTAAAGCGTGTCTCTGCGACTGAGAGATAATTTTCCGTAAGACGCTCTGCTTTTGAGCGATCAGGAGTAGAACATCTCTGTTTCGGACGGACCGGGATTCTTGCCGTGAATGAGTATTCACGTTACTCATACGTATAGCCCGCGGGTTGAGATGGTATCATGTATTCGTTGCTATATCATAACGCACCTACTGTCCCTGCAGAGGCTGGCCATTCCCGCCCATCGTGATGGTCTTTGTCGTGACATACTCCTCAATACCCAGCATGCTGCCCTCGCGCCCGAACCCAGACTCCTTGACACCACCAAAGGGCGCGGCAGGGTCCGAGATCAAGCCAGTGTTGACGCCAACCATTCCGACTTCGAGCGCTTCAGCGACCCTGTAGACCCTCTGGATATCCCTGCTGAAGAAGTACCCTGCAAGACCGACATCGGCGGCGTTCGCTAGCTCGACGACATCGGCTTCTGTGTCGAACTTGAATAGGCCTGCGACGGGGCCGAAGGTCTCTTCATGTGCAAGCTGCATGTTGGCGGTCATGTCACGGATGACCGTGGGCTGGTAGAACGAGCTGCCCAGCTCAGGCAGCTTCTGTCCACCGATAAGGACCTTGCCGCCCTGCTTCACAGCATCTTGGACGTGGTCATCGACCTTCTTCGCGGCGCGATCGTGGATGACAGGGCCGTGAGTGACGCCCTCTCCGAATCCAGCACCAACCTTGAAGCCCTTGACCTTCTCGGTGAACTTCTCGGCGAATTGGTCGTAGATACCAGACTGAACGTAGATCCTGTTGGCACATACGCAGGTCTGACCCGAGGAGCGGAACTTGGAGGCAATAGCGCCAGCTACCGCACTCTCGAGGTCAGCATCGTCGAAGACGATAAAAGGTGCGTTGCCACCAAGCTCAAAAGACAGCTTCTTGAGGGTCGAAGAAGACTGCTTCATCAAGAGCTTGCCTACGCCGGTGGAGCCTGTGAAAGACACCTTCTTGACGGTCTTGCTGGTGGTCATGGTCTCGCCAACCTCGGGCGTGTTCTCCATAGCCGTTACAAAGTTGACGACGCCCTTGGGAATGCCTGCACGGTGCGCAAGCTCAGCCAAAGCTGCCGCTGTGAAGGGCGTCTCACCAGGCGACTTTGCAACAACGGTGCAGCCAGCTGCGAGCGCAGGACCGATCTTGCGGGTGATCATGGCAGCAGGAAAGTTCCACGGCGTGATTAGACCGCAGACACCGACCGGCTCCTTGACTGTGAAGACGCGGTTTGCAGCCACACTGGACCCAATTGTGTTACCGTAGATCCTCGGTGCCTCCTCAGAGAACCACTCGAAGAATCCAGCAGCGTATGCGACCTCGCCCTTTGCGTCGGCCAGCGGCTTTCCATTCTCCCATGTAATCAGCGTGGCAAGATCGTCGGCGTTCTCGGTCATCAGCTGGTACCACTTTCGCAGCAGTCGTGAGCGCTCGCGGCCGGTCAGTTTGCGGAACGAGGGTAGGGCAGCAGCGGCAGCGGCGATGGCAGCTTCAGTGTCGGCGCGGTCCATCTCAGGCTGGGTGCCGATGAGCTTGCCGGTCGCCGGGTCATGGACCTCGAAGGTCTTGCCGGATTTCGCGTCTATCCATTCGCCGTTGACATATGTCTGGCTCTTGAGAAGGGAGGGATCCTTCAGCTGGGACGTGTTAGTGTCTACGTTCTGGCTGGAGTCGACATTGTTTGCGAACATACCTTAGGTACGTTGTGGCCCATCTTGCTAGAATATCCTCTCGATACAATTGTGGGGAGAGTCTGGCGTTGGAAACTGCTTCTGCAGGTCGTCTGTTGGCGTGCGATCGATCGTGTTGCAGCAGCAAAAGAGCGCATTGTGAAGTGAATAGTAGAGTCAAGGTAGAGGGGAGATATGACAGGTAGCCTCGGTCCACTGCGGAGCACGTCAATCTATCGTCAGCTCGTCGACGGGTTCGAGGTGCGGATAGAGCTGGGAATAACAGCCTCGGTGACGTATGGAGCTATGGCCAACTGCTCGTGGGGTGCTCGACTTTCGAGGCTTGCGATACAACACCACAGCAGTCACAGGCGACACTTGAGGAAATGCTGAAGCTTTGAGTATTGAGATCTGTATGTTTTGCTCCGGCAAACGGAGTCGAGAGTGGATTGCACGACACACCGCGCGTCTACAGCGCGTTTGGAGCGTCAACAGCGTCTACAATGAGCATCGTGAGTCGCAAATTCTTAGAACTGATAGAGAAGAAATCATTAAATTCATTTACAAATGGGTATCGTTAGGTAAGTCGTTGCAAGGAGAGCTCGTAGCGTTCGTTGAGAGGATCGTCAAGATCCACCAACAATACCCATCCACCAAGCCCAACCGCCCTTCGATCTGTAGAAGTTGGTGTAATATGTCGAAGTCATCCTATTGAGTCGTTAGTGTTAGTTTGAGAACGGTAGCTGTAGCGTGCTTACCCGGCTTTCCTCTCTGCGTCTTTCTGCTTATGCCATTCTTTCCAGCGCTCTTTGTCACTCAATGTGGCATCGCGCCACTTTTCTTTACCTGGAACGGAAGGCTCATTGCGTGCGCAGAGCTTCTCGCGCCATGATGCTTTCTTCTTCTCGTCTATTTTGGTGTTTGCTGGTAATGAGAAGCTACGTTGCAATTTTGGAGCTTCTGGCTTGTCGATGAGGGACGAGGTGGATGTGCTGGCTGTTGGTGAAGACATGATATGTGGTGAGATGTACAAATACTCCAAAAGGAAATTCAATCCTACTTAACTTCGGGCTAGGTATCTGTCAGGTGCATAGCCCTGTAGCTTACAAGGTGTCCCAAGTGTAAAGTGCAGGCGCAGGCGCAGCTATGCCGGGCTCATACCGGCGAGGCTTAGACGGGCGTGCTCAAGGTAGCCGTGCGACATCAATTGCATTGGTGGATACACAACGCAAGATGTTCTGGATGGTATTGTTACTAGGTACTTCTAAGTTCTAGTCTGCGAGGTCTATATCATCCAAGTTCTTCCTAACAAACTTGGACGCCTCCTCGAGACCCTTCTGAACAATGTCTGTCTGATTCACAAATCCGACCCTCACATAACCCTTGAACTCTTCACCGAAGCTCTGCGATCCAGGCACGAAAAGTACACCCGTCTTCTCGAGCAGCTTTTTGCAGAAGTCGACCGAGTCTACTGGCTTGCCTTCGCGGTGGAACTTGATGAACGCCGTTGTCCCAGCCATGGGTTTTACCCATTCGCATTCGTCCTCGTTTTTGATCACAAACTTCTCAAGAAGTGCCATGTTCGTTTTTGCGAGTTGAATATTGCGAGCCAGCAGACCGTGAACAGTGGCTGGGCTGAGGGCGTACGCTGCGACCTGCTCGTCAAGTCCAGAGACAGAGATCGTCGTGTAGTGGCGTGCTGAAGCAATCTTCTCAATAATCTCCGAGTTCCGCGATGCGATCCATCCTACGCGGATGCCGGCCAAAGAGTATGCCTTGGACATAGAGCCTGTGACAATGACATTCTTGTAGCCCATAGACAGCAGTGACGGCGGAAAATCCTTGTCGATTGGGCTAATGGAATGGAAGATGGGTCGATAGACTTCGTCACCAAGTATCGCGATATCCTTTTCCTTCGCTATCTCAACCAGCTGTTCCAGGAAGCTCTTACCCAGAACGGCACCAGTGGGATTGTTGGGGTTGTTGATGACAATGAGCTTCGTGTTAGGCTTGATGAGTGCCTTCAACTCTTCCAGGTCTGGTATCCAGTTCTTTTCGGGCTGGGCTTTCCACAGATCGACCTCTGCACCCAGCGACTGGGGTACAGAGTAAAGAGACTGGTAGGTGGGGTACTGGCAGATGACATGGTCGCCTTCACCAACAAGAGTGTATGCGGTCAAATAATTGGCCTGGATAGCACCGGGCGTAGTGAGGATGTTGTCCGGGCTGAGAGGCGAAGTGACCTTGGCTGAGTATAGTCGAGCAAGATTCGTCCTCAAGTCTTCAGCACCGCGAATAGCGCCATAAGTGAGGACTCGGTCTGTCTTCAAGATCTCTGTCTTTTTGTCCTCAGAAAGCTCGCGCAGCTGGTCAATCGAGATTGAGGCGCAGCATGTCTCTGCAACGTTGTATTTGCAGTGGTGTTCATAGGCGTCCATCCACTGTAGGCCCGTTAGCCCGACTTATCACCAGGGCAAATGCGGGGGAAGGACGTACGGACTCGACAGCGAAGTCTGTGATTTTGACCATGGTGAGTGCTGTGGGGATAGTTTTGACTGAAACAGACGATGCTTGCGGCTTTGGTACATATGTTATCGCACTCCGTTCGTCCTACCGGCCAAATTATATATCGACATCGAATGGCATAGGGCGCGTCCGGTGGAGTGTCTGGAGACCTCCGCGGGCCTAGCTCGAGCTGCTGCCGACTCTAGTGCAAGGTACATCCGATCGCGTGCCTCTAAACATTTCATCTTCGCAGAGGATCGCCGTGAAAATGAGAGCATCTGCAACACTGCGCGAGTACCAACAACGTGTCACTGCAAGCCATGCAGTGTTGCGACACTCGATCGATCGATGATGAATGCTCGTGCCCCCGGTTGCGCTTGCCTCGGTTGCAGTAGTTCCTGCCTGCTACATCTGTCCCGTGCGCCCAGCCTCCCAAGCGCAAGCGTCATTCGAGGACGATAGCACAGCCCTCACCTGCTTCTGGCCATCTTCACTGTACCTCACTCTCTGCATCTGCAATTTCGTGAGCTTTTAGGCTCCTGCACTATCGTTCGTCGCTCCTTCCGCCTGTAATTATTGCCTTGCGCGACCGCTTGACGTTATCGACGATACGAGAGCTCGGCACAGCTCGAGTGGAGCTTTAGGCCGCCGCGCCACTCGCATACACGATGCGCCCAACACCATGGACGGCCTCGCTGGTGACTCTGCTGAGTCTGGCGGGGCCCTCTATAGCATACAAGACGTACGCGAACTACTCTGTCGCTGACGCGCCCGACTCGCTCTTCTCTATCTACGGCGACCGCCCCGATGGCTGCCCGCCATGCTTCAACTGTAATCTCGAGGACTTCAAGTGCCAGCAGTTCGCCGAGTGTAGCAAGGCGAACGGGCGCTGTAATTGTGGACCGGGGTTTGGAGGAGAAGACTGCTCAGAACCACTGTGTGGATCATTGCCTAAAGGCAAAGACAGGTCGCCTAGAGGCAGCGAGAAGGAATGCCAGTGTGACGATGGTTGGGCCGGCATCAACTGCAATGTCTGTCAAACAAACGATGCCTGCAACGCCATGATGCCCGACGGCGAAGGTGGTGTCTGCTACAAGGATGGGCAACTGGTCAAGGAGAACTTCCAGATCTGCGATATCACCAACAAAAAGATCCTGGATCAATTGAAGGAGAAGAAGCCACAAGCGACTTTCTCTTGTAATGCCGAGACTGAAGAGTGCAACTTTCAATGTAAGTTCACGTTTACTCATGATCTATTGCATCGAACTAATGATCGTAGTCTGGGTCGACCAACGCGAGTCTTTCTACTGCGCCCTCGACACATGTTCTTCCGACTGGGTAGCCGAATCCGACCGCAACACCACCCGTTACCGCTGCGAGAACATCGAATGCGCCTGCGTACCGGACAGAATGCTCTGCGGAGAGGCTGGCTCAATTGATATTGGTGACTTTTTGAAAGAGTCGATCCGCGGCCCTGCCGTGTTCAAGTCTGTCGCTTCTGAAAAGAGTGGCGAGTCAGGCAGCTCTTTCTCAGAGCCTGCTATGAACGACCTCATCTCCAGTATCTTTGGCGACGAGAGCATCTTGCTTCAGTGCGACACAGGAGAGTGTCTGTATCAGAACCAGGTCCCTGGCTACGAACGACCTATCAAGAAGATCAACACACCTCTGATCGCTGGAGTCATTGCCTCTGTTGCGCTCTTCATTGTGGCCGCGGTCCTTGCCATCTGGTACCTTACGCACCGCGCCGACAGGAACAAGTATGGTCCTATCCATCTCTCTGATGACGAGGAGGACGACAACGCCAAACTCCTGGGCGACCACAAACCGGCTGCTTTGATGTTCGAGAATGTCGGCTACAACCTCAAGGGCAAGCAGATCCTATCTGGCATTTCCGGTGCTGTTCATCCTGGTGAGCTTATGGCAATCATGGGAGCTTCAGGCGCGGGTAAGACTACTTTTTTGGACATCCTGGCTCGCAAGAACAAGATTGGCGCGGCTAGCGGCGATTTCTATCTGAACGGCGAGAAGATTCGTGACGACGAATTCCGTAGCGTCATTGGTTTCGTTGATCAGGAAGACACTTTACTGCCTACGCTCACTGTACACGAAACGATTCTCGACTCCGCCCTGCTTCGTCTGCCAAAGGATATGAGCCGCGCCTACAAGGAACAGAAGGTTGAAGATGTCGAGCGTCAACTTGGCATCTACCACATCCGCAACCAGCCTATTGGCTCTGAGGAGACCGGTCGTGGCATCTCTGGTGGAGAAAAACGTCGCGTTGGCATTGCCTGCGAGCTGGTCACATCACCGAGCATCCTTTTCCTGGACGAGCCCACCAGTGGTCTGGACGCTTTCAACGCCTTCAATGTCATCGAGTGTCTTGCGAATTTAGTGAAGAACTACCACAGGACTGTCGTCTTTACCATCCACCAGCCAAGATCGAACATCGTCGCACTCTTCGACCAGCTCGTACTTCTCGCCAAGGGCCGAGCTGTCTACTCTGGTCCATTCGACAACTGCCAGGCATACTTTGATAACATCGGCTATACCTGCCCACCTGGTTTCAACATTGCTGATTACCTGGTCGACCTCACTATGCACGCCAGCGCTGTTCACCGCCCAATTGATGACGACAACTCCCTCTTCACCAGGGATGGTATTCATACCAGTGCGAGCAGCGCGGTTGCCGTCAAGTCCATCCCGAGTATAACCAACCTGAGCGCGAGTGACTTGGCTACAAGCCCAACCAACTCCAGCATCCGACCGAAGGGCAAGCGCAGGACATCGATCAAGCAGCAGCAAGAACGTGAGTTGTTCACCAGGAAGAAGGGCTCTGCTCCCGTTGACGGTACGCTATCCCCCAAGACCGACGACGAAGGCCCCTACGATCGTCAAGAAGCTGCCAAGGCACAATGGCTAAAACTGTCGCGTCAACAAGGTGCACCGCCAGCTCAGATCCTCGATGATCTTGACGAGCTCCCACCCCCCGCGGACGGCGGCACTGGTACGAACTTGGATGCTCTGATCGCTGCATACGCTACGTCAGACGTTGCAGCTGGTATCCACGAAGACATCTCGAAGTCTGTCACAAGCGCCAACGAGGCCAACGGCACGAACGGTCATGCTGAGGCCAACGGTTTTGTGGCAGCTGGAAAGCTCAAGGGATACCGCAAGGTTGGGCTGCTGGGTCAATTTGTGATCTTGTCTCGCCGCACCTGGCGGAACTTGTACCGCAATCCGATGCTGATGCTCACCCACTACGCTATCGCCATCGTTCTCGCGGTCTTCTTGGGCTTCCTCTTCTACGGTCTGACCGACGACATCAAGGGCTTCCAGAACCGCCTTGGTCTCTTCGTCTTCGTTCTGGCACTGTTCGCTTTCAGCAGTCTGACCATCCTCACTGTCTTTGCCCCTGAGAGACTGCTCTTCACACGAGAGCGCGCTAAGGGCTACTACTCCCCGCCATCGTACTTTGCAGCCAAAGTTCTCTTCGACATCATCCCGCTGCGTCTGCTACCGCCCATCATTCTCGGTATTATCGTCTATCCGATGACAGGCCTCATCCCTGCGTGGAGCAACTTCTTGAAGTTTATCCTCTTCCTGGTCCTCTTCAACCTTTCGGCCGCTGCCATCTTCTTGTTTATCGGTACCGTGTTCCGCAACTCTGGCGTTGCCAACCTCGTTGGTGTGCTAGTCATGCTCTTCAGTCTTCTTTTCTCTGGATTCTTCCTGAACAAGGAGAGTATCCCGCCGCTTGCGAAGTGGCTGCAGACAGTAAGTGTATTCATCATCGTGACCAATGCTCGTAGCTAACAGAACCCCAGCTGTCGATCTTCCACTACGCGTTTGAAGGTCTCATAGTCAATGAGGTCAAGTACTTGTCGCTTGTCGACCACAAGTACGGAATTGACATCGAGGTTCCCGGATCAGCTATTCTAAGCTCATTCGGCTTCGACGTGATGGCTCTATGGAAGGACTGTATCGGGCTGGGCGTGTTTGCTGGTGTGTTTGTTGTCCTTGCCTACCTCGCCATGCACTTCTTGCTTGTAGAGAAGAGGTAGTGCGATTGTATAGAGGCATAAGCGCTGGACGTTGTTGTTTCATGTTTGATATAGATTCTCAGTTGGGGATCTACTGTATGCATATGCGGCGTCTTCATTTTCAGAGACCTCACTGGGTCGTATGTATGTGCTGCAATCTCGACCACGATACCAAAGCGTTCTCTCTTACTCGTTCAGGGTGCTCGTATTTTAAGCAGGTCCAATCGGCCTCCGAGGACTGGGCTGTTGGTAGGCGCGGACGAGCCCGCCCCACCTCTTCCTGAACACAGTACCCACCAACACCGCTGCGCTGATCACCGACCGCTACTTGTACCCCTCCACCCATATTTATACACCGACCTTCACCACGGCGTCCTCTGCCCCCGCCCGCGACCGCTCGATTTCCCCACCGCCGCTCCTGCGCATCGCCAGCCAGATCACGACCGCAGGTGCCGAACTCTGGAAGTATACCGACCGCCCACCCCCCGGCAGCCTCAAGCCGGCCATCGCTGGCACTCTCGCTGTCCCCTTTCGCACCGAGTCCTCGATATCTGTACGCAACCTCGGCGACGGCGAGACAACACAGCGGAAGATGGACTCAAGGCGGAACCCCAGCAGCTTCCAGCAGCTTGAGAAGCTCGGTGAAGGCACCTACGCAACGGTACACACATGCGTATGAACACAATGTACACGCTCGGTACTGACGACCGGCAGGTGTTCAAGGGCCGCAACCGCCAGACGGGCGAGCTGGTCGCGCTCAAGGAGATCCACCTAGACTCGGAGGAGGGTACACCCTCGACCGCCATCCGCGAGATCTCACTTATGAAGGAGCTGCGCCACGAGAATATCGTGCTATTACACGATGTCATCCACACAGAGAACAAGCTCATGCTCGTGTTTGAGTTCATGGACAAGGACCTCAAACGCTACATGGACTCGCGCGGCGACCGTGGCGCCCTCGATCCCCCCACCATCAAGTCGTTCATGTACCAGCTGATGCGCGGCATCGCCTTCTGCCACGACAACCGCGTCCTGCATCGCGACCTGAAGCCCCAGAACCTGCTCATCAACAACCGCGGGCAGTTGAAGCTGGCTGATTTTGGTCTTGCCCGCGCATTTGGCATCCCCGTTAATACGTTTTCTAACGAAGTCGTTACCCTGTGGTACCGCGCACCAGACGTCCTTTTGGGCAGTCGCACATACAACACAAGCATCGACATCTGGTCTGCAGGCTGCATCATGGCCGAGATGTACACAGGGCGACCGCTCTTTCCGGGAACCACGAACGAGGACCAGCTGCAGAAGATCTTTAGGCTGATGGGCACGCCATCAGAACGTTCGTGGCCGGGCATCTCGCAGTTTCCCGAGTACAAGAGTAATTTCCCAGTCTATGCAACACAGGACCTGCGAATCATCCTGCCGCAGGTCGATCAAGTCGGCCTCAACCTGCTGAACAGCATGCTCCAGCTGCGGCCTGAGATGCGTGTGTCAGCAACAGCTTCGCTGCAGCACCCCTGGTTCAACGACCTCCCTCAACGGCAGCAAGAGCATGCACAGGCCATTGCAGCGGCCCAACAGGCACAGATGGGCGGCTTCTCAGCACCTCAGTACTAGTACTACGATTGTGATGAGTGGTTGGAACATCCAAAACATTACGATCCCGGGTCTGCCTTCCCTTCGGCTCCTTCTTCAGAGGCGTCCCTTTTGTGAGGGGACAGAAGACTATGACGTCGCCGATCGCCTCACGACCACTGCATCTACTTAATAGCTCTGGGGTGGATCTTCTGTAACTGCCTTATGTCTGTGCATATCTGCTTCGAGTAGCGGCCTTGTTAAGAGGCAATCTGGAATCTAGTCCGTCGGCGATGGAAGATGGCGAAGGACAAAAGTGTAAAGAAGGAATTCGTGCACAGCACTGCAGGTGAGCTGATGAGTGACTACTTCATCCAACCTCAGCCTGCTCATTAAACTCAATGCCCACCATGACTCGCTCGTCAACGCTTATCGTCTTCTATCGTTCTTGTGGCAGTTTGACTGTGTGGTGTAGACCTTGCATTATCGTTGTACCGCTGTAGTGAAGTACCAGAACTTTTCCTCCTTTTGCGCCGTAAAGGCCGGGGTATCATAATGCTTCAATCCAAAACTCCGCGAAAAGACATGTACAAGGTGAAGAGTATAGTGCGCTACACCAGCCCCCAGCACATCAACACCCCACGCTCTCCCTCGGCAGAACGACTACATCGAACTCCTCGTCGACGCTCTCGGCGCTCTCGTCACTCAGCTCCTGCAACTCATCACTGTACCGCCCGCCTACAAACGCCCAGCCGTCGCCCTCCAAACGCGCACGGTGGCGGTCACGATTCGAAGACGCGGCTTTCTGAAGAAGGCGCGACCACCTGTTCTCGGTCTTAGTAGCACTGGGAGGAGTCGCAGTGCTCGTTTCAGCTTCAAAGCACGAAGAACCGGGCAGGGTCCAGAGACTGGATTCGGACATGTCGATGGCGCTGGTGTGGAAGTTGGTCTGGTTGTTGGACATGTGCAGGTCGAAGTGTACTCTGGAGGTGACGCGCTCTGTGTGGGGGATCTTGCGCGGTGGTGTGAGTGGCGGTGTAAGTGGTGGCGTGAGAATCTGCGACTGCTTCATTGTGTTCTGCAGACAGTGCTGGACGGCGCAGGTCTTGGTGCTGCAGGTGAAGCTGCTGCGACGAGGCTTCTTGGGCGCGGGGGCATCTGGGTGGCGGCTGCCGTCCATGTTTGTGGTTGAATGCTGGAAGACAAGCGCAAAATGGCAGATGAGAGACCTTGAGAGAAGTTGTGTGATGGGTAGAGCTGTGCGGCAAAGAAGATGTGTCTGCAGAAAGAATTCATGGGAAAGATTTTGGAGTGGGGCTTCCTGATCTGGACGCTGTTGAGGTGAAGTAAACTTGAGTTTGACTGTGGCAGGTGCAGATGTGGCTGCCTATTCGGGTAGCAACAGAGTCACGATATGACGTCGCACAGGCGGACCGTCGAACGAGCAATGCGAATGTCAGAGAGGACGGAAACCTGGATGTGGGCTGACTATAAGGCGACACCAGTAAACAGCAAGAATGTAGGGGCCAGGATGCACTCGGCGAGCGCGCTGCTGACTCCGCATCCGGACGGCATTCCGAGACCTGCGCGCGACGTGGAGCGTATAGAGGGCCGGCAGCTGTTGCACAGGTGTCAGTCAGATGCCCAGGAACACATCCACACCGCAGACGCTGGTGTGGCTGGATAGCGGCCAAGCATGTGAAGGAGAGACGGTGCTCGCGTGGTGTTGCGGTTCCGCCCGGTGTTGAGGTCCGGGGGCACGGGCCGCCGTTGACGTTGTCGCTGTTCAAGCTCTTTGCTGCACCAGCTATCAACACCTCCGCCGCCCTCACCCCGTCCATCCCCGCTATCCGGAGGCCGTCCAGCATGCTGCGCGCTTCGATCCTCGCGGCCCGTCCTGCTGCCCGGCCATTGGCACGCGCCGCCCGCCCGCAATGGCGCGTCGCCCAGCGCTGGTACGCCGACGACAAAAAGCTGGACCAGACAGCCGTTCCCAACCCAGCGCCCGTCGTCGAGCCCACCGTCGACCCTGCGAGCCCGCCGTCCGTCCAGCAGGCGACCATCCCGCCGTCTGACGTCCCAAGAGCCCCGCCGGCGCCCGAGACGACCACCGTGAACAGCGCTGCCAACACCGCCTCGCGCTCTGCCCCCGTCATCCAGCCCGCAACCACACCGCCGACCGGCCCTGGCACCGCGAGCGTCGCCCCCAACCCCATCAAGCCCAAGCCCAAGAAGCGCAGGTTCCGCCGCTTCCTGCTGTGGCTCACCATCCTCTCCGGTCTCAGCTACGCGGGCGGTGTCTACTACTCGCTGGTCAACGACAACTTCCACGACTTCTTCACCGAGTTCGTTCCCTTCGGCGAGGACGCCGTGGCCTACTTCGAGGAGCGCGAGTTCAAGCGCCGCTTCCCCGCCCGCGGCGACCAGCCCAAGCTCCACCAGCAGATCACGGGCGAGAACAAGGTCACCATCCCCGGCAGGAGCGGACTGACCTCGCGCGTCGCCCAGGACCCCCACACCAGCGCCGTCAGCGACACCAACCCCAAGGCCAAGACAGACGAGCAGCCGAGGGTTGGCTCGAACCAGCACACCGCGCCCAAGAACGTCCAGGAGTCGAAGAAGGTCGACGAACAGAAGGAGAAGCCCAGCTCAACCACAGCCAAGGCTGAGTCCAAGGCTGAGCCCAAGACTGTTGTCCTCGACGCGCCCTCCAAGCCCATCTCCCAGATCGACCACCTGAGCGTGCCCTCCGCGAGCGAGCCCGTCGTCCAGGACGTCGTCAAGATCGTCAACGACCTCATCACAGTAGTCAACGCCGACAAGACACACGATGGAAAGTACAACTCTGCGCTGGACAAGGCCAAGTCTGAGCTTGCCAAGGTCGTCTCTGACATCACCCTGCTGAAGGACGGCCTGAAGAAGGAGTCCGAGGACAAGGTCAAGGCTGCCCACGCCGAGTTCGACGAGGCCGCCAAGGAGCTCGTCAAGCGCCTCGACCACCAGATGCAGGAGCAGGAGACACACTGGAAGGAGGAGTACGAGAACGAGCGCGAGCGCCTCCACCAGGCCTACAAGAGCAAGGTCAAGTCCGAGCTCGAGGCTGCCCACAAGGTCTACGAGGCCAAGCTTAAGAACGAGCTCCTCGAGCAGAGCATCCACCTCCAGAAGAACTTCACCCAGAACGTCCGCGACCGCGTCGAGGCCGAGCGTGACGGTCGTCTGGGCAAGCTCAACGACCTCTCCAACTCTGTCCACGAGCTCGAGAAGCTCACCGGCGAGTGGAACTCGGTTGTTGACGCCAACCTCAAGACACAGCACCTCGTTGTCGCCGTCGAGGCTGTCAAGTCTGCTCTCGAGACACAAGTCGTCCCTAAGCCCTTTGTCACTGAGCTCGCAGCGCTCAAGGAGATTGCCGCCGATGACCCAGTCGTCAGCGCCGCCATCTCCAGCATCAACCCCACCGCCTACCAGCGCGGCATCCCCAGCTCCGCTCTCCTGATCGACCGCTTCCGCCGCGTTGCGTCTGAGGTCAGGAAAGCCGCGCTCCTCCCCGAAGATGCCGGTGTCGCTTCTCACCTCGCCTCGCTCGCCATGTCCAAGGTCCTCTTCAAGAAGTCTGGGCTAGCAGTCGGCGGCGACGTCGAGGCTGTGCTTGCGCGCACTGAGGTTCTGCTCGAGGAGGGCGACCTCGATGCTGCTGCACGCGAGATGAACGGCCTGCAAGGGTGGGCCAAGGTGCTGAGCAAAGACTGGTTGAGCGAGTGCAGGAGAGTGCTCGAGGTCAGGCAGGCGCTGGATGTCATTGCTACAGAAGCGAGACTCAACAGCTTGCTGATTGATTAGGCGAGTGTGTGGTGAGCGCTTTTGTAATGTAGTCATAGAGCTGTGAATGTATCCTTTCCCTTTGTGTTAAATCTTTGCTCATACTCACATGTCGACTCTCACGCTGGTCAGGTAGCTCCTGCCGGACAAGCTGCTCAAAGACCGCGCTAGTGGAACGCCTGCACGAAGGCCTCTCATGCCAGCGCATGGCTCCTTCATTTTGCCTCCAGTCGGGCTGCCTTTCTTGCCACAACTCACATGTCAAGATGGCGCGTATTAGTTCCAATCTTTGCGCGCAAGCAGGCTCTCATTGGGTCGAGCACAATCAACCTGACTGAGAGTCAGCCTTGCTCGCTGCGCCCAATTGTTGTGTCCAATGACACTTTGCCAACATCACAGTACATTGACTCAGCCTCATTCAGAGGACTGGGCGCTACATGCAGCCTGTGAGTTCAAAAAAGCTCCATCGCCCCGCATCGTAGATGATACTTGCTCTCGACCTTCTGACATACAGGGATCAATACCTCGCCGGAGCGTCCGACTTGACCATGGACCCCGTTTGGCTCAACTCACTACTCCAAAACGAAATCAACGCATCAAGGACCTATAGCAATGGATCAGCCTTATCGTGGCCGTACAGCGCACCAACGAGTACCAGCATATGCGTCGAAATCGATCTCAAGGGATCCAGGCCGCCAGTGTACACGCCGGTTCCCGCAGATCCGAATCGAATTTGGAAGGATCCAGAGCCAGACACAGCACATGTGCTTCTTTGTGCTTCCCCCATGGCCGCTCAATATATCTTCAACGCACGCAAGGATTCCACATCAGAAGCCTACGTTATTTCCACGAGACGATGTGGCTCTAACTTTCAAAGCCATGTACCAAATGAAACGCTGGTACCGTATGACCTTCGAACAATGTTCAGGTGGCTTTCAATACAGCCTGGCCAAACTTGTACACTACTACTATCAGACCATGTCACGTTGTCTGACAGAACATCTGTGGGGTCTGCAGTAGTGCATAGTCAGATACGTCTGTCGAGAGGTGCGGACAACTCCTATACAGCTATTTGGTTCGATTTTCGAGATCACTACACTTTGACTTCGAAACCCACTCAGGACTTTGTGGGCTCTACGATGCAGCGGCGGTATCTTCATCACATCGGATGGTCTCTAGGCCGGCCTTTCGCATGTCCTACCGACTTCCCTGCATATCTCTTGTTGGATGTCCTTGAGATCGACCTCGCCGCCCTTGAGCCACTCGCCCTAAAGGAGCCGAGCATGCAGCCTGTAGCATCACTAGCCCCTAATTTCACGGAGTCCCTAGCGAATAGTGTCAATGGCTTTGAGCTCACACAATCTATCATTGGGAGAGCCGAGAGACTTCACACATTCATCAACCACATGATAGAAGTCAAAGGAATCCATCTGGTTAGAGACGTTACCGCACCAGCCTATATGGAGGCTGTATGCCTACTACAAAGGAGCAGCGCACTCATAACCGCCAGCCTCAAGAGACGAGAAGAAGTTGCGGAGAAACGGTTAAGGCTGCACGATCTTGTCATGCAGCAGCGACAAGCTTCTAGCACAACTGTACTGACGTATTGTGCTGCTGTTTTCCTCCCCTTTTCACTTTCCGGGACATTTCTGAGTATGCAAACCCGGTTGAAAGATCTGCATTTGATCGCATTTGATTTTGTTGGTGTTACCTTGGTTTTTTGTAGCATGGTTATGTTTGCCTATTTCGTGTCGCGAGCTATATTGACTGCAAAATTGGTCAAGTGGGCGCGGCAATTGGGACGCAAAGCGCCACGGCGCTCGATATCGACACTGACTCCAATGATCTGGTTGAGTATCGTGACGTCTTTTCTCATTGGCATGTTCACAAGCGTAAAAGATTGCTTTGTCTTGTTGGGGCTCTTCTTGGCAACGTCGTTGGTAGTAGATATAGCCGGCTTCGCGTTGGTTACGCTGATCCGTTTTCTACGTACTAAGAAAAATCGGCAGACACCACTAGCAAACACGTAACAATACAAGAGTATGTTACTAGACACTCAGTAGGTCTCACTTTAAACACATGTATCCATCAGCCTGGCCTATCTGTCACTGTTGCCTCACGCAAGAAGTCTGTCAAAGCTGCAGATGAACAGGTTGTAAGCGTTTTGATAGATACGCAGCAGACCGTTGTAGCCTCGGGAGGAAGTTTCAGGTCACAAGGCAGTCGTAGGAAATCATTGTATACGTCCTCAGTGTTTGGAAATGTATGGCATACAGCTACGACTCTTGATCCGAAACAAGGTAGCAAACACATGCAGGGTATGTTCGTTCTACACATGGCCCGGTCAAGACGGGACCTCTAAGTCGTCACCGTACCGCACGACCAAGACCAACAACAAGTACCGCACTATCACTGATCAAAGACATTCGACGAGGTGGTTAATTTGTTCGATTCGCTCCTTCGCGTGTTACGACATTGGCAGCAATAGAGCATGACACATTAATTCCATTCATCGCCCAATCTTCGTCGTATCATTTCGCCGGCCCACCCTCCTCCCTCTTCACCCTAAAGAAGGCCAGCTTCGCAAACCTGCCCAAACTGCTCCAAAAATACCGTCCAGCCGGGTGATCCATGATTCTCTCCAGCAGCTTGACCACGGCCATCCTGACGTCTTGTCTAGGGTGAAATAATCCCAAGCTGAGATAGAACAACCCGGTGTTGGTTTCCGGGATGACACAGAGCAGTTGGAGTATAGTGTCATACTGCAGCCTCGCCCCGGGCCTCCTCTCAGGGTCGTTGGCGAGAGTGAGATGCTGCACGGCGTTTGGTAGATCCGCTTCTGAGGCGGTCCTACTCGCGTTGGGCGACCCAGCCTCTTCCACACACCGTGCGAGCGCCAGGTAGATAGCCGCAGACTGTTCGTGACTGAGTTTCAAACACCTCAGCTTGTCGTGCTGGTGGTGCAGATCAATCCCCCTGACTGGCCTCTTGTTCCAGTGACGCGCGAGGTCCTGAACACAGCTGTAGTAGCTTCTTGTACTCCTCCACCCCTCGATCCTGTGAACGTTGGCAGCGAGTTCGCGGAGTCGAGAGTGGTCGTCTGGCCAGACGTATCCGTGTCCTGAGACACCGTAGGCACCCACGTCAGTCTCATGCGAGCCAATGTACAGCGCGCTCGCACCGTAAACAGTCTCCTCGAACGCAGCGGCGATGCGTGTGAACTTCAACACCCACGAGCGCCACTTTGCTCGAATCGCGTTCTCGCCGTGTCGATCGGCGATGGCCTGCAGCATTTTCTCCATGAAGGCGTTGTCGCCGGTGGTATCAACACCGCCCTGCTTCTCAGAACTCATGGCAGCACCGGGACCGCTAACAGGGATACCGTGTTGCTGGAAGTAGTGCGCTCCATCGGTGGGCGAAGCGGCTTCGATGCGATTGCTGATCTTCATGCGGCCGGTGGGAAGATCACACAAGACGTCCCACCATTCTGGCTTGAAGGAGAACGTAGGGTTGGTGACACCAGCGATGAAGCCGGGGACTTTGAGCAGGTCGTCGACTTTGGTCAGGTCGGTGTACGGGAAGGCGTGGCGGACAAAGCCGCGTAAGACTCCGCCGGATGCCAGTGCACATGCTGCGAGCACTGCTTCGGCGACCTCGCTGGACGGTCGATTGTGGCCGATGAAGATGATGCGCTTTTGGGTGAGCAGCGCATTGACAAGGACGATGATGGGGTGGGTGTATGCGCCACTTGTTGTGAGATGGGGATGTAAGGCAAATGGCTGCGGTTGTGTTGCGTGTGGCGTGGAGAAGGTCTGAATGAGCTTGATGAGGGAGAAGTCGCCCACTGTCTCTGGGCTCAGCGCAGAAGGCACTTTGACCGGCACAGGGATGGCGTTGTAGTTGATCTTGGACTCGAACTCGTGCGTGTCGCGTGGAAGTATGTACGCAATTCGCTTTGGATTAGAATCTGTGGAGGAAAGGGAGGTTCTCTCGGCATCAGCTGCTTTCTGCTGGCGAATCATCTGCTCGAACTTCTCAATGAACATGTCCTTGGCGTCGGTGGCATGCAGCACGAAGGTTTCCAAACTCGAGAGTTTAGGCAGCAGCGACAGGTCCATGGCATTGAGGGCATTGTAGAGCGAGGCCAGCGTCTCGATGACGGGGTGTCGAAAGTACTCCTCGAGCGCCAACAGGAGCAGAGGCTTGTATATGTGCAAGAACGAATGCCGCGTGCAGATGGCCATGGCCTTCACAACAGCCCCACGCTTGACGGTGTTGTCTTGCTTGGTGTTGACCAGGTTCAGCACGTAGACGAGCGGTGGGCCGTCAGGGTCGCCCTCTTCCTCGGTGGCTTCTGTGGTGTCGTCCCCGTCGTCATGCTCGTCTTCTGCATCTGGCTCAGCATCAGCGTCGCCATCCTCCTGGCCCTCTTTCCGCCGTCTGCGCTTGCGCCTGCGCTCTCTCCGGGCCTCCTTCTCCTCCTCCTCTGTGGTGGTGTCCTTGTGCAGGAAGAAGATGGTCCAGTCCTGGGCGCGCGAATGGACCTGGTCCGGCAGCATGAGCTCGGCCAGCGTCGTCTCGTCTCCGCTGATGGCGGCCGGGTACTGGTTCTCCATGACCGACCCGCGGTCAATGTCGAAGGATGCGACCAGGATGTACTCGACATGGCGCTCGACCGAGTCGGCGGGGTACTGCGAGCGCAATCTGCTCATGCCACCGGCTGCGTGCGACCGCGCCGAGGTGTGCGACGAGGGAACGCCCTCTTCCTCGAAGTCTTCTGCTTCAGGGACCATCTGCGGCTGTGGGGAGCGCGCCTTCCTGGGGTCATTGCGCACCGAGACCGACGGCGAGCGCGAGGGAGGGAACGACGAGAACGAGGGCTGCCTCTGTAAGCCGGCGGCAGCGGAGGCCGACCCGCCGGTTCTTTGCGATATCACATCAGCCATGGGTGTTTCCATCTTCTCCGCGATCCCACCGTTTCGCGCATGGCGTGGGGTCTGCTCTTATGTCGCGCTAGAGGCCCCACACAGGGGTAGCGTTCCAGCGTTTGGTCTTGCGCGGACTTGTGTTTGGCCGTCAACAACTCTCCAGGCCGAGATTTGGTCGGTAGAGAAGAATGTTGAGCGCAGTCGACGCCATTGACCTTCACACGTTACACGGCGCGCGCTCGCTGTGGGTACTCTCACGCATACGGAGTGGACCCTGAGCTTATCCATTGGCAGGGATTGGCGGCTTGGCGCGGCGGTTGCTGGGGCGGGCGCGAACGTCAACATGGCCCAAACACGCTGCATCATCGCCGGATCGAGCAGTCGACCGCCAGTGCAACCCTCGCAGACTTACCCACAGTTGGCACAATCAGAGACACAGCATCATGGTATGCACTCCGCCGGCCCCCCGCGTCTGCGCGCGAGACTAACATGCTGCAGTCGGCCCCCACAGACGCGAAGCCGTCGCCCCTCTTCTTCAACAGCGCGCGCGGGTCGCGTCAGTCACCCTTTGGCCGTCCGGGCTCCATCCGACAGGGCTCTCCGTCGACAGCGCGGCCCTCGACGCCGACCAGCTCGCCGCTGAAGTCCAACACACCGAGTGCCGTGTCGCCAGCGCCTCTCTCCACCAGCAACGTCTCGCAGAATGCGCCGCTATGGCTGAAGACTGGGGGGACTCCAAGTGGCGGGGAGCCGCCCAGCTCGCCCTCGCAGCTCCGCTCGCCGTCTCGAGGCCTGCGCTCGCCATCCAGAGAGCCGCTGTCTCCTGGGCCACAGCTGCTGTCGCCAGCGCGCGAGCGAACCCCGTTTGACCACACGCGCAACACGTCCGGCTCGACCAACGCTACCGTACGCCCACTCAGCACAGCATCGCTCGCCGCCAAGTTTGACGGTGGGCGAGAACGATCAAGCACACCGCCCCTTGTCTCGCGAGACAGCACCACGCCGGTCGTCGAGAGAGCAGTCGAGATGACCATCGAGAAGCCCGTCGAGAGAGCCATCGAAACACCAATCTCCCCTCCCAAGCTCATGCCCGCCGAGACGAAGCCAGTCGAACCGAGGCCAGCCCAGCGCGCCCCGGCGAGGCCAGCAATGATCCGCCAAACCACCAACGATGCCCTCTCGAAACTGCCGCCTCCTCTTCTCCACAGCATGCGCGAGTCTTTCAGCGTCATGGACCGCGATGACGATGGCCACGTGAACGCCGCAGACGTCGCGGATATGTTGTCTCAACTCGGTCTCTCCGCCACGCCCTCCACTCTCGCCGCTTACTTCAATGGCGCGCAGTCTATAAACCTCGCTACATACCTCAACACACTGTCCGATCTGCTGGGCGGCCTGTCGCGGCCAAACGAGCTCAGCGCCGCGTTCGAAGCATTCGATGACGGAGATGACGGCCAGATCGATCTCGCAGAGCTGAAGGATGCCTTGTTGCACACTGCCCCTGACGCCGGTGGACACCGCTTGACTGAGAGGGAGATTGACATGGTCGTCGAGGGTTTCAGTGGACGTCGAGCATTCGGCAAGGGTGGAAAGGGGTTGGGGAGGGGCGAGGTTTTCAGATACCAAGAGTTCATGGCGAGCCTGACTGGTGGTGGAGGGGGTGAGAACGGGGCTGCGCCCGCTCCGGCGTGAGCTAGCCTTGCATGAGTAGTCGAGTGGACGGGAGTTTGGCGCAAGAACAAAGGATACCTCATTGCTGCAATCTTACTACGCAAGTTCTTTTTCGAGCTCGACTTGTGTTCTCCAAAAACATGATATGATCCTGACATGAAGCCTGCGCTGCACCGACGCTGAGTCGACTAGACCGTCGAGGCTCTGTCTGGTCTGTACACCTTGTACCGCTCTTTATCCTCAAGATATGCCGCAGGCAGGAAGGGTGGAAGATCCGGAGTTGTTAGTGCCATCTCCTGCTGCAGTCTGTATTCACCATCAGGGTCATGCACGGCTTCGCGACCAGATGTGCGATCGATACAGTGCACAATGGCATCCACAACCACTTCGGCATCGTTGATGTAAAACCTTCCAATGTGGGGGTCATCGTACCATGTCTTCCAGTTCGGCGCTGAGCAGTGGAACTTCGCTATCTCGTGGGTTACTTCGGCCTTGGTCAGGCGCTCGATCTGGAGCAGATGTGTTGGTTCGTGTGCTGAGCTGTTGGGGATATGGCTGGGTCGAACAGTGTAGATGACTTTTGCTGCCATGTGTTAGTGCGGTCCAATGTCAGTTTAGATAAGACAGAAGACGTACTGCTGGCGCTTTTGATATCAACCTGTTTATGCTCAATGGTTCGAGCGTGGCTTTTCCCGTGGCTGTCCTCGTACCAGACGGTTCCTTCTTCAGTGTTGATAACCAGGCGTCCGGTGTCACCTTTTTTGGTAGGATAGAAACGTTCACAGTCCATATAAATGACCTTAGGCCATGGCTTCGAATCGTGGCTGCTTTTTGCGCGCTTGTGAGCCGATACATCCATATGAGGAGCAGACGAGGTCTTGCGCTTGCGTTCTTTATTAGTCTTGACGAGAATGTCGGTGGTTGCATTGAAGAGAAGTTGCTTGCTGATGGTGAGGTCTGTTTGGCAGAATCCGTCATTGGTAGGCTTCTGAGTTGAATCCTTGATGGTATCGAGCTCGAGGCTTACCCCGGTGATGGTTGTCTGTGATCCGGCTTCTGCACTGAACGTGACTTCGTGTACCGAGACGACATCGGTCTGAACTGCAACATGTTTGACTTGGCTTTCTGTGATTGCTCTGTGACCGCACATCACACACTCATCAGCGTCGCTGGGTGTCTGTGTACCGCCTGATGCAACCATCCTGTCTGCACCCATGCCATTGAAAGTCCACTCTGCTGTACTGCCATCCTTTCCTTCGAAGCCCATTCTCAGGTGACCGTCGTTCTTGATGAGGCGTAACCGGATGCCGCTAGCACTAGCATCGATGCCCGACTTCACAGGTACGAGAGCGCCACTGTCGCTGGATTCGCTATCGCTTGCATCTTCAAGGTCCGTTTCTGAGATCTCGTGCTGCTTTGGTGGTCTTCCAATTCTGGTATGCTCGTACGTCAGTGTGCCTTGTAGCTCAAACAGAGAGAACTTGAGTCCGATGTTGGAGATAAGATGATGCATGACGATGCGTGACTGAGTATGAAACTGGTGATGACAGAGAAGGTGGGGGAACAAGAGAGAGTCGCAGATTGTGTGTTAGTAATAGAAGTACAGATGATGGCTCGAAGATGCTCTGATAAGAGCAACATTCAATTGAGAGCATACCAGTTTCTCTCACCATGTCTCGCGGCTATGTTCAGCCCACTTGTCAGTCCACTATGGTCGGCGTTGCGAGTAAGAGCATAACCTTGGAGCCCTCCAGTCATCGAAAGACTTCATCTCGCACTGAGACGTCATAGCTGTCCTGGTGAGTCTCGTTCTAACTGCGTCAAGTGCCGAAGTGGCTGCGGTCTACTGGCTCTAAGATCTTGTACAGAAGACATCGACGAGATTCGGAGTTTGAACTGAATTCAATGGAACATCGAATCTTTCGCTCTGTCATTGTCAAGTCAGCCGTCTGAGAGTTGATGAGGGAGTTGTAGTGACGCACGGAAAGAACGTTACGTCGGCCGACCAATCACCAACGCGGTCCGCACTTGCCCCGTGCGTGGCTTGCGACGCAGCTTAGCTGTCCTCTGGCATTACTCGAGAGCTCCGCGTTCACTCTTTTGCATACGTCAATCATGAAGCTCTCTCTCGGTTTCGTGTCTTCACTCTTGCTTTCGGGCGCGTCAATTGCATCGGCTGCGGCCTGGAGCTTCGAAGATGCCACCGTTGCGATTGCCAGCAAAGGCGCTGGCGTAGGCGGAGCTGCTAAGAACAAGTGAGCTCAGCTGTATATCCAACTATCGAGATATGTGTATTGACCCCTCCCAGGCTCAGCGCTACATCGCCCCTCTCAAAAACTGTTTCTCTGGGCGCCACCGACTCGCTCAAGGTCGACCTCACAACAGTCGATGGAACGACCGCGAAGCGACCACACCAGGCGTTCCTTACCCTGACCGACCCGACAACCGGACTGGAAGAGTCATTTGTGCTCAGCGTCAAGGAGAGCGGCAAGGCCAAGGTCTCTCTGGTAAGCATCGTGTGCAATTGCACCCTTCTCTTCTAACGACCTCCAGACACAGAAGGACCTACCCCACCAATTCCTCACAGCCTCGAAGCCCATTCCCGCCTCGATCGTCATTGGAGCATTCGGTTCTTCCACGCCCTACAAGCAGAAGGTCTTCGATCTGACTGTCACACGCGACGCCAACGTTCCCCTCGCCGCCCCCGAGGCGCCGCTCCGTTACGCTGCTGAAGCCGAGATCCACCACATCTTCCGCGAAGACCCCAAGTCACCGCCCAAGGTTATCACTCTCGTCTTCGCCGCTGCTGTCGCTGCCGCGTTCCCCATTCTGCTCGGTCTCTGGGCGACACTTGGTGCCAACGTCAGCCACGCTGGCAAGGCCCTCGGTGCGGCGCCCATTTCGCACGCCCTGTTTTACGGATCTATTATCGCTATGGAGGGCGTCTTCTTCCTGTACTACACAAGCTGGAACCTCTTCCAGACTCTGCCTGCCGCTGGTGCTGTCGGCGTTGTCGCCTTCTTGAGCGGCAGCCGCGCCTTGTCCGAGGTCCAGGAGCGCCGTCTGGCAGGTCTGAGATAGGACAAGAAAGTTTCATGAGGCGTGACGAATATCGTAGCATATGCAATGAGCGATTCTGGTATTACAAAAGGAGCAGGAGCTCGATGCATTGAGTTGGTTACGATGCATAGAAGAGACATCAGCATAGAGAAGAGACGAAAAATCAAATGATCTGAGCATCCCCCGATTTTCGCACCTCGATACCTTCGTTCGTTGAGTGCAGTCCAAGCGGACAGTAGCCACGGTGATATGTGCTAGTCAGAGCATTATGGAATCTTGCACCAGCCTCCTAGCTGTGTGGGAGCTGTAGTGGCGTGTGACGCACGTAAAGTACCTTCCCAGGACGGTCAAGCGAAGCTACCAGCCAGCTGAAGTTTGCAAGCCCGACGCTTCCTCCGTAGTACTCCTGCAATCCGGGTTGCTGGGAAAGAGGCGTCGCGCCCATGTTCGCTTGCTGTCGAGTTGCAAGGGTATAATTTGAGAAAAAGAAGGAGGTGGTCTCAGATACAATATTGTCAATGAGACAATAGCTTTGAGGGCTACGATAACCTCTTTGTTATGGCAAAAGACATGGCCTCACGTAGAGATCCATGGCTGAGCGTGCGCGCTAGTTCCACGTGCTCCGCGCGGAGCCGCATCACGTGCGCCACCATCCACCAAAAACTTCACGACGCCTCCACCACATCGACACAACCAGCTTTCAGAGCTGTGAAGGGGCCAAAAAAGAATATTCCGTCACGGGGAATCGAACCCCGGCCACATCGGCGCTTGCTAATGAGAGCGATGTATCCTAGCCACTTTGAACTGTTAGATGGAGTTGTTGAGTTGGTTGGTGATTGAGCTTACCTAGACCATAACGGATGCTGTTTGATGAGACGATCAGCAGTCTCAAATATTCTATCGTAAATTTACACTGCTGGAAGCTGAAGACTGCGTCTACACAATCGTAAAGGTCCTTGTCGGACGGCACACACATGGTATCCGCTCAACACCTTCATGTGTCAATCAAGATAGGACGCTAGGTCCACATCCCGTCGTGAGGTATGAACTACAAATACTCAACGATGCAGGCCAGTCAGCTGTGCAATCAAACCTACAAAACATTTAGACTGCGCTTGCTGAAGCTTTAACCTGATCCAGAGCTGTTGCAGCCTCCAATATATTCTACAATTCTCGACGTCCTCACTTTTAGGAACGCACTTAAAAGCACAGGGATGTAGGTAGAGGCCTCCATTACCGACAAATGTATCGTAGGGATAAAAAGCTTTATTATCTTCACAGCGCCACTCTGTCACTCTTCATCGACGCTCCCAGCCCCATAACCAACGTCCGTCCAATATCGAACTTCCCTGACAATCTTCGCTCCAATCTTTCAGGAATGCTGCTGTCCCTTTGGCTGTTGATGGGTCTGCGGCGTTCGCTGAAGGAGCGGCCTCCTCGGTGTCTGTCGTTCGCGAGATGGACGCATCTGTCACTGTTGTCGCTCGTTGACTGGAAGGTTCAGACTAGTTTGAGATCGTGGGCGTTCGCCTGGAGCTTGTCGTGCCTCGCGCCGGAGGTGAGCGTCCTGTATTTTCTCTGGCAACTGAGGACCTGCGCTCCATTCGTGCTCACTCAAGCGCTGTTGAGGGCTGTCTCGATTCGATCTATGGTGTCTCTCGCACTGTTTTAAAGTTTGTTGCTTCAAATGCTTGTCTTCTGTTGACTGGACGGGTGGGTGCTCGCGAGGTGACTTTCGCCTCTCCAAGACCTGGTGCTAGATTACGGACGGGCGTCTCGCCGGATTTGTGGATGTTGGGCTCGTGATAGTCGCTTCGGCGGTCCTATACAACTGAAGTGAGTCTGGCGTAGTAGTCGCCCTTGCGAGCATAGGTTGGGGTAGCTCGAGAGAAGTGGCCATCCATTTTGCTGGAGGTTCAAGCTTGAGATTGACGGACGGGTTCGTGTTCAGGTGCGGTTAGGTAACCTCTTGGCCTTTATAGCGTCCCCTCAGGAGACCCTGGTGCCAGTCCTGGTGCCGCGTGGCGAAAGGGCTCGACAGGTCTTCGCACTTGAGGCTCTGGATCAAGGTACCTACGCTCAGACGCTGATCTTTGAATTGGTCGGGGCTCTTCCCATGGTTTTGGCCCTAGCCCAAAGAAGCGAGGGTTCTTTGGAGCAGGCTCAGCGTCTGGCTTTCGGGATGGAGTGTAAGTATCTAGCTTAGTCCAAGATGGAGTGTCGTGCATTGGATGTGCAGGAGCCGGAGGGTATTGCCGTTCGGGAGGGTAGCTGGACGTCTTCTTTCGAGGCCTTTTCTCGACTTCCATAGGCTTCCGATCCCGTCGGACCAATTGTGGAGGAGGTGCGGAGATACCAGGAGCCGCAGTACTGGCTTTCCTCTCACGCTCGACAGAGCTTGTAGCGGACGTCAGATTCTGCGGAGAGTGTTCGTCGAATTGAGGGGAGAATCGAGTGTCCTGACGTTCGATCTTTGGTGACTCTGCAGCGTCTCGACGCACTAGAGGAACCGGTTCTTGGGACGGGCCAACTTTTGAAGCTTTGTCAGACCGATCCAGCTCAAATCCTTGAACAGGTATCGTCGGTGTCCTTTCAGTGCGTTCTGTTGTATCCATATCCATAGATGCTTCCGGCCCTGTTCCCTTCATTGGTGTCGAGTGTCGCGCGGATGCACGAGTACTTTTCCTCGATGGTCGGGCAGGAGGTGACGTTGGCGGATAGGTGGCAGATGGCTCTTTTTGCACACGTACAACGGAACCCTTCCTGGTTGGTACTCTCGAGGCCGGTCGTGGTGTTTCCTCAGGTACCACATCTGGCGCAACCTCAGGCACTGCGTGATACACGTCGTAAGCAGCCAATGGCTCGTCCAGTACAGACGAATGAGAAGAATTTGACTCAACAACGGTGTCGGGTGCATTCTCAAGATCTGGTTGGACATCTCTTTTTACAGGTCCCTTGAAAGGCGTTGTTGCAAATCTGGTGGGCTGGCGCGAAGGGCGTGTCGTAGAACGTCGCGGTGCCGGAATGAGCTTTGGACCCGTCCCTTCAGACTTCTCATCTGGCTGAACGTCTCTCTGAACGAGCAGCGCGAAGGAAGCAGTCGTAGCTCTGGTGGGTTGGTGAGGAACACGTGTAGTTGCACGACGTGGCGGGTGTGTAGGCTCCTCCTTAGGTAGCTCAGCGGGAAGCTGTAATGTAACTCTTGTCGTGCTTCGGGACACAACAGTAGGTTGCCGCACCGTATCTGGAAGCTCTTTGAGCGCAGTAGTCTCACTTGACGATCTGAATGGGTTCTCAGCAGTAGGGGATACGGACTCAAACGCTACGTCAACAACTGGTGAGTTGTCATCTTCGGCCACTTCTCGCTGAATAGAAAACTTTGTCGGCTGACCCGATCCTTGCGATGTTGACCTCCTGCTCGAAGGTGCTGCAACAAATTCTGGTGGTGCCTCGAGCTCCATCAGGTCGAGAACAGTCTCCTCTTGGGCTTCTCTCTGAGTCACAAGCCCTGTTGGCTTGCGGGACGTCTGCACTGTTGCTTGCCTGCTTGGAGAGGCTTGTTGGACGTCTTCCAAGGGCTTATCCTCCTGTGGCGCTTCGGTGTCAGAATTTTGTTCTGCTACCCTGTTTACAGCCATGAATGATTGAGGACTCGCATCTCGCGTAGTCGGCTGTCTTGACACGATTGGCACTTGTCTTGATGATTCCTGACTCGGTCGAGCACTCTCCTTCGCAATGGCTTGCTCCAAGATGTCTGTAGGCTCGTGGGTGAATACGCGCTTCGCAAGCGCCGATGACTCTTCTTCGAACATGTCAAGAGAAGGCCCAAAACTCGTCGTCGATAGGGAGCTCTGTAAAGGACTTGATGCCCGCTCAGTTGGCCCTCTCGTGAGGCTCGTTGCGACTCGAACAAAAGGGAGATTGGCTAGATCTACATGGGGCTCAAGCTGCTGTAGCGTGGGATGAGGTGATGGAACCGTTGGTCTACACGCGCCAGAAGTGGGCTTTCGCGACACATCAGAGGCTTGTTGCTTTACAACGGAAACGTCTTCTTCATCCAAGACCAGCGGAGCGATGTCAATGGGCTCCTCCTTGGCGAGAGCTTCCATAGACCAGGATGGCTGCGACATGACAGCCTTGGAAGGTAGCGTCGGCACTCCGGAAGCATGGCGGGACTCTACCTGATCTAGAAGCTGAGGCTCGGGCTTGTCTTGACCGTGCCGCCCTAGCTCTTCGAACTTAGCCTTCTGTCTCAAGCGAATCATGGGTGGCTCGGAACCTGCATCGGTGGAAGTCCTCACTAGCGTAGCTCGACGGGATGCAGCTGGTTCCTGCATCTGCTCCATTGAGCCGTACTCTCGAGGCTCGCTTGACAATGTTGTCAGACCAGTGAGACCAGTCGTCCGCATAGCGGTTGCCCTGCGAGTAGGCAGCTGTTCGAGCTTGGGCATCGTCTCAGGTTCAGGTTCGAGCTCAGGGTAGTCGGAAGAGCTTTCTTGCTCTGAACCCTCGGATTCCGGCTGCATAGCAACCTTCCTCTGAACACTGACCGTGGTTCCGCTAGAGAGTGCCGTCAAGGTTCGAGTTGTCTGGCGAGCGGGCACGTACGGAGCTTCTATAACGTTGGTTGAGCCAGATGGAGTTGGACTCAATTCCAGTACACCTGGTAATTTGACTTCTTTCTCAAGTCTTGTCGATTGTCGAGACACTCTAGTGGGCTCTCTGTCCCCCCGAACAGGCATAGCTGGCCCCGACTCAGCCCCGTCCTCTATATGGTTGCTCTCTACCCAGAGCTCTGATGACAGTGTTGGTTGTCTTGTCGTTTGTCTTTTCCACACGTCGGGTCCTTCGGTCTGCTTTGTAGGCAGCCTGATTGGTTTTCGACTAACAATAATCGGTTGACGAGTGGTCTGAAGCCCCAAGGATGGTGTGCCAATCCCCTCGGTAGAAACCCGTGTTTGCTGTGGATTGATTGCGGTAGCCTGATGATCCGCTCGTCGCTCGATAAAAGGTGCTGCTTCTTCTGGTCCTCTAAATGCCTCTTCATCATCTGAGCCCTCCTCGGCGTTGCGTTGAACGAGGCCCGGCACTTCGTACTCTGAAGACGTTCGAGATGGTGGCACTGTCGCCTGCCTCGGCGCTTGAGCAAGAACGTAATCCTCTTCCTGGATCGGCGAGGGATAAGATCCGGGCATCACAATCTGCTCTGGCTGGGTTAATCGCCTACTGAGAGTCGACGCGCGAGATGAAGGAATTGTGGGCTGTCGCTAAATCTCGGGCGCGAGACTCACGCTACTCGAGGGGCTTTCCGCTGCTCGAAATGTTGAAAGCGCTACGTCCTCGCTTGAGTTTGCGGTCTGGATGTCATCTTCAATGTGAGATGTGGGCACTCTTGCAGGCAAAGAAAGCTCTTCAGCTTGTGTGGAAGGTGATGATGGAGGCGCTGGTGGCTCTCCCATGGGCTCCGCGTGCTTGCGAGTAGTCACTCTCCTAGTGATTTCTCCGGAAGAGGGCAAAGACTCTGCGGCCTGGCGAATCAGTACATGCTCGGTGACTGGTTCAGGCGAAATAGATCGTTCAGCTGAACGGTGAGTTGTCATCCTCCCAAGGGACTTCTGAGGTGAAGGAATTTTCTCGTTAGGTCTGCTTGTAGTTGCTTTACTGTTTACGGGCTGATGAGACCGCGAACGATCCGTCGGCTGCCATAGGAGGGCACCTTCTACAACAGGCTCGCGTGAAGGTACCCGCTCTGTAGGACGACGATTAGACATCTTGCGCACAACAGGCTCCAGAACCTGAAGCTGTTCAGTCGGCTTGCGAGTCGTGACACAGCGTGCTGCGGGTTCAGGGTAGGGGTCTCGCTCAGTTGAATGCCTGGTCGTCCCTCGTCGTACTACGGGCTCAGGAGAGGCACTTCGCTCCATTGGACGTCGCATGGAAGCCTGACGAAGAACTAGTTCAGGACTAGAGATACGCTCACTAGGTCGCCGAGTATTCGCCTCCCGCACGACAGGTCTTGGAGAAGGATCCCAAGTCGACACAGGAGTATACTCTTGAGTCTGTATCTGCAAAGACTCAGGCTCAGGTGTTGGCGGAGGAGGAACCGTCGAGGTTCTTCTAGTAGTAATCGCAAGCGCATCAGATTGTAGCTCTTCTGCGGGCGATGTGACAATTTCAGCGACCTTGCGAGTTGGCTGTTGTGTTGTGACATGAGCAACGATAGGAATCTCGGCCTCTTCTTCTGAGATGGGTGATGACGACCTTAAAGACTGTCGGCGACTTGCCTGCATCGTGAATTGGCACAACCGCATGACAGGTGCCTCGAAATCTGTTTCAGGTTCTGGCTCAATGACTGGCTCAATGACTGGCTCAGACTGGGGCTCTGGAACGCTGGCCATGCGGGTTGATGACCTGGACGATTGTCGAGAAACAACTGGCTCGATTCCTTCAGCAACTGGTGAAGAAGCTGGGAACGACCTGTGTCGACTTGTCTGTAGAGTAGATTGTCGCATTCTCATTACTGGCGCTTCGAAGAGATGCTCGGGCTCGGGCTCAAGCACAACGGATTCGTGTGTCGCCTGGCGCGTCGCAGCATGCAAGAGAACAGGCACCTCCTCCTCCACATCGTCAGCAATGATCTCCAAAGACGGTGTCAATGTTGATATGAACATAATACTATCTTGGTGCGGCTGACTCATCGAGGTAGCTTCGCGAACTCGCTCTACTGGGGCTTCGAGAGAGGCCTCTTCCAGCTCCTTCTTTTCGGCAAGCTTCTGCTGTAGCTCAAGGGCTGGCAGAACTTCATCGCCCTGAAAACTGTCCACAGGGGAGATGAAAGAGAGGGTTCGTTCAGTTGTTCGAGTGGGCTGACGAGTTGGAGGTTTGGTTACGACACGCTCGATTATGGGAAGGTCTTCGGCCTCTTCCTTCCCTTCCTAGAGCTCGGAAGAGGAGGAGAGCAATGGACTCCTATATCCAACAGTCTGCAATGCCTCGATAGGCATACGAGGTGTTGAAGTTGTGGTTGCACGAGCGGCAATACGCTCAAGGGCCTCAGGCTTGAGTTCGAGCTCCGTCTCATCTACAGGCTCATGCTCCGCCATTTTCACCACGAGAGACTCGAAGTCCGCTGTCTTTGAAGCGGCTACTCGCTCTATTGGTGCGAGAGAAGAGTCCTCTCTGTAGTCAGAAGAAGTGAACTGCAACTTTTGTTGTTGTTGTCGAAAAAGACGCTTGCGATCTGCAACGCGGTTCTGCAGCTCAACAATTGGCTCTGTGTACGAATGCTGAGACGGGAGGTAATCCTCATACACTACTGCAGGCTCCCCAAGCTCCGGTTCGTCCTCTGACTGCCCCTCAACCCCTTCGGACTCGGGCTCCAACACTAGAGCAGGGAGTGTTTCTAGAACGGCGGTGATCGAAGTGATTGCTCCAGGAAGCTTGGACTGCGCAACCTCCAGCCATTCCTGTATCTCTTCCGGTGCGATCTCTCCAATGTCTGAGGGCCCATGCGTCACGGCAGACATGCGCCGAGAATGAATGGATCCCCGCGTAAGGATACGACTGAGACGTCTTTCGTTGATCTGCTGATCGATCATGCGAGGTATGTCTTCCGCCACAGAGTCGACCGACTTGTTCCTGAGCCGCATGCTCGTCCTCGACAAGCCGGTCGACACTTTGCTGAGGATTCGCTGCACTGGATCGAAGCTTGGTCCGGAGACGAAACGTTCCCGCGCTTGGACATCAAGATCTTCGGCGATCTCGTCAAGCTCATCCATGAGCTGGTATTGAGCTTCAGCTAACCCAGTCAAGTGTCTGCGAATCTGCTCGAGCCAAGACTCCTCAGCAAGCTCAGCTTCCTCGACAATGGTCTCTTTGACGAACTCAGGGAGCCCATGTGGGGAGACGGCGGGGACTATAGATGAGCCTTGCACAGGTGCATCGCGGAATGCTTCGTCGTCTTTGGCTGTGGGCAGTTTATTCAAATCGACACCAAGGTCGTCGGCAGCAGACTCGACCAACTCTACAAGATCTGGGACAGTCTTGATGCTCTCGCGCAGGGTGGATTCGCAATCATTGAGGTTCAGAGCAAGCTGCCTAGGCGCTCCAACGTTCAACTTTTCAGCTGCTTTGGGAGGGACATATGGATACGGCGTTTGCTATTCGCCCACTTGCTGTATGGCTTTGCAGACTGGTTGAAGGACTGGCTGAGAAAGCTGAGAAGCCATCTGTTGCGTACAGGAAGGTAGGCACGGTCTGTGGCAAGGAATAGGGCAGACGCCACCACTCTGGCATCGTTGGACAAGCTCTTCAGACATTCTTCGGAGCTGTGCAAGGTTGGGTTGGCTATTTCTGATGTTGTTGATTATACCTTGCAGTGTGTTTGTATGTTCTTCGAGGATGACGTCGATGATGTACCCCAAGTCCCTTGCAAAGATGTCGTCACACTTGTCTGCAGGCGAGCATTCGGAGTGGTGTTGACGACGCCTTGAGCTAGACCTCGATGATGAGGACGAGTCAGTCGCCGCTTGACTGCGGGTCCGCTGCTGCTCCGCTGGCTGCGATGTAAGTGACAAAGACTTAGTTGCGCATTGACGACAGAGCTTCTTGGATGCTTCCTCCCGGAGCTCAGTGTTGGCCATGTATGAGTAATGACCGCAAGCTCGCTTGATCCAATGATCGGGATCTTGAAGTGGCTTGTGTGTTCGATACGTGCCGCGTGGCTTGATGCGTGCTCCAGGATAGCCGAAGTCCTTGGTCTTGCGCCTTCCGTATGCGCCACGCCAGTCAACATGATCTGGCACCGCGACATTGTGGTTGTCCGAAAGACTGCGAGTCTGGTCATGTACGACAGACCCAGGAGCTGTGCTGCGGCGTGAGATGGACGGCGTAGAGCTGGAACCGTCGTTACTAAAGCCGTTCAAAGCAACACCTGCAATTCTCTTGAGCACGCTGCTGGGTGCGCCGCCAGATGGTGAGCCAGAAGGTTTGTCAATGCCGGTCGCTGAGGATTTACGAGACTTTGACTCTATCCTTTCAGTGATTGAAGGCCCCTGATCTGTCAGAGGAGCACTACCATATTTGCGTTTCCGTACTCGCTTGACTTCAGATCCGATGTCGTCTTCGAAAGCTCTTCGAACATGGCGACCAAACTCCGTACGCCTAGCTTGCGCGGAGGAGAACGGCATGTCTCCAGTTGCGTCTTCATCGCTCTCAGCTGCTGACACAGAATCATAAGTGATATGGCGTCTCACTATTTCATCGGAGGTGAAACAACCATCTGACCTGTCCACATGTTCAAGCGCAATGCGCGGCGCATTGGACGCTTCGTCCAGCGCTGAGCTGTCAACAGCTCGTAACTCAGAACCTAGTGGCTTCGCATCTCGAGGAGCGGTCTCGAAGATGTTGGTAGACTTTCTTCTTCGAGGCTTTTGATTAGACGGGTCGGACGGATCAGATAAAGAGAGGTCGTCGTTTACAGGAGATTTCAGGGGTGTGGTAGCCTTGCGGAGGACCAGCTTTGGAGCCAGAGAGTCGCTTTTCGAGCGAGTGAAAGGATTCGTTCGCTGCGCAGGCTCAATCTGAGAAGCTGGGTCTGGAGGCGGGCGTGGCATGCAAGGTTCCATATCAGACTCTGGATATACAGCGCTACGCGCTGGTGGACTTAGGATGCGTGCAGGTCGACTGGCTTCATCCTTCGAACGGCGGCGAGAGAGTGAGGCCACTTGCTTCTCGCTCACAGCGCCTTTGGGGATTGCGCCCTTGGCTGCAGCAGAAGCTCGTGAAGGTGGGAGAGGCGAAGCCGATCCGTCCTGTGACGCTTTACTCTCAAAGAAATCCTTGGCGGCTCGTACCGAGACCGGCTTTGCTGACATTCTTGGGGGCAATGGTGCTGGCGAAGGATTTAGCGCAGTGGCCTCTCGCTCAGGCTCAGTTTTGGGTTCTGGACGCGTCTTGAATGAGAAGGAACCTGAGGTTCGCGGCCGACTCTCAGAGGTAGCACCGACCTGGGAGGGTGCGCCTCCTGTAGCCTTTGGCCTTCGGTAGGGATGATCGACATTGTCCAGAATCTGGCCATAGGGATTTTTGCCTTCAAGGTATGCTGGCGACTTGCGTCCAGATGAGGCAGGCTGGAGCTCAGTGGGCTGCTGCGGCAGAGCCAAGCTCGGTTGGTTCGACGACTTGCGTCGAGCTGAGATGGAATTAGCTTGCACTGGGGCGTCATTGCGGCCCTGTCTCGTGCGCTGCGTGTAATCGCGGGGAGCCGTGCCGCTAGAACGGGATGTAGAGCTTGACGTGGGCTGGTCAAAGCCTCGGCGCATCTGAGGTGCTCGCAAGAGGATGATGCTTTAGAACGCGTGAATGACGCTGTGAGACGTAGCGTGGGTTGCTGGCGATCAGCTCGTACTAGAGAACGATAAGTAGAGGATGTTAGAATAGTGAAGCAACAAGACGCAATAGGTAGAAATAGAATGCCGTAGGGCTGGTTTTGGGTTGAAGGCCTTCAAATCCGAGAGGACAGTGCGTGGTAAACAAAGATTCGGGCTTGCGCAGGGAGCACCTTCTATCGATTCATGTGGAAGGCACGCCGCGTGCTCTGCAAATCTGGACGACACCAGAAGTCCTCACTGCCATGATAACACAGCCTAGCCTGGCTTGATATTATACATACCACATCGTCATACTCCTAATCACTTATTTACACGTTTACTTGAGGGCGGCCTGCAGGCTCTCGAGAACCTCAAGCTCAATCTTGGCCTCAGCAATGTCCTGCTCGCTGCCGCTGCCGCTGGCAATCTTCTGGGCCTCGGCGATCTGGTTCCTGACGGCCTGTTCTCTGTCAGCTGATGCGCCTTCGCATGGTCTCTGGGCTGTCGTACATCGGCGCTGAAGTCCTCGAGCGGGTAACCCTCGACGGCGTTGATGCTGAGCTTGGAGTCGGGCTGAACAACGGCGAATCCACCAGACAGGAAGAACTGCTTGTTGCCGCCGTTCTCCTCGATGATCTCGACCAGACCGGGCTTCAGCTGCTCAATGGAGGGAACGTGGTTGGCGAGGACACCCATATCACCGGTCTCGGCGGCAAGGTTAACCTGGACGCTGCAGAATCCGTCATGTCAGTAATCGCGCGTTCGCATTGCGGGCTCGGTCGGGCTGGCGGTGGACGTACACATCCTGGGACTTGAAGATGCTCTGCACAGCAATTGGTCAGCGTGTGTTCCCGAGGAAAGAGCAGTCCAGCGTCATCTTCGAGATGCGGCAGGCGCGGGCGGTGCGTACCTGGTGAGGCAGAGCTAGGGAGAGCTTGATCTTGTCCGAGGCAACCTCAGCGTATCCACGGCGCTGGACGGGGCGGGCGATGGCGGCAGGGCGCGCGCGGAGGGCGGAACGGGCAATGCGGAGGGCGCTCATGATGGATGGAGGGGTGTGAGGATGGCAATTGCTGGTGGCCGGAAGCTTGCGTTGTTGAAGATTGCGAGCCCCGGGTTCTTCTAGCCGAAGTTTAGGCGCTAGCGCGGTGCTCGTCTTGAATCACTTGCTGTTGTCGCGACCTCAAAAACAACCAAAGAATCAAATTGCTGAGATTGACACGATTCTGCAGAAGCTTGCACCTTGCTACACTTCCCTCAGTGGAGGTTCCACATAGTGTTGCGTTGATGACTGCTCCAGTCTCGCTCATGGTGAAGACAACTACAGCAGTCGAACTTCGGAGCAGTGAGAAAGAAGGTCTAAAAGGCACAACAATTGATTGCAGGGGTATCTCAAATGCAAAACGCCAATCCTATGCGCAGCCTCCAGAATATCGTCCCTCCACCGTCCCTGACATGGGTTATCTAGTAGTCGTCGAACTGCTGAGGCGCAGCCATGCTCATCCTGAGCTGCCTCTCCCTCTGCTTGGCCTGCAGCTCCAGCGTTTCCACTGCATAGCTTAGTCTGTCTTTCCTCGCCTTCAACTGCTTGAACTTCAGCTCTTGCTGCGCGCTCGCCGCTCTTGCGTTGCTTCGACTGGCCGCTGCTCGACTCGCCGGTCTTGAGCCTGAGCCGCCGGTGCTGTCGCGTCCTAGCCGGCCATCATTTAGATCGCACTTCGCAATAAGAGATTGCTCGCGGCGCTCGAGCTTGTCCAGGTAGTTTTCGACGCGTTTCAGCAGGTTGTCGACCTCTGGGCGGATCTCAGAAAGTAATGCGCCTTGCGCTGTTTGAAGGTCGGTTTCGGAGATGAGCTCGAAATGCTTGAGGCGGTCAGCATATCATTCGCAACACAGCTTCGATCATGGGGTCTTTTGCACCCGTGTTGTTTGTAGCACCTTGGCCAGTCGCGGCATATCGCTCACACCGTCGTCGAGGATGTTGATAGTCGAGTCGAGGTTCTGCATGCTTGCGCGCAGCGAGGCGACGCAGCCTTCTAATGCCGATGCCATACTGCCCAAATTTGTCTATTCTCTTGCACTGTATTCTGATATCGCCCGTTGTTCTCTGTGTCGTCGTTGTGGGGTATGCAGTGTAAACAATGTCGGCGATACTAACCTTAAGTCTGTGCGCACCCGTGTTCGCCAAGCTGAGAACTTAGCTTGACGACCTCACTCACTCCCATCTCCACGGCACCCACATACCAACCCATTGTCTCTCCATCACACGTCAACATGCCTCTCCTCGGTCGCAAGTTCCCCGCGCAAGTCGGTACGTCAGGTCGCGCAGGTCGCGCAGCTCGCCAGAGCACAACGGAAGTCGCGAATTACAGCTAACGAATGTTCGATTGCAGCTAAGCCCATGTGGCCCTTCTACGTCTCCGGTACGTCGAGAAAGCCGAAGAATCATTGCAGAAGAGGAGGAGCCTGGAAAGAGAGATGATATGGAGCAATTGGACAACACGGGAGGGATCAGGATATTCACCGGACAATGTTAACCTCCACAGGCCTTGTCATCCTCTACGGTGTCAACGCTGCTGCCAACGCCATGGGTCAGGGTCAGTTTTGCTGGGATTGAGACCGACGGTCTCTGGAGATGGAACTTGGCTGACACCATCTAGCTGATGAGTACAAGAACGACCCCCGCAACCCGGCCGTCAAGAACGCTTCGCCCAACCACTAGAGTCGATAACGCACGATGATGGAGGGTCATGATACCACGAGAGGCACTGTACAATAGCCGTGTACGCGGAGGCTGCCGGAAACGCTCCACTTCGGAGTGGCTGTATAGACTTTGGCAATGCAAGCTTGAACGAACATTGTACTCAGCCCTCGACACGTTCCAGATCGATGAATTCTACGCACAAACTCTCAATCATCACGCGAGTTTCGTATAGCTGTCCGCATTCACTGGGGAGGACTACATTGGTGCTCAACAAGAGGGCTTATAGCAATTATTGCTTTGAGTCGTCCATTCATTGACATGCAGATCCTCGCAGGGCCATTATCATCAATCGATTCAGGATGTGAAGACTTCCCGGGTCGGCCTCTCCATGCCTCAGACATAAGCATCGCCGTCAAATTGTCTGAACAAGCTAACTTGTACATGTTTCAAGGGAGCATATCGACGCAGCAAACGCAAGCGCAAGCAAATAAGCTCAAAATGCATTTCGACGCAGGTTTCCGGTTCATCTATTAACACCAGTATTCCAAGTCATTTGCAACCTCCCAAACTGGAACGTTGTCTTGTAACGCGCAGTGAGACAAGGCTCATGAACGAATGCAATACGTGAAGCACATATGCAAGTTTTGTACACTCTCGCTCTTCATAACTTGGCAATGACCAAGACATGTAGCTGGTTACCTGGGTGGTGCATTCAAGACAATATGCCGTTCCAGTAAGACGCGTGACAGCTGTCAAGCATGTATGCAGTGCAAGCCACCGACATCAGCTCCGCGACACCGAGTGGTAGTGTCCTCGGCTGGAATCGCAGAGCAAATAAACATTACTTATCGTCGGGAACGCCAGTTGCAGACCCTTCAATAAGTGCCTCAGTGGCTGGGCGTCATCAACAACTCCGCCGATGTTACCGTGGGACGCTCCAGGGCTCAAGGTTTGGGGCCAAAGGTGCTGCGGCAGGCCGATGTTAGCCTGTGAGATCGATCTAGCCGAAGGGTTGCTGCGAAATCGTTCCAAATTCTCGTCGTTCGTCCAGCAGAGCAACATGCAGAACAATGCAGCTATATTGGGCAGCACATGTGTGGATGTGAGATAGTGGAGAATGCATAAAGGGGCAGTGTCTCGTGGAACGCAGGGCCTCGGCATGGGGCGGCCAGCAGTTTGCGGCACTTGAAACGCTTGAAGCAGTCCGGCAGCGCAGACCTGGCCTCGGATGGCGTGAAGGTGCGAGCGTGATTCTTGATTCTCCCGAAGTGTGAACGCAGGGCGCAGGGCTCGCCGTGCGGAAAGTGGTAGCGTTGTCCTTGGCGCCCGTGTGAAGGAAGGTTGGCTAGATACTGTGTGCCTTCCAGAACGCCTGTCTCCTCACCTCTACCTGCTCTCCCGCAACACCTCTGCTGTGCTTTTTCTGGGGCTACTCAAGGCGGTCGCAGCCCTCTCGCACCGCGTCCAGCAGCAAACAATTTCCTACTCGCAGCCTTCTCCCAGCAACACCGGTGCCGTAATCCGTTGGTGCCCATTCACGCCCTGTAAGTCCAATCCAGCCCAGCGAACAAGGTCCCGCCCTACCTACCACTATTACCTGCCTCCACGCTCGTGCCTATTTATCCCCCACAACAGCAGTTTGCACCTTCACACTACTGCGTTACCTACAGTCTTCCACTGCTGCTCGCGCTACCTCCCTGGTCGGCGGATTCGCTTGCCCGCACCGCTTACTCACCGCCTTCTTTGGCAAAAGCCTCATACTGACCAGTCCACCCGTGCAGGCTGAACCTCACCTCCACCACAACAGTACAACCACCTCGACCTCTGCGTCTCGCCCGACGCTCCACCACAACCACCACATCACCTGCAGGCCAGCCTCCTCAAGGTTGACCCTCTAGCAGCCATGACGACAATGGTACGGAAGACCCCGCAGCTCTGCACCGACGTGCAGAGTCCGCACAACGCACTGCAAGGCCAGCAGCTGACTGTCACAGGATCTTCGCGTTGGCAATAAGTACAGAATCGGCCGCAAGATTGGCAGCGGTTCCTTCGGTGACATCTACCTCGGTGCGTCACAACGCTGGCCTTGCACCTCACCTAAGCTAATCTTCTACAGGCACTAACATCATCTCGGGCGAGGAGATCGCTATCAAGCTCGAGAGTGTCAAGGCTAAGCACCCTCAGCTGGAATATGAGGCTCGTGTCTACAAGTCCCTCGCCGGCGGTGTCGGCATCCCCTTCGTGCGCTGGTTCGGCACCGAGTGCGACTACAACGCCATGGTCCTCGATCTGCTCGGTCCCTCTCTCGAAGACCTCTTCAACTTCTGCAACCGCAAGTTCTCGCTGAAGACTGTCCTCCTGCTCGCCGATCAGCTCATCTCTCGCATCGAGTACATCCACGCCAAGTCTTTCATCCACCGTGATATCAAGCCTGACAACTTCTTGATGGGCATCGGCAAGCGTGGCAACCAGGTCAATGTTATTGATTTCGGTCTCGCAAAGAAGTACCGCGATCCCAAGACCCACTTCCACATTCCGTACAGAGAGAACAAGAACCTGACTGGTACCGCTCGTTACGCTTCCATCAACACCCACTTGGGTGTCGGTACGTACTTTGCTATTCTCGAACCCCTTATTGCTTGCTAACTTCAAGTAGAGCAGTCCCGCCGTGACGACATGGAGTCCCTTGGATACGTTATGCTCTACTTCTGCCGCGGCTCCCTTCCCTGGCAGGGTCTTAAGGCGGCTACTAAGAAGCAGAAGTACGACCGCATCATGGAGAAGAAGATGACAACTCCCACCGAGGTCCTCTGCCGCGGCTTCCCAAACGAGTTCGCCATCTACCTGAACTACACACGTTCTCTGCGCTTCGACGATAAGCCCGACTACTCCTACCTCCGCAAGATCTTCCGCGACCTCTTCGTTCGTGAGGGCTTCCAGTACGACTACGTCTTCGATTGGACCGTCTACAAGTACCAGAAGAACGCCCAGGCCATCGCCCAGGCTGCTGGTCAGGGTCAGGGCGAGGAGGATGACAAGGGCCGCGGACGCCACGTCACCACCACTGCCGCTGCCAACGCTGGCACTGCGGCCGGCACCAAGCGCGGACCGGTCAATGCACGCCAGGAGGGCACCGGAATGTGAGTTCGATATATCTGATCCTTGTAAGGACCCCTTCCTCTGCGTTTGGTGTTCGATAACGCTTTTGCGCGGAGGACGCCACAGTCAGAATTTACTAACCTCTGATTCTCTTTTCAGGCAGCTTCGTTCAGCTAATAAGCGTGGCGGGGACCAGTATGCATCTGGCGGCTACTGATTCTTGATGCGGCTTTCGATTCGTCATCTCAACTCTCTTGTGTAAACCGGCTCATTCGAATCGGCTCACACCAATGAATGGGAAATGCGGCAGTGCTGTCCTGGCAACACATTGGACGGCATCCGCGCCTATTCGATCATTAAACGGGATTTACTCGTCGGAGACCCATTCAGGACCTGGCAGGACTTTTCGGTGTCTTGCAACTACTACGGCCTTGGGTTTCCGGCGATTGTCTTGGTATCTGGAAGCTTATCCCACGCGGTATCTCAACTCTCATGGCGTTACAGCAGGCGATTATCATTACTCAACGCATGATTTTCGCCAGCACGACACCTAATGCTTGGACGCTGAGCACAGCTTTACTGGACACTTCCCGGATGATCACAGGTTCTTCGGCGCTATTCTGCATTAATTCTGCCCTTTCCTTGTCTTTACTGCGTGGTTTCCTACAGCATTTCCTTCGTGCGTTTTTCCCTTCGGATATGGTCTGTCAGCTTGTGGGGAGGTCAAGATTACCAGGGGACGAACACATCTAAATTGCAAACATAGCTGGAGTGGTGGCGGCTCAGCGAGTGGATGAGTGGTAGACCATGACGTATTTGGTGGAAGCTAGATGGATGGAAGGACTTCTTGAGGGGCCGCTTCCGGGGGTGTGTAGAGAGGTCTAGCTTGCTACCTTGCGTCTGCGTCTGGAGTTGGGTGGTCGATGGTGGTTTACTTCACAATACAGTCTCCTTTGTTCCTGATCCTGCCCACGATTCCAAGTGATGCCTGTGATGAGCGATGAGTGATGACTGCCAAACGAAATTGATTTCGAGGCTCTAACATACATTCGCCAGAGTTAAGGTCGACAAACCAATTGATATCCCAGCGGTCAAGCTTGGTAAAGTCGAGCTCTTGCCCCACCAGCGGACCCCCGAGCCTCACTTCCCCGCACGTCATCCACACTTTTCTACAGCAAACCAAACAGCCACAACAAACACGACCACAATGTCTGACGCCGACCTCGAACAGATCAGACAAGCGCGCCTGCAGCAGCTGCAACAACAGGGTGGAGGACGTGGTAGCCCAGGTGGCGGCGAGGGCTCAGAGCAAGACCAGCGGAGGTAGACAGCCTGAATCCACAGCATGAACGTCGTGCTAACACCGGCGCAGACAACAAGAGTGTACGTTCCGCACTATCCTGGGCCCCAGTTTAGCTTCACGAAATTTGGCTGCGCCTACATATTCCGTCGCATTCACAGACTACAAGCTAACACGCCCCAGCCGACCAGCGCCAACACATCCTCTCCCAGATCCTCACCCCCGAAGCTGCCGACCGTCTCGGGCGCATCCGCCTAGTCAAAGAGTCCCGCGCGACGGACATCGAGAACCGCCTCATCATGCTGGCGCGGACGGGGCAGATCAGGCAGAAGGTCTCAGAGGACCAGTTGAAGGACATTCTCGGTGCGGTGGCGGAGCAGAACGAGAAGGAGGAACAGAAGATTGTTGTCAACAGGCGGGGAGGAGGCGGGTGGGATAGCGACGAGGAGTTGGAGGAGCTTATGAAGGACGTTTGAGGCGGCGGAGCGCGTCAGGACTGCGTTGTGAAAGGCACATCGAAGCATGTCAGAGCTGTGGAGCCTGCGGAGCATGATTGAGACGTGGGGTGGACATGAGACTGTGTGAGGGAGGCGAGAGTCATGAGAGAGTTTCTGCGAGTCACAGCGATAGATACCTGGGCGGATCAATTGCAGATGGAAGGCTTCACGCTACACTGGGTTCAGGTCAAAAGTTTGTCACCTCATTCAGGACTTACCTCGAGAATTAGCTCGCACTACGGCCTGACCTCAAAAGTTTGGGTGGTATTCAGTAACTGCCTAGAAGTATCTGCAACTCAAGAGTGTTTCTAGAGGCTACAATGTTTTCTTCATGTTTCCCTTCTTCATGCAACGCAACACAACATTATTGGCGACAAGCTTAGTTCACTACCACAAGCGGACGCGGCGTGAGCTTTGTGCCGTAGCTGAACAACCCGTCAGGATCGTATCGGTGCTTCAGATCTTCCAGACGCCTGACATTGTCGCCAAAGATGTCGTTTGCTGCCACGTCCTCGCTGGCGTAGTTACCGTACTGGCCCACGCCTCCGTCCTTGGACCTGTTCGCGGCGGTCTCAGACGCCTTCTTCAACAGCGAGCGCGAGAATGTCCGCATCTCAGTGTCGAGTGTGGGATCGAACCTGGATAACATCAGCGAATCCACTATAACAGGAAGCGGTGGGTGAACGTACCATTTGAACATAGTAGCTACGTTGTAGTAGTCTCCTCTGTTCGCAAAACTCGTTTCTTCATTCCGCACCTCCATCACCTTCTTGTACGGTACAACCTCCCATAACATCATACTCTGCGCTACGGCGAAGTTCTCCTTGCTCTCCACGAAGGCTTGGAACTCGTTGTACACATTTTGTACGAAACTGGGATCAAGGGGTAGTTTGAAGGCGCCGCCACCAAATAGCTTGCGCCCGTCGAATCCGGCGCTGACGTTCAGGAGGCTGTTGAGCATTTGATAAGGCACCATGCCGCTCATGTTTGCGAGAGGATTCAGTGCAAAGAGATCGGCAAAAATGGTCTTTCCTTCCTCCTCTGTGCCGTTGTGGAAGAGCTGTGTCAATACCACGGGAGCGTTTGCAGGAGGCGGAGAGCTGAATGCGACGAGTAGCGCCTGGTTCCCGTCGTTCGTCTCGTGGAATTTGTTCATGAACTCCACAATCTTGGGGAGGGCGGTCGGAGGGAAGACAAGCGGGCCTGCGAACACGGGGTTTTCCTGAGGATAGCCTTGGAAGGTGAACTTCGTCACGACGCCAAAGTTCTGACCTGCACCGCGGATGGCCCAGAAAAGGTCCGCGTTCTTGGTTTTGGAGGCTGTCACGGCTTCGCCTGAGGCGAGGACAACCTCGACGGAGAGCAAGTTGTCGATGGTCAGTCCGTGTTTGCCAGTCAGGTAGCCATAGCCGCCACCTAGAGTCAAGCCACCGACACCGGTGTGATTTACGGTTCCGCCGACGGTTGCGAGGCCATGTTTTGCGGCCGCGTTGTCGACGTCTTCCCAGATAGTCCCGCCTTCTGCAGTGATGGTGCGTGCTTCAGGATCTACAGTAACGCCACGCATTTTGGACAGATCAATGACCAGGCCATCTTGGATTGATGCGGCACCTGAGGTTGAGTGGCCACCTCCCCGGACAGTGAATGGCAGCTTGTGCTTGCGGATATGCTCGAGTGTTGCCGAAACGTCGGATGTTGAGCGGACAGCTACTACGGCAGACTGGACATGTATTAGCATGTATGTTGTTAACCATTTCTACTCTTCTCGGACTCGACAGCGTAGAGATTCGTTGGACTAGCGGGCGGAGCTGGGGTGTGACATACGGCCCGTTTGACACAACTCTCGCTCCACCTCTGGATGATGTCTTCGTACTTTTGACCATCACCAGGAAGCAATACGTCGGCTTTTGTGTCCTTCAATAGCTCTTTCAGTGAGGCGTAGTCGAAGGTTTCAGTGATAGAGCCCATTGTGACGGCTCGTTGACGACTCAAGTAGGCAAGTAACTTTCTTAGATTGGAGGCTGATACTTCAAGCTTTGCCGGGCGTCCTGCGAGGAGTCTAAGTCAAAAAAGCCCTCGAGGGTGTAGGCACAAGACTTGTTTAAAGGGACCAAGGTACAGGGGAAGTGCGAGCTTGTGTTCGAGGTCGTTGGTGACATGGTGGGGTGGAGCTCTTCATATCTCCGGAAGGTGGCTACCGCTGCCGAGAATGGCAGTCAGCAAGGATCAGCAGCCACTTTCGTGGGGATTGTGAGGTAATCTCAACTGGACAGTTGAGAAAGAGAGTCAGCAGTTCCAATTGCGTCGTGCTGATGCAGCGGCCGACCCTTGCGGATGTGCATTACCCGCCACTGATGCGGGAAAAGCACAAAATCACGCAGGAGACCATTTCAACATTTTGGACACGAAAAGCATGGTGCTGTTGGTTTGTTTGCTCGAAGGTAGCGTAGCTAACGCCATTCAGATTGATATGGCAACCTGGAGGCGCCTCGATCAGATCTCTCATGTTGCAGAGAAAGTCGGGCATAACAACGAGACTCTTTGTAGCCAGCAGAACGTTTATCCGCATCGATCCATCTCGTAGATAAACACAGACAATCTCCTCTTTTTCCAGAAATCTATGGCTTATACCCGATTGTTCTGTAACGTGAGAGGTCTACAACGCGTCTACGGTGATTGGCTGACGACGCGCTTCTAGCGTGGACCCTGGTAGTGAATGCGGCGAACTTTCTCTCCTCCGTGAGGCCGGAGGTGTTCGACACTGTCAGACCTTAAGACAACAAGATGCTAAAAGCAAAGGGCCTGCAGTCCGTTTGCGCATCATGCCGTCTCAACCTTGCTATCACAAACGCACGTAATGCACGATTACCCCACGCGGCCCTTGCACTGCGACCGGCGCAAACGAACAGGTTCACACAGCGACGAACGCTATCTATGACGCCCCTGCGACGCCAACAACAAGCCCAAGACCAAGCGACGAGCTCAGAAGAACCTTCGCTAGACCCAGCAGTACACAAGCTGAACATCGAAGTTAACGTACGGAAAGCAAGACAGCAGTTTCGCGACTTTTTGCCACGAGACCATCTGAGTGTGGAGGAGTTTGCGCTATACGAGAGGCTTTATGGGCCGCCCATATTTGTGGACTCAGCAGAAGAACTGCTAGTGACCGAAAAGCAGCCTGAGGAAATCGTCTCCGAAGAACAACCAGATGGCTCCACGGTCCTTCTGCGAAGAGGTGAAGATGGACAGCTCGAGGAGATTGATTTGTACGAAGAGGAGGAGATCGATCTTGAGGAGGAGGATGAAGAGTCAATGACACCAGAAGAATGGGAGGCATATCGGGAGCAGAAGGCAGCAACCTTCCACGACAGTGTCTACGAACAGAGCCGTATAAGACACGAAGAGGCAGAGGAGTGGGAGGATGAGGAGGTCGAGGACGAGGCATCGTTCATGCGCGCCCATCCTATGACCATCGCCGGCCGCTTCAAACCCTCACCGTCCACCGTCTTCCTACCAAAGGAGACTCTCGTCGACCCCACCGCACAACTGCTTACGCGCGCAAACCATAAGCATCTTGCCGAGTCGGCGAACCGTATTTTCGGCGGACGAGGGCTGCCGTATTCGGCGAGCACGCCAGCAGCGAGGCTGGGGAAAGAGCAGAAGCCAATCGCACTCGACCCTTCACAGGGAGAGATGGGCAATATCGAGGCGGATGCATACATGGCTGCTGTGCAGCCTGGCACATACGCAAGTGTCATGAGCGCTCTTGTCGAGGTGCGCCGCCGCCTGGGTACACCGTGGATCGAGCATATGTTGGCCAAGAACGGTGGAACCGTTCTCGACGCCGGCTCTGGTGGTGTTGGCGTGCTTGCATGGCAGGAGATCCTCAAAGCAGAATGGGAGAGCCAGCAGGAAGCGGCCGACCCGCACGACGAAGGCACAGCGGAAGAAAATCCATCAGAGGAGCAGCAAGAACCTGGGACTGATGCTAGTGCCCCTACAGGCAAGGCCACAGTCCTCACCAGCTCTGACACCCTCCGCCACCGCGCCAGCCGTCTCCTTGAGAACACAACCTTCATTCCTCGCCTCCCAGAACACGTCACTCCTCAAGACGAAGCCAACACTGCCCAACCCCGCAAGGTCTACGACGTGATCATCGCCCCGCACACCCTCTGGCCGCTGAAGCAGGAGTATCTGCGCAAAGACCAAATCTCCAAATACTGGTCCCTCCTCAACCCCAAAGGCGGCGTACTGATCCTGATCGAGAAAGGTCTCCCACGTGGTTTCGAAGTCATCGCCGCCGCGCGCTCCCAGCTCCTCGAACGCCACATCTCCTCGCCAAACAGCACCGATATCGAGACACCACTGGAGGAGCAGGTCTCTCGTCCCGACGAAGAAACAAGATTCACGAATAAGGAGACTGGCATGATCATCGCCCCGTGCACAAACCACTCCACCTGCCCCATGTACCAGACCCCCGGCAAGTCGCCAGGGCGCAAAGATTTTTGCTTCTTCACCCAGCGCTACATCCGCCCGCCCTACCTGCAGCGCATCCTCAACGCCAAAGACCGCAACCACGAGGACGTGCAGTTCAGCTACCTAGCCGTACAGCGCGGTCGCGATCAGCGCCTGCCCGAACACGACCTCGTCGGGCGGGGCGTGCAGCAAGGCAAAGAGAGCACCGACGCAGCCTTCACGGGCCACGAATTCTTCGCCAACCCAGAGAACCCCGAAGCACTGGAGCTCGTCACTCCGGGCGACGTGAACCCGCTCGCGCTCCCGCGCATGATCCTGCCTGCGCTCAAGAGGAGGGGCCACATCATCCTCGACGTGTGCACGCCCGCTGGCACCCTCGAGCGCTGGACGGTCCCGCGCTCGTTCAGCAAGCAGGCGTTCCGCGACGCGAAGAAGAGTCGCTGGGGCGATTTGTGGGCGCTGGGCGCGAAGACGCGTATCCCTCGCTCGGTGCGTCTGGGCCGGCCGAACGAAGAGTTCGATCGCAAGGGACGCAGGATCAGGCAGCCGAAGAAGGTGGTCGTTGAGGTGGGAGTGGCCGAGCAGGATGGGCAGATTGTGGATGTGGGTCAGGACCGCGTCACTACTGCTGGCAAGAGGTTTGGGGATAAGGATGGGAGGTACAACAAGGATCGGAAGATCAGGGGGAGCGGAGGCAGGAAGGGCAGGAAGAAGAACACTGATATGTTTGAGTAGAGTGTGATGGTGTTGTAAGCTACGATGTACAGAATAGACATGGGCGAGGTTAGTCTTCCACGAGACGGTTGTATAGCAGTACTGTATGATAATCGAACAGGTGAACGTCTAAGCGTGCGCCAGGCTTGACGCTTCAAAACACGTATCATACACAAGTGCATCATACAACAAGTCTCGACAAGACTGATTGATTGTCTTGACAATATCATCTACCACTGTGCTATAACATTTCTCGCCCTGTACCCGTTACAAATTGTAGTCATCGTCGCTCGTGCGCTCATAGACGTGCCATCGAAGCCGTCGCATTCAAAACAAACGCCGAAAAGACACCAACGTCAAGCATAGTACCATACTGCCCTACACCCCCAGAGAGTCATTCGTTCGGGAAACCGGCGCGCAAATTCTCGTACTTGCTCACCGGGTAATGCAAAACATTCTGACTCTGGTCCAGCGCCCCAACACCACCAATGCTCTTCACGAACTGCACGACGTTAGCCAATCCTTCACGTCAAAATTCCGTCAGACTTACCGTGCTAATCAAGCTCCCATCTCCCTTCCGGTCCCCACTACTCTCCCAATACATGGCGCCACCCAGTCCCCTTTCCTTAATCTGATGGGCCTTCACCCTCACCATGTCCGGTGTGTCGTAGCTAACCATCAACCTGCTGCTCTCGTCGTAGCTCCAACTCGCGCCCACCTTCATGTCAGCATGTACGCTGGAGCCGTCGACCGGAAGCGCTTTGTAGTCGTACACGCCCCTCTCCCAACTGCCCTCGCCTTGCCCTGAGTACGGGCTGCCCGGGCCAGAAGTGTTGGCGAACGAGCGGCCGTAGAGCGGTACGCCGACGACGATCTTGTGCGCGGGCACGCCCGCGGCGATGTAGTCGCCGAGTGCGTGGGCCGTGGAGAACGGCGTGCAGGTGCTATTTTGTGCGTCGGGGGACCAGTTTGCTTGGTGTCCTGCAGTGCTGTCCCATGAGCCGGCGTAATCGTAGGCCATGAGGTTCCAGAAATCAAGATACTTGTCCATGTCCGCGAGACGCATTTTGTTGTAGTTTTGGGGCCCCGCAGGGGAGGCGACGGTTAGCAGGTAGTGGGCGCCTGGAGTGTGTTCACAGGCATACGCATCGAGCGCGTTGCGGGTCTCGGCGAGAAGTAGCACGAGATCGCGGGCCTGAGTGTCGTTTTGGGGGTATTCCCAGTCGACTACGGAGGTTAGTCTGGTGCCTAGTGCATTAGACATGAAGCTTACTATCGAGGCCTGGAAGTGTGAGTATCAGTGTACATATGTTCGAGAGAAGGTGGCTTACCATCAAAGCCGAGATTCATCATGATATCCACCGCGCTGTTGGCAAACCTGGCTCGACCTTGAGGTGTGGATGCCGGCTGAGCGAAGTTGGACGAGTATGTCCAGCCTCCAATGGAGAGCAGCACTTTCATTTGACGGTTTTTCTTCTTTTGCAGGAACAGCTGTTTGGCACAGCCGTAGAGGTTGGTTCCTACGTCGTTCCATGAGTCGTGCTCATAGTGCTTGTCTGTGTCTGACCAGGTGTCCGTCAAGTAGACCTCTCCAGACTCCGGTCGGACATTTGCGAAAGCGTAGAGTACGTGAGTAAGCTCATCGGCTGGTAGGTCTTGCGGATGATAGTCGCGTCCGTAGATACCCTGATGCGGTTAGCTTAGTGTGACGTTGACGCTAGACACTGGTGAATGGACGCACCCAATTCACAAAGTACGCAACATTTTTGAATCCTGACGAGGTAGACATAGTATTCGTGGTATTTACTGGAGGTTGTGAAATCGCAATAGCAGGATACAGAGTGGTGCAGAAGAACAGTGCTGCTGTGAGCGAGCTGATGTACATCTTCAAACAGGTTACGCGGTGGCTGTGCACCTGGTCCGTGCCACGTGGCGCGATCCGAGGCGCAGAGACTCGAGTCTGCGACGAAGTGACAGTGTTGTGAATAGAAGTGGCAAATCAGACTGCGCTTTGCTGGGGCAAGTATAGGAGGTTGTCTTGTAATTTCTCTTAAACGCTGGATGGAATTGTATGCAGTATAGTCCACAACACTCAGACTAAGGAACGACTTTGAAAAGAGAAGAGAAACGGACAACCAGAAAGAGGTGTGAATTGATGTATGTTGTGAACATGAAAGTGAAGTCCAGTAATTGACGCCCGCTGCACGAAGAAGTGGTGGTGTTGGTGCAGGCGGTATTGACAAGACCCTGATCCGAGAACCTTAAAGCACCGCATTGTTTCTACATATAACGATCTACATGCTGAAGGACAGTCAGCTGTGAGAACCGTCGGCTCCTCTTGAAGCTAATCAGCAAGAGTACACGGTGTAGGCGGGTGCAATCGGAGCGGAAGGCAGATGCAGCTCGCCTAGGAAGCGATGTTGGACGTGGGTGAAGCATTCCGTACGATCCAGTAGAATTGATCCAATCCGATGTCTCCAATACATTCATGCTTGTAAAGTCTTCTGCCCAAGTGACAACTCGTTGCGTTCGCTTGCACGCTGTCTTAGGACACCGATTTCAGTGTTGCCGTTCCATCTTCGGTACAGATAGTGATTTACTCCAACCGTGTCGAATCGACGGACTCAGTGTGCGGAGTGCGCTTCTCTGCTAGTCTTTAGAGTATTACCATGGCGATAGCGCTCTTAGTGGGGGAGCAGCACAACAATCAGTGCCACGATGGACATAGTGAGTGTAACTTCAAACCAGGAAGACACTTTGCTGCAAGTATGAGCTTGCATGAAAATTCGCTGCACAAGAAAAGACCTAGTGGGTGATCCTGTATGCAGAATCAATTGCACTGCGCAAGTACTGTCGATGAATCCTGAAGGTTTCGAGAACAAGAGGTTTAAAGTGTCCGAATTCGGTTGAGATCGCAATAGGCGCTGTAGGCTGACCATACCTTAGGACATCTTGCACTCAGGTTTTGCGCTCGCGGATTGTGGAACATGCGTGTGCTCGCAGAAATATCTTGATATTAGCGTAGACAAGCTCTGCTTGCGTAATTTTGGACGCGACATCGACGCTATCTGGAAGCTTTTGGAGGCAGGGTTTGGTTATAGTAAAGGTATAACTGCCGTCCGAGATATGACAAAGTACTACAACAGCATGGAAAGCCTCCAGCCCAGATACAATGGAGAAGGAATGTGTCGACAGCCGTGAAGATCGGGACGAGTGTTTACCAGACTTGGTGGACGTTGCTAGAGGTAAATGAGCTGTACGTCCTTGTGGTACATTTGAGTTGCGGTGCGAACCTTGTAGGGTTTGGACACTGGAGTGAGTGCGTACAAAGTGTGGGGCATTCAACCGCGACCATAAGTAACGCATTCTTCGTATGGGTAACTCCGATAAGCGTGAAGTCTGGACCAGAGTGTGAACGTGATGCGAAGATGCTGCTCTTGCATTGCCTAACCCTAGTCCTTTCTGGCGGGTCGGTGGCTCCCATCTGCGCAGACCCATCTGCGTCTCTTAGGGAGGCTTGGGTTGGTAAGTGTCATCAGTCGCGGGTGTAAAGAGAGATAGCTGGCCAAGGCTCGACATCTGTGTGAAGCAGCTTGGTCGGTGACGCCTTCCTTCGTCATTTGCAATCGCTCTTGCCATCTGCCTCTTTGCAGCGGAGCACGTCCTTGTTTATCGAGCCCGGAACAGACACAGTGTAACTTTGACCTGGAGGTTCGTCCAGTTCGATTACGCACACGTTGAAGTGCACGGAGCTATAGCTCGTTGAATGCGCTCAAGCTCGCAGAATATAATACAGATCTCCTCTCACTCTCTTCTTCACAATGCCTGGCTCTCGGTTGCCTGAGGTGTCGCAACCTCGCCGTTGGCTGCACCTCCAAGCCTCCTCTTCTTCAGCACGTTCTCAATGAAAGCCTCTCCTGCCTTGTAGCTGGATCGGACAAGCGGGCCGGATGCGCAGTACAAGAAGCCCATGTCGAGAGCTCGCTGGCGCCACAGCTCGAACTTGTCGGGGGTAACGTATTCGTGAACGGCCATGTGGCGCTTGGTTGGTCGCATGTATTGGCCGAAGGTGACGACGTCGACGTTGTTCTTGCGAAGTTCTATAGCCAATTAACAGAGTCCAAATCGAGTTGAATACTACCATACCTCTCAATGTCTCCCAAAGCTGCTCATCGGTCTCGCCCAGACCCAGCATGATACTCGTCTTGGTGATAAGCGCAGGCTGCGCCTCCTTTGCCGTGCGCAAAACATCGAGCGACTGCCTGAACTTCGCTCTCCTGTCGCGAACAAAAGGCGTGAGGGCCTCTGTGGTCTCAACGTTGTGGGCATATACGTCAAGACCGCTCAATGCCACCTTCTTGACCATCTCCATGTCGCCAGCATAGTCTCCCGTCAGAGCCTCGACCAGCATTGCCGGCGCCTTCTGCTTGATCTTCATGATTGTCTCGGCAAAGTGACGCGCTCCTCCATCTGCAAGATCATCACGATCTACAGATGTCAGAACGACATAGCCCAAGCCCCATCGTTTCAGCGCCTCGGCGGTGTTCTCAGGCTCGTGAGGGTCCAGCGGTGGTGGAGCCTTGGAGGTCTTGACAGAGCAAAAGCGGCAACCACGTGTGCAGGTATCGCCCATCAACATGATGGTTGCTGTCGCAGCGCTCTTGTCGCTTCCTCCCCAGCAGTCTGAGATGTTGGGACATTTCGCTTCCTCGCAGACGGTGTGCAGGTTTAGTCCGCGGAGGTCCTTCTTGATCTTCTTGTAATTCTGGTTTACGGGAATCGGCGTCTTGAGCCACTCAGGCAGGCGCGTGATGGTCTTCTTGCGGCCTTCGGGGCCGACTGTAGCAGTCTTGATCTCGTAGGCTTCGGCGGGTGACAGTGGTGCGTGGGGGTTAACGAAGTCGTTGAACGAGGGGCCGGCGTTGAGTGTATCGCTGAACGAGGTGGCCGCCCTCTGTGGCTTCGACGATGTGGGCGCTGCTGGGGGGTTGTCTGAGGTCGTGGCAAAAGTTCGGGCGCATTGTGATGCTCTGTGTGGAGTAAGACGCTGTCGTGCGGGCGCAGCGAAGAGGCAGCGCGAACGGGGTATCGAGGCGGCCATTGTCTGTGTGTGTGAGAGGTATAGCCAGAGGAAAGAAGAGTGAGGAGGGAGTCGTTGGGGCTGCGTCTGAGAAATGCGTCCCCAAGATGGCGCCTTCTTTTCCCGTTTCTGGCCGCACTGTCCGCCGCATAACGCTAGAGCGCGGTCAAACAGAGCAAACAGAGCAAACACGCAGCAGCCCATCGCACCCCTGCAGGCCAGCGCCGGGCAAGGTGCAACTTCAACGTACACCAATTCCACAACACGACGCAATCCCTCCCGAGTCCTCGCCGGCGCATCCCTCTCCGACCCTCCAATCGTTCACGACCAGTTGCAGCGCCCGGTCTGGACACCCCCGCCGACTGCAACCACAAGCAAAGGCCACGTTTGGCGGAGCAAGAGCGGGACACTTTATTCGACTAAGGGAGAGCTCGCAGTGAGAGCTGCACCACGAGCACGAACATGGACAAGAAGCAGGAGGACGTCGGCGGCGTTGCCCAGATCGACAAGACGACGGTTTTCCAAGATGCCCGCGCCTTCAACCAGAGCCCCATCTCGCCCAGAAAGTGCAGAGTGATCCTGACCAAGCTCGCGCTGCTGCTCTTCACCGGCGAGAGCTGGGGACGCCAGGAAGCCACCACTCTGTTCTTTGGCATCTCGAAGCTCTTCCAGAACAAGGATGCCTCGCTGCGCCAGATGGTCTACCTGGTCATCAAGGAGCTCGCCGGCTCGGCCGACGACGTGATCATGGTCACATCGTCCATCATGAAGGACGTCTCTGTCGGCAGCGACGTCGTGTACCGCGCAAACGCTATCCGCGCCCTGTGCCGCGTTATCGATGCCTCCACCGTACAAGCAATCGAGCGTCTCGTCAAGACGTGCATTGTCGACAAGAACCCCTCCGTAGCCTCCGCCGCTCTCGTCTCGTCGTACCACCTCCTTCCCGTCGCCAAGGATGTCGTTCGCAGGTGGCAGTCCGAGGCAGCTGAGGCCGCCTCTGGAGCCAAGTCCGGTGGCTTCTTCGGTGGATTCGGTGGCAGCTCCCAGACTGCTCTGCAGGCCAGCACAAACTACATGACACAGTACCACGCCATTGGTCTGCTGTACCAGATGCGCTCTGGCGACCGCATGAGCCTGGTCAAGATGGTGCAGCAGTACTCGGCTGCCGGTGTCGTCAAGAGCCCAGCTGCCACAGTTCTGCTCGTCAGGCTGGCTGCCAAGTTGGCTGAGGAGGACCCCAACCTCCGCAAGGTACGCAGAAGCATTGCGCCTGCATACAATATACTGACTGCGCTCACAGCCGATGATGGGACTGCTCGACGGCTGGCTGCGTCACAAGTCCGAAATGGTCAACTTCGAGGCTGCAAAGGCCATCGCCGACATGCGCGACGTAACCGATGCGGAGCTCGTCCAGGCCGTACACGTCCTGCAGCTGTTCCTCACATCGCCCCGCGCCGTCACCAAATTCGCCGCCCTCAGGATACTTTCGCAGATGGCTTCGTTCAAGCCCGACGCCGTTCGCACATGCAACCAGGACATCGAGTCGCTGATCACCAACTCCAACCGCAGCATCGCTACATTCGCCATCACCACACTGCTCAAGACTGGCAATGAGTCGTCGGTAGACAGGCTGATGAAGCAGATAACTGGCTTTATGGCTGAGATCACAGACGAGTTCAAGGTCACCATTGTGGAGGCCGTCCGTACACTGGCCCTGAAGTTCAAGGCCAAGCAGTCTGGCTTCCTGGCTTTCCTCAGTGGCATCCTGCGCGACGAGGGAGGCTACGAGTTCAAGCGATCTGTCGTCGAGGCTATCATGGACCTGATTCGCTTCGTCCCAGAGGCCAAGGAGGATGCTCTTGCAACGCTCTGCGAGTTCATCGAGGACTGCGAGTTCACCAAGCTCGCTGTCCGCATTCTCTTCGTGCTTGGTCGCGAGGGCCCTTCGACACCTCACCCCACCAAGTACATTCGATACATCTACAACCGTGTGGTTCTCGAAAATGCCATCGTTCGTGCCGCTGCCACCTCCGCGCTGTCTAAGTTCGGTGTTGGCCAGAAAGACCCTGAGATCAAGAAGTCAGTGCACGTCCTCCTTACCCGCTGTCTCGACGATGTCGACGACGAGGTCCGTGATCGTGCCGCCCTGAACCTCCGTCTGATGGACCAGGACGACGATATGGCTGTCAGCTTCATCCGCAATGACTCTATGTTCTCTCTGCCTGTCCTTGAGCACCAGCTTGCAATGTACGTTAGCTCTGATTCTCGCGACGTTTTCGAGACCGCTTTCGACATCACCAAGATCCCCACCGTCTCGCGCGAGCAGGCAGATGCCGCCGATCTGTCCAAGAAGACACAGGACGCTACACCAACCATCAAGGCTCCCAGCGCCGCGAAGGCTCCCGCCAAGGGTGGTGCCGAAGCAGCTGCACAGATCGCGAACAACGCCCAGAAGTACCAGGAAGAGCTCCAGAAGATCCCAGAGCTTGCGGCGCACGGTGGCGTCCTCAAGTCGAGCGATGTCATCGAGCTTACCGAGGCAGAGACCGAGTACGTTGTCACTGCCGTCAAGCACATCTTCAAGGATCACGTCGTCCTTCAGTACGACATCAAGAACACACTCCCCGACACAGTCCTCCTGGACGTCGAGATGGTTGTCACACCAGAAGACGATGGCGATGTTCAGCTAGAGGAGGAGTTCCTCATTCCAGCACCAAAGCTCGCCACCAACGAGCCTGGCACAGTCTACGTTTCCTTCAAGCGTCTCGAGACTGAGTCACAATACATCGCTACAAGCTTCACCAACGTCCTCAAGTTCACAAGCAAGGAGATTGACCCGGATACAAATGAACCTGAGGAGGGCGACGGGTACCCTGACGAGTACCAGGTGGAGGACTTGGACCTCAATGGCGCTGATTACGTTGTCCCAGCGTACGCTGGCAGCTTCGACAACGTGTGGGATCAGGCAAACGGCGACTCTGCAACCGAGACACTGCAACTGAGTGAGATCAAGAGCTTATCGGGTATGCCAACTCTTTCACTAGCCATCCAAACACATGCACTAACAGCTTTACAGATGCAACAGAACAGCTCACCAAGACTCTGAGCTTGCAACCACTCGAGGGCACAGATGTTGCGCTCTCAACCTCGACACATACCCTCAAGCTTTACGGAAAGACAATAACTGGCGGCAAGGTTGCCGCGATGATCAGGATGGCATTTAGCGCAAGGACAGGTGTGACAATGAAGATTGATGTCAGGAGTGAAGAGGAGGGTGTTGCGGCGCTGGTAGTCGGCAGCGTAGCGTGAGCGTGTTAGACATGAGTTTTGGAAAAGGTGAAATGACTAGCATGAAAGAAGCATTCTTGATAATACCCTACTCGATGGAAGTGATGGGCACTCAAACCCGCTAGCATTTGCCTGTTGAACTTGAAAACAAAGAACTTGGTGATACTGCTTGGATCCTGACTGTGTGGCATGATTGACTTGTCCAGAACCAGCAGTGAACTGTCACATGTCGCTAGATGCTCGGCAGGACGCGTGAAGTGGACCCTTGCGGGACCAAACTCCGGCTATCTCCCCGCAACGTAATGGCCAACCTCCACGAACAACCGCGACTATGTTCTACGAAGGCTCCTTGCAGAGCGGCATTGGACAAGCTATTCAGCAGCAGAAGCTCGTAGCATGCTTCATCCGAGGTAAGCACGCGACTACGTCATTGCAACTCGTCCCTAACATGCTGCCTAGATGACGGCGCGACGAGCAAGCAATGGGAAGATGAGTGGCTGAAGAGCGGCTGGGTAAGATTACGATCATACACAAAGGCGCATATAACTCTAGAATCGACTTCCTGACCACCCCAGCTATCAAGTCTTCTCGAACAGAAGTCCATTCTCTTGCGCATCGAGAGCGGATCGACCGAAGCCGGATTCCTCGCCGCGTTCTGCAAGATCGAGAGCGCACCTACTCTAGTCGTCATCCACAATGGGAAACTGCAGTTACAGCTTGGGAGTGAGGTTGGACAGGAGGAGTTCGTGAACAAGGTACGGCAGGTCTTGGGAGCAGCACCTATTCCTGGTTCGGCGAGTGCGCAAGCAAGCACAGCGCAGGGAGAGGATGATCTGTATGGCGACGACGAATCCATGGCGAACACAGTACAAGCAGTGAGCCCTGTGGTGTCGCCGGCGCAAGCACAAGCGTCACCGCCCGCGCCCACGCCTGCCCCAGCGATTACTGCGCCCACGCCCAATGTCAAAGGCAAGCAACGAGCCGACACGACTCCACAAGCCGGCCTCGCCGCCTCGTCTACGACCACAAATTCTGCACAACAAGCCGCACGCGCCGCACTACAGAAGAAGAAACGGGAGGACGCAGAAGAGCTAGCCCGCGTCAAAGCACGCATAGAGCAAGACAAAGCAGAGCGCAAAGCACAAGCAGAGGCAAGGAAAGCCGAGCGCGAAGCGGAGAGGAACGCAGAGAGCCAGTCTCAGAGCCACCCTCGTTCGACGACCTCCCCGCGAGGCTCGCAAGCCGCAACCGTCAACCTGAACGTGCGCCTCTTCGACGGCCGCACAATCCGCTCCACGTTCGCGCGAACAGCGACGCTGGAGAAGGACGTCCGCGCGTGGATTGACTCTGAATTCTCGAAACTCTCCAAAGACGACGCGAACATACAAAACGCCGCTCTCCCACCCTACTTCTTCCGCCACATCCTCGCCCCCCAGCCCTCACGCGAGCTCTCCGCCGGCGACGAGAACCAGACCCTCGGCGACATCGATCTAGCGCCTAGCGCGACGCTGGTCCTGGTCCCCGTGAAGGGCTACAGCGACGCGTATACAGGCACGGGCGCGGGCACGAACCTGCTGGCGGGGACCACGACGGGGATCGTGTCCGGGGCGTTTGGGCTGTTGAGCAGCACGGTGGGGTACGCGGGGAGCATGTTAGGATCATTTCTAGGGACGGCGCCGTCTGCGTCTCCGCCGAGCCAAGGGCAGACCGTGGGTGGTGGGAGTGGGAGTGGTAGCGGTCAGCGGCCCGAGAGCTCGCGGTCGGACAGAGAAGAGGGTGCCATTAGGGTAAGGACGCTTGCTGATCAGAGAGTACGAGAGCCGAGGAGTCAGCAGTTTTACAACGGGAATCAGGTAATATGGAGCACTCTTGTTAGGGAAGTCATGGATGCTAACAGATCTCAAGTCAAATGTCGAACCGCGACCTGATGATCGAGGGTGATTCCGCGGGAAAGGAACAGTCAGCGGAGGCGATATATCGGCAGGCAACCCTCTCGAAGAAGCATTCACAGACGTTCCGCCAGGTTCGAAATGCCAGACGCCACTTGTATGGACGCATGCATGTCGATTGCTGTGCAGTGTCATGATCGTACATATCTGAGCAAGATGATGATATCGAGCTTCAAGCTATCATGTCCCATTCTATTGCCCGTGTTTATCCTTGATCTCATTCTGGCCCTTCATAACCCACCCCTTGAACGGATCCTCCACGTTAGGATCCTTCCTGAGCCTCACAATCTGATCCTCACCACTCGGTACCAACAACCCTTTCTGGACCGCCTCCCGCCCCTCGATCTTCTCCGCCCACTTCTTCAGGTTCGGAAACTTGTCAAGATCGATGCCCGCCCACGGTCCCCAGCGCACCCACGTAAACGTGCTGATATCCGCAACACTGTACTTCCCCTTCCCCTTACCGACCAAGTAATCCCGGTTCTTCAGCCTCTCTTCCAGCACAGAGTACAGCCGCTTACTCTCGTTCTGGTACCGGTCGATGCCGTACTGGATCGTCTCGGGCGCGTAGCGGAAGAAGTGGTTCGCCTGGCCTTGTATCGGGCCCACGCCTGCATTCTGGAAGAACAGCCACTGCAGCATCTCGCTCTTCTCGTCCGCGTCCTGGAACGAGAACTTGAAGTCCGTGTCGTAGTGCTCGGCGAGATACAGGAAGATGGCGCCGGACTCGAATACCGGAAAGGAGTTGCGGCTGTGGTCTACGATGGCGGGGATCCGACCGTTGGGGTTGATCTTGAGGAAGTCCGGCTTCTTCTGGTCGTCGGCGCCGAGGTCGATCGCTGTGGTTTTGTAGGGAATCCCTAGCTCTTCCAAGAAGACAGAGATCTTTTGCCCGTTGGGCGTGGCAGAGGTGAGAAGCTCGATGTTCGGCGTCATAGCTTTCAATTGTGCTGGGTTGAATTGTTCGATACGAAAACAGACCTCCTCTGTACTATACACTTATATGCACTGGAGTTCTTTCATTTATCATGTGTCTACGATCTGACGGGTCCTTGGTTCATGATGACGTAGGGCGACGGGCCCTTGTACCGAACAGGCGTGATTTGCCATCTTCGAATAACACCGCACTGGCGCTCTTAGAGAACAACAATTACAACATATACGCGCAAGTTCGATGAGGAAAAAAGTACTTGAAAATCCGACAGTGCGGACTTGCTTGTGTTGACTAATTATCTAACACTCATCTCAGGTATAAAGCGCTTCATCCCAACCAGGTGTACGTGTAAGTAGCCACAAAGAAAAAGAAACCTCATCCAACTCATTATCTCGGCATTACATCTAAGAGACGTTGACGAACTGGCCCATAGCAGGGATGCCATCAACGACGACGTAGACGACGTAAGGACCGGCAGGCGCAATGTTCCTGTTAGGAGGCATTGTGACGGTGACGGTCTGGGCGGTAGCACCGGCCTTGAAGCCAGTGTTGTCAAGGAACATGGAGCGGTGGCCCATGTGGACGGAGTGGGTGACGAAACCACCGTAGTAGAGGTGGACCTTGACAGCCTTGCTGTTGGCAGGGGCGTTGAACTTGATGGTGAACTTAGATCCATCAGCCTTGAGAGCCTTGGTGGAGATCTGGACAGCAGAAGGACGGGTAGGGTTGCCGACGAGGTAGGGAGGAGTGTAGATCTCGTTGCGGAACTCGGTGACGTAGGGGTCCTTAGCCGTAGGCTGGAGGATGGGCTGCTCGACGGGGTTGGATCCAGAGATCAGGAGAGTACCATCGAGGAGGAGAAGGGCGACACTGTGGTAGAGACGAGCAATGGTCGACTTTGGACCAGTGGTGAAGCGCTTGCCCTTGGGCTGGTTAGGGTCGTACAGAAGGACCTCAAGAGCGGGGTCCTGAGCAACACCGAAACCTTGAGCACCCTCCTGAGCACCGTTGACGAAGGCGATGGTACCGTCAGCAAGGATAGTTCCCTCGACCATACCGCGGCCCTCAGGCATAGCGTCCATCTCCCAGGTGGGGTTGGCATCAAGAGGCTTCATGCGACCGCAAGATGCTTCACCGGGGGCAGTGATGTCCTGGTAAGGTCCACCACCGCAGATGATGATATCAGGGTTCCACTTGTTGGCGCTGGTGAGAGGCATCATGACGGATCCACCAGTGTTGGGGTAGGTACGGTAGGCACCAGGGAGGTCAGGAAGAGTGCGGACAACGTTGCCGGTACCAACGTTGAAGATCTCAGCAGACTTGGCGACCTGCACGAAGAGGTTGCCATCCCTCATCAGGTGAAGGAAGGGGTACATGTAGTAAGGCTGGTTCTTCTTGAGGATCTCCATGTCGATGGACTTGCCCTGAGGAGTACCGTCGGCGTTGAGGATCTCGTAGGTAGGGTTGTTGTTCTCAGGCTTGGTAGGGTCGAGACCGTTCAGGGAGCCGGAAGCGACGAAAATCTCGTTGTTAGGCATGATCTGGACAGAGGCGTACCAACGGGCAGTGCTGAGCTGTGTGCCCGGCTCATTCCAGGCCTGACCGTCGAGAGAAGCATCAGTAGCAGAACGCCTGAGGAAACGGATACCCTTGAAACCATCACCGACAGTGGGGTCAATGAAGTCGAGAGGAGCGTTACCGCCGAGAGAAACAAAGCGTCCATCAGCAAGGAAGATACCGCCGGAGCAGAAGGCGTTGGTCTTGTAAGCCAGAGGAGCGAGCTTCTGGGTCGTGGGGTCGTACTCGGAGGAGTATGCGTACTGGCCGTTGCCAAGCTTGAGCTCGGTGTAGTTCTCAACCTTGTCGAGGAAGACAACCTTTCCGTTCTGCATGAGACCAGCGTGCATAGCAGGGACACCGGAGCGGCCCTTGATCTGGATGGTACCGGGCACAGCGGCAGCGGGAGCAGGGCTGGCCTTGGGGGCAGGGATAGCAGGTGCGTTGACACAGGGACCGGACTGGCAACCCTCACCGCAGTGAGAAGTGGTGTTACCGCAGTATCCGTACATGGAGCAGCAAGATCCCTGGGCCCAGTTACCGCAGATAGTGTCACCGAAGGTGGCACCACAGCTTCCGTCGGTGGTCTGGACGCCAGTGGGTGTGGTGGGAGCATTGGTGGGCTTGCCGAGGACGGGCTCGCCGGAGGTAGTAGTAGAAGGAGGACGAGAGACAGCAGCAGAGGTAGCAACGGCAGTGGTAGCGGGAGCATCTTTACAGCCGTTCTGGCAGCCATCAGCAACGAGGCAGTGACCGTCCTGCAATATGTCAGTAAGCAAGACCACCACAAACATCAGCATTCACGTACAGTAGAACCGCAGTATCCGTAAGAGCTGCAGCAGCCGCCGTAAGCACCGTTAGGGTCGCAAGTGGCGCCGCCGAAGTCCTTACCGCAGCGACCGTCGTCCCTAGCAGGGACAGCAGAGGCCTTGGTGGCAACGGGTGCGGCAGGGGAGTTGTCACAGCCAGACAAGCAGCCAGTTCCGCAGTGAGCAGGGGTGTTACCGCACCATCCGTACGACGAGCAACAAGTGCCCTTGTAGACTGTGCTGTTGGGGTCGCAAAGCAAATTGCCGTTAGCAGGACCGCACTGGCCGTCCTGGGAGTACTTGGCCTGCCTCTTCTCGGGGACAACGCGAAGGTGAGACGAAGAGATCTTAGAGTGGTCGCTCTTGATATCGGCGACGCACTTGCTCTCGTCACCGCAGTGCTGGCCGGTCAGGCAGCGGTTGGGTGCATTGACTTCGCAAGTAGGATTGACCCAGTTGAAGTTGATGTTGGCTGAGGCGAGCCCGGCGAGAGCGCCAAAGGCAATAATAGAGGTCCTCATGATTGATCGAGATCTGTAGTACTAGAGGTAAGCCAATGCTCGGTGTAAGAATCCAGGTGTTCGTTCAGAAGACAAGACGATCATAGGAGCCGCTCATAAAGATGAAAGGTTGCAGCTGCGTATGATCACAGCCCTGAAGCCCAGTCTCCGAGGTCAGGTGGTTCCCATGGACGTTCGAAGTTGACGATAATGATGTTTGGCGTCCACGTGGTAGTGGTTCCGGCAAACACGTGCCAAGGCGTGGACTTAGTGCCATCGTTTGTAAAGAAAGTACCTACCGAGATATGTGATCCCCGAGGTAGTGACGACCTAGAAGGTGGGTGTTCGAGATCGGATATCTATTAAACCGTATGTAGTTGAAATGTAAGGATAGATGCAAGCACCGTAGGGTCGATGCAAGGAGGTTTGGGTATTAGGTGCGCAAGGCGAGCGAGTGACGATTACAACAAAGGTTAACGAGAGTCTGAGTACTACTGAAAGTACTCTGGGTGCTGAAGGCAAGGGACTTGACGGTCTGCCTACAGCGAGCGTGGTGGGGAGAAACACTTGGGAGGACTGCGGTCTTGTAGTTATATCCAGCGACTCCAGTACCGTTCAGGCCTGCTCCTAGTCATGTCTCTGACAACCGCTTCCGAAGTGGAAAGCTGGACGCCGTTTCACGCACTGATCCAATCAGACGGCCGGAATAAGGCCGAATATGGAAGCAGCGGCAATTTCCCTTGTGAAGCTCGGCCAATGCTACGGCTGCCAGGGTGTGATCATCATCCAGGTTACCATCTATTCTGGGCGTAAGGATTGGATAGCAATGCACGACGAACACGAGCGTTAAGCAAACTGCGTGTTTTGCATGAAAAGGAGAGCCAGCGAGCGTTCGCTCGAGCAATTCTGTGATCCCATAGCTACCTACTGGCGCGGTCCGTTGTGGCTGTTGGGCCGTACCGTGTTGCCAGCCCGCATACCGGTCTTTAGTTGCGATGGCTGGGTGATGGCCGCTGCCGTCAAAGAGCTTAAGTTGGTCAAGCATTGGTGCGGGCGTTAAGCAGAGATTTTTGTCATGGGTAGGATCGCACGGTACATGTACAAAAAGACAGCTTTCATGTATTTTACATCGTATTCGGAGTACTGCCAAGCTTTATCACTGTACAAGACATAACTTACAAACTCTATACGGGTCTATTCTGGCTAGTCATCATCAGAGCTTACTTTTTCGTCCAATAGATAAGTCCGAGCCTAGCGTCAATACGATCGGTATCTATCTTTACTAGATTTCGGCACAAATACGGTATCCGTGCAGCCCTAGTCAGGGGAAAGTGCTGCTATCCCCACAACTTCGGGACGCTGGGCAGGAATCTCAAGATTCTCCAACCAAAGAACAAGACAAAGCCCGGTATCACCATTGATGTGCTATTGAATTTCTCAGTCAGAGGTCAGACGCGTCTGCGCCGAGCGAAACCGACTGCTGTTGTGTTTGGTCCACAGAAAATCGCTGTCTCCCAAACATGGGACATGAGGCGTACGCAGGCATGAACCATCCCGCAAGCTCGTATCTTCACACACGCCCAGTCCCCTTTGGTCACAGCGCACTACCGTACCAGCCGAGCACGACAAGCTTCGTTGACAGATGGCACGCGGCCGGGGCCAAGCACTGGTGACAGAAACGTTTGTTTAGCTTGACGAAGATCAATGGATTGTGCAGCCCAACGTGTCCTCACACGCTGATCGCTGTGCTATTGATGTGCCGTTGCATTTCCGCCCCGCAAATACTGGCGAACATCGTGTCTCTGAGATTGCGCCAATGCTTCCCAAGAAATCGTCCGACACCCACAACACCGAGCAGAACTTCTGCCAATTTCAGCAAACACGATGGATGACGTCGACGTGACTAACGGTCAAATGCCGCTCTGATACCGCGGTCCTTGCCCATTTCTCGCACGAGTCCATGCGCCAGACCTGCTCGGACCACTTCACTTGAGAATCATTCTCCGCCAAATCCACACAGCTCCACCACCACAGTGTGCAGCTCAGGCCGAAGCATCCACGAGCGTGCGCGGGTAAGGCAGCTCGTCGGGGATTCCGTGCACAGGATGGGCAGATGGTGGACTCCTGTTGTTGCAGTACCACCTCGAAGACCTTTTGCTCTCTGCAGGGATCTGGGATCTGTATCAAGATGCCTTGCCAACTTCAGATAGCGGCAATATTGGGATCGCTTCTCCCGTCCTTCCATCACCAAGGCACGCCGTCGGCGCGCCGTTTGTCTCCGGGGTACGATGATTGTCTTTAGGTGTGCCGTCGTCGATAGTAGCGAGTGCGGGACGGGTGGGTTTTGGTTCATGACCACGCCAGCACTCCCTCGTGGTGGTGTCACACATATACTTGGTCTTGATCGACTCTCGTACATCTTCGTTCGTACATGGCGACCCTACTGCAGAAACAACCGTATCGTTAGATATGGAACGAGCTGTTACTTCGCCCTGGATCCGCGTCGTGATGGACGGGTATAAGGGGTTCAGGGGATTGTTTGGATGCGTCGCACGATCAAAGCTCCACGAGGAGTACTTCGTCAAGAAGCTATCGCCACACTCCCACTTACTCGTGTCAGCAATCTCAAGGCTTGAGGAGCTTATCGAGGCTTACCATTCGTAGGGCCCAGTGACACAGCTTGTCCACTTATTCCCGTAGCTTCCTATTCAGGCACTCCCGAGCAATACCAATACGACTTGATCAATACTGAAGTCAATTCAACAGACCTTTGCGCTCCACATCATTCGTATCGTTTGATCTCATCTTCATCGCCATCATCGCTCCCACCGCTTGTTCTTCTGGAGTCGAAGCTGCACATGCTCATGTAGCTGTAAGCTTACAAAGTACTGTCTTGTTGTCTTCGACCGATATTCTGCAAGTATCCTCGTTATTTTGCGATGATCAACGATGATCAGGGATGTGTTATCAGGACTGGGTTTGGCTCCGAGGCAAGTTGCGACAACGCTTTCGAACGAGACTTGTCTGATCCAGGGTCGAAGCTGCATGTACTTATCCGTCAAGCATTCGCTCATTGGGTCGCAACCTGGTCGTCTTTAACCGCCAAGTGGTGAGCTTTAGCTATACTTTGATTAGTTGTGTGTGCAAGTCGAAGCTTCTGCGAATGATTCCTGGCTCAGTCACAAAGTCAGCAGCCTCGTTCTCTGCTTCCTGCTACCACTCGAGCTCGGCCACCACACGAGATTACGTCGCGCTGTCGAAGCAAAGTGACATACCATCGGAAAGGATGTTACGCCACAAGCGCATGATGGCAATTGCATGGCTGGCGTCCCAAAACATCTGAAGGTGCATACCTCTTCCGCATGACAAGTGACAACTTGACAGGAAGCCCTGTATTCGACAAGGTTTGCATGAACAGTCCCCGTCAGGTGTCTACAAACAAGCACGGCAAGACTTGCATGTTCTAACCGCCACTCCACTCATCACCAAACATCATCGTACTACCAGCCTCGTCCGGACCACGGTCATAAACACAAGGTCAGGATCGAACCGTCGTGAAAGCCAAGGACGACGAGGCATCTAATGCATAGCAACACAACACACGCATCTGCGGGATGGTCGAGAAAGCATCGAGGCTCACAAAGACGCCTGCCGAGTCTTGTGTAACATCTGCCCACGCCGCCCGCGTCACATTCACAGCCTCCACAGCACTACAGCCGAGATTGACGTGCTGCAAAGCCTTCCAGACACATCTCGCCTGATCATCTGGCTGCATACCCGTCCCCAATGCGACGTCGTCGCCAGGACAAACGACCGCAGGACGGGTACACGGAATCTGCAGCACTGCACGCTTGTTGCGCCGTCTGCAGGTCTGGCCTCGAAGTGGGCGTTGCTGGATGTGTAGTGCCACTCGATTGGGATGCGAGGATTGTTTGATCGAAACGTAGATGCAGGAGCGATGTCATCTTGCGCAGAGGTGGACGAACACGGTGTTTCAGGTTGGCAATCACACCACCAGGTCCCCTTGATTCCATCTGTTGTTGCTTTTTTATGAGATTGCGGGCTTTGCACCACTCGAGAGATGACTGACGTGGAAACACATATCACGTCGACGCGGCGTCGTCGAGATCACGCGTTGTCATCTCCCCTGTGCTGTGGCTACGCCAAAGAGATGAAGATGTGATCTGTGCGCACGTGATCCATGGTTAATGTCGCACACCTCACCGCCACACATCCCTGCTCGTGATCCTGCCCTACGAACGAAAATAGAATTGATCAGTAGCCGCCAGAATCTCGTTTCTCGCCTTGAAGAGTGGGTTGCGCGGATGCAAGCATACCGTTGCGAGCGTTGGCATGGAAGGGTCGAACTTTATGCGGTTGAGGGTCGTGGAGTGGGTGGTCTCTTCACGTCTGGCTGGAGTTGATTTCCTGGATCGGAGACGGGTGTGGAAAACCTTCGGTGATTAGCGCTGAAGCAAGTGGAAGCGGAAGGATGCCGTTGGGCGCTGGGCTCTGTTGTGGAATGTTTGTTTTGTTATCGACGGCAAGGTTTACCAACGCCGACAGTAGGCAACATCGACTTGATAGGTTGGCTCGCACACACAAAAATGAAACGGACTCTCCAGAGATGGCTCGCAATCGTTATACTGATTTGAAAATCGACAATTGTCAAGAGCTACTGATCTCTCCCTGAGCTGCTAAAAGGACATACATCGCTGCGTTAGGCCGTAGCCGATGCCAAAACCGTGATAATGCTGTCGTGAAGTCGTAAAGATGCCCGATGTAAGAAAACAAAAGACACAATGGTACAATGCCGCAGTCCTCTATGCACGTTTTCCGCCATGAGTACAATAAACACAATCATGAGACCAAAGTCTGAAGAACACCAAACACCATCATGTCATCGTGAAACCGAATCAACGCCCGCAGCTGAGGAAGCGAGTCAACCCGCTCGGCCTCTTCTTGTGCTTTTTGTAGCTCTCCGTCTCTGTCGGACTTGCTTTTGTCTTGACATCTTCGTGCTTGCTCATTCTGCTCTGGGTGCGCGAGCTCTCCTTGCTTTGCTTTTTCTCGGTACTGCTTTTGCTCTTTCTCTCGTGCTTTTCGTGGCTGCGACGCTCTTCGCTGCTGGAGCAGGACACCTTGCTGTCTGCGCGCTCGCGCTCCTTCTCCTTACCCCTCAAGTTGGCTGTGCTGGCATGGGTATTGGATTTGTCTTTGCCGTTGCGTTTCCACTTGCCAACAAGGCGGATCTTCTCCTCGCCATCGGAGTCCCAGTCATCCCACGCTGACGTTGTGTTCTGTAAATCATGGTTGACGTAGTGAAGGGAAGGCGGCGACGTGGGGGCCAAAGGAGCGTAGTGATTCACTTGGCCGTACTCCGAGGGGGTCGCGCTATTTTTGCGCGTGTAGCATGGCATGATCGCGTTTTGTGTGAGTGGGGATGTCATTTGCGCAAAGCTCGAGGGCCGAGTGGAGACACGAGAAGGTATAGTAGATGGCGGGCTCGTCGGTGGGTAGGTCGGCGTTGATGGGATGGAATACGTGTAGGGTGCGATCTGTTGAGTATACTGAAGACGTAGGAAAGGTTCGTTGGGGTCTGTCAAGGAGGTTTTCCGGCTGCGGTTGGCTTCCACGAGGTCCTGCGCGTTGGGTGGTGGATGTAATGAGTCAAATCGGGCAGGTGGGTTGGTAAGTTGCAACGCAAGTGGGCAACCTTTGCGCTTCGACAGGCTTGGTGTTCGAAAATTCTGGTCCTCCTGTGATGTAGCCTTCTCGAGCAGATGCAGATCCGTGGAGGCAAAGTTCCGAGCCGCTGGAGTGAGGGGTGAAGTAGATTCGCCAGGAGACGGCAGGATGATGATCTTCTTGCAAAGCTCGCAAATTCCTGAAGAGTATGCGATAGGTCGTTCGCAACTCTTGCAGGTAGCGACTGCTTTCGAAGTAACAATGGGAACATTACGGAACTTGAAGTCGTAGCTTGACCTGGTAGTGGAGCTCGATGAACGAGACAACTTGGCGACATCCGAAGATGCGGAGTTGCGCTGCGTTTGAGAAGAGTGTGAGGCTCGATCTCTTCTCCTTGCGTTCTGCCTCGCTTGCTTCTCGTACTCATCCCAGGCTTCTGCTGTCTTCGCTGGTGTGCATGGTGCCGGGCGCGGGTCCTTGAAGGGTGAGGCTTTCCTTGATAAAGCCGGGTGGCGCGCTGAGTTATGGGACATGACTGCGGTGGACATATTGCAGTCGGAAGCCGAAGCGTCAAACAGTGGAGGAGCAGTGCCGGCAGGAAAGGGAGGAAGGGTGAACCTTGACTATCTAAGTGGCGACTGCTTGTCAGCAAGTCTCGGTATTTCACACGCTATATAAGAGGTACAAGGCCGGGCTCCTGGTCCAAGGGGTGCGACAGATTGTTTAGAGATAGCTCCAGACCAGATTGAGTTGCTAACATCAGGCGGTGGCTGGGGTAGGAAAGGATATTTGGAGTCCAGGGACAAGGGAGAGTTACGTTGGACCGCCTCCCCGGATTATACAGATCACCGCTGTATTGATCTTCCGATGGGCTGCAGCGGCAGAGAGATCTCGGTCTGATGGTGGCTGAGTGGATTTGCGGTGCAGAAGGATTCTGTACCAATCATGGTCACATAGTCCAATAAGAAGGCGTCATTTGTGGTCCGGTAGAACAGGGGAGTGTCGTCGAGAAGAAAGCAAGCAAGGGAGAGCTGACATGTCAACATGCCTCGTTGACGACGGCGCTCTGTCGGCAAGGCTCTAAAACATTGAGGAAGCGCCTAATGATGCACGCTTTGCATTCGTGAAGAATTTTGGACCCATGCTGGTCGAAGCTGCCGAACGCCTCTAATGTCGGAACAGAAACAGTGCATCCGCCATGCAACTAGCGGAAAGCCGTTGTTGCGCAAGCTCATTTGTGCGGCGTAGGGACGGGCGACGTTAGGCTTGTTGCTTGCTGATGGTAGCCGTAGTACAGCATGATTGGAATGTAACTTGCCCGTGACCCAAGAACGACTGACTTGATCGAGGAGACAAACAACAGAAGACAGCAGCTAGGGTCGAAACACAGCGCCCAAAGTTGAGCCGAGTCGGCGGGAGTGACGTAGGGGAAGTCGAGATATCGTCGCGGGATCTAAAAGCAAGCAAACTTCTAAAAATCGAGATTAGCGAAACCAAGCAAACAAACCCCTGCAAAAGACCCACGCAATCGTCGCAACCTCAAATTACAGGAAAGCTTCCAGCGCTGCTCCATACAACTCTACAGGTATCGGGCGCAGAACCCGACGTTGCATCTTCTCGTCCTGTGGTCATCAACACCCATGCCAGTCGTCTCAGCCACCGATCACGGCAGGCGCTGAAGCAATCACGAGTATAGGTACTTCATTAAGGATTAGAGGTACAAAACCCATCGTGCCGCTGAACTTTGTCGCCGGAGCACTTTCTAAAAGCGACAAAAACTCGTCGCGAAGAGGATGCAGTTCTGGTGGTCGTTGATCCGCAACGTCCCGCAGAGCGTTGGGGCTCAGCCACAACGTTCTCCGCTTCCTAGCTTTTCGACGGACTGTTGTCTACTAGAATCTCCAGCCTGTCACTCGCTCGCCCAGTCGCAAACGCCATTAAAGGCGTATTATGTTCTGCAGCCAGTGATTCAAGCGAGATTGCGTTGAATTGTTTGGCTTCGGTTGACAACGCAATCAGCTACCCAGCACCAGGTCCAGCCAGCCTTGTCAATACGCTTGACAGTTCATGAGGTAAAGGTGATGTCGAAGCTTGTACCGAATGGGGTTGTCGCCGCGAGCTTTGTCATTTAAGATGGAAAGACAAACGAGCACGGTTTCGTGGAAAGTCTGTTGCGAACAACAATTTACTCTCCGTGTGGAATCAGATCTCCTCTTCCAATGAAATCGAAGCGCACAGCGGAGGCTTGATGCGCTGCATGCTTGTGAAGAGAATTACAATAGAGTTCCGTCCATCTGCCTTGGCATACTTATCTTGAGGTCATCAACATTGAATGCCAAGCAGAACACGAAACTAGGGCAACAGTCAAACTGATCAAGTACATTCAGTGATTTTCGCTGCTGGTCCTGAACAGTCGTAAACGGTGTCTTGGAGACTGTCTTGATGTGATACCACGGAGGCCGTAGTCCCATCAGCTTGTTGCGGCCAAAAGCAACATCATTCACAATCGACCCCCACGTCCTGGCAAAGTAAGCAAGAGAACGCAATGATCTGCAGAGTCGTCAGTATACACGTACAGTTGTGAGTTCGTGCATGTAGGACGCGCAACTCTATACATCATCCGGCCCCTCACCCCGAGATATTTGTACTCACCTCACACAATCATTAATCATACAGAAAAGCATCTTTATCTCGTCCGTTGCAGCTAACACCAAACTCCAATATTCCTCACAGTACCATGCATTCCTCACCGATCGAAACGTTGATAGATGCTATCCTGTTCTGCCTCGTTGGTGCTTGGCAACTGATGCTCATGTTCCTTTGCAGACTTGCTCTAGGCCTGACGCTCAAAGCCACAGAGAAGACCCACGTTTCTGATCCAGAGAGGGCCATAGCGTATGGCTGGTGAAAACTGTGGAGAGCTGACGTACATACCATCTCGTTATTTGCCTGCTGGTACGAGTAAGTGCATATCCCAACATGGCATATTAGTGCTCAACGCTGACAGTACGTGTTGCAGTTCCTGATCGAGACAACTCCATGATGGAGACGCGGACATTGTTTGATAACGAGCGGTCCTCGACATCACGTTGATGCCAATTCTTGATCACAGACCTACACATGAAATTGGGGGTTTGCCTGGGTTTACTGGAGTACTGGGAGGGTCTGAGACTTACCAGTGTCTTGGGTCTGCTGAGCCATTCTCAAGGAGACGCTGTCTCACTAGGGTTTCGGAGGACCCGGTACCTGGGATCACCAGAAGTATCGAATCGTCAGTCTGCACTGCCATTACGAGCAGCCGAGACAATGTCCTGGCCTTGCGTGACAATATAATTTGAGTCCAAAAATGGTTGGAGCATACTATCATGATGGAGGGATGTTCCACCTTCACTACTGAGAGTGTGCGGTTTGATCGATGACCGTGTCTAGCGATAGATCGAAATAAAGACTGCCGTTCAAGTAAGCCGTGAGTGCACGGATTCATGCAGGCAAGGCTCGACGTGTGTTGGTCAATCAGAAAATGTCATTCTGATCCTACTATCTAACAGTATATGCTATGAAGCTCCAGCTCTTGTTTGAGCTTGTTCTATGAGTCTTGTGTGCATGATTTCGATTTCTGGAATGATCAAGGATTCGATTTCCACTGCCGGTTCACCTTGTGGGACACCGCCCTCGTTACTGACCGACATATCAGCTTCTATCGCATCGGACTTTGTCAGAGGGTCTGCGGAGCCCACGAGCGACTGTACACCAGAGAAGCTCTTCGTCCTGCGGCTGGACGGCACTCGAATCCATTTTTCCCCATCTAGTACGGAGACAAAGACGACCTCCCACTTTCGAGTGAGGAGGAGATTTCCGATGACAAGGTGGTGAGAGTACTTGTTCAGAGCATACTGCGCCTTCTTGACAAGTATAGAAGGATCCGTCTCAAGCTTGAAGCTCACGATCATAGCCTCGGGAGCCCAGCCGTCAACGAGCTGCTTGAGGAATTTGGGCACAGGCTCTAAGTCGATGACGAGACTGCGACCCTCAGTGCGGGCGGCTGGAGGTTTGCTATGACCACTGGATTCAGCGCTCTGCAAGAACTCCTCATTGGACTGGATTTTGTGCTCAACCATACGGTCCTGGGGAACGAAGAAGTCGGATACAGCAGCAGCCAGGTAGAACATGGCCTTGGGCCCCAGTGGTTGCATCAGCTGGGCGACTTCGCGCAAGTTCCACAGGTACTCGGTTATAGTAACGTACGACAGAATGAGTAGCTTGTTGTCGCGCTTGGCCTCGTTGTACTGGCGCAACACGCGCAGCATCTGCTCCTGGTGTTGCTCGTCAACAGTGACACGCCCGTCTTCTTCCTTCATGTAGTCAAGAAAAGACCGAGTGTTGTGCGAGTAATGCCGCGAATATGGAAGAAGTGAGAACTGTCGATGCAAGAATATGACAGCGTAGCCATTTTGCAGGAAGTACTCGGCACTGGTAGCACCACGTGTACCGGCAGAGAAGTTGTCGATAAAGCGCACCGTTTGCTGTTCTAGAGGCACGGTGGTACCACCTGATGTGACGAGCACAACACGGCGTTGTTCGTTGGCGTGGCGATTGATGAACTCGCGTGCGAGCGTTGTGTTCGTCTTCAGGTCTTTTGGCGGCGGCTCATGGGTGAAGTAGAAACTTTCCGCTTGTTGGGCGCTGCTATCTTCGGCCATCCTGGTGCACGTGTCAGAGGATGGGTTGATGCTCCAGGGCTGGCTGTCTAGCGGGGTAGCTTCGCGGCTCTTCGCCAAGAAGATAGCTAGTATCTGATTGGTTGAGAAGATCTACAATTTCAATTGGCTCGGTCTACTTCACCGCAGCCTTCACACTTCCCAGTTTTGGCCTCACACAATTCCAGATCTGCTCCGCGGACCTCACTATCCTCACTATATAAACGTCGTGGCCCATCTGTCTTGAAGCTACTGCGAAACTCTCTCTTGCATCGCGACAACCGGGTTACATCAAAAGTTAGAACCATATGCTTCACGGCCTCATCCTTTTCAGCGCCGAGATTTTGCCAGCCGTCGGACAGTCAGATGATTTCTAGGGCTAGACCACACACGCAGTCGACACCGGTCATGCAGTTTGAAAAGCTGTCACTGGTCGCATCGCCCATCGAGACATTTCATCGGCGCTAGAGTCAAGGTCATGATATGAAAATATCGTAGCCAGTCGGGACGCTTAAGCGAACCTATCGAGTTCGGCTATGCGTGATATTGCAGGCGGCCGTTCCTCGCACTCTCATAGGTCGTTCTGCGGTAGGAGCATGACCCGCCAATCACCGCCTACTAGACTTTCAACGATCAGATTCTGCTGTTTTGCCATGCTCCAGGAGTGCGTGACTGCCGACTTCGATCCCACCGCTCTCCTGCAGTCTGCCACAATCGCGTCCCGATCGATCGGTTTGCGCGTTTCTTCTCGTTCAGCGACGCCTAGTCGCAACATGTCTTATCAAAACTTACCTGCCTCAGGCTCTGGATCATCGAAACTGCCAATCCCGAGGCTGCACAAACAACGCAGCGAGCCCCCGCGCAAGCCCCCAGTGAACCGGCAGAACCGCGTCAGTCGAGCATGCTTGAGCTGTAGGTCACGAAAGATCAAGTGTAATGGCCAGCAACCGCGATGCTCGAATTGCAGCGAGAATGCCACGTCCTGTGTGTATGCATCAAGTCGCAAGGACCGACTCAAGACGTGTGTGGCAGCATTTTCGGTTTATACTTGGGCACTGAACGCGATAGGGCCACTACACAGAACCAGGATATGATTGCTATGTTGCGGGAGCTACGACAGCATACATCTACTGAACGAGCAGCTCGCATTGACGATCTCTTAGCAAATGTTAGTCGTACCCACAATAATACCGAGCTGTTGACTGATTGACACAGGTTGTTGAAGATGTTGCTGACGCCGCTGCCGCGGTTCAAGACCCAACAGACAAGTATCGCGGACCGATTTTGGACGACGAACGAGGTGAAGCCAATGTAAGCGCAGAAGTAGGAAGCTCCGGCGAACCTGACCTGCTCGACGAAAATGTTATGCGAGATGAGGAAACAAGGGCCACTGGCTTTGTAGGCAAGGCATCTGAGGTTCAGTGGCTGCGCAAGTTACACTGGGCGAGTACCTCCGACGGATCGGAGGGAGGTCCATGGGGCCCTCCCGGTGACGACGACGTCGCAGTCAATGACCGCTTAACAGCCCTTCGGAAGCGACAAGATAGCCATCCTACACCGGCTTTAATGCCGGCGAGTAAGGCAAGCTTCTACCTCGATGATGAAGTGTTCGAGACGGATATGAACGTCGATCCTTTTGAGATGCCACCGTACGACACTGCGGAGAGATTACTCTTAGCATATATGGACAGCGCACATAACTCCTTTCCAATTCTGGCAAAGCAGACTTTTATCAGCCGCTTCTATCAGTGTACGTCAGATCTACCAGCTCCAGGGCCAATGACGTAGGCTGGACTCACACTGTCGAGTTTGTCTTCGCCGGGTACTGACAACACGAGCTGTTCCTGACCATCTACAGACTATGCTTCTCTGCAACAAGGCAACACCCACCACCCTTCACGGAAATGGCAAGCCACATTGAACTTAGTGTTCGCTATCGGCGCAGTGTATAGTCATCTGACCTCGACCGATTGGCAAGCCAATGATCGCGAACACTTGTTGTACCATTCTCGAGCATGGGCACTGAGCCTGAGAGATCCCTGGTGGTTTTCTCATCCAGACCTCCCACACATGCAAATCACAGGTAGTCTCGCGCTTGGCACAGCTTGATTGAGGTGACTGACTCACACAGGGCTTCTATCCTTCTACTACCTCAGCATAGGACACATAAATCGGTCAGTCCCTTCACCTTTCCCATTGGCTACAACTTCGACTGATAAACGTCAGTTCATGGGTCCTCATTGGCAGCGCGATACGTTCAGGGTTTGCCATGGGCATGCATCTACGCAACGATGATGGACAGACAGGAGTTGTCAGAAGAGAGCTGAACTCTAGGACATGGTGGGCTCACTATGCTCTTGAACGACTCGTCTCGGCGTTGACTGGACGACCGAGTCTAGGTATGGGTTACTTGTGCTCGGTTCCCTTGCCACTCCCACTTGCGTCCCATGATATCAACGAATCAACAATCCAATCAAGGTTTGGCGGTGATAAAGGTAAGCAATCCCTTAGGCCCCTTAGGCCCCTTAGGCCTCCCGGAAGCTCTCAGGCTATGGACTTCTCGGCCCAGCAGAATCTTGACTATGACAACCCTGGTTTTGGTCCTGCGAATTCTGGCTCGTACCTCAGAAGTACGGTAACTCTTAGCGAGATCACACAAGCTGCTCTTGCATTGTACACTGCCGATACTGTAAGGGGATCATGGGAATCTGTTCAAAGATCGATCACCCAAGAAATCGATGCGCTTGACGCCTGGGCAACGGCTCTACCCGAGGGACTCAATTTCCTCCACAGGTCGAACATGAGTGGTCACAAGTATAGGCGTGAGCAAAACACTCTTAACATTATGTACCACAGTACGAGGATCCTCATCACGCGGCCTTGCCTCTGCAGACTCGACCGCCGGATCTCCCACCAGACAGCGAATTCAAAAACCTTTAATCAACGGGCGGCACTCCTGTGCGTTGAGTCAGCAAAACAGATTGCAAAACTTCTGCCTGATGCCCTGCCAAGCAATCTTATTCTGTTGTATCAGGCAGGACCTTGGTGGCAGATGGTTCATGTCATTATGCAAGCTCTCGTAGTCTTGCTCCTCGAGATCGTGCTGGAGTCGAGATACTTTCCTAATGACCGTCAAGATGTCATACCTTCGACGAAGAAGCTGCTGCGTTGGCTACGAGCCATGCGGGTAAACAACGGAATGGCTGTTCGAGCATATTCGTTGTCACTGGGGCTCCTGAAGAAGCTTGCTTCTGTCATTAAATTCGTAGGTCAACGATTCTCTCATATCAACAGCTTTGACAATGTGCATCTCGACTAACCTTCTCTCAGGATATCAGAGATCTTGTCGATGAAGACGAAGCGATGTCATCCCCTGTCGAACCAAGTCCGGCGCCCTCCGCCCCAGCTTCAACTTACACTCCCTATCCAGACGTCCTCAATCCGATCGAGGAACCACAAACTGCAAATGTGCCATCTGTAGCTCCCATAACAAAGCGGAACCTGGAACAGCAAGAGAAACAGCAGTTTACATCTGGAGTTACGTCTCATGCGCAATACCGATCTACTCCATCGCCATATGAGAATTCCCAAGCCAGTCAGAATATCGAACCATCTCACCTTCCACCAAGTTTTGCCGAAGATGATTTGTATTCAGATCTCAGTGCGTACAACAACCTCTTCAATGTTTCTTCTGGTTACGAACAAGTTGTCTTCCCAGGATGGTTCATCACAAGCTTCGATGAGCACGACCTGTTTTCAGGGACTGAGTTTCGAGATAGCAACTTTGGGGAACAAGAGAGGGTACTCTGAGCAGGGGAGGCAAAAGCTTACGCTCAGTGGTAGCAGACTCTAAGTGTGAGGGGAAAAGTTTGTCCGATCAAAGCCGATACAGATGGCTTTGACTATCATTGTGTGCAAGCACGATCGAGCGAAGACCCTGCAACGGGAGTGGTTGTATCGTCAAATTGTCGGATACACCCGTAATGGAACTTCCGTGCCTGTCTGCTTGTTGATGGTGACCCCTTCTTTGCTCCTGCTTCTGTTCCCAATCTAGCCGTGCTAGCTAATTTGGCAAGCCCAGTGCCTTCCGGCTTCCACACCTGCGTCCTCCAATACCACCACCTAAAAGAAAAAGCAGCCACTCAGCAAGGCACCGAATGCTGACAGCACGCAGCTTTCCTCCTGCCAGTAACTCTACTGTCGACGATCCTGCATCATGCCGCCTGATCAAGTTTCGACAAGCCCACGCTGCTCCAGGAGGGAATCATCGTTACTAAACGAATTCCCTTTCTTAAGCATGATATGTGGAGCAGCTCACCGCTGAATCAGATCTTCAATCGCGTCCGTTTGCTGCGCCGCATCTACCAAACCCTTACTGAACGCTAGTCGGCTCACCCTAGTCAGTGTACCCACATGGCCATGACGATTCCTGCAAAAGCGTGGAGATGATTTGCTCCAATTTGCCTGTGGACTAAAGGATTTATGGCTTTGTTTGCTAGAGCTAATCAGCAGTGAAGAAAGCGCGATATACTTCCTGTAGGATGCTACCGCATTCGGGTAGTGAAGATGAAGCTTACATATATAGTCTCGAGCCCCACCACAATACGAGCCTGCTGTCAAGTACCGATAGCACGTCAATAAGGCCAGCCGTACAATGTCAACTGTCGAGCGATTTGCCGCCTTCGGTGGCATTGCCATGATGTGGTGGTCCTCTGGGGTCGGTGTTCTTCTCGTGAGTACTATATACAAGCTAGAAGGCGTTAGCTAAACCGTGAAGTTGCTTACAGCTTGGGTTGCAAGAGGACTACGTCGAGTGTATCGCCATCCTCTCAGTAACGTACCCGGTCCAACATTATCGGCTTTTACAACTATCCCACACTTCCTAGCTGTCAGTCGGGGAGATGTCAATCATTATTTGCGTCGCCTTCATGAGCGCTATGGCAAGGTTGTTCGCATCGCCCCAGACGAACTAAGCTTTGACGACCTAGATGCGCTACGCGACATATACGGCCATGGCACCAAAGGCAATCAAGGGCGCGTGCCTCCGAAGGCTTTCTCGCGTTATCCCGAGAACGTTCACATCTCTATGTTGAACGAGCCGAATGATGTTGAACATGCAAGGGTTCGACGAATCTTCAGCACTGCTTTCTCAGAAAGGGCACTTACGGAGCAAGAGCCGATTTTCATAAGGTATACAGACCAGCTTGTGCGTGTTCTACAGGAGAACAGGACGGGAGAAAAAAACGCCGTTGTTGATTTGGTCAAGATGTGTAAGTGCTGCGAAGTTAGGTTATAGATGTTCACTGATCAATGCGTCTGGTTATAGTCAACTTTACGACCTTCGATATCATGGCTGACCTGACTTTTGGTGAACCTCTTCACATGCTTGACAACGCCGAGTATACACCATGGGTCAGCATGATCTTTAGCTACATCAAAGTCGCTACATGCATAGGCATTCTAAAGACGTACTATCCTCGTATTTTCGACCTCATCCTACTCATACTCGGAAAGACAATACAAAAGACACGGACAGCACACATGCAGCACACAGCTACGCGGATCACCAAGCGACTGGAACAAGGCAAGCAGACTGAGGGTGTCGATCTCTGGACATATGCACTCGCTCAGCAAGAGAAGGGCAAGGAAGGTCTATCGAGAGGATCTATGGAGGCAAATGCTTCCTTGTTCATGGTTGCTGGGACGGAGACTATGGCAACGACGCTCTCAGGGCTGGCCTATATGCTGATGAGGAACCCAGCGACAATGAGCAAGCTCACCTCGGAGATCCGTGAGTCATTTGCATCATCATCTGAGATGTCCATGGAACGTCTCGCTCGACTGCCATATTTCAATGCATGCATCAAAGAAGCCATGCGTATCTATCCTTCCGTTCCCGTAGGACTGCCGCATCTTACCCCAGCTGAGGGCTCAACAGTCTGCGGACAATTTGTCCCTCCAGGCGTTGTCGTATCAGCATCGCACTTGCTCATGTACACCTCGCCGGACAACTTCAAGAGCCCCTTGTGCTTTGTTCCTGAGCGTTGGACTGGTGATGAGCGGTTCGCCAGCGATAGAAGAGCCGCGGTGCAGCCGTTTTCTGTGGGCTCGCGAGACTGCCTGGGCAAAAAGTATGTACATCCTGAGGTGATTTTGAAGGCAGCGGCTAATGAGATGTAGTTTGGCGTTTCACGAAATGCGTCTGATTCTTGCGAAAGTTCTGTGGTCCTTCGATATGCAACTGTGCGACCAACAGAGCAATTGGCTTGATCAGAAAGTGTTCTCGACTTGGGAGAAGATGCCTCTTATGGTGAATTTGAAAGCTGTTGAGCGTTGATGCATCTTATGACAATCTTCTGCTGGGTGGGGGAAGTCTTTATGTAGGGTTGATGGGGCAAAACTGAGGAATGACGATGCTGATTCCGAGCGTTGCAAACTTCAGGAGACATGAACAACATCCTTTCTCAACGTTTGACACGCAAGACAAGATCGAGACTGGGAGGGGCGGAGCGGATTGGAATGGAGCTGGATGCAAGGTACAATGCTTCTGGCAACTGACAGAAAGTACGCCTTGCCAGTGTGACAACCAAATTTCGTCCTGTTACTCACGCATGCTTGGCAATGGAGCTATCTGTGAAGTTCACCTGGCTGGTTCTGCCACTACCCGTTGACATGTCGTACCTGCCCTCACCAACACCCCAATTAGGTGATCTTCAGAGGCTCAAGCCTTGTATCATCATCCACAGCTTGTTATCGGCGACTGACAGCCAACACCTCGAGCAGCTCGGCATAAACGCAGCTCCAAATCTACAGACACAAAGTAATAAGAGGATCACCAAGTGGCTGGGCCCGGTACAAGACATGGCGAACAACACTCGGCACTCGACAAGAAACGAGGGGTCACCAGCAGCCCAGCATATAAGATGGAGCGTTACGCTAGGCTTCCTTTCCATCCCATCAACCACTTTCACCGTAAAGCTAAGAGCAATTCCCTTCTTCTCAAGTGTACGTTACACTGCACTCGCTTATCCCGCTTCCATATAATCTCACGATCAGTCACAACGGCTCTCCGCGATCTTCTGAACTACTTGGGCTTCAACGACATCTCGTCGCGCTTTCTAGAACAATACGACAAGCTTTCGAAACCTGCGGAGACGCAACGAGACATGTCTTCCGCCAACCCCGGTATCACCTTCGCCATCCGCGGCACCCAAGCGCTCTTCGCCATCATAGTCTTCGGGCTCTCCTGCTCGCTCATCAAAGGCCACGAAGAAGGCACGCTCCCGTCCACTCTAGGATTCGCAGCTTTCATAGGCGGACTATCCTTCATAGCCGCCATTCTAGGCATCGCTTCGCACTGGCTCCGAATCCTGCAGGGCCAGCTCGGACTCCTGGTAGACCCTGTCGTTGCTGGCATCAACCTCGCTGGAGGCATCGTAGGTACCAAAAGACTTCAGTGCTGAGCAGATGCTAACGGGCACCAGCTCATGGCCATTAAGATGAAGAAGGTCAGCTGCGGGGACATCGAGTCATATGGTATGGACGATGGTGAGCAGACGGGTCTGCATGATACACTGTGGAATGAGATCATCTGTGGTGGTGTCAAGAAGATCAAGGGGCAGCGTTATCCAGACTGCCATTACTATACGATAAATGACTTGGGTACGACGATGAGTCGATGTAAGATGGCCAGCGCGGATTCGGCGTTCATGTTCCTCACGGCTATTCTTGTGGCTGGGGTGGCGACGCTGGGATGGATGAGGCTGAAGAGAGGCTGCTGAGGTCAATAGTTCGTTGTTGAAGTCGGGTAAGATAGCGACAGCGCACATAGCTGCAAAGGCAAGATGTAACGTGGTAATGCATAATGCACGATATTGGATACTTCATGCCTCAGTACTTCCATCCTCTCTACAAACTACTCAGATAACGTTCTTCAGTTCTTGCCCAGCCAAAAACTTCCTCAGGTTCCACGCAATCAAATCTTCTGGATTCTGCGGCCTGCCACCAGCAGCGTGTGGGCTGACAATAGTGTTGGGTGTCTTGTACAGCCTGCCACCCTCAGGGTAGGGCTCAGTCTCAAACACGTCCAGCGCAGCACCGCCAATTGTGCCCTGCTCCAGCGCATTCGCCAGCGCCTCCTCGTCCACACTCGTACCGCGGCCGACATTGACAACCCACGCGTGGTTGGGCAGCAGCTTCAGCCTCTCGGCGTTCAGGGCATGTTTTGTGGCATCCGACCCTGGAAGGATCATAACGAGCGCGTCGGTCTTGGGCAGAATGTCTTTCAGGTCCTCCTCAGCATAGATCTCGATGCCGTTGCGCACACCCTTTGACCTTGCAACGCCCTTCACGTTTGCGCCCAGCGCCGTCAGCCATGGCGTCAGGCACTTGGCAATATTGCCGAACCCCCAAACGACTACATTCGCGTCTTGGAGTGTTGTGAACTTGCCCTGCGGCCTGTCGGGCTGCGGACCGCCCAGGTGCCCCGGCCACTTGCCCTGCAGCTGGATGTCGCGCATTTCATAGAAGCGGCGCGCGGCGTTGAGCAGCAGGCCGAGCGTGTGTTCGGCGACTGTGTGGTCGTGCAGTCCGCTGCCGGTCGTGATAGTGATCTTCGCGGGATCGAAGCCCGCACCGAGCACGTCGTTGGGGCCCGCGGCCAGCGACTGGATCCAGCGCAGCTTCGTCAGGCGGCTCGCGGCGTCCTTGAGGTTTGCGGCGGTGTTGGTCCACGTGACGAGAATCTCGGCGTCGGTGTGCTCTTCTGGTATATTCTCTCTCACATTGTATGGAACCAGATCGACGCTGTAGCCCTCGAGCAGCTTGGGGTCGAGGGCGAGGGATGTGGGGTACAGCAACTTGGGCATGATGATCTTCTGAGGCGGTGGTGGCGAGGTTGTGTAGAATACCTTACGAGGAATATGGCCAGAAATCTGCCGGAGACGTTGCATTGGGAAGCAAGTGGGAGAGGAAAGTATATGGGGAAGGCATGGGGAGGAGCGCTGATGGCGTCAGTTGCCGACGCTGCGTCGGCGTTTGAACGTGGGGCATTCGGGGAAGGGCCGAGGTGCATTCATCCGCCATACGGAGTATCTTTCCACGAGACAGCGCCATGAGGATGCAGTTGCCGATAATCGACTCGACGGCTGCTAAGCTATTTTTGAAATCGCGGTAGAATTGCTATCTGTAATTGCAAATATGGCTCAGAAGCAGAACCAGGTGCCGATGCGCTTCCCTGTGCCTTTCCAGCCGCTCTGCACTGGCTCCATGTCCTCCTTCGTGTACACGTCCGTCTCGAGATCCATCTCGTGTGCCTTCCTGAATTTCGTCTTCTTCACTAACTTCCAAATAATGATCATTCCAACGAACACCGGCAACTCCAGGTAGAAAGAGACGAAATCTACGGCGCCAAAACTTGGGCTAAACGCTGTCCAGCCCTGCACGAGGATGAGAAAGCTGTTCAGCACGATGCAGATGATCGGTCCCACGGGATACGTCCAGTTCTTGAATGGCAGGAGGTGCTCTTTGCCTTGCGCTTTGAGACCGGCGCGGAAACGTAGCGAGGCAATGCCAATGCAAACCCAGCTCAGCTGGTTGGACACACCGACAATGTTCTGCAGCCACGTCCAGACCTGGCCGGAGCCTGCGAAGGAGAGCGAGAAGAGCACGATCGACACCAGGGAGGTGGCCAGGACTGCTACCCACGGAATCTGGTAACGTGTAAGGCGTGTGAAGACTTTGGGTGCGTGGCCGTTCGTGCCAAGGGTGAAGAGAAGTCGCGAGCCGGCGTAGAGAGCGTGGTTTCCAGCGGAGATCACACTGGTAAGAATGACCGCGTTAACAAAGGAGCCTGCGGCTTTTGAGCCGGCCATCTGGAATGCGATAGTAAACGGCGAAGTGCGACTCGACTTGGTGCTTAAACCGGGGTAGTCGTAGGGAATGTTCAGGCCGATCATGAGCGCTGACAGAATGTAGAACAAGAGAATCCGCCAGAAGACGTTCCTGACGACCTTCGGGAGTGTCCTTGCTGGATCCTTCGTCTCGCCTGCTGTGATGGCGATAGATTCTGTGCCTCCAAACGCGAACGAGGCTGTCACGAAGACAGACGCAAACCCTCCAATGCCGCCCACAAAGGGTGCGTCGCCTTGTAACCAATATTTTCCTCCGATGTAACCGTACCCTTGGTTTCCACCGGCATTGACGGCGATACTGAGGATGATGAAGATGATGATGGTGACCACCTTCAGCAAACTGAGCCAATACTCCAGCTCACCGTATGCTCGCACATTGATCACGTTCGCCAGAACGATGAGTACCCAGACAATGATGCCCAGCGCATACCAAGGGAAAACATCCGTCCAGTACTGCACCAGCAGCTGCAGTGCGACCAGATCCGCCGCCGTGCTCACGGCGTCGTTGAACCAGTAATTCCACGTCAACGCAAAGCCAAATGCATCATCCACATAGCGGCCCGCAAACGTGCAGAACGACCCTGCGACTGGGACGAAGGCCGCCATCTCGCCGAGCGCGAGCATTGTGCTGTACACAATCGCCCCGACTATGCTGTAGCAGATGAGTAACGAGGCTGGTCCGCCCGTTGCCAGCGATTTTCCTGTGCCGAGAAACAGTCCTGTGCCAATCGTGCCGCCGATAGCGATCATCTGTACCTGTCGCGCTGAGAGCGAGCGCGCCAGGCGGTCTTCGTTGACATGGACATAGTGAGAATCCGTGCGGTTAAGGGATGCTGGTGAGGTATCGTTGTCGTAGAGACCTTTCTCGGCGTCGGCCGCCTTCGGTCGTTCTGGTAGACTCATGTTGGCGGTTCAGATGATATCCTGAAGCGCGAAAGCGCGATCATGATATTTCATATATAAATGCCTGGTGGTGTACCGGACGCCACTGTCAGGACTGAGTCCAAGCTTCACGAGAAACTCATGGCGAAAGCCTGTCGAAGCTTGTCGATTTGAGCCAAATGTAAGATTTGATCAGCAAGGAATCAAGCACGCAATATTCTTGTAAGCAGATTGGCTGGAAACGGATGGTTCTTTCCAAGGTGGCACTCGTTTACATAAGGACCTAGCTGCGAGGAGTTAGAAAGAGGTAAAATTCCCCACTTTCCTTTAACGGCCCGCTTAGTGTCACCTTCTTTTCTGAGCTTACGCATGTATACATCCGGAGATCGTGAACAGAAGGGACTGTATCCCGCCCTAAGGCTTGAAGATCAGAATGCCACTTTCGTAAAGGCCGGTGACGATGCCTACGCCTCTGTCGTTGTCTCGAACGGCTGTACTGCTGCTGCAAAATTCCTCGCCGTTGTTCTTGTAGATTGTTGCAAGACCGTCTTTCTCACTCCACTCAGCGACCCAACTCGGTGCGGTGCACTTACAGGCTTCCTTCTCTTGCAAATCGCCGTGCGGATTGCACGTTACCCTGCCTTTCGAGACCCTCATCAGCGCAGGCGCAAATGGATGGCCTGCCAGCAACACTTTGCCTTTACTGTCGACTGAGAGATTGTCCACGGCAGCCGGCGTTCGGACGATCTCTTTCAAACTCAGGTCATGATTCTCCCTGACCTCGAAAAGGTATAATCCAGATTTTGAGCTCGATGCCACCGCTAGTGTGGTCGTGTTCACAAAGGCGACGCCGTTAGCGAAGGGAACCCTTGCGACCACTCTCGCGCTCTTTGGGAAGCGCGTGTCAACATATACGATCGTACCGCCAGGAGCGCCAGAGAAGGTTTCTATTTTGCTGAGTAGCGGGGATATCGCAGCGCGAAAATGGTGGTCGTTGGTCACGTATAATTCGTGTTTGCCAATGACTTCAATGGAGTTTGGTGTGTGCAAAAGCGGGTGTTTGAACCTGGCTACCAGTGTTGAGGTAGACGTGGAGATGTCAACATTCACAACTAGGATGTGCGAGCCCCGCTCCCGTGCGTGGTTCACAACGTACAAGGTGGATGTTGGGGCATCGAAAGCCAGGCCGAGAGGATGAAGATCTGGTTCGTCGATCGTGAGCTGTCTGAGACGAGCGGTGTCATCTAATCCTGGGGTTGCGTAATCGTAGATGTAGACACCAGCATTGTCAATGGGAGGGTTCTCTGGTTTGAAAGTTCCCTGTGGTCATCAGTGTATACTCGATATCATCTTCATGCATAGAGCCTACCATCACAGTATTCCATCGGTCACGTCCGGGATCGCAGCTCAGGAAAGCGATGCCTAGAGTCCTTTCCATGATGATATCCTCGCAATTTCGTAGGCGATCCTGGTACTTCACCTCATGGCTTGTGTAAGTCTGTAAATTCTGTAAGATTCCTGGACGGCTTGCTGCCATGGGGGCGAATGCGGTATAGCGGTCGTATAGCCATGGTGCAACTACAGCTAAGGTGATTGCCTGGACCTGCGTCAAGGTCAGTAAGTTTATCACGGTATGATTGAGACACGCACGATTGGCTTCAAACTAGGCATCTTAAAGATTAGCAACGGGTCACTCATGAACCGTCTGTTGATTGTGGGGGAAGGAAGTGCATGCGCGATGTAAGCTCGGGTCGTGACGAAGATCGTCGCTGCCCTTTTTTGATTGGAGAAGACCCCACCCAACTTGATGCCTCGACCAAGACCGACATGCGTCTGTAGAACATGCATCAAGCCGGTGCTTTCGGTCCGCTTGCAGTTAAAAAGTCAAAGTCAGCACCTTCATGCGCCTGATTGACAGTTCGTTCAAAAAGCCCACGATAGCCCCTCTTGGTCGCACGCTCAGACAACACGGAGGGCTGCGGAGGTGTGCCATTGCTCCCGAGCAGCAGTTCCTTCCTACCCTGTAATCTCCTCTCGATCTCGGCGTCTTCAACGTCAAGCCTCAAGACCCTGTTCTCCACATCGCATGTGATCTGATCCCCGTCTTGAACGATACCAAGCACACTTTCCGGCAGAGCAGACTCAGGTGAGACATGCAATACTATCGTCCCACCTGCAGTGCCACTCATCCTTCCATCGCTGACTCGTAGCATATCGACTACACCTTCGCGACTGAGCTTCCGTGGGATTGGGATGAGACCGGCCTCAGGCATACCTGGATAGCCAAGTGGTCCAATATTCTGCAGTACCAGGACTGAAGAGGACGTGACGTCAAGATCGGGCGAGTCGATGCGCTGAGCGAGATCTGCTGCGTTCCGGAAGACTACCGCGGGCCCCGAGTGCGAAAGTAGCGAGCGATTTTTGGAAGCTGAAGCCTTCATAACACTGCCCTGTGGTGCTAAGTTGCCATAAAGGACAACCAGACTCGACGATGTTGACAACGGGTTAGAGAGTGAGCGGATGATGGAGGTTGAGTAGTCGAAAGCCTTGAACGGCGTTGCGTCCAGCACTTCACCCAGCGTCTGGCCGCTGATGGTCAAAGCCGAAAGGTGGAGAAGCGGGCGAAGAGTGTGAAGTAAGGCAAGCATGCCACCCGCGTTGTGGAAGTCGGTCATGTAGTTTTCTCCACTAGGTTTGAGATCTACAATGAGTGGTGTGGTCCGACCCACTTCGTCAATGTCTCTGAGTGTTATCGCTCCTTCAAGTTCAGAGTGTCTGTTGACAATGGCGAGTAGATGCACGATACCATTTGTGCTGCCACCGATCGCTTGAAGCACTATCAGTGCGTTTAGTATCGACTCTCGAGACAAAATCGATTGAGGGGTTCTTTTAGCTGCCGCCACTGCAACCGCGTTGCGGCCCGTCTCCTCTGCTATGCGCAGGCGGGCAGCTGACACTGCTGGTGCACTTGCGCCTTTGAGAGGCATCATACCAAGCGCTGCAGTAAGACACGCCATGGTACTGGCAGTCCCCATGACACCGCAGGTACCGACCTGGTACATGTCAGTCGCTATCGGGAAAAGTTCAGCGCGAGGATACGGACTGTCGGCGCCAGTTCTTCATTGATGTCAGCGATCTCTTCGATCTCGATCTTGCCTGCTCGAAAAGATGCCCAGTTATTGCGACAGTCTGTGCAAGCACCAATTTTCATCCCTCGAAAGCTGCCAGTCGACATTGGCCCAGTGATCAGGGGCAAGACAGGCTTGTTTGCGGATATGCCGCCCATGATTTGCGCAGGAACGGTCTTGTCACAACCTGTGAGGTTCATTAACATGGCGATTCTTCCTTACCCTGATTACAACATCTCACCTCCTATCATAATACATGCATCTACGGGCTGTGCGCGAATCATCTCCTCGGTGTCCATGCTCATCAAGTTGCGCAGGAACATGCTAGTAGGTGCTGAGAAGGTTTCGGCAACACTGATGGTTGGGAAGTCGATTGCCAGCCCGCCTGCCAGCTGCACTCCTCTTTTGGCAGCTTCAATGAGCTGCGGAGTGTTTCCATGGCCTGTTACATGTTAACCTCGCACTTGCAATCAAACAAGATGTGCAGACGTACAAGGGTTGAAGCCACTGTAAGTGTTGATGATACCTATGATTGGTCGTGATAGAGCATCTTCCCCATATCCCAGAGCCTTGATGAAGACCTTTCGCAAGAACAGAGAGAAGTGAGGGTCGCCATATCCTGCAAGGCCCTGTCTTAAGCCCGAGGTCGACGTGATTGGCCGAGATAGGTCGTAGTCAGTGTTGATTTCTGTCATTGTGCAAGACTGGCAAGATGCATGGAGGACAGTCGCCCTCCATCACTAAAACGTCCATCCTGAACCGACAGGATTGCAATCTGCCTAATTGCTCCCTGGATCGCGTGCTGAGGTGTGGGGTAGTGATGCAGACGAGAACACGACCTCGGACAAAGAGGCCGTGGACCCTGCGCATCCGGAAAAGCAACAGGGTAAGTGCTAGGCTCAAAGCGGTACTGTGTGTGCACGCTGTTATCGGTTTGTTTGGCGCGTCGGCCAGGCTCGCGTCCCCTGTCAGTTGGTCCTGGGCGACTTTACACCTTCTCGGCCCATATCTTTTTGTCTCAGTATCGACTTTCTGAGCGCGCAGGCAGCGCTGCTTCCACTAATAGAACAGCCGCCAAGCTCGACGACTAATGGCCGCACAAACGGAATCGACGCGCACTCGCATCGAAAACATCAAGACCGACCTTCGAGCAACGACGTCATGCACAGACAGGACCGTGACCACATTACGAGATCTCCTGAGTCGCAGGAATGAAGAAGTGCTGCAGAAGGAGAATGTGGGGGTAAAGGTCCCTGGGGCTTTGAGGAGGAAAGCAGACGCCGCAAAGGCTGCCGCAAGCAAAGAGACGCCCAAGCCAGAGCCTGCTGTCCTCGCACCCAGGGAGAAGTACATATTGGCCACCGAGGTCGCGAACCTGTCTCTGAAGACGCTCTCCGATGCGCTCAAGAATCAATCATCCACCCCGCCTTCGCGCTCCTCGTCCAGACCCCCCGCACCTGCCGACAGCATAGCGCGCAAAGCTGCCCGACCGCCCACTACCACCCAGAAGGCTCTGAAAGAACGATCCGTCTCGCACACGACCAACACAACAAAGCGAACGCCAGCGTCAACGCGACCCTCATCTGCCGCCTCGTCCACTTCAGGGTCAGACCCCGGCCTGGTAGCGACTGCAGAGTGCGCCAGGTCAGCATTCGCATACTTAGGTACAGCAGAGGCCAAAAAGGTGGTGGGCAAAGACGGATCAGAGCTACAGGTAGAGAATGGCGTCCTGTCCCTCGTTGGAAAGCTGGTGGCACTTGGTCTGGATAATTTGGCTGCCAAGGAGATCAGGCTTCTGAAGAGGAGACTGGAAGTTTTTCTGGGTCATACAGAAGGGAAAAATCCTAGCGCAACCAAGAGAAACGGGGTGCAGCAGCATGTCGCAATAGAGAAAGAAAGCCTGGCGTCACTCCTGCACTTTGGACCCATCGATTCCACGAGTCCCGCCCTGCCGATCGTTGCGAACCTCCAGACCTACACATTACGTGTCATAGCCAGGCTGAAGAAGGTGTCCACCATCGAAGCGTCTTGGGAGCACCTACAGCTATCCAACGAATCCTCCCCTGCAAACCTACTTCAGCAGCTAGCTAGCACCCCGACCGGCGCGACGAAAGCAGCGCGACAACTCGAATCACTGGCCCAAACAGTCCTCGCACTATGCCCGAGCATATCTGCACTCGATGATGGAGCGCCCTCCCACCCTGCCCCGAGACCGTCCTTCGCCTACAACACCTCGCCTTTACAATAAGGAAGATGTGGTGGGAATTGGCAAAGCACAAAAGCAACGAGGAACGTGAGCTTATCGAGCCTTTCACGAAATGCCTGGTCACCTATGCTCGGCGATCAAAGCTGTCACCGGCGGAGAAGTACAACTTCTCGAAGTCGTTGAGCGTAGAGCTTCTGGGCCAGCAAAGTCTGACCCCTGGCGCTTCTGGCTCTTCAGGCTTGATCATCAAGACGCTCTGCAGCCTAGCACAAGCTGCAGGTCTGTCTGATGAGGCCTTACTCTGGCTCAGTGCTCCTGAAGCTAGTGCATCGGCTACAACCTCCGCAGCAAAGCAAGCATGTCGATTACTTCGCATTGCGACTGTTTCGTTGGAAGCTGCAAACAAGGGAGAAAATAAGCCTGGACTCGAAGAAGCCATCAGTACCGCTCTGAAGGCTTTACAGGGCAGTCTGGGGGGATCGTCCACAGATCTTGACTCGCTGTTCATGGAGGCCAATGCACTGAGACGAGCCGCAACACGCTCGCTAGCAGCAGGCTTGTCCGCCAGATCACTCAGCTCCGAAGACTTAGCAGCACAGGCCCACGCCATCTCGATGATCGCCGCAAGTGTACACTTTTCTGCGAGGTTCATCGGACGAAAAGGCATGACAGAATCGGAGTCAGATCCACAACATCGACACGAAGATCATATCAACATGGCGTGGAAATGTACTAAAAGCATCGTCGAATCCGTGCTCACATGCTGTAAGCGGTCGACGGGCAGTCCAGAGCTCTGGGCCGAGCTGGACATCATCCTCCAGGATTGCTGTTACATACTTCGAAGACTTGGTGAAGAGTTCGAAGGCGGAGTGGTGACCGATCCACAAGCTGGAGATGTGGTCTCATCATGCCTTGTTAAACTGTCTAACTCGTATTGGAACACATATCTGCAACTCCGCAAGGCCGCGGCCATCGACCCAGGCCTGCTTTTGGTGGCCATGCGACGTTCGATCGATCTTGTATCAGAAGGCTCGGAAACTCAACAGGAGACAGGACATCTGGCCATGAAGCTTGAACGATTGGGCGAGACTTTGGATAATCTCCAGAAGCCCGAGGAGTCGCGCAAAGCCTTTGGACAGTGCATTGGATACCATATTTATCTCGATCTCGAAGGGCTTGCAGAGAGCGTTGCGCAGCACTCACTCCAAACACTGTTTGAAGGCGACGGTAGATTCAGTGCTCTGGGCAGATTGCTAAAGGCTCTTCATCGTTCGTACCTTCTTTACGGCGTTAAGCGCGCCAGCGAACTCGCATATCACGATGACACGTACCTGCAGCCGGATGTCCGGGGCGCAGTCTTGGAATGGCAACTAACATTGTACTCCAAGACTCTCTCCAGAAACAGGCAATGGGACTCGAACCTGAATCATTCCATCAAGACACTGACAGATCAACTTCTCGATATATACACTCTTGAGCGATACCCTGTACGGCGTTTGAGGTTCATCAACCTGTTTCTACAGCTCTCGCAAGACTATCCTCACATTGTATCGCACAGCCTACTACCATCAGACACCTCGCCAGACAATCTTGCCACGGTGGATTTTTCAGGGGATGAAGGCTTGTCTAAACTGAAGGAGCATTTGGGCGCTCTTTGCAGCTTCAAGCTGGCTATGCAACAGCCCTCTCCGCCATCCGAGACACTGCGACAATGCTTTGCGACATGGGAATTCCTCACCAAGTCAGCTTCTGACTGGAGTGCTTTGACCGAACGCGTTGGTGATGTCGACAGCTGGATACACGATGTTCAAGCATGTGTCGATTATCTCAACGCCAAAGGCGAGGAGTATCTCGCGTTACCTGTGTTGCACCTCTTGGTGGCCATCTTCGAGCTACAGAACGATACCGATGTTTCAGAACTTGTCTGCGGCCTTTCAGCGCTCTCCTTGCAGTTTTTGCGGCTCGGTTACACCGGCAAAGCTGGAATGTCGCTGGCGAAAGCTGAGCTTCTTGTCAACCGTCAGACATCGTCAACAGAAGCTAAGCTAAAATGGTACACAGCTTACGCAGAGTACCTGTTCCGGGTCGGTAACACTGACAAGTGGTATGATATTGTAATTGCTCCATGATCAACAACTGAACTGACTTTAATAGTGCTTCCACCCTCGCTATTGCTGAGTCTATCGCACGCAGTGACGCTGCTTTCTTGGAACTGTCGACATCCTCTGCTACTATATCACAACGTTTGCGGTACAACAGCGTTCTAGCGAATGCGTGCTATGTCTATTCCCTGCTTGCTGCTTCAAAAGGAGCCCACAAGGAGGCTGCGAGATACGCAAAGCAAAATGTCACACTAAATCGCCGCATGTGGGCTGCACTCGAGTCCAAAATCAACGCACAGAAGGCGCTTGCCGAGAGCGATGTATCGATACTAGATGGCCCGAGTAAAGCGGGCACTGATCTATTGGCATCTATGCGTGACGGTAAAGGCACACCTATAGTATCTTCGAACACTCACGATGTGCTTGGAGGAGCAGATTTCTGGTTCATGGTTCCCTCGCTGTACCGCGGACTCATGCAACACTCACAGGTCTTTGCCAACCAGGGGCTGTTGCAAGAGGCTATCTACGTCGCAGAACAGGCAGAGAAGGTTGCTTTGGCGGCACACTCACCTTCTTTGATGACCGACGTAGCAAGCTGGCAGGCAGCATGCTGGGCACAAAGTGGCAGGCCTGACAAAGCTGGACCACTGCTCAAAGCACTTGAGCAGTCTCCAGACCGCAAGACTCTGTCCGCCGCAGCATACCATTCGGCCATTGCAAGAGTCCACCACTGCACTGGAGATTTCGATGCAGAGATCGCATCCTACAGTGTATTGGAACAGCTTCTCGACGACCTCACCAGTCCAGCCTATATCAGATCACTAGGCGCTATTCACCCAGATCTCGATTCACTCGCTTCGCAGATAGCTGGAATGAGCCTCGAGTCCACCAACCCCAAACCCACTAGAGCACCAACATCCGCCAAAGCGCAGAAGCCCGCAGCAAAGCCGCCTTCCAGATCAACATCGCGCTCGGGTGCTCGGTCTGCTACAGGTGTCCGTTCCCGAGCGGGTGCTGCAAGCGCTGCAAGCACGACAAGTACATCGAAGGCTACTCCCAAAAGCCGACCGAAGAGCATGATTGCTGCTCCAAGTACCGAGACTGTGAGCACTTCAGACCAATGCGCAACATTACGCGCTCTTCAAGCAGAGGTGTTTCACCGCGGAGCACTCGCCAACCTGATGCAAGAGAATCTGGCAGTGGCAACCACTCTCATTGAGAGGGTGCAAGAACTTCAGATCGGCGCTGATCGAGACGTCCAACACACTTGGGCGAGGTTCAAGCTCATGCTTGCGGAGAGCGCACAGCAGATTGCAGCAGATTTTGCGTTCAATACACTGCCTGAATCTACAATCGCATTCCCTGCCATTGGTACAAAGGACAGGAGGATGTCCGAAGGTGTGCTCATCAAGAAAGTTACACCCACAGCTCCTACCAAGAGTAAGGGTGGCCGTACCAAGAAGGCAACAGCGGCCGCAAAGATTGACTTCACGGACACATTGCGCCAGGCTCGTGAACATCTGCTTGAGGTCCACGCTTTGTCTGCTACGCACGGCTCAAATCACTTGTTCCAGCAGGTCTCGAACGCACTTGGCCATATCACAGTCCTGCTCTCGGCTGTCTCTGAGGCACGTGGCTCGGTGCACCCGCTATACGCTGCGTATACCAGTGGTAAGTGCTGCAATCGACTAGACATGGAGTCCTTTGACTAACCATAGGCAGAGATCCCGAAAGTCAATGCCATGAGACTCGCGCAGGAGTTTGTAGAATCTGAGAAAGAGCAGATGTCGCGCGAAGAATGCTTGAGTTGGCCACTACTCGAAGCTTCCGACTTCAGTCTCACATCGGCATCGGACTTCCAACAAGAGTACATCGATATCATTCCAGAGTCCTGGAATGCAATATCACTTGGTCTAAACGAAGCTCGTGATGAGCTTTATGTCACTCGCTTCGAGGCTGGTGTAGCGCCTTTTGTTCTCCGCTTACCACTTGCACGTCACGCTTCACGCGATCTGGACGAAGATGAGTTTACGTTTGAGGATGGAAAGCGAGATTTCGAGGAGATAATTGAACTTAGCGATTTCAGCACGCGCGGTGCTAAGGATATGACTACAAGAGAAGCCCGCCAGCAATGGTGGGACGAACGAGAGGCGCTGGACACACGCCTTCATGAGCTGTTGGTCAACATAGAGAACATCTGGCTCGGTGGCTTCAAAGGCGTCTTCTCTCAGCATGTACGGCAGCCGACACTTCTTGCCAAGTTCCGCAAAGCATTCGAGGATGTATTGAATCGTCATCTGCCCTCACGCAGCATGAAGACGCAACCCAAAAGGCCTGTCCTGGATTCAAGAGTTTTGGAGCTCTTCATTGGACTTGGAGACCTCACAAATGAAGAACTCGACCTCGATGAGGCTTTGACAGATCTCATCTACTTCATTGTCGATATACTACAATTCAACGGAGAAGCGAACGCATACGATGAGATCGATTTTGACGCCATGGTCATCGAAACGCAAGACGCCTTAAAAGCGTACCACAGCGGTGCTCGTACATCATCGTCATCCATACCGCACACTATTCTGATGCTCGACAACAACCTTCATGGTTTCCCATGGGAGTCCCTACCTTGTCTCTCGGAACTCTCCATCTCGCGTCTCCCCTCGCTCGCTGCGCTTCGCGAACGCCTCCTCAGTCTCCGCCCCTCAAGTACCGACTCGACCGCACCAGGCCACTACATCGCTGCTGCGAATGGCGGTACCACCATACTCAACCCCGGCGGTGATCTCACCAACACCTCCAAAACCTTGCACCCCGTCATCAACGCTCTTCGTGGAGACTGGACACACATCTCCTCGCGTCCCCCAACCGAAACCGAGTTCTCCACCGCCCTCGGCACGCGCGACCTACTGCTCTACTTCGGCCATGGCAGCGGCGCACAATATGTACGCCAAAGAAGCGTGCGCAAACTGTACCCTGGAAAGCAACTCCCCAGCTCTGCACAGCCTGGCTGCGCGACCAGTTTCTTGTTCGGCTGCTCCTCTGTGCATCTGACTGAGAACGGCATCTACGAACCCTCGGGCATGCTACAGTCCTACCTTACGGCCGGTGCGCCTGCGGTCGTAGGGATGTTGTGGGATGTCACGGACAAAGATTGCGATCGGTTTGCTGTCCGGTGCGGTGAGCTTTGGGGGCTATGGCCGGGAGTCGAGGAGGAAGCTAAGCCTGCCAAGACGCCGCGGAAGGGTGCGAAGGGGAAGGCGAGAAAGCAGAATGTTGCTGAGGATGAGAGGAAGGGCGAGTACAGGAGGGGCATTGGACTCGATGAGGCGGTTAGAGATGCGCGGCAGGCGTGTTATCTGAAGTATTTGAACGGGGCGGCTGCGGTGGTGTATGGGATTCCTTGTTATCTGGAGTGAGGGAAGAGTGTGGGTAAAGTGGGAAGATGTTTACAGAGAAAGCTCAGAGGAAAGACTGCATATGCACCAACTCGTGTGACCAGGTCGCTGTCCTTACCTCCCTGCCGTGCCTCGCTCCTTCCTTTCCACCCCGCTATGCTGTTCACTCGGCATAGTGAGCGCCGCTTCGTTCTCTGCCAGTCCATACCGAGCACCTGCTCTCTCCTATGATGCTACGCACGTGGCCGCACATCAACTCTTTCTCCACTGTCATCTTTACTGGATCTAGCCAAAGAAATGGACTCGACCCGAATTAGACGGACGTCTCTCACGCGAAAGGTGGCACTGCAAGTGAAAGCTGGTACACAATCAGTGTATCCCCGTGCCCCAAGATATGTTATTCCCTGTAGATGAATACAACTGTCTTCCCACTGATTGACGAGTCCTAGCTCACTGCTAAAACAGGTAGCTCAAGATATTGGCACATCACAGCAATCAAACCTCAGCTGGTTGATCATTTCATTGTGCTTTATATGCTTTGTAATTCTATTTTTCTATATGTATTCACAGTCCAGCCGGAAACGTCCTCATTAGTCTGACAACCAACAGAGACCGGCACTGCATCCAGAGCTTTGAGCCAGGAAAGCCAAACAAGTGGTATCATGCGAATTTCTAGGCGGCACAAGGGCGCCGCTCGGACAGATGACCTGATCCAACGCCAGAAAATGCAAATCATGAGTCGTGCTCGCAGGCCCGCTGTACAAGGAAGGAAACATTATATACGCGCAGAGTGCTGGTAGAGATACCGGTCGTACCCTGCTTAGAAGTAGCCCTCTCTTTCCACGTGTGCTTGTGGAGGGGATGGCGATTTATGATCCTTCATCGCCCGGTGCTGCTTGAAAACTTCGTCTCGCCGGCTACTACGTTTCGATCCGTATACGCTGGCCGGCTCGTTCGAAAGCTCGAACTCCGAGGTCATTGTGATTACCATATCGTCGTTGCATGTCGAACCTTCGGAATCCGACCGGGACTTCATCTTCTGCCAGATTTTGGTAAATCCGCCGCTTTTGGTGTTCTCCTCGTTGCTGTTGGTCCGCATTATGGCGTCACCATTCGCAGTCCTCTTTGTCTGCTCACTCGATATTGCGTGCTCTTCGTCCCAGTCCTTGAGCTCGTAGCTTCTACCTTGGTCGTGGTCGAGGTCGGGCGCGGCTCGGATTGCTTCTGATTTTCGTTTCGACGAAACGTTTGCTGCGCTTAGATGGAGCCTGGAGCTTTCGACAGCGGTGTTCGACAGCTTAGATGAACCGTATCCGGTTCCGGTGCCTCTCTTTCTCAATGAAACACCGCCCGAGAGTGTACCAGAAAGGCTGAAGGGAATCTTCGAGAGGAGAGGCTTCAGGACAGGGGCCGATGCGCAAATGACGCCAAGATCAATTTCTACTGCTGCGGCGATCCAGAGTGGGTACGCATACCTGTCGCATCGTCAGTGGTCGTCTTCTCAGCTCACTGTGGAAACACGAGACTTACCAGGTGTTGTCATAAGTCGTAATGAGTGACTTGTAGATATACCACGTACGCACGATACCAGCAGCAGTAACGATGAGACCCATAGCAAAGAGACCAGCAACAGCCATACGTTGGCGACGCGGCATGTGGAGCTAGGACACATCAGCGAAGAACTAAATTTGACCTACAAGGATACTTACACCTAAGATGAGTGGAATTGGGGTCACTGTGGTAGCAAAATCGGCGACACAGTTGATGACACCGCATATCAGAGTCACAACGCCTTCGTCCATGCAGCTATCTTCCGGCGAGCCAACGAGCCAGTAGTCTGAGACAGGAGTGCACAGAAAGACCGCAATGAACCTATCAGGTGTAAGTTATATGAACGTATCCTGAGAAATCTGGCGATTGAGCGGTCTTACGGGAACGAGATGAAGATACCCAGGGTGTAGGCAACGTTGAGGTGGATGCACCATTTGAACCATGACTTTCCTGTATCGGCGACCAAGCGGTAATAGAAGCAGTGGAGGGATAACCTCGTAAATGTCGCTGCTCCAGTAAAGACACATTTGGCAGCCATGGCGATCTTCAAAGTCGGCTCAAGCTTGCTCAGTGGTATGTCCCAGATATGTCTGTCCCAACCATATCGCTGGTTTGCCAAGAGGACGACAGCAGTCAACCCAACGGTGAAGACCTATAGACCGTCAGCGGTGTAGTCGGGTAAGTGGCAGTAAAAGCATACCAGAGCAAGCAGAATGAAAATATCGTCGAGTCCGAACCACCTCTTGATAGTCAAACGCGTATACATGCGCAGCCCAACCACTACCACTACCAGCGCGATGAGTAAGCTGTTGACGATGACGAGTGCCTCGCCTCGTGTGTGAGGATTGTCGTAGTTGGGCGTGGGCCATGTGAGGATCACCTAACCAATGGTGAGCTTACTTCGTACTCCAATGCCATTACTACTTACGTCGAAGGGAGGCAACTTCATCCTGGCGTTGAGAATGAACACCCTGCCCCAAATCGAAAGAACGACATGCAGGAGTAAAAGAGTCGACGCCTGCAAGACCGGAAGATTTCCCACGAGATGAAGAAGGGTGTGCCAGAGTGTAAGTGGTAAGCCTCCGGCGCTAGATCATGAGCTCCGTGATGTGGTAGGCGTCTGCGGGGCGTCTAGAAGGTGTGAACCTCCCATAAACTTTCTGGCATGCGTTACGAAGTGGTGCCACATTGGCTGGCATGCTGGTATCACATCATTAGATCCCATGGTAGTGCTGAACACACAGGCCACGCGTGGACATGGGAACCCTGACAGCTCTTGAGTTTGTCGGGAAATGCTGCAGCAGGATCGATAGACCCGTGTGATGCCACGCGAAGTGGCGCCGCAGTAGTGAATGTTAGTAGCTGCAGCCCTCCAAACACGGAGAGATAGCTGAGGGCTGGTCTCGAAGGACCGCAACGTAACAACAACTCCAATCTGTCAGCCCTGTCATCCTTAGGGCGGGAGGAACGATTCTCGGTTGGCGGGTTTCAGTTCTCCGCCGTTGGCTTGCGTTTGGGCTGCTCGACCAAAGGTACGTACCGGTAATCCCTTGCTGAGCGCTACGTCTGTCAAAGGTCCGCGAGTCGCGCAAGTATGCCGAAGAATGTACCTCGGGAGCACTTACGAGTACGCAGTTGTTTGATTGGCCAGCCCAGAAGCATTTTGAGCAGGTATCGGCGTGGCTGGTGTTCTACAACAGCTGCGACGCCGGACACGACATTCTGCAAGACCTATCACGGCCCCAGAGGCGTATGGTGGATGAGGCGTCGGATCGAGCCATTCTCGAGGCGCAAGGATCAAGGGAGATCGACACCGATCGAGTCAGTGCTCGGAAGCTAAGCAATTCGCGCATGGTGCAAGCACCAACACTTCATTGAACTCTAACCTTGCCCCTACCATGGTGTACGGACAAGCCGGCTGTCGAGGAATTTGCGACAAACGCACTTCTATTTCGGACGCGGTCGCGGCTGTTTTCTTCCGGCGTCTCGAAAAGCCCTTCGAGAGATCCACTCCAGGAACAGCAATGACTGCATTGAGAGATGCAGGGACGAGTTCTTACGAGAACACCTACTCCAACTACGCCCTTTCGGAGCAATCTTCCGCGTCTCTCCTGCGAGGTTTCATTTGAATCTGTAAGCTGCCCAGATGGATGGGCAGCCTCGGGTAAACATCGCAATCTGAATCACCCGCCGCAGCCACCCCATAGTACCTAAGAACGATCGAACGCAGAATGTGTCACATGTCGATGAAGTGGTGAGCGCCTCAATGTCAACTGCCGGGTCGCGACATATCCTTCTCTTTCCGGATTTCTTGTATGAAGGAGCCCCTTGGTCTTGCCATCAACTTCAAGATGGATGCATTGGTTCCGCTACTGCATGCATTGCATCCTGCATTGACCTGTACGAAAAGTTCTAGCGCCTGTCTCGCGAATATTCAGATCTGGATATGTGACGACAATACTCATCACTTTAGTAGATGCACCCGCCGTCAATGTTCCGACATGATCTGCCGCCGTTCATCGTAATAGCCCATTGCAAGCGCAACGTCGACGTCTAGAGTTTTGCTTCGGTTCCAGCTTCCAACGCTGAATTATGAGGATGACCTTTGCTCGCAATTCCTTTGCGGACTCACACAAAACAGCGTGTGTGTTTGCTGTGCTGACTACGGTGGTAGTAAATGGCCCAAACATAGGTTTGCAACAATACCCGACATGCATAAGCGATCTACCTCTCCAGCCCCACCGTAGATATTGTGTACCTGGATTCATCGACCGCGCCAGCCTCACGAATCGCAGCATGAATCACGACGCCCGGTGTGGAGCGCGACAATGGTGAGTTCAGCAGTCATGAAAGCCGAGGTCTGGAGCTGCTTTTGTCAACCCAAAAAGGACCGATGTGCATATGGAAGCTTTAGCCGGAAAATTTTGAACGGAAAGAGCAAGTCGGATAGAAACACATCACGCACGGCCGTGAGGCATGACAATATGAAGCCCTGAATCTCAATGCGTTTGCCGAGTTGACCGAACCCAAGCTCCGGTACCCACCTGGGGGATTGACAGGATTCAGTCCACATCTGAAGGCATTGACAGCGCTCACCGGATCGAGCCCTGGGCGCCTGAGGCACAGATCCAGATCCGCTCAATGTCTACAAGGCGCGACGGCGCGACACTGGCGACACATTAAGCACGAGGCTGGTTGTCTGAACCGGTGCTGCTCAGCTATGCTGGACGCCTGACGGATACCGTTGTGCGGTTCAACCTCGAAACATCCAGGGGATTGTTTCAATATCATGATCTTCATAAGATGTGCTGCCTTGTTTATATGATCATCGTGTTGTTTCGACGAAGTGTGGGAAAAGTGGGTGAACATTAAGTGTATCCTACAAGGGCGCAGCTGCTGGTCAGAGCACCACGTAGTTGGTTTGAAGAGTTCCGACCTTCCTAGAGTCCACTCAAATCCTGCATGACATCGACCAGCAGGTTGGAACGCCCTCGGCGAACGCGCTGCGAACTCGTACCTCGCTGCGTCTACCTTGAAAACAAATAACTCGCACACGCTTGAGGAAAGGTTGCGCTAGCCACAGCGCACTCCTTCAGGGTCTCGATGCAGGCATCTTCATGCTCTCATCTGCAACCATGAGCCAGAACAGGTGGTCAGCAGAACTTTGCACGGTCATGGCTTGAGGCTCTTCGAGCTTTCAACGTCACACCCAAAGGCTACGGCATCGTTCGAGCATGCCTGACCATACAACACATTCGGCGATTGCGCCGCACTCTCGTGCCCGCCCTCATCCTGCTGAGCAAGCATCAGCACTACAATAGCCCCGGGAATGCCACACGCTCTACCGGGCACAACCACAACTTTCTTCACATCTCCCACATTTCCATGGAGTCTTCAAACCGCGCGAATTCTTCTTCGTAGTGCTTCGCTTCGCTTTGCCAGTATCGTGCACCGGCGTGAGGGCTTTGTGCGCATGCACTGCCTCGAGGGTTGCCTTACAAGGCGCTCACACACGCTGCAGGCTTACAGCCTGCGCGCCTAACACCACATCCGCGATCCTGATTGGTCGCCAGTAGAGCGAACGCTGCGCATTCGTGGGAACAACGCCTTGAGGCTACCTTGTGATCGCTGAGCTTTTATGTGCCTTCGCACCAGGCTTTGTCGTTGGGGCTTGGACAAAGATCGTGCGAGGCGTGGACAATAGAAGGATGTTTATTATGTAGAGCGGTCGACCCCATGTCTTAGATCTACATAGCAGCATAGCAGCATACCAAAGACTTCAGTTACACAAATCCAATCAGTCGTACAGACTCAGATCAAGTCCGCTCAATCGAAGCATAGAGAAGACACCACCTGCGAGCATTGCTCAGTCCGCTCTCAGCCAACTTCACGCAATACGCCAACATGGCGCCTGTCAATTTCGACTTCCACACTGTGCTGGGCCGCTCAGTGCTGCCACACACACTGCTCTCTCGCTCGCTCTCAAAACGCGACTGCGACGCCTTCACCACCTGCACAAACCGCACCGCTATCCTGATAGTGATCGTCGCAATCGGGTTTCTCACCACTTCAATCCTGCTCTTCTACTGCCTCCGAAAACGCACAAGCGTACACCCGGGTCCCACTCGATTCAAGGTCGGCCTGGTCCACCCACACAAAGTGCAGCGCAAGGAAGCACGAGCGACATGGCGGCGTGAGGATAGGTATCAAGGCCACGCGGGCACGGAGCTGCCACAGTATGAGGAGAGGGGTGATGCGCCGCCGCCGTATGGGTATGTGGTGGTCAGGCCGGAGGATGTGCATGTCTACAATGGGAGAAGAGCGTGAGGAGGGAGGACCTAGACTTGAACCTATAGGCGCAATGAACCATGCAAGAGCATTGAATTTGACGCAACACTACGTGACCTATCTATCCCCTGCGCCTTGTACTGGGGCTCTTGCCCACAACGTTCGAGTAGCTGGGCGCAGCACCGCTCGAAACTGCTTCCTGTGTCTTCTGCTTGTTTGCCGCAATCGCAGGTGCGACAGGCTTGTTGAGCTTCTTACTCTCCGTGTTCTTCGAGGCAGGCGCGTTCCAGTAGTATACAACCTGCAGGAAGAGGACGAGGTTGAGCGCAAAGCCGGCGACGAAGCCGTAGAGGATGAGCGGGTCGTCAACTTCCTGGAAGGTGGTGAAGATGCGCGAGGCGGAGCCGAGGAGGTAGTTGATGACCTGGAAGAACGATTAGTGACTGCGAGTGTAGAAGTGTGAGTGTTTTATGACTTACAGCGAATGCGCTCAACTGGCCGGTGCCACCCTCAGTCCAGATGGTCAGGATCTGAGGGATCTTGGCTGCCACGCCCAGAACACCTGCAGCGCTCATAGCCAGGCTGAGGTTCGCCTCGTTGACCTGGTTCTCGTTGAACAGGAGGTATCCAGCACCGGCCAACCCGGCAATCCACGCGGCGATCGCAGGCTGCCTGCCGCTGTAGTTCAGAACCAGAGACGCAATAGCGATGTTCTGGATCAGGATGAGGGCAGTCTCGCCGTAGGTGCTGAACGGGAATCCATGGCGGACGTTGTAGCTCAGCGAGATGAGGTATGCGCCGGATTCCAGGACATAGGAGAGGAAGGACAGACCCTCAGCGGACTGCGAGTTCAGCAGCTTGAGCAGCTGGGGGATCTTGACGATCGAGGATGCGCCGATGATGCCGATTCCGAGACCCTTCGAGATGGCGAGCTTGACGCATTCGGTCTTGGTGAGATCGACATCGTGAAGGAGCGTCTGGTAGCAGACGGGGCCGAGGAGGTTCTCACCCACGTCAGCGATGGGTTTGGGAAGGCCCTTTGCAATGGGCGACAGAATGGGGCGAATCGCAGAGCCGAGCGCGTCCATAGTTGCGGTAACTTGACGTCTGGTATTTGGTGGTTGCGGGGTGTTTGGGTGAGCGATGAAATGTTTTGACAGGGGACAGGCGTCTGACGCAACCTGGCATTATTTTAGCGTGCAACTCGGCTGTATGGCTTTCAAGATCCACATGTCAGAAAGTCAGCGAAAACTGTAGAAAGATCTTTCGACCCTCGATTCATTTCATACATCATGATTACTACTGCCATTATCATCGTGGAGTTCTCTCTATTCTACATCGAGCGAGAAAGAAAGAAACATTATAGTACATAGTGTAAAACAATGTGATCTAGAAGTGCAAGAGAAACAGGTGCTGGCGACCAAAAGCGCCGGATGGAAAGAGTCAAAGCCTATTGAAAGGTTCGGCATAATAACACTTGCTCTTAAAGCATCTAGAAAACGTAGGGGATGAAGAGGTAGGGCACCTGCTTCTCGTACTCTGTCCACGCCTCACCGTAAACCTCACGGCACCTGGCGATATCGCGAAGCGCGCGGTGAATAATCATACCGGCAAAGAAGACCGAGTAAAACCAAGGGAAAGGTGAGTCGAAGCCAGTAATCAGACCCCAGGAGATAGCAAAGAACAGATCGCAGGTGTAGTGGATCTTGCGAGCCTTGCCGTACCAGCCGTCAGCCAGGATCTTATTTCCGTGCTTGGTGGTAATGGTCTTGGGGTTGGCGATGCGCCCGTACTTGAAGTAGGGGAAGGTGGTGCGCTCATCAACGACACCACGCTCCTCCTGGCGAAACTGGTTCTTCTGGCTATTGGTAGTGTCCCAGATGTAGTACATGCCGAGATAGGCGACTGTAAGGGCAACGACGAACCATGTTGGCCAGGTGTACTCGCGAGGGTGGTGGTTGGCGACGTAAAGTGTGCAGTGGCAGTAAGAAAGGGGCACGCCGGCCATGTTCCAGAAGATAAGCATGAAGCCGAGCTTCTCGTAGTACATATCCCTGAATTTGTGTTAGCCCAAGTATTGCCATTTGCTCGCATCGTAAATCTTACCAGGTGGTGATGATCAAGTGCTCGCCCTTAGCGCAAGCATTAGCATACAGCCAGTGGGCAAAGAGGAGGAAGATGGCCTCGCCGGAGATGTAGCCGTATGACTCGTACTGCTTCAAGCAGGTACCGAGAGACAGGAAGAAAAGAATGAACCAGGGGATGCGAACTTCCAGAAACATCTTGAAGTCCAGAATGCCAAAGAGCCTAGGGTTCAGCTCAGATCCGAGGAAGAAGTCAACAATGACGTTGTCGGTCATGCGGACAGTGGCACCACGGACGCGCGCAGAGACGTATGCGATAGTGGAGCAGAGGAAACCTGAGATGATGGCAACCGTCATGATGTGGCCGAACTCGTCGATCAGAGTGTACAGCTTGAAGATACCAGTGAAGTGGAGAGCCAACATAATAACGATGCTGGAGTAGAAGGACCACATCGCGGAGCAGTAGTAGTCGAGCTGCTTTCCGCCCAAGTGAGGAAGAGGCTTGCCCTTGCGGTAGACACCCGGCATGAGCATGTAAAATGCCATCTGCACCAGTCCGAAGAACCAGTAGATCTGCCACGCCTGGTTGGTGGGGTACGCTTCTGTCTTGACCAAGTTCCACATGTGTCCAAAGAATTCTGAGTAGCTTTGGCCCTCAGCTGGCCTGGGAAACTTTCCATCGTAGAATGTCGCGCCAATCCACATATAGTACATCAATGCTGGAAATCCGGTCATCATGGCACTCATACCAAGGGCACCACCAAATTCATGCAGACCACCCTTGTCTTTGGGAGGGAAGTTCTTGGCTGCCTCCTGGGATGCGTCCGAAGAACTGGGCTCCTCCTTGTTGGCGTGACCGTTCGCAGAGCCGTTGTTTGCAGAGCCATTGGCGTGTCCATTACTGGCGTGTCCGTTGGAGTAGCCTGTTGTGTGGCCATTACCCTTCGCATAGCCGTTGCTCGAGGGCTTCTCAGGCGTCGAATCGATATCGCTGCGCTTGATAAAGCCGTTGGACGGGGCATCTTCCGTAGAAATGGACTTGCGGCGTTGCGACCTTCTGCGACCAGGTGTCTCGACGAAGCCAGGGTTTTCTGGTTTCCTGCGCATGCATGTCAGCCTCCATGGCCGATCGGGCAATCCAGTCGCTGCGACTGGTCCATTGAACTTACTTGGGCGTGTAGCCGGCTTGCGACCGCGTTACTCTTTGCGACATGATTGCGATTGTGGCGGCGCGACTTCAGGGGTACACTGGACGACAGGCGCAAAAGTACGAATGCTCGGAAAACGCAGCGAAGCGTTCAAAGAGGGGCGAAAAGGAGAAAACAAAGTCAGTTGAGCCTCACGACTTGATCACACAAACGCCACGACCCTGACGACCCTGACGACTCGGTAGCGAGGGAAAGTTGCAGTGTTTACTTTTCGCCGCATCCCGAATTTTTAGTTGCTACGAGGCCTGCATCATTGACTCGCGGACCAATCGGTAATCCGTCACACCGCCGAAGCGATCGACCTCATCTCGCAGACTGCGGTCTAAGACGTCTTGAGCCTAGTTTCGAGATCTCTGGGTATGGAGAACTCAACTCCTGTTCACGTCTATATCACGCCGACATCAGCTTGCGTCCCATCTCAGAGCATTCATGAGATCTTTGAGAGATTTCCAGAGCTCAACATTTCATCGAACATCAGTCTCGACAATCTAGCCTTGAAGGTATACATGGTCAGGATGCTCAAGACCGTAAGCGTAGACAAACGTAGGACTTAACGAGTAGTCACGTTTCCGTGAGCATGTCGACGCACACTCATATATGATCTCAGATCTTTCATGATACCTGAGCATCTCTGTCATTTTAAACGGTCCACTTTCTCGCGGTAAAACACATACCGAAGTGACACTTTCGTGTTCACCAAAACTGAGCGTCTCTTGAAAACACAAATACTCATAAGTTTTTGTTTTGAACCCGCAGCGTCTTATGAGCCCTCAGTAACAAATGCTGCTGCCAGCTTATCTTCTAGTCTTTCTGCTCGAGTGGCCTGCTGCGCTCTTCAAGCACGCCAAAATCAGTCTCTCGCGGTCTCGTACGCGGCTCAGCTTTTCCAACTGCACGTCTAGGTCCAACTGCGAGGTGTTCTGTGATGTGATTGACGCGCTCTCACACCTCTCGTCGTTCTTGGGAGGTTCCGCCAGATTCACGTTAGTCACTGGCTCACTGCGACTTCTTTGGTATACAGGTATGACAAGGTCTCTTGGCTGCCCAATAGCTGCAACATATCCTTCACAGTATCTCCTCCGTCACTTCGCAGCTTTGGGCTGCATAGACTGAAAGCGTGCAGTACGAACAGCCTCTGTAGCGCCTCGTAGTCACGGTGAAGCTCTCTCTCTCTCACCTGCAGCTCCTCGTGGCAAGCACAATCTGCTTGCAAATTTGCCACTGCCGTCGTCGTCGCTGCTTTCAAGCGTTGACCCCGGTCCAAGCCTCTCGACAGTTTATACATAAACAACAACACTGGCCCCAACGCTGACCTTTTCCACTCACCACCGCGCCCTTTCTCGAGAACTCTACCTCGAGCTCGCTCACTACCATCCCCTACTATTCCACAGCCACTCGTTTCATCATGTCTGACGCTGGTGAGACCGCTCCCACTCGTCCTGCCCCTCCTGCCATGAGCGAGGAAGCCGTCGCCGCCCGCAAGGAGCAGCTCGCGCAAGACCTTGCTCGTGCCAAGGATGCCGGTTGGTGAGTGCTGCAGTGCGAGATCGAACGGAGCCAACACTGACACGTATAGGAACAACCCCATCCCTTTCAACTACGAGACCGTTGTCGGCGGTGAACCTCAGCAGGATGACACTCGTCAAGACGCCCATTGGCTGTCCGACGCGGCCATCTACCAGTGGGATGACGAGTTCGGCGACGTTGGCGAGCCCAACCCCGAGTTGGAGAAGATGCTGTTCGACGACGAGAACCTCCAGCGTGTTGGTGGAGCTATCAAGGCTCTCTCCTACGATGTTTCCACCGAAGGTCCTGAGAAGATCCATCCTATCCTTGAGGTAAGCTGTTCGCCTTCTGAGTCACGCAGGACTTGTGCTGACACCATCGTAGTTCGACGATGCCGGTCTTCACCCCGTCATGCTCGAGAACGTTAAGCTCTGCAGGTACAACGCGCCCACGCCCATCCAATCCTACTGCCTACCTGCAGTACTGACTGGTCACGATGTCGTTGCCGTCGCTCAGACTGGTAAGTACCCACTAAACGTGGGATTACCTCCTGCTGACTGGCTTCAGGTTCCGGAAAGACAGCCGCCTTCCTAATTCCTATCCTCTCTAAGCTGATGGGCAAGGCTCGTCAGCTAGCGGCGCCTCGTCCAAACCCGGCTCGCTACAACCCGCTGACTGACCGAGTCCGTGCTGAACCTCTGGTCCTTGTCGTCTGTCCCACTCGAGAGCTGGCCTGCCAGATCTTCGACGAGGCGCGACGTCTTTGCTATCGGACCATGTTGCGTCCCTGTGTGGTCTACGGTGGCGCTCCCACCCGCAACCAGCGTGAGCAGCTCGAGATGGGCTGCGACATCCTCATTGTTACTCCTGGTCGCTTGATGGATTTCATGCAGAATCTGAACTTGCTTTCATTCCGCCGCCTCAAGTTCACGGTTATTGATGAGGCCGATGAGCTGCTCTCCTCGGGCTGGGAAGAGGCTATGGAGAAGCTATTCTCGGGATCTGGTAAGTCACTTCCTCAGTCTCACGAACTGCCTTGCTAACTACCGTCTATACGTTAACGTTGACGCCGACCACACATACCTCATGTTTTCGGCAACCTTCCCCAAGTCTGCTCGTCGCCTGGCGAAAGAGTATATGGAGGCAGATTACCTGCGCATCAAGGTTGGGCGTGTTGGCAGTACCCACCAGAACATCACTCAGACCATCGTCTACGTTGACGAGCGCGAGAAGGACCAGGCTCTGTTCGACTTGATCTTCTCGAGCGAGCCCCAACGTACCCTCATCTTTGTCAACTCTAAGCGAAAGTGTGACATGGTTGACGACTACCTTTACAACAAGGGTCTGCCGTGCACGTCCATTCACTCCGACCGTACGCAGCGTGAGCGTGAGGATGCTCTGTAAGTGCCTTTCTTTCCGGTACCATCTCACAAATCACTGACTTCCTCCAGGCGCTCCTTCCGTACCGCTCGCTGTCCTATCCTCGTCGCCACTGGTGTTACTGCCCGTGGTCTCGATGTTGCCAATGTGAAGCACGTCATCAACTATGATCTTCCCTCTACCCAACACGACGGCATTACCGAGTATGTGCACCGTATTGGCCGCACTGCTCGTATTGGCAATGAGGGTAAGGCAACTTCATTCTACAACGACCGCAACGAGGACATCGGTGAAGATCTTGTCAAGATTCTTCTGGAGTCTAAGCAAGAGGTTCCCGACTTCCTCGAGCAGTTCAAGCCCGAGGACCCTAAGACCATTGAGTGGCGCGATGGCACTGATGATGAATCCGACGATGGCCTGGGCGGCGGCTTCGGCAGCTTCGGCGTCGATGATGCTGGTGGCTTCAACGCCGACGCTGGCTTCGGTGGTGGTGAGGAGGCTGGCGGCTTCGGCGGAGATGCTGGCAGCTTCGGTGGTGACGACGGCGGCTTTTCTGGCGGCGCCGAGGACAAGGTTGCTTCCTGGTAAGCGCTCTGGCTGTGTGTCGGTTTGACCGCACAATCCAAAAGTGTTTCGGTGTTCAGTTTTCGCGACTAGTCGACTAAGCCTCAAGGAAGGCCTCACTTCGAGTCGCAGCAAGCGCAGAAAGGGCATCATGGTCCATGATCACGATCTACGAGCGGGTGGCACTGCGTCTACGGGTGGTTTGATAGTCTGCCTCTTGGCTGTCACTACCGCCACATTAGCAACTTCCGGCAGCACGTTCAGATAGTTTCATGACACAGCGGCTCAAATGTATGGTTCCATAACTTTCCTTCTCTTCGCACATGCTTGTGAACGTGATTCAAAGTGGGGAATGACTCTATGTAGACGCATACAGAGCTTACTGGCGGCTTCTTAAGGATCCAGTACCGCTTGACTTGAACATCAAGGATAGCCAGTAGATGAGAGGATGAAAAGAAACGAGACAAACTGTCGGTATAAGGGCAATATGGAAGTCGCAATGGAACTAGAGTTATTTCTTTGCCCTTGAGCTAATGCAAGATTTAGCCAAACACAAGAAGTACAAGCTGACGGTTTAAATAATGTGATGTTGTTTATGTCAACCGAAATACCCCTCATGTGCGCGTCGTATTGGTGGTTTTAGTGAGATCATGGCTTGGCGAGCACAGACGTTGACGATCCGAGGCGAGGCGAGGCACGAATTGAGCTCGAGCCTGGGTTTTTGCATCTTCACGCCCACATCGGCACTCACCACCACCCTCTCGGAGCCATCGCATCCACCCCCAGTAATTATCAGCTACCATCGACTGCCAGTCGCCGCTCCACGATTTCCTTACGTCACCAAGATCTGGTCCGGTATGTCCAAAGCACACGCGCGCATCATTTACAAGCTCGAGCTGCGCAAACAAAGTCAGAGACTAACCAGTTTGTAGCTTCCTCGCGCCTACAGTTCCACTCAACGTCCGCCGATCTTAGCCTTACTTTCTAAACACACATTATCAAGATGGCATCCACCGAGTCATCCGCGCCCACCAACGGCAACTACGCACAGGACTACAGCCAGCCCGCACAACAAGCACCTGCCTCCGAAATCCCTAAGGATGAGGTTGGCTGGTACTTCGTTGAGCAGTACTATACCACCCTGAGCAAGAGCCCCGACCGCCTCTACGTATGTGCTCAATACACGAATAATGACACCGAGGAGCTTTAGCTAACATATCCTCAGCTCTTCTACAACAAGCGCTCGCAGTTCGTCTCGGGTGTCGAGGAAGAGAAGGTCAATGTCTGCGTTGGCCAGAAGGTAAGTTATTCGGTCATGGTCATTCGCACATGGCGCAATGCTAACAGCAAGGCAGCCCATCAACGAGCGCATCAAGGAGCTCGAGTTCAAAGACACTAAGGTCCGTGTCACCAACGTTGACTCCCAGGGCTCGGACGCGAACATCGTCATCCAAGTCATCGGCGAGATCTCCAACCAGGGCCAACCCCACAAGCGCTTCGTCCAAACTTTCGTCCTCGCCGAGCAGACCAACGGTTACTTCGTTCTGAACGACATCTTCCGCTACCTCGCTGAAGAGCCTGAGGAGGAGGAGCTTCAGCAGGAGCAGGCTGCCAACGGCGTTGAGGAGCCTGCTCCCACTGCCGCTGTCCCCGCCGAGGAGGAGGCTCCTCAGGGTGAGGTCGCCAGCAGCGAGGAGGACCTGACCAAGGTCGATGAGAAGCTCGAGGAGGTTGCAAAGGAGGAGCCCTCCACTGAGGAGATCACCGGTACTGGGCCTACAGAGGAGGCTGCTGAGGCCGAGAAGACCCCCGAGGTCGAGGAGACCCCCGCTGCTGAGGAGGCTCCCAAGGAGGCTGGAGACTCTGCCGCGCCTGTCGAAGAGGAGAAGCCCAAGGACCCCTCGCCCACTCCCGCTCCTGCCCCCAAGAAGGAGGCCGCCGCTCCTGTCGCCATGCCCGCTGGTCCTCCTAAGCCTGCCGCTCCCCGCACATGGGCTAGCCTCGCTGCCTCCGCTCACAAGGTTGCTACTCCTGTAGTTGCCGCTCCCGCTGCCCAGCAGGTGCCCAAGGAGGCCAAGGCCGCTGCTCCTGCTCAGCCCGCCGCCGCCGCTCCCGCTCAGACTTCCGCCCCTGCTCGTGAGCAGTCCCCGGCCGCAAGCCAGGGTGAGGCCGGCTGGCAATCCGTCAGCGGTCACAAGAAGGAGCAGTCCCGCGCTCAGAACCAGGCTCCCGCCGCTGATGCCGACCAGAGGCGCGCATACATCAAGAACGTCTACAGCCAGGTCCAGGAGGGCTCTCTTAGGGCTGCTCTCTCCAAGTTTGGCGAGGTCGAGTACCTCGACCTTAGCCGTCCCAAGGTCAGTGTACACAGTATCAACTTACGAGGTTTAAACTAACAACATGTCTAGAACGCTGCGTTCGTCGACTTCAAGACCGCCGCCGGATACCAAGCCGCACTTGCCGCCAACCCCCACACGGTCGATGGCGTCGAGCTCAAGGTTGAGGAGCGTCGCCAGCGCCCTCAGGGCCAATTCCAGGGCAACTTCCCTCGTGGTGGTGGCTCTCAACGCGGTCGTGGTGGCCCTGGCGGCCCTCGCGGCGGCTTTGTTCCTGGTCGTGGCCGCGGTGGTGCCGCTCGTGGTCGTGGTGCCCCCCAGGAGTCATGAGCGGGATAGCTGCAGCTGCCTCTTCTCATCTCCTCTTCATTCCTGTTCTCTGTTTGTCGAGTCTTTAGCGACTTCCACCGTTCCATAACGATTCACGGCTTCTGTTATGTGTCCAGTGTCCGACTCTTTCCAGCGATTGTATAAAAGTCACCATCTCCTGCGGAAAAGTTCGGGCGTCCGCATCTCTCAATGAGATTTTTGAGCCCTTGCATAGCGAGTCGGTTCATGTTTGCATTTCCTTTCTGTACCTTTATGTACTCGTTTCGTCCATTTCTTTACATGTTTCTTTGCCCATTTCTTCGTTTACCTAATGTATGTGGATGGGTAACTGAGTTCATGCGGACATGGGAGGCGGAAAAAGGATCTGGAGTAATGGGTTATGGGTACTTCGGGCTCGCCTGTACATTTGTCTTTGGTCTTGCTCAGCATTGTTCGAGAACAGAATACAGGTGGAAGAGCGCGATGGGTACAAGAAAGATAGCATGAGTATGATACAATGAGCATATTGTACACGCTTGAATCATGTTACAGTTGGGCTGCAGATTGGAGAATGCACTTGTAACTGATAACGTCACGCAGCATCGACGCGTGATTCGCCAGGTAGATTGACCACCTGCGCCTGCCGCGCAGTCAGCAAGTCACAAGTCACTCTGGGAGTCGCGGGAGCTCTCCACTTCCCTTTTACGATCCTTAAAGATATTCTGACACGTACAGATCTGCGCGTTTGTTCCCCCTTCCCTGACCCCGACGGCTGTTTGGTATCGCGGTCTTAGTGGGGCTCCATTCGGGCGGGGTGTAACAACGGCGATCACATCACCTGCCCCCTCCGTTCGCAAGTCCTCCGTGGCTTATTCCCAAGCTTACGTCCAGCTTGAGAGATACCGTGTCCTCCTGTACCCAGGGCGCACTCGTCAAGTTTTGGAACCATGCGACCGCTTCTAGGTGGCAGCGACGCGCTGCCTGCGCCCGTCAAGCCTCGGTCCCGCAAGCCGAGCATGGATCACGCCGCGACGCCGTCGAATAATGGCCCCACCACGTTCTTCATGAGGAGCGAGCACGAGATGGAGCAGTCCCTGTCTGCTTCACAGAGCACGCAGTCGATAAGAAGGCAGCGAGACAGTACATATGGAGTCCAGAGCTTAGCTGATACTTTGGAGGCTGCGTTTGGAGCTGAGAGCACCACTGCTAGCAAGAAGACGGATAAGCGGAATAATGCAGGCAGCCATACCAGGAACACTGCGCGTTCAGAGTCGCATAGCTCGTCTGTGGACTCTGCGAAATCGCCAGAGAGTCCTGTTGTCTCGCCACTACGCAAGCTGAAGAGAAAGCTGTCCAGCCGCACCACGTCTACGCCTCTGACGCCCCTCAACGTCGAAGCGCCGTCTCCGCTGCCCGCCTCAGCCCTGCCGAGCACTCCGACGTCAGTGTCACTGCATTCGCTCAAGCTGTCTGACGAGGGCTCTGTCGTCGATGAAACGGGAAGCCAGGTTATCACGTCGAGTGGTGAGGAAGAGGATGATGATGTCGAGACGCACGAGGGCGTATCGATGAGCTTCCCACAGTTGGTGATGCCGAGCATACAGATGCCAACGAGACGGCCATTCACAAAAAAAGGGAAGAACATGGGCAAGCTGAAGGTCCTGGTTGCTGGACAAGCAGGTCAGTACACTCTGAATACCGACCGTACATGTTAATGTGCGGTTAGCTCTGAGTACTAACACTTCACACAGGTATCGGCAAGACCTCGCTCATCCGATCGATCGTACAAAGTTGCGAAGACATCGTACATGTAGATTCGCTTTCGCCCTCACAGTCCCTCTCGCAACCGCCTCCCAGAAGACGGAAGTCTCGCAGACGGCAGACAGATCAAGGGGCCACAATGCGCGTGACCGAGATACACGCAAGCACAAGACCGTACCCACACTGGTGGACAGATGTCGAAGAGACTAGGGTTCTGCGGAGAAGAAAGAGTAGTATTGATGAAATATTGGAGAGAAACCTCTGTTTCGTGGATACACCGGGTTACGTCGAGGGGAGCTCGGAACAAGAGGACATGAACCTCGTGGTCGAATATTTGGAGTCATTGCTCCATCAGACAGCTTCTGTGACAAACATGGACGATGGAGAGCTGATTGGCGTCATCAGCGGCAGTGGAGGAATATTAGTGGATGTGGTCCTTTACATGCTGCCACCAAGTGAGTATTGTGCACACCATGGTAAGAACGTCACTGACGATCTCAAGACAAGGACATTGCCAAGGACGTCGAGTTCATGCAGCGACTATCTGCGTTTACCAATGTCATTCCCGTCATCGCAAAATCGGAGACGTTGACCGCTCAGAAGCTGATATCACTGAAGGCATCCATACTTGCTCGCCTCCAGACTACAGCTGTCAAACCCTTCTTGTTTGGAAAACCTTTAGACGACGCGTTGCTTGCAGTCCAAGGTCTAGACATCGTCTATCCATTGACAACGCCAATAACCGCGCTCCACGTGGATGAACCCGACGAGTCCAATCAGTTCCCTTTCCCGACACCAACGCATCCGTACGCGGTGTCATCGGTTCACGGGTCAGACGCCGACATTATGGATGCGTCCCTGCTGATGTCGCCGGACTACGTTCAGCCTCTTATGCCGTCCGAGCTCTCCAACCTAATTGAGCAAGTCTTTGACCCCGAGTCCATTTCATGGTTAAGACACGCAGGAGCCAAAAAGTTTCTGGCATGGAGGCGAACGACAAAACTGCCAGGTGACTCATTCATCATGCACGGCCTCCAGCAACCCCACAGTCCCATCACAGCCTCGGTGGGACTAGCTGGAACCATGCTGAACCGTAAGTCGTCCCTCTCTATATTATACCCATCCTACTCGCTAACACGATCTAGCATCAACGACTTCCTCCGTCTTCTCCGCCACTTCCCCCTCCGGCGTCCTCGTCCCTCGCTCCACGTCACCCTTCTACTCAAACCTCCACTCCCCCTCCTCTCATCCATCGCCGGCTCCCCACCGACCCCACCGCCTTCTCCCTCACTCATTACGTCAACTCCAATCCGCAAGCCAGCGACATCCGCGTCGCCAAGTGGGCTACCGACCTGCATAAGAGTCTGAGAAACGAACGTGATCGGTTTGAAGACCTCCAAAGAAACGAGAGGGCGAAGTGGCTGCTTGAAAGAGTTGGTGAGGAGGTCAAGAATGGCACGATTATAACTGCCGATGGGCCTAGGGCTGAGTGGGCTATTGTGAGACATGGAAACGATGAGAAGATGGCTAGTGGACAAAGGTATGGGATTGGGTTGGACTCGAAAGATCCCCTGGGCTTGTGTGGATTTAGTGATGAGCTGAAGAAGAGGGGCTTTGTGCTGTGTCAGGTTGTGGGCGGTATGAGTTTGTTGGGTGCGGTCGGTTTGGCTGTGATCAGGACCGCAGGTTGGGACACTCCAGAGGGTGGTATTTGGGGTTGGTTGGTTGGGGGTGTGGAGTGAAGACTTGTTAAAGGATGGCTCGATTGAAGATACCCCGGATTGTGGTTGTGTAAATAAGCAAGATTTACTTGACTCTATGTAGCTAAGGCCTTCTCAGCTCATCTCAGTGCACTCAACAATGCGACCTACAGATGACACCAATCAATTCCTTTTCGTGGGTGAGTGCTACGTATCAGCCGTGCGAGAGGCGAGGTACACAATGTGACTGGACAAGATGGGATCGAGGAGTGTGTCTTTGACCCTATGTTAGACCTGCGCGTCGGGCTCATCGGTGGAGGACAAGATTACAAACAACAAATTGCTTTTGCGCAAGAGCACTGCTCAAACATCCCATGTAAGCCCACTAATGACTAGATCGCACTGGTGATCTACCACGATTTGACGAGCATGTGCTTCTGGCCAATGTGATAAGGTGCTGATGCTGTTATCTCTTCGCACTTCCAGCCTCAATGATCTCCCAGTATCGCGCTTTGCTTCGCTCGCGCATTGCTTTACCATACTTTACCATCAGTAGGAATACCGATGATGCGGCCAACCCAATGAATGCGGCTGAAAGAAAACAATTGCTATAGCCCAAGTTTGTCAACCAGGGGGTTATTCTGTGTCACGTCAGTTGTGCAGGTATGTGTTGCTCCAGAGGCGACTCACCCGTAGCCGACAGCAAAGGACATGGTGTTGCGAATCAGTATCACCGTGACGATCGCGTCACCACTGATATCGTGATAGCTATCGATCAGGTAGTTCACACTGAGCGTAACACCTACACAAGATGTGAAAGCGAGACATCCCATTCCAATGACGAGCGCAGCCCAGTGCACTTGGTGCGCGGCGCCAACTCCCCAGAGAATTAAAGAACCTGGAACCATTATCAGACAGATAGCGAAAGGCCAAAGCCTATGCTCGGCTTCCATGATGCCATGGTTTCGTCTCGCGAGTACGATCGTTAACCGGTCGCTAAGCCGGCCAGATACGATCGAGCCCACTATGACGCCTATGCAGCAAGACACGTAGCTCAAACCAACCATGGACGCTTTGAAGTTGTATGGAGGCCCGCCAAGAATGATGGAAGCTGTGGCGTTCAGAACGTTGAACCAGATAAGGTACGAACCGTAGCTGAAGCCAGCGTAGAAGATGACTGGCCAACCGAGGTACGCCAGGCTTCGTTTCGCTCGAATAAGCATGTTTTCGCCCGGGGACGGCTGCCAGATCGACAGCCTTTGTGCAAGTGACTTTTTGTGCGCACCTGAGGCGTCCGATGGCATAGATGGTTTGTCCGAGAATGCGTTTTTGGAGCTGTCCTGACTCACGGAAGTAACTTCGTGGCTGCTTCCAACGGGACTCGCGCGATTATAGTTCGTCTCTTCCAGACAGCAGAACAAGAACACAAGAGTGACCGCATTGAATATGGCAGGCCAGTAGAAAACCCATTGCCAGCCCTGGCCTTCGGCGATGAATCCAGAGATTATGGGTGCGAAGTAATTGCTACCCGCCAAGGTGAGTGCGTACACACCCATGTAGGTCCCTCTTTCGTGTGTGAAGTACACATCAGTGATCGAGATCTCGGGAAGCGCCTCGACAGGCGCTGTAAAGAATCCCATGACGATGCATCGTGCAATCCATTCGCCATTACTTTTGACATAGGCACTGATTTTGATCAGCTGGTATTCTTCTGTATCCATCCTTTGTCTCACCTCCAAATGCTGGTACCGATCACACCGACCACAGATATGAGGTACGTCAGTCTTTTTCCGAAGCGCAGGGCAAATGGCTGCCAGAACAACAGACCCCAACCGAGAAAGAGGAACATGTAGCCAGTGCCTTCATTCAAAGTGCTGACCGACACACCCGAAGCCTCAGAAAGTGGCACAAGGACAGAGTATACAGTTGATACCGCAATCCCAGTCATCCAGGTATAGCTGGCAACGGTCAGTCTTGGATTTATTTCAGAGCGAATCGAAACCCTACAGACTAAAGCATATGATGGACATGGTCTTCCGGCGCGGAGACCAGTTTAGTGGATCCTCAACATCGTCTGACGGCGCTGGGTGTAAGATGATTTCTCCAGTGCCCTGGTGTCGAGCGTGCACCGAGTGGTCAAGGTCGAGAAGATGCACGGTGCCTGGTAACGAATTGACGCCAGACTGGGGAGTGCTGGTCATCTTGAGCTTCTGAGCCAGAATATAGCTCCAATTTCAGTGCTCTGATCGGATGCAGTGCCACATCCGCCTTTTATGTCGCCTCACTTCGAACAGAACCACAACACCTCGGCAGTGTCGCTCACCCAGATACGAACAGATAGGTGCCGAGATTATGATGGCAAAGCTGCCTGGTTTGAAGGTCCACAAACGATGTCTTATCGCACACGCCAATCTTCAACGCCTGAAGGGATGCGGGGTTTGCATGGGTCCAGTCCCTATCTGTTAGTGGATGCATCGTTACACGCGGAACGATAAGAGGATAAGTCTGATAACTTCTAACAATCGAGCTGTAGGTGTTCAATGCGGAACGTCACTCTGGGGTAGCTCGAGATATCAAGGTGGAGAGGCGGAGTTGGCATTGCTGCATTACCGTAGAGAGTCGGGAGGACCTGCTTGGAAAGGTATAGCGTGGGCTCGTCATTTCCATACTTGACTGCCCCTCGATATTTGATGCATGGGTGGTGCTCCCAGATAGCCGCGATACGATGCGTGTATCAAACCCCTACCATCGAGGTAGGAACGATTGCCCAGGGCGCTAGGTCCGGCTCTTATGTACTCAAAACATCGTACGTAGACTTTTAGCTGCCTCCAATACCCTGTTCCATCTGCATTCATCTGTCTCTCAATCGACGCGCATCTAACATGAGTTCCGGAACTGCCAGACTTCAAGTCGTCCAAGTGAAGGCTATACCTCCCGGCACAGATGGATACGAGAACCAGCGTGCGGCGATCTTGGAAAAGCTCGCACTCAAGGTTCCTTCAGGTCTCATCCTGCCGCCGTCATTGATTGAAGACCCTCCAAACGATGTGTCGAGCATCCCAAACACATGTGGCCTACTTACCGATCGCGAGATTGACATCACAGAAAATTACGACGCAGTCAATCTTGCACGGTCGATAGCATCCGCGAACTTGACTGCTGTGGAAGTAGCAAGATCCTTCGCTAAGCGAGCCATTATCGCGCACCAGCTTACATGCTGTCTGACACAATGGTTCATGGAAGAAGCGCTGAAACGAGCGGAAGAGCTTGACGAGTATCTGCAAAAGCACGGAAAGCCGATCGGACCATTGCACGGCGTGCCCGTCAGCATCAAAGAACACATACCCATCGCGGGTACTTTCTCGTCACAGGGATCACTGTCATCAACTGTGTTTAACGAGGAAGACTCTCAGATGGTTAAAATACTGAGAGATGCAGGCGCGGTCTTTTACTGCAAGACAAATCAACCCCAAGCCATAATGCATCTGGAATCTACGTCCCACTTTGGTCGAACTCTAAATCCGTTCAATCTGAAGCTGAGTGCAGGCGGCTCTACAGGCGGAGAGGCCGCTCTTTTGGCAATGAAAGGATCAGTGCTCGGAGTAGGCACAGACATAGGGGTGAGTAGAGCGCACGAGCTTGCGAGACGTCAATAACAACATATTACAGGGTAGCGTTAGGGGACCGAGTGCGTTTTGCGGTATTTATGGGTTCAAAGCAACATCGGAGACCTTGCCAATGAGAGACTTCTTGAGAAGTCCGTTCGCTGCAGAATGTAAGAGAAACCTACGTTATACTCACTGAACACGAAGTGCTGATACCCTTTGCGACACGCAGTAAACGTTTTGTGTAGTACTGGACCGATGTGTCGCAGTCTTGAGGACATGGACCTTTTCGTACGTGTGCTGAAAAGTGCGAAGCCCTGGCTATTGGACGAGAGCCTGGTTCCGCTCCCTTGGACAGGCTTGGACACAGCCATTTCGAAGCCACTCAGGATCGGTATCGTCGATAACGACGGATTCATCGTTCCACAGCCGCCGGTAAAGCGAGCGATTGAGTGGGCAAGAACACAGCTCAAAGACCCCAAGTTCGCTTCCCTTTTGCACGTGAAGCCATTCCGACCGTACAACGCCGAAGAAGCCTGGCGAAAAATCCGCCGTATGTACTGGCCCGATGGAGGGGCGACGACAAAGACTGCCATCGAGAAAGCCGGAGAGCCGATCGCGACATTAAGCGATCACGTATGGAGCGACGCTGAGCCCTTTGGTATGCTCACAGCAGAGGATGTCAATCAGCTACGACGCGAGCGCGACCAGTTCCGCCATGCATTCACGCAGCACTGGCTGGAGCAAGACGTCGACGTGATCATCGGACCCGCGTTTGTGGGCCCTGCCTCTGCGCACGACACCGCTTTCTACTGGACATACACCAGCTTGTACAATTTCGTGGATTACCCTGGCGCGGTCTTTCCCACCCCGATTCGCGCGGGCTCAGACGAAGCGTATCCCCGAGACTATACACCCTTGAGCGCGGAGTGTGAGCATGTGAGAAAACTCTGGGGTGAAACCGACTTCGGTGGAGCCCCGATCAACCTGCAGATGGTGGCTCGAAGGCATCAGGATAATCTCCTGTTTGGTGCCCTCGCATTGCTGAAACCTATACTCGACTTGCCGTAATTGATCGGCTCTACTACCGCAACGAGTATGATGTTGCAGAAAGATGGATATAAACTGTAAACCAACATCATCGTTTGCAATCGTAGACTTGCTTAACGCAGCAATTTTGTCAGAGCTAGGTAGATTTGTGTAGCAACACATGTTCAGCTTAGTTCATCACTTGTCCAGCCCTTCATTGAGTAAACGTATAAACATTGAAGGTGCCAAATAGTATGGCTAGTACACAGCTTGCGCTGATGCTCTATGTCTAACCATAATCTACCTGCCTCTGTAATTTTCGTAGCTGGTATCTTCCCTCATGCTTCTGTTGAAATACCCACCAGCTGGCGAGCCATCTCTCGACCTGTCCATCAAGGGCTGTCTGCTGTTGCTCGCCCTGAGCATCTCTTCAGCGTCTAAGGGTGTCGCTGGGATGTCCACGTCCACCATGTCTTGTTCTTGAAGCATGTCCGTCGAAGGGTGCTGGTATCCCTTGGCATAGCTATGGCCCTCTCCCTCATCCTTGTCCTTATCTTTGTCGCCTAAGCGCGTGCGACTGCTCGCCCTACTACCCGCGAGCGAAGCGCTGTATCGCTTCTGGGCCGGGCTGCCGTACGGCGAGTTGTCAACGAATGTCGTGAACGTACTTGGCGTCCCCGGTCTCGAGATGAGATCCTCAGGCCGCCCGTACAATTCTCCATCACCACCAAACTCCTCCCTGAACTCTGCGCGCCGCTTGAAATTCTCGAAGTCCAGATCTGCTTCTTCGACAACTTCCACGTTCGGCATTGACGCACCTTCGATGCTAGACCGCTGGCCAGGGGCAGCGTGGTCCATATCTGTCAGGTACATGTCACCGTACCCTAGATTTGCGGGAGTCGCGCGGTCAGTAGAGCGGCGGTGTGGGGCAGCGAAGATCTCATTGTCGGCGTTGGAGCGGTGTCCATAGATCTCCTTTAGCAGGTGCTGGGATCTGGCATGCACCATTGGTGTGATCAATTTCTTGTAGATGGCTGGGTTGCCGAAGCGGACAGCCACTTTGTCAGACTTGCGAGCTTTGGGGTTGTTGGCGTTGTGGGTGTTCTCAAGGTCCGCAAAAGGTATAGTCGAGTAATAAAGGAGCTTGTCATCGTAAGACTTCTTGCAGTAAAGCTTGAAGCCAAGCAGGATGAAGGGCAGAGGCACCATCGCGTACAGCATTGTCCCGTTGCGGAAGACGTTCGAGTTACCGACGCCTTTGGCGCCGACAGCGAGGGCGATGACGGCGTTACCGATGAGAACAGCGAAGAGAAGGCGGTTGACGAGTAGACGCCAGAAGCGGCCTCCGGACTCGGTCTTGGTAATGAAGACGTATTGCAGGAGGTACTTCTTGAAGATGGCATCCATGCCAACGTAGAAAGCAGTGACCGGGAAGATGATAGGCTGTAAGCACCCCATGCAGAGACCGACTGTTGCAACGAACAGGTAGTTGTTGTAGTATTCGGCATACGGGAATGGTGGAGGCGCACTGAGCTCGATCAGCTCTCGAGGTGTGGGTGAGAAAAAGGTTCGCTGGCACCAGGACCAAGCAAACGTCCAGGCTTGCGAAAGATCGATTGCAGCGCCGAGGTTCCGTTGCATCTGCCAGGTGAGCCAGAAAGTGGAAACATTGCACAATCCAGTAACGAGCTGTGTGAAGGGTTGGCCCCTCTTCATGGCCTCCCATACACCGATATCATGTGCTCCAACGACAGCCGCCACGAAACGCCAGACGGAACCAAACACCGAGAAGACTACAAGGTTGTTGAACACGTAGAAGGCGTAAAGACGGGACGCAACGTGACGCTCCCGGGAGGTCTTGGAAACGTCACCTGAGTGAGTGAACAGCCGGCGGAAAACAATGGGTATGCCCATGTACATAAGAGTCTGTACGAGAGGGGCCAAAACACCCTGTGCGATAGCCCATCCAGTGGGATGAGCATTCAGGTTGGTCTGGAAGTCCTTCCAGACGAGACCCAGATTGGCGAAGTTGGACAAGAAGGCCGAAGTCAAGATGTTAGGTACGATGAAAGCGACTGTCAGCAGTACCATCCAGAGACCGTCCCAGAACGCTCTCGCGCGACGCGTCTTCCTGCTCATGGACAGGTTCTGCCAGAGAAGATCGTGCGGCTTTGGTGCGAGGTATACGTCGCATCCTTTGGGTCCCTTCCTCTTCGTAGCGTATGCAACTGCGTGGGCGTCTTCGATACGGGCGAACGAGGCAAACCCGTAAGACATTGGGTTGCGCATATCCACGCCTTCTCGGACTTCCTTGATTTGCACTTCCAATCTTTTTATTCTGTCGGTCAAGTAGTCGATTGCGTCAACCTTTCCCTTTCCATGCGCGGTCGTGTCATCCTTCTTGACTTTGCATGTGGGTCGTTTCGCTGGTAGTTGGTTCGGATTCTTGAGGTACTTGGCGAGGTACTGCTCGAGCTCCCGCACTGTCTCTTCGTGCTTCTCAATCAATTCGGGCAAATCCTTGACGTTACGGCCGACCACAGATCGGGCGTCACCAGTTTGCTTGGCCGATTCGATCAATTCTGCAATTCCAGCATCGGTTCGGGAGGAGTTAGGAATGTGGGTGAGCTAATCATGGTCAACGATGGATTCAGAGAGAAGCTGGGTTTACTGACCAGCAATGTTCGTGAATGGAGGCTAGCCTTGTACTCCGCGCTTTCGAAGTACGTACGCCTGAGCTTGTAGACTGCCCTGTAGTTCCACCAGATGAATCCGCAGACAGTGAATTCAATGAGGTACGCGAAAAGAACGTAGGCCCAAAATTTACCTCCGCCGATGTATTGCGGCGTGAACTTCATCAACGTCGCAATGTTGCGGTACTGGTCGTAAAAGTTGCCTCCTCCAATGACGCAGATAGGGATCAGGATAGCGCAGCCGATGACGCTGAGTACGACGAAAATGTTCCGCATCATCCGCAAAAACCTTAGAAAGAGGACAGCATCCAAACCAATCTTGTCTACAAGCTCTTGCTCTTTCGATCGTGTGACGGCTTTGATCCAGTCGAATGGACCGTTGCCCAGCGGTTGTGGTCGGTGTCTCTCGTCTGCATGTTTTGCTCGAGGTGCGTATACGCGATTGTTCTTTGGTCGAAGGAAGCAGAAGACAAGGAACAACAGGCCGGTGACGACGAAGGAATAGACGATTGCGGCGTAAATGGAGCTTTGCTGGATCTATGGGTGCATGTTAGCAATCACGCAGATTGGAATCAAGTCATCTGGCATACCGATGTCGAGAACGGATCAGCGATCAAATCCAGGAACTCGTCTCCAGAGCTCGGCTGGTCTTGCCGTGTGGAGAGACCCATGGTCGCGTGTGGGTGCGGCGGAACCGCTATGCAAGAGGAAACGACAGGCCAAAGGAAAAAGATGATGTATAGTGTTCGAACTACAGCAATAGCCTCGCTCTCAGGAAAGACGAGAAAATGAAGAAGTTTGAGAGGTCAGAATTGTCGAAAGGACTCGAAATTACGAGCCCCTCTGGTACGCGCAATACCGCCGGGATGACATCTGGAGGTTGCTTTGTTGAGTTCGTTCTCGAACACGATCCGTCAATCGCCGCTAGCTACGTCACATGTGGATTGGGTACGAGTGCCAGCAGTCCCCGGCAATCGATAAAGGAAGTTTTTGGAGCTTGTGTGGCAGCGCTTGACCATGTCGAGGGTTAGAAAGCAGCGTTCGCATCTCACGGTGGCCAAAATTAGAGTGCTGACCGGATCGCTGAAAAGCTTGTTGGGTCAGGGTCCTTCGAGACACCGCATTGTTTACGCTTGCCACCCAATCACGGCCCACACAGATTCTAATTCCAACAGAAAGACCGTGCAGATGACTGCAGTTGAACGGGACTGGGTCATTCGATGCAGGGGAGTCAGTCGCCCGCAAAGGATGATGCTCGTGCGAACCATTCCGTGGAGGAACCGTCAACGCTTTCCGAAGGAATTGACGTCACTCTTCTTGGTTCGACATGTCGACAGTGGGGTTTTGCAACGTGCATAAAACTAGTCATGGATCACGACGAGTACGCAGGCCTGACGCAGATTATGCGGAGGATCGCCTGTTTGTTTCCGCAGGGCTGTGTTGTTTCATAAGCTTCAGTCGCATTCTCTCCTGGACAATCATCAAATGAATATTTGTGTAATGTTCCACAACAACCGTGTTCAGGAATTCTGGGACTAGTCGACAGTGTGGAGTGAGAATATGTGTTTTGTGTGTCTGTCGTGCTGCAGGTATCTTCATATATAGGTCTCGATCATCCCAGACGCCCTTTTTGCGCAGAGGATACTAAGGTCAAAGCCCCCAAAAGTAGGCTTGAAGCAAATCCCGTTTTCGTCACTCATACACTGCATCGCCCTTGTATAAGCCTTCCTCTACATCGCCCTTTGCATAACTATATTCATACCACCTTGACGCCCCAAACCCCCCGTCCGCCAGCAACACCAATCCAATCGCCTCCCTGCCCGGTCAGAGCACTTTGAGGTGCCCAGCTAATGTTTCCAATTTCGTAGTCGCATCGCCAGCTGGCGTACGGGCCCTTCTGGCCTACTGGGACATTCTGCGCACCTGTACCATTGGCTGGTTGTGTGGTTGCTGGAGCCGAGGGTGCTGCAGCATGCTCGCTGCTGATGGCAGCTCCAGTCTGAGCATGTAGGAGGTCCCACACAAGTACAAGAGAATCGTCGCCACCAGAAGCAAGCATGCCTCGCCGTGAAGGATTCCATTCAATGCTGTTTAGCGCTGCGGAGTGTCCACGAAGTTCGAGAAGAGCTTGCCCCGGCTGCCGTACGTCAAGGATGCGGACAACGTTCGAGTCTTGAGCGAAGGTAGCGAGCAAGTGCGAGTCGTGAGGGGAAGCCGCGAGACGCAGAAGAGGAGGTGCATAAGACATGGTCTGTTGTGCTTTTGTTGGAGACATACGCCCTGTTGGTGAACCTATGGAGTGGTCAGTAAGCGGAAGAGGCTCTGCTGTACAGATCGACGAACCTTTGTCCTTGTCGTTGCCCTTGTCTGATGGCTCGTAGATGATGGTGCTGTGCTCCAGACTTCGAAGATCGAACATGCGCACACTGCCGTCAGCGCCACAGCTCACGAATACATCGACGCTGCCTGCGCAGAAGCGAACATCGAAGACCTCTTTGTCGTGAGCGATAAGTTGCGTCTTCGCAGTGAGTGTTGGGATGTCCCATATTGTGCAGGTGGTGTCTATGCTGGAGGTGATGATGAGCTTAGGTGACATGGTGTTCCAATCGAGGGACGTCAACGGTGCAGTGTGCTCAGGAGTCTTCGAGTTGGAAAGAAGTGCAAGTGGTGTGAGCTTTGGCAGCTGAGGCTCCCTGGTGTTCACGGACGACGTCCGTGTTATCGTGTTGCTCAACGTGTTGCCAGACGATTGAGGAAGCGACCAGAGTCGCAAGTGGTCGCCGGAGGTTGCGAGAAGGTCGGTCGACTGCTTCTGGGAGGATGGCGGCTCCCACAATATGCGGGTAACAGGGAAGGAGCAGGTGGCTTCTGCGATGGCGTTGTACTCGAGACCATACGGCGATGTGCCGGGCGCAGCATCATGCTGAGGCGTGATCTGAGTATCCAAGATGCGGATGAAGTTGTGGTTGTCCTCGATGTAGCTTCCCACGGCCATCTTTCCGGCGCTGTTACCGCCAGGCACGTTCCATTTACACCAGTCGTAGGCGTATATGCTCCATGGCGCAAGGTAACTACTATTGGTAGCAACTTTGTTCTGCTCGTTGGCGAAGGTGTTGGCTGGACCTAGGCCACCTTCTGGATCCATGCTCGAGTTTGCGCGTGGTCTGATGTCAGCCAAACCAAGCGGTGAATGCGAGGCATTGGCGGTCGGCGTCGATGGATAGTACTTCTGCGAAGGCGTAGTTGCCGTGTACTTGGACTGCTCTGGAGTGTTCGAAAAGGGAATGTATTTCTGCTCGGGGCCCATGCCAGCTGGGCTCGAGCGCGAGTAGGTGTGCGAGGAGGAGTGCTGGCCCTGGCTTATTGTGTTGGAGCGCGTGGGGAGCGTGTAGGAATTGGCGTTGCTGACGATGTTCTGGGTAGGCACAGTTGGCGCGGTGTTCGAAGAGGAAGGGCCGGGGCGTTGGGCGGGCTGGAGGCTGCCAGGTAGTGTTGCAGGCGTGCCGTAGTGGGAGCCCTGGGGTGTGGCTTGCTGGAGGCTGATATTGGGCGCCGAGCCGGCATACGAGTCGGCCTGGTTGTACATCTGCTGCTGCTGCTGCGGCTGTTGCTGTTGCTGCGGCTGCTGGGCAGATGCAGATGCAGATGCCGCTCCGTGCAGCTCGTCCTGGGCGCCGCCGGGCGTGGACGGCGCGAATGCGTCGGTGCCCGCCGTTGTCGTGCCTGCGGCGGCCGTTCTCAGGTTCCCCAGGGGAGACGCTATGGAGCCCATCTGCGCGGCCTGGCCCAGCCCCGCGGCCAGGTTGTACTGCTGCGAATTGTTGTGGTGGAACGGCATTGCGCCGCGACGAGACAGCTGCGAGCTGTTGGCGAGAGGAGTGGACGGGCGCACGTCGTCAGAAGGCTGCGTGCTTCGTGGTCGCTGTACCGTAGCGCGCGACTCGGTAACCACGTAACCACCCCGGCCTCAGCCCCTCCCCCACTGCCTTGTGGCCTTGTAGCCTTGTAGCCTTGTACATGACATCGTAGCTTCACAGCTCCGAATCTGAGCGACTACCCTCACACAGACCGTAGCTGTCCTATGAGCCTGTCCACAGCAGCGCGCCGTCTTAGCTCTGCCAGCGCCTCTCCTGCCGTGTCTCGTGCTCACTTGCTGCAGCGTCATCTCGCGACCATGCCTCCGCTCCGCAAAGACCCAAACCGTGCTCTGCTGTTGCTGCCGCCCGCACCAACGACGCCCACATATGCTTCACTGAAGGCTGCATACAATGCCCCGCTCTCGACCGTCTTGAGAGGACTGCGACGCGCTCGACAACCTGCACTGCTCGAGATCGCTCTGCAATGCCCACATCTGTACGGACGTCTCAACGATGCACGGGGGCCGCTGTACGAGACGACACAGCAGCTTGTTGCCAACTTGTACAAGCTGATAACTATTGTGGCTGCTAAGGATGCAATTGACACAGAGGACGCGGAAGGCATTGACGCCCGCGTCCTCCTGGTAGCGCATCCACGGGACGGCAAGCTTCAAAGCGACACTGAGTCTTCCACACCAGAGCAGGAGCTGCAAGGGCCTGCCATTGATGTACACACTCTTGCGGGGAGCTCGAGGCAATGGGGAGCTGTATACTCGGTGGAAAGTGAGGAGGGTGAACGTTTCTTGAAGAGCTTCTCTGCCATCTTGAAAGACACCAAAGTATCGAAAGTACGAGGTGGCATGGTCCTCAGTGCCAGCGAATCAGCCACAGAATCTTCCAGCGCCTTTAAAGACTCACCAAAGCACCTCGCGGTCGCTGTGGGTGGAACCTTCGATCACCTCCACATCGGCCACAAGTTGCTGCTCACTATGTTTGCGTTCGTGCTAGGTCGACGACAGCAGCCAGAAGGTCCCAGCGTCCTGACAGTGGGTATCACTGGCGATGCACTTCTCGTAAACAAGAAGTTCGCCGATCAACTCGAGAGCTGGAAGGCTCGTCAAGAGTCAACACATGACTTCCTGCACTCAATCATTTACTTTGGTCAGCCTGACGACAACCGCATCCAGGTACACGAAATCAACGAGCCAGGTCCCAACGGACACGCAGTACACGTCAGTTACCCATTCGGCCTGACCATCAAGTACGTTGAGATTTGGGATCCCTTTGGGCCTACCATCACCGACAAGGACATAACAGCACTGGCGCTCTCGCTCGAGACCAGAGGTGGCGGCGCTGCTGTTAACGAAAAACGCAAGGAGCAGGGCTGGGACCCGCTCGAGGTCTACGAAGTAGCTGTTCTCGATGCCAGCGAAGAGGGCAGCGTCGACGAGACGTTTCAGAGCAAGCTGAGCAGTACGGAGATCCGTCGGAAACGGAGTGAGCTCGTCAAGCCCAGAGCGAAAGCGTGATGGCAGTCCAGGAACGTACGCTTAACGTGGTGCATATGCCACGTCGGTGTTTGCTTGTGCGCGAATGAGACAAGAAGTTGGGTTGTTTGTAGTAAATTCGATAGCTCGACGGGTGCGCAGGAAGTTGACCAGGTACATATCGTGTGCAACGGTACACAGTCTCGTGTACCTCTAGACTGCACGACAGCGTGGACTAGCATATGCAGCTGCTGTAAATTTCGTGTCAAGGTACAATTGTACCAAGACGGTGGCGTGCCCCAAAATGGCGAGCAGCAGCACAGCGGCATCGGTCTTGCGTCAGAGAATTGCTCGTATGTACATTGACTTGCGAGCGGCGCTGCAAACTTTTGCTTCTGCGACAGATGTCATCAAGGCGGGACAAGGGTTGCGGGACCGGTGATCGGGCGACGACATGGAATATTATATGCAAGCAATCGGTGACAACGCAGCGGTCTCCCCATCCTGCTTGTACGGGAGCAGAGACTGCTGCGTGGAACCGTGCCTAGTAGAGCCGAACATTACACAGAGACACGCCATGCTACACGTTTCAGCCTTCTAAGGCTATGATCGCTGCTCATAACTCTCTTCCCGTCAGCGTCATCACCAGCGCGCCTTTCTTCAAGCGATGCGCTTGATCCGAATCCAAGCGCACGGCAGTGGTATGACCCAATTCGAGCCAGACGGGTCTGCAAGCGCTTCTGCTGCATGCTTCGTTGGCAACGCATTAGACTCTGATTCGAAGGCCTTGGTCGCATGTGGTGTGGAGCGAGAACGCCTCGAATCACAATGCCGCAGCCTGATCCACCCCTGGACGGCGTGCAACCGTGTCCAGCAACGAATCGACGTGTTTTCGCTCGCGGGTCCTCCCTTGGATCCGCCTTTCTACCAGGACGCCCGCATCACTAAACAGGCACGTGATGAATCTGCACGCTCTAAACCGCGTCGAGTATGAGCAGCACCTTGCAATTGGACAGAGACGCAGCCTGCGTCGTTAGAGCAAGCTTGGTTGCGTATGGGTGCAGGTTTTGTGTCCAGTCGTCCTCTGCAACCTTCAGCAACGCTTAGCTGACCGCTGGAGAGCCTGGAGAGGTCATGCTTCCTTTGTTTTCCCGAGTGTGCCCCTCCGGCTGGCCTGCGCCCACAGATTGACAGAGCACCGTCCCCGGACATCACCACGTAGTCCGCTGAAACGACCTCGGGTCTCAGCCGCTGCACCCTCACACTACTTCCCGCCACGTCTGCACTTCACGCTGCGCCGGCCCGAGCCTTCGTTCACTGCTGTTCGCGAGTATATATCCGCTGCTAGGTTCGGATCTGCGCCCGTGCATTCTGGACGCCTTTTCCTCCTATCTTGAGACCTGGATGGTCTCCGTACAGCTGTCATGGGCATCCTCGATCTTGCCGACGAGCTCCTACGGATTATTCTCGAACATGTTGCATCGGAGCCAGAAAAACTCATCAGCTTGGAGCGTCGCGCATACCTGTCACAAGAGAGCTTCAAACCACCCCCACCAATCGAACCAGACCAGGCCGAAACAATCGCAAACGTAAGACTCACATGCCGAAAGTTTGCTGACCTCGGCGCTATCCACCAATTTTCGCGGGTGACGACAAGGTTCTCGAGAAGAGGCCTCAAACGCCTAGAGAACATTGCAAGCCAGCGGCATCTAGCTGAGCGGGTCAAGAAGTTTAGCTACATGGTACCGTTCTTCTACGTAGAAGGTTGTGTGCACATCGCTATCTGCTAGCAGTATCGCTGACTAGGCGCAGGACGAGAACGAGTACAAGACCTCCTACCAACATTGCCAGGCAATCTAGGACTTCTAGACGCGAGCCATTTTGTGCAGAAAATAAAAGAGCAGAAGGATATAGTACGAACGCAGGAGGATGCTCGAGTTCTTACATTAGCCATCTCCGCTTTCACATCACTTCAGCACGTCCAGATACTGAGGCTACAAGATCAAGAAGACGGTATGCTCATGCAGTATATCCGAACACATCATGAAGTCAGTCAAATGGTCGAGCTAAAGTGGCCACCAGCTTGTCTGCACTCGACCAAAACAATAGGCGAAGCACTGATAGCATCAAAATCGCAGTGTTCCAGGTTTTCGTCACCGATGCTCAGTCCAGTGAGCGTGTTGGGCGCTGCAAACAACCCACCAAGCGCGATGGCGCTTCTTGCAGAACGACTGACTTGTCTGGAACTACACTTCGACGACGGTATAGATCTGGATCAGCGGATGAGGGATCTTTCATCTTTATCCAAGGCTGTCTTCACGGCTGCGAAAAACATAGAGGCGGTTCACATCGGCTTTCCCTCGCACCGGCCCCTCACGCTGAAGCTTGAAGAGATCTTCCACAATGTCAAATGGGACAAGCTACAAGCGTTCGGTATTCAGGCATGGCGATTGGATGCTGACGAAATCATCGCGCTTGCCAGAAGACACAAGGAAACTTTGCGCGGCTTGAGATTACGAGATGTGTTGTTGAAAGAAGGCAGCCGGTGGAGAGACGTGCTTTCATTCTTACGGGAGAACATGTCACGACTAGACTGGGTCAGTCTCCGGCGGATCGACTACGAGAAGCACTTCGACGATGCATGGATAATGGGTGCAGAAGTACCAGACGATCCTCTTGGGAGCGACAGCAGTGACGAGAGCGATGACTGGGACCCCCACGATGACGATTACGATCATGTCGACGACCAGGACGAAGCATACGTCAGCGACGACGGCTCGATGGGCGACTCTGATTCAGATGCAGGAACGGACGAACCCGAGGAAGGAGGGAACCTGCATTTTCCACCGCTGTCTCCGGATACACCCGCCTCGGTACCGTGGTGTACTTGCAACGGTCACATGGATAGCGCAGACTTCCTAAACGACGATGGACAACTAGTATCATACCAGCAGCGGAAGTTCTGGGAGAAGTGGGTCGTGAGAAAGGCGTGCACGGAGCAACATGGCCACAAATGAGGCCACGATCGACAGGCGAGCCTGAATTGGAAGTCGTGTAAGAACACCTTCGTAATGCGCGTCGAATATGGCAGACTGTAGCGACAAGAGGATGCGGAAGTCAGGCCCGCTGCTGCATGGGAAGTCACGCTGCGAAATGTGTATGCGGGCTATATTGCTTTTATACCTCGCATGCCATCCTTGCAGCAGTTCTGAACCCGGCGCTTATGCACAACCACCAACGTTTTCACACCACCATCGTCGCACATCGCCATATCGTGACGGGAAGTCACCAACAAAAGTCGGGCCGCCAGTAGTTCGCAGACTGCCAAAAACCCTCAAGCTAGAAACACCGGCGACTTCAGGTCAACAATCTTCGAATACCTCCACGCCCTACTCGCTCCGGCTTTAGCACGAATCAGCATACCTGCCACCTCCGCACAAGCCCGCCTTTGAATGCATCCTTCGGCGCAATATACCTTCAGGCCCCCCATACACATCTGGTAGCTGCACAATGGCAGCAGACACCCGGCGCAATGTGGATGCATCTGCTTCTGGCTCTCAACTGTCCAACCACGAAAATCACGAAAGTAACGTAGCGTGGGAGGAAGTCTTGTTCTTTGCTTTACCATAGATGGGTAGTTTTATGCATTGCGGTTGCATAGCTTCTTGGTGTGACGTAGAGCTCCTTCTGCGTTTGTTGTTGATCTCTCTTAGCACGGCAATGTTGATTTGTGGTTACTCACCGTCTTTTCCTATCTATTATCCCATTCGTTCTATCACATGCAGTCTGTTTGCAAGCTGTCACTTCGTGGCAGATGGGTAAAGGTATCAGCGCCACTAGTCCTTCTCCCTCCAATGCGTGTCTCTCTTCATACTTGACACTCCTATTGTCGTATCTACTCCAAAGCAACATGATACAGCAAAATCTTACTGAAGTAACAGCAAAGGATGACTACACAGTTTGTGTAAGTACACCTCACTCTTGGATTCAAACAACAGCTAACAGCTAACAGCTCTAATAGCCAGCAAGCGACCACACTACAACTGGCAACTTACGCCTCTTCTGGACATCGTGTCTTGTAGCGTCGCAACAGCCGTGAGAGTAAGGCAGCGCCAAATGGCACCCTCGGTCTAGCTCCGTTCGGTGCTCGCTGTGCCCACGCTCCAGCAGCAAGCTTTCTTTCTCACTCTCACCACACGTCACGTCCGCGACGTCAAAATGGCACACGACGCGCTCTCAGAACAGAGACGCGTCTCCTGCGGCGCGTCGCGTGTTTTGAGGTCTTCTAACGACTAAGGGTTTTTTCATGCCGCGACACCACTACAACACCACACCCGTTCTTCTGTTTTTCGACGCTCGCTGCTTGCTTCTTTGCTTTCGTATCGTTCTTCTGACACGTCTTTTGCCTAAGATCATCAAGATGAGGTTGAAAGCGGACTGGCAGCCCGCTCAGCCTGGGGTTATGCTGTATATGCCTACAACACGAGTTAGCATTCATGACACCGAGCACTCATTGTCTCAACTGAGTGTTACTGATGGTGCGAGTCAAGGTCAGCTTACTCATTTGTTCACGTCCTGGAAAGTCGCACAATTGCTGACAGCAAGCAGGCGTCCAGAGCCAACTGTCCTGTATCACCGACACCGTTCTACCATCTCGCGAAGAGGGACATAATGCTCAGATCAAGGAGGAGCCTGCAGAGTCAGTTAAGCTCAGCCCGACCAGAGACGATTCCCCAGAGACCCTGGCCGGTGATATGGATGAGGAAATGCTATTCGATATCTCTCCCGTGGCGAGATTGACACCTGTGTCGTCGGTGAGCTCAGATATCCTCTTCCAACTGATGGAAGCCGCGGAGAGCAACTCTGCTCGACCAACGAGCGCATGTGCTACGACTGCGACTGCGACTGCGACTGCGACAGACGCTGGTGCTATTCGGGCCACGGAAAACTTTCTGCACATGTGTTACGAGTCAGATCGCACGGACCTTCGAGAGTCACCTTCTCCTACAGTACGCAAGTCGAAAAAGGCTACAAATCGTACGACTGGGGCAGTCAGTCGACACTTCAAGAGACAAGCACAGTCGAGCGCCATCCTGCCACCTATACGACGTCTGAATTTTGGCAATAGGCTCAAGAAACAGGCAGCAAAGAAAGCAAAGAAGAGCGCCGATGCACAATCTCTTGAGGATCTTGCTAAGGTTGAGAGGGCACCCTCACACAACTGGGATGACGATGAGAGGGGATTGCTTTGTGTACTGAATCGCTGGTATTGTGGTCGCGATCGGACTGCAGAGTTGGAGATTTTTGCTAAACTCTTCAACTCTATCACTGAGCTTGACATCCCACCAAACAGGGTGCGCGCCCAGTTTGAAAGCCACTTGCTTCTTTACGGCGCGGAAGCGTTTCCAGTCTTTGGTCGAGTCTTTGCAGTACCATTCGATGATCCGGAAGGTGAGTATGCGGAGATACGCGCATTAATCGAGGCTGAAGCTGTCGGCCTCAGTCTTGACCTGCAGCAGCGTCGAGTTGAGTCTATGGTACGTTCAGGCAGGGCGAAGTTTGCAAAGTCATCAGAAACAAGGAAGGTGTACAAATCTTTGGTCCGAAGAGCTTCGCAAGAAGCTGTATGGCAAACAAGTCAAGCGGTAGAAACCGAAGACGTCATGCATTCTTCACACTCCATCGTGAAAATGTCGATGGCGGTCCGCATACCGGCAGATGAAGACTGGGAGGTCATAACTGATGCTGAAGAGAGTCTAGCAGCTGCAGTCGAGCAATCCCCAACCCGCATTGTCAATAGCATCGAAGTCCCGGAACTTGCACCTACTCGACCACATCTCACGTTCCGAGTTTGGGATGCAGTGAACCGCACGAAGTTCATTGACGGTGAGTTTGTAGCTCAGACATTCGTTGATTGGCCTCGCCCGTTCCCAGCACCCATAGCTCTCGACGATCCATCAGAAGCGGGCAAGATCCTGACACTTCTGCACCTGAGCAAGCAAGGCGATACACCAGTATATATATCTACAGCTAGCGTAAGTGCCATAAGGGGAACTCACATCGTCATTTGCTAATCATCCATAGTCGTTGTTGCAGGCGCTTTCATATGCGATGAACATGCAGCGACCCCAGATCGCATTAATCAACCTCAATGCACCTAGCCTACAACAACAAAACAAACTGCATCATGCAGCACAGATATTCACGTGGCTAAAGTCTCAAGGTCTCGCTCGTTGGGCGAGATACAGAGGTACGTTATTGCAAGAATCTGTCAAGCTATATACTGATGGCATACAGGACACGGAGAATACTTTGTGTGGAGTGACATTGCAAGCAATGCCGTTCTCCAAGTCTTAGATCTGGAGGACCTAATCAGGACTCTTAACGAAGACGAAGAGTGCCACGACCTCTTGAGTTTTAACGTCTTTAAGCCAGGTGCGAAGACCAATGACATTGCGGGAGCACTTCGCGAGCAGAACACCGTGCTTAATGGCAACACCGCACGAGCTCTGGGTAAGATTGCCAAAGGGTTTGGTTTGTATGCGAGCGATGTCACTCTGGAACACATTCAGGATTTCGTGGCACGCATGACGGATGGGTGGACTATCACAAAGCCAGAGACGATCGATATCCATACCACAAGCTCACTCGCGGCAGCTTTTGCGACTGCTTTGGGTCGCCACGCGGGCGGTTACACTCTTCAACAAGTCATGGGTGCATTCATCGAAGGGGTGGATCAGGGCACGCGATGCATCGCGCATTGGTCTCGCAGCCGCAGTGGAAGTCGACGCCAACGTTTTCGTAACGCATAGGATGTATGGCCATACGCGACCTTAGAGTTGGTCTGTTCAAAGTAGAGTTTCGACAAAGATGATCCACTGTCTGCAGGTGGACGGCTATATATGTTGTATCAGCCCAAGATGGAAGGAAGGCCAAGCAATGTACATTATCTAGACTCTAAAGCCTCTATAAACTCAGTACGGACTCTGTCACCTGGTCACCAATTCCTTAGCGCTCTTCCAACCATACGTAGAACATCGTCTGCTCTCTCAATAGCAACCTCATGCCCTGCTCCTTCCACTACCTCGAATTCGACATTCTCTCTTCCCAGACACTCGCTCGCATCCTCCACGATCTCATCCTGCACGATAATCGGATCCGTCTCACCAAGCACAACATAGACCTTCCTTAATCCTCCTATCTCTTCACTAACGTTCCTTCCTAGTATCCTCCACCTCTCATGCTCCCCATGCACTGGCGCATACCTGATAGAGCTAACGAACGCAGGCACAAACCCCTTATGATGCTCAATCTGCCAGTCCACAACCGCGCCAACAGTACTGTACGGATTTCCCGGTAACAAGGCGTGGTGGCTGGAAGCATACACCGCGTCGCCTCTCTTTTCTCTCTTGACTTCAGCGTTCTCAACCGTGTCAGGCTCGGGCTCGATACTCCTCGCCTCCTCAGGACCGGTGTACAGGCGTTTCGCTACGAGCGATTCAATCCATGACTCGGGTAAAAGGCCAGATGTTGAGTACAGAAGGCGGGACTTCCAGGTCGTGTGCGACCTGCGGATAAGACCTCCGGGGGCTATGAGTACAAGGCCGTTGATCAGTTGCGGGAAGTACGAGGTGAAGTCTGCGGCCAAGGCGCCGCCGAGCGAGTAGCCAATTAATGTGAAGGACGACCAGTGCAGGGGCGAGGATGCCAGGGTCAGGAGGATCTGGCTGGTGTATAGGGAGGAGTCATAGCGGTGGGTGTGAGGGGAGGGGCCGGAGGAGTAGCCGCGGGAGAAGAGATCTGATGGGTGTTAGTAGGATCGCATCTTGTTGAATATGCATGATATTCTGAGCACGCGTCGGAGCTCTGGCATGATATACTGTCATGAGGAAGCTCTCCTTCAAACGTCGTCTAAGAAGCGAAGTAAGAGCATTTATGATCTACGTCTAGGACCCTCTTACACGAAACCTTGGAGGGGATCCAACATACCAAACAGCATCACACGACAGCCTTTCTCGACCAGCTTATAAGCAAGGTCAGTCAACGCTATACTTGGTGTTGATATGCCATGGATGAGCAGTATCTTCTCGCCATCCTCAGGGCCCCACTCGTACACTCGAATGCTGCCATGCGGAGAGTCTACATCTCTGGCTCCAGGCAATGCATCTGGGGGATACGGCAATCTCTTGAGCTCGTCCCCTGAAAGCTTTGACAAGCTGGTCACTCTTGGCGATGGAGATGTCTTGAACTTGTCAGCCCGCAAAGAGCTTGACACATGTCGCAGAAACAGCAGCGCGCCGAGGGAGGCCCCTGCAATCAGGTACAGCTGTGGGGCAGGAACTCTGAAACGAGCCAGAGCAGACGTCATAGGATTGAGGCTCTTGGTAAGGCGAGGAGAAGATGTGAAGTAGCACGGAGCCAGGCGCTGACCAATGAGGTATTTTAGCCGCACAGAAATAGACCTCGGACGGTGACGCTCGAAGGACCCTGTGGTGCAAGCAAAACGGTAAGCTGATCGCCCAGCTGCTGCTGCGCTAGCTGCACTCCGACGCGGCTGGCGCCACGGGCACCGCGCACAGCAACTGCGTCTGACTGTGGACCAACCATCCCACAGACTGCCCAGTGATGTCTGGCGGACAGTCTCAGAGCGAGACAAATGAAGACGCGCAACACAGAGGCGCTAACAGGGCGCGAGGGCGGGAATCACGGGAGAGCCAAGCACACTTGGGCTTGGAAGATCAACAGCACGACAGGGTTCGCCTGGCTGCTTGCGCTTGTGTCCATCAGCTCCTGCGCCTCACAGCCATGCTCACTGCCCACTTTGCTGAGCACGCTGCGCCCTGAGCAACCAGTCCCCCAGTCGGTCCTTATACACCCCAGACGCCCTGCCAATTGCACTTTTGCTCCCTTTCCGCTGCGCTGCGTCTCTCCGGGCGAGGGCGCTTGTTGTAACAATTGAATCTGCGAGCTCTGCGCCAAAACACTCGACATCTGTTTGACAGCTGCGTCCTTTGTCGCCAGTCGTACTTTATCCTAAAAGCATCCCGTTGCGCGCCGGACCTGCCGGAGATTTTTTGGGTGCGTTCGAATGCGGTAGTGCACCATGGAGGACTGGACATCGAAACAGCTCCCTGAGCGCCTGCCCTTCTCCAAGAAGCGGCTACCTAAGCGCGTCATCTTCTCGTGCGTAGAAACACTGCGTGAGAATATCGTAATCACAGACTGACGCATGCAGGTACATCATCGACTACCTCATCATAGTGTAAGGGCCCCAGCGTTCCTTCCCCAAGCACACGACCACCTTCCGCGAGCTGTCCCAGCTAACCACAACCGTCTTCAGGGTCCTCATCGGCGTCTTCACCATTATCGACAAAGTCGCACCCTTCCACCAGCCCTTCTCGCTGCAAAATTACACCCTCCACTACCCGTTTGCCGTGAAAGAGCGCGTGCCCGTCCCGCTACTATGCGTTCTCGTTGTCGGCGGTCCAGCGGTCATCATCGCTTTCTACACACTCGTTATTGATGGGCTGTTCTCGCACCAGACGCCCATGCCGTCTGCTAGGGCTGGGGTCAAGCGTTTGAGCGGCAGGTACAGGTTCAAGGACCGCCTATGGGAGTTGAACTGTGGTATTCTCGGTCTCGGACTGAGTGTGGGTGCAGCCTTCACGATCACAGGCGCACTGAAGAATGCTATTGGAAAGCCACGACCAGATCTCATTGATCGGTATGTCGAATAAGATGAATGAATTGATTGCAGAGCTGACAAGGCTACAGATGCAAGGTCAGGGAAGGCGTAGGAATCGACCTGACAAGCCTGACACTCCAGACTATCGAGATTTGCACGCAGACCGACAACTACATTCTCCAGGATGGATTCAAGAGCTTTCCCTCTGGACACAGCAGTGGTATGTCAATGTATACGCAGCCACCAGTCTAAGCTAATGCGCAGTAGTCTCGTTTGCCGGACTTTTTTACCTGTCTCTCTACCTCGCTGCGAAGCTACACGTTATGGACGCGAAGGGTGAGGTCTGGAGAACCTTCATCGTCATGGTTCCAACCCTTGGCGCTGCGCTCATCACCGGCACACGTATCATGGACGCCCGTCACCACCCCTTCGACGTCCTCTCTGGCGCTTCTTTGGGCATATTTGTAGCATGGGCTGCCTACCGACAATATTTCCCACCCGTTTCTGAGACATGGAAGAAGGGACGTGCGTACCCGATCCGTGCTTGGGGCCGTGGACCCGCTCCCCCACCCGCTTCCCAGGTCATGGTCGATGAGGATGTCCAACCGCTACGACAGATGGGCAGGCCGTTGGGCCCAATCGACGAAGAGCGTGGGGAGGCAACGGGCATCGCGGTCAGCACCGACGAGCATGGCGGCAATGTTTTCCGACAGCAAATCTCGAACTCTCAGCGAAGACGCCAGGCGGATACCCCCGAGGGTGTGGATCGCAGCAACACGTTAGCATCCAGCAACTACCGCTCTGATACGCTGGGCTCAACCTATCGATCTAACACCATAGGTTCCTCGCTTTCTACAAAGGTCGACCGCTACCAGAACGAGATGCCGACCTCAAACCCCTTCGCCACGGGTGTCGCGCGCCAACGCCGAATGGAGTCGTACGACTACTCTTCCTCTGAAGATGACGAGCCCTACGAGCTTCAACCGACTGCCGGATCCTACAACCCGGTGTCAGGACGATTGACGGATACGGGGTATCATCCCCCACAAGGCATGTCGCCAAATCCCACCCCTCCACCTCCACCCGTGAACACATTTGTTCCGCCTCACCTCAACACAATGTCGCCCACAGGAGACTTGAGCGATAGGAGAGACATTGGTCCACCTCCGCCACCACATGCCGCAGGCACAACGCCTCAGCAGATATGAGACAGTAAAAGCAGCAGATGATATCAGCAACACGATCTCAACTCCAATATACCCGCATGGTTTGCTTCCAGGGAAGTAGTAACGGGACTATCACGGCTGTAACGACATCGCACTGGGACGCTCTAGCAATGAGCGAGGAGCAAGGCGTTCTTGTAAATTGACATTCAGACCTACCGAAACAGGTTCCACTACGAAAATTGACGTGGACCGGATAGTACGATATATCAAATTATGTGTAATACTCGAAACACCGTTTCTGGTGAAATCACTTGACACTAAACGAACTGACGCAGATATAGCTGCCGCAAGGCTGCGCGACTTCTTTCACCTGGAGTACGACGGACGTGCCTTCACCTGAACTTGGAGACTCAAGGCGGCAGTGGCATAAAAAGCTTTTTGTATACATGCAGCAGACCTCGCGCTTCAACGACACCACTTTAGCATGAATCAGCAAACAACTGCCAGTATGGATATTTCTAGCTTCTCCACAGAAGCCCTCAGGCATGAGCTACGACTCCGACAAGCCCGACCAGCCCCGACTCCAAAACAACATTCACTCAGTCCATCAGGAACTCCTGGCAATGGCGAAGAGAGTGACAAAGAAAGCGACGAGGGTTCCCTGTTTATGCGTGAACGACATTCTGATCGTACCAACTCTGGTCTCAATGACCCAGTTGCAAATTCGCCAGCCTCTAGACGTGTCTTGACTTACCGCAAAACAGCAGCAACTAATGATCAATTCGGCCCGCAAAGCAAGAAGTTGCCACGCAGGATCGCTGGCTATAATCACGCAGACTTCCTTGAGCGCTCCCCTCCGCGAAAGAGGCGACAAAGTCCAAGCTGCGAGATAGTCGAGAGCGAGGATGAACTCGGCCCATCTAGGACTTCATCAAGTGCCATTGCGCATCAAGAGAGGGCATTCCTCAAAGTCACACATGCAAGGAGAAGAAAGACATCGGTACAACAGGAGGAAGATGATCGTCGACTCGCAGAGCGCATAGCGGCGGAAGAGGAAGACGGTCTGTTTATACTGATGGAAGGGCAATGGACGAACGCTCGACCTGGCTCGAAAGGTCGTCCTATCAATCTGGATGACGGTGCTAAACGTTTCGAACCTCGAGGGTCATTTCCAGTTAGTTCTTTCGATGTTCTTAGTAAGAGCAAATCATTCTCAAAGTCATCCACATGGCGTCAGAGCGAGACACTCGATGCAGCCATCGCGCGCCAAATCGAGAAAGAGGACGCAGAAGCTCAGGAAGCCAGATTCCGCGAAGCATCGTCACGCACCCAAGACTGCGCAGTCTGCGGCGACGCTACACTCGTCGTGGAACTCCCTTCCCTGTTTTCGTGTACGCACAACGCCAAGGTTTGCGCCGGCTGCTACATGGCCTGGCTTGGCTCGCAACTGGAGCAGAACGGCTGGCAAAAAGTCAAATGTCCCGGACAGTCGTGCAAGGTCAACCTTACGCACCAAGAGATCAAAGCGTACGCCAGCAAGGAGGTGTTCGAGAGGTACGACGTCATCCAAGCCCGCAACGTGCTCAGCGCCGATCCGAATTTTCGCTGGTGCAAGACTCAGGGGGTGCGGCTCAGGGCAGATCCACGATGTTGAAGAGGTGGGAAACGAGTTCGTTTGTGTGGGATGTCATGAACGGTTCTGCACTGTGCATGAAGGATCGTATCATGATGATGAGACGTGTGAGGAGTACGAGTACCGTACGAGCGGGCAGAAAGAGAGGGATGAGAGGACGAAGGAAGACGAGGCCAGCGAAGAGGCAGTCGGTAAGCTTACAAAGAGGTGCCCTAGAAGTGGATGTGGAAGGCCTATTGAAAAGAACGGCGGTTGCAATCATATGAGCTGTAAGTCGGTGAAACGGAGTGGTGAAGTCATTCGGACTAACAAAATGCAGGCGTCAAGTGCAAGCATGAATTCTGTTGGAAATGCTCGAAGCCATGGCGTACTTGCAAGCATTGAGGTGACGAGAAGGGGGATCAGGCTAGCGAGAGAGCAGTCTTCTCCACACCGTTTATGTCAGTGCCGCCCACGAAAATACAAGCACACCAGACAATACCGAACTAGACAGTATATTGCCATATCGTGGAATCATCGCCATCGATTCGTCCCCAAGACCCACCATTTATAGCACCGCAAAAGCGCTCGCATACGAGACACTGCTATCTCTCACATCCTCGACCAGACTACTCCTCTCGTACCTGATGAACTTGAACCTCCCCTTTCCCTCTTCTAGCTCGGCCTTCTCAACGGCAGCCAGAAAGACCCCAATAGGATGCCTTCCACAAACTGTATTCCCCGTATCCCTCAGCTGCTGCAAGAAGTCCCGATGGCTCCCCCGCTTCTACGGCATCCATACTCTCCTTGTCCACTGCTGCAATGCTCTCGTGGATGGGGAAATTGTGGGAGACTTTCGAGTTAGACTTTAAGCTGATGCCGGAGGAGCTGTCGGGCGTCTGGTAGTATGTGTATCTGAAGCGCGAGCCCCAGTGGCAGAAGTCGGAGGATATGACGAAGACGTTGGTTGGGTCGGAGAGGTAGGGCGCGAGGAGCGAGCCGTAGTGGGCTTCGGCGCGGGCGTCTGTGTTGCCGACCATGATGGGGATGAGGGGTACAGACGTAGAATCGGCTTGAAAGGTTGTGTTCTTGCTGTGGATTTGTCAATTTCACAACGACGGACTGTCAACTAGAGCTTACAGTGATAGCATCTTGTAGATGTATGGCAGGTGCATCTCGGAACTGTGCTCGTCCTCGTCGACACCTCGCTCCATAACCTCGAGACTCCACTCTTTCTGTATCTGCTTGACCAGCGCAGTATCTATTGTGAGGTCGCCGATCGGTGTGGCGTACTTGCTGCACCCGGTGGTCGCAGCGCCGGGCAGGTAGTGGTGGTGGGAGGGGAAGAGCAGGAATACGCGTTTGCTGATGTTGTTAGCAGAATATCAGTATTCTGCGAGACCGCACCTACGCATTCGCCCAGTCAGCTGTCTTATAGGCCCATGCAGCGGCAGGCCCCGAGTAAGAGTATCCAGCGTGCCTGCGTGTCCATGAGCCCTGATCTCTCCAGGAGTTCCGAGTGATCCTACGGTCCGATGATTGCTCGAGCGTTTGGTGTCGGTACCGAAACATCTCCTGCCTGTGAGGAAGCTGTAGCGACCGGCGTTATCGAACTCGGTACATCTGCTAGCCAGCCGTCGAGCTGCTGTGACAGCAATGGGCCTTTGTCCGTGTACCAGGACCCGGCATGGGTAGCTCTGCGAGTAACCATATTGACGAGTTTTGAGCGTGAAGACAGCTTGGAGATCTGCAACAATACAGAGCGTCTAGGTAAGTTGGTGAAGGTCAGAAGCTCGGGGGTACTGGGGTGGGGTAAGGAAGCTGTTGTGGGGCAGCAGCTTCCTGTGTAAATCGTGCATTCGTCATCGTACGGTAAGTCTATCTAAGGCGTCAACAAGATTCGATGAGAGCGATAGCTCAACATCAGGTGAAGTATTCATAACAAATCCAACTCAGAAATGTCAGACATTCTTCATAAGCCAAACCCGAAGACTCGAGAACTGGGGGAACGAAAAAAAGGTAGAAGCGTCGGTATGGATGAACCCAACGAATTGTTTTACCCGGCAGGGGAAGAAAAGAAGTTTCGGTTTCTTCGATAACAGATACGAGTGGATGGAGAAGTGATGGTTGCTGGACATCTGGGTGTCCCTTACCCCACAACGCGAGCGCGTCGCTCCGCGGTAGTTTGTCGCGTGTCTGGCCAGCCTCCATCCGCACAATCGTCATTCATCTCAACTCAGCAGATCACGTCCTCACTCTCTACAGTAAATTCACGTTAGATCTGCTGTCGCATAAGTGGTAGCAGCCCTGATCACCCTCAATTATCGCAGCAATGGGCATCAAACGCAAACACTTCGACGATGCATCTCCCACTTCAATCTCCAGCTTCGGCGCCGTCTCGACACCAGACGCGCAATCGCCCACACGTTTCCCACAAGGCCTAGACGGCACAACGGACATGGACATGGACATCGAGCCCGCACACAGAACCAACATCTGGGACTTCTCACGTGCACAACGAACAAAAAGCAGTGACTGGGGGCTCCGAACGCGCAAACGAGTGCGCGACAACCGGCCAGACGAGCGCGCCATACACGGTATGTGCCTCCCACCCACTGCATCATTTGACCACGCCCTTCTGATGCTCGGCAACATTCTACCGACCGCAAAGACTAACAGAGAACCAGAGAACACAGTGCATAAGCTCTTCCTCGCCCAACGACAGAATCCCCACGCCTCGCCTGATCCTGTACCCACTACACAACCCGCCCTCACCATCACAAAGCCGCAGAAATCAACGCTCCACTTGTTCTGGAACATTGCTGCGCCGCCTGTCCAGACGCCGCTCTTTTCGTACCAAACACCACTGTCACAAGCGGGAGGGACAGGGCCACGGTGTGAGGACTGTGATGCGCGGCTTGGCGATGAAGAAGCGGGTATGGATGTTGATATGGATGTGGATGGAATGGGAGACGAGGGGACCTTCTCGTGCAGCGAGTGTGGGAGAAATGTTTGTGGGACTTGCGCGGTCGCGGGTGATGTGAGGAGGTGTTTGCAGTGCGCTACACATGGATATTGAGCCGGATGGCCGTGCGTTGTACATTGTTCTGAGCGTAAGATATCATGGTATTGTTGTTCAGCGAGGTGTTTTGGGTATCGATTCTGGGAAGCAGCTGACGGGACTGCTATACACTTGGAACGAGTTTGGGAGATTGGTAAGAAGACAGCATTGTATTATTATGTCGTAGCTATATAGCGAAGGAAATGCCAGTGTTCATGCTCTGCCTTACATGTACCTCTTAAATGCAGCGCTGAAGCTCGCAGGGTCTGCTGCCTCAGCCTGCTTTAGCTGCAAAGTAACATCCAGCTGGTCACGGTGCTTTCTGAGCAGCTCAAAATCATCTGCGTGAAGCGGGCCATGAGGAAGACGCTCGTCACGAGCCTCAGTCAGCTTAGTAGGTGGCTGCGACGGGAACATGGCCTCCATGCGCTCAGACAGCTTCTTCTCCTCCATCTCATCCCTCAAGATCTTGACCTGCTTCTGTATCTCGACCCAAAGTTCCAAGTGCTTGATATCAGGGTCCTCGCTGCCACCACCAGCAGCGCGGAGCTGCACGTCGTGGAATTGCAGGTCGACAGAATGCATGGGATCCTGAGGGCCGGCCCAACGGCGTGCGTTCTGCTCCAACTCGTGCTTGTCCTTGCCCCCATGCCCAGCAATGGCAAGCAGAGACGCGATGAAAGCCTCCTGCATGTAGGCGAAGGAGAACTTGTCGGTGATCTCTGCAATGCTGTCACAGAGCTTGTCAGGGAAGTCCAAATCCTTGTTGTCTGCAAGCTTGCCCTGCCAGAACTTGCAGTACTGAACTCGCTCAGGGTAGCTGGGGTTGGAGAAGTAGTATTTGCGATCGAAACGGCTAGGTCGCTTTGAGATACCAGGGTCGAGTCTATCAAGGTGGTTCGTCGAGCCGACCATGAGAATTCCGTCATTGGACTTGAGACCATCAACTTCGTTGAGGAAGTAGGATCGCACGTTGTCGCTAACGATGGAGTCGAGATCCTCGAAGACAAGATAGCATGGCGCTTCTTGACGTGCTTTACCAAAGATCTGGCCAAGCGAATATTCAGGTCCCCCGTATGAGGACAAGGTGCGGACGTACAAAGTCGGAACACACATCCTCTTGTCTCCGTTTGTCCCGCGCTGGTAGAGACTGTTCATCATAGCCTTAATACTGATGGTCTTACCGTTGCCCGGTGGACCATAATAGATGATCCCTCGCTTCCACGGAACCTTGAGCTTTTGGTACGTCTCTCGGCTGTCGAAGAAGCCCTCAACATCATTCTGAAGGGTCTTCTTCATGTCCTCATCGAGGATGACATCGTCCCAGGAAGCCTTTTGTACTGAGTCCCACAACTGAGCGCTTTTCTGCCACCAGCCTTGATCAAAGACCCACACCTCGTTGTGCAGCTCCCGACCCCAGATGGTAGCATCCCTGATCAACTCATCGACTTTGTGCGAATTGCTTGTGAGGATGTAGTGGTTCTTGATCGGAGGGTAGTAACTACCACCGTCCCTACCTTCGGCAATGTACAGAATGACCTCCTGGTCTTTCCACCTGTACATGAACTTGCCAAAGGTCAGGTTCTCTGCCATGAAACCACCGCCGTGATCAAGCCTCCTGCCAGCAGGTACATATAGACGATATCTCAGGCTCACACCGTACACCGGGTCCTTCACGCTGTCTTCGAGAGGTGTGGCTTCAGCGAAGCCCGCATAGGCATAGGCGAGCAGGTTCACAAGACCGTAAGGCGTAACGATGAGCTCGAGCTTAGGGTACTGTGTACGCAGAGCTTCGACGAGCACAGTATCGGTGTTGATGCGCTTGCCGGACGAATGCTCGAAGTATCGGTGGCTCGCGAGGTCCGACTCGGCGGTGAAGCTATGGCCCGTCATGCTGACTGGTGCTGGAAGGTACAACGTGTGTTTTGGGCAGTATAAAACTTCAAGAAACTGTAGTAAGTGCAGACTGGAGTAATTGTGATCAATGCAGCGAAACTGGTGTTTGTTGCTGCCTAAGGGTGGCCTGAATGAAGGCAGTGCAGAGCTCTTGGAAGCTGTTCACGAGGTGACAGCATGAGGAGGCGCAGCTACCGCCGAGGAGCTACCCCGCACCTGATTGGGTGGCTCAGATGTACCTTTCTACCTGTTGACCAACACCGAAAAAATCATGATGAGTGCTGAGAGGCGAGCAACGAGCAAAAGAGTCGAAGCTTGAAGTAGTGAGAGACACTGATTGTTTATCAAAGCTGACAGATCAATGCGCCACCAATAGGCCGGTCAACAAAGCTACGACATTCCTAGTAAACACTGCTTACCTCTCAGACCACGATCAACCGGCAAGCCAAACCTCGGAAGGGCCTACGGAGCGTTTGAGAGCCGCACCACGCTGTGGCTGTCTGGCCAGGTCTTCTGCACCCTTTCGATGATTTACTCGAAGACCAATATCACCTGACCTATCGCGGAGCGGAGTGCTGCGAGTTGTCAATCCTCCGGAACCGGGCGGGACATTCGATCTTCGAGCCTCGTGGTCCAGCAGACCCGGCCCTGGCATTGATCTCCAGAGCCGTGGAAACGGTCTCAAGCAGGGTCGACGTGGAGTCCCCGCCTTCTTTGTCCCCACACAAACCGCGGAGGAACCCAGCCAACAGCCTGAGCATCGGACCTACGGATCTCAGGTCTAAACAGGCCGATTTTGGGCGAGACGCGTACCATCGTCGTCGAAGTGCTGTTTTCAGGACGTTGCAAGTCGCAATGGCGTTTTGAGTAGAACAAAGTTGCCCAAGCAATGCCACCGCAATTTCACCATGGCTTGATGAGCTTCGGTCAGAATGCACGGCTATTTAACCGATGCAACAATATCATGCAGAGACGGAAGAATATCCAGAAATACGATACTGCTTACAGGTCTGAACAAGGCTCTCACAGCAGCAACATCCGTCAGCCTTTGTTCGCTGGTGTTGGCTTGCTGTGGACTACTGAACGGGTCTCCAGTGTAGGGTCGGCCGAGTCCACTTCAGTTAATGGTGAGTCCACGGCGTTTTCGCAACATCTCAATCTTGACACAGCCGCGCACGAGGTCAATAGAGTCGGCGACGGCACGGCAAAATTGAAACGCCCTGACAGCTGCCCGCTGGTCCGAGCAAGGAACACGGTGCCGCAGCCAACCTGCTGCTCGACCGCACGAGTGGTGAGATTTCAGACCCTCTGTAAGTGGATCAATGTGGAGCCCCGAATGCCCCAGGATACCCGCGGGAAGCACGACAGCTTGTTCCCACTTCGTTCCAGTAGCTTTGTAGATTAGCGCTAATTGCAACGCAAAACTCGAGATTTGCAATCGATTTTCGAATTCGCTGTGTCGATTTTGTAACGGCGCAAACACCGTGCAAATCGAAACTTGATGTCATGTCATGCTTTCGGTTCGACGCCCGTGGCTGATGCCGAGAGTCTTGCACAAAGCTTAGCCGCCGACACCCTAGGGTTTGTGCGCAGAACAACCATACATGCCGTCATTAAGTCACCCGTTTGGGGACGCCCATCTGCTTGGCTTTGAGGATTTCCGACATTCCCGGCAGACAGCTCACACACAGACATTCATCAAACTGTGCGCTGGTGCTTCGAAACATCTACTAAAACGTATGTCCAAGGCCGCGATATCCAGCATCCCAGTGCGTGGAGGCCTCGAAGCGGCAAATTTTCACGATGCTCATCTTCAGAGTCAAGGTCCACCTCGCATTCTGCTGTGCCGAACTGTCTGTGCAAGGATTCGCGGCTAGCCCTTGCAAGGCAGTGTTGCGATCGCGACATGGTGTTTGTGCGACTTGCAGAAATAAACGCCAAAGCGCGCTGCAAGTGCGAGGGAAATTGCTGACAGCACAGTTCCTGCGTATTTGTGCGATGTTCCGTGGCTTCCATCGATGTTTCGGAGGACAAAGTTCCGCGAGTCACGATGATGTAAGTCTGGCAGCCTTGAGTCTGGACAGCGCCCGCTTCGGTAGATCGAAGCAGTGGACTTCCATCTCTTCGCGTCATCGCGGTCTGCTGTTCACCTGATATCGAGATTCGGAATTTGAAAGCGATCGGCTGTTGGTCTTCCATTTAGATGTGTAATATTTGGCGCTTGCCCGACCTCGGCAAACTTCATCCTATGCGCGACGATCCGCTACCCTGTGGTTGTCCGTGGTTCGTCGGTTCAATTGATGGCTGTCAGTGGGCCCATGCTGCTCTTCACCCGGTCTGAAGACAGTGTATGGGGAAATGATTTGAGTGGGCCGCTTTAGCACCAGATGCAGCTAATTACCTCCCCTTAGCATCGGACTAGATCCAGGACGGAGCAGACGGCCCATGGCATACGTCGTTTATCAAAGCTCCTTGTATGGTCTGTTCCCAAATATATGAATGCCCCTTCCCCAGATCCATTTTCTTCCCCAGACTCCAATCTTCGACTCGACCATTCTCAGCAGGAACAGTCTAGACAAGTCAAAATGGCGACTGCACAGGAACACAACAACATCCCAGTAAGTCATTCCGCGGAGCACCGCGATTAGTGCCTCCTTTGTTTGTGAGCTCGTAATTGACTCTACTCAGCGCGGCCCCAGTGTCGACAAGGAGACCAGCGGTGTCGATTATGCAAACAACGGCACCAATGGCGCTGCACAGAGGAGACCATACGACTACGGCGGCAACCCTCTTGCACACGTTGCTACCAACGACCCCGAACTTCGCCTTGCTGCCTTTGGTGGTGAATTCCAGCCTGGTCTTTACCGCCCACCGAACCGCAAGTTCGCCAATCCTGCTCCTCTTGGTCTATCAGCTTTCGCTCTCACCACTTTCGTCTTGTCGTTGATCAACGTCAACACGAAAAGCATTGGTTCTCCCAGCCTTGTTGTTGCCCTTGCCTACGGCTATGGAGGTCTCGTCCAGCTTCTCGCTGGTATGTGGTACGTATCGTTCATGTCTGCCTACAAGAACTTGTCTAACAATCTCTAGGGAAATGGCTGTTGGTAACACTTTCGGTGCCACCGCTCTCTCATCCTACGGAGGTTTCTGGTTGTCTTTCGCCATCATCTTGACTCCCGGCGGTTTCGAGATTGAGAGCGGTCTTGCTGCGATCAGCGAGGCTACTTTCCTCAACTCCTTTGGCCTGTACCTGATGGGCTGGTTCATCTTTACCTTCCTCTTGCTGATCTGCACACTCCGCTCTACCGTTGCATTTTTCTCGCTCTTCTTCACCCTCGATCTGGCCTTCCTCATGCTGGGTATCGGATACCTCCAGAACGACGGTGCCGCCCCCCAGGAGCAGTGCATCATCGCTGGTGGTGTATTTGGTCTCTTGGCTGCGTTCCTTGCTTGGTACAATGCCCTTGCTGGTATTGCCGACAGCTCCAACAGGTCAGTCATTCTTCGAGAACTTCTTGTGAACACGTGTACTAATGTTCTTCAGCTTCTTTGTCATCCCTGTTGCTCACTTCCCCTGGTCTGACAAGGGCCGCGAGCGTCGCGACAAGGTCGACAACTCTGCACACCGCGCTGCCTAAACGAACTACGCTTCGCACCTTGCGCCTTCGATTGATTCGGGAGGCAGAATGTTGTATCGGTCGCACGTTGACGACTGATGGATATGAAAGTTGGTCATTTGGATACCCCTGATATTGATCGACTATAATGTTGCTTGCGATCTCATGTTGATTACGAGCTGATATGTACGCCATTTAATACGATTTACCACAAGTTCTACAACCTGCGCGTTGATTATGTGAAATCCTTCCATCTTCTATCGACTTATACTATGTCATGCCGTGAGTCTGTTAATACTTTGCGTATGTTTGTGTGACTTAAGGTTCGCACAAGGCTGCTGGGTCTCTTCAAGCCTCACGTAAGAAGTAAGAAAGTACCTTCGCAAGACAAGAGATACAAGACCAAGCAGTCAAACCCATGCCTCTTCACAAGCAACATGAGCAGTCTCCTGCCTCGACGCGCGGTCGTGCGATCATCACACCACCGCATCGCCGTCACACTCCAGCCCGCCACACACCGCACTCATCCATCCCCGTCTCCTGACATTTCCACACCTCCTCCGCCTCCACAGACCGACGTCGCCGCCACTCCACAGTTTTCTTTAGCCCTGCAGACGTCATCCCATCAAAGCACACCCGTTATCCCCGTTCAGATCAGCTCGGTGACGTTCCCCAAGGCCCTAGGCGCGGGGTCGCGCCTTGAGGCTGGGCGAAAGCTTGAGTAGGCGCCCAGCGCCATGGCACATGTCACCGCTGCGTTTGTGGCGGAGCGTGGTTTTCAGCCACGAGTACAACGCCCATGGCTGATCTGGGCGCGTTGAGTGTGGCAGAGTGGATGCACGCCCAGAGACCGAGGGTTGTGTCTTTGCGCTGTGTGGCTTCGGAATAACTACAGCGATACAGTTGTGATATTGTCGACTTCTTGCTAAACTGCTTATTATGTATATGCTTGATATTGTATATACGGTTACTACACTACGGTCTATACACTCCCATTCGGGACCTGCACAGCGCCGTTCTCCTTTGCCGCTGGCGGTGCCTCCAGCTGCTCACCCCAGATCTGGATGACCAACTGTTTCTTGTTGATCTTGCCCATGGCGTTCCGCGGGATGGAGTCAACGACCTTCATCTCCTGGGGAATCTTGTAGTTTGCAAGAACGTCCTTGAGCGCGCGCCGCATATCGAGCGCGGACCACGCTTTCCCGCCCCGACCGGCGGTCTTGCCCTCCTCAGACAGCACGACGACGGCTGCGACCTTCTGGCCCCAGGCTTCGCTCGGCAGGCCGACGACCGCGACTTCGGAGATGTACGGCAGGGAGAGCATCTCGCGCTCGATTTCGAGGGCGGAGACCTTCTCGCCGCCCGTCTTGATGATGTCGGCGGACTTGCGACCTTGGATGAAGTATAGCGGTCCGTTGGCCCATTCCTGTGAGCTGTTGCCTGCGCCTGGGACGGTCTTGCGGATCGCGACGTCGCCGGTCTTGAACCACTTGCCCTGGCCGTCTGCGTCGTCGACGAACTCTTTGGTCGTTGCAGATGGATTCTTCCAGTACTCGCGGAAGATGGTGGGGCCGCGCAGTTGGATCTCACCGTGGCGTTCGCGGCCAGTGGAGGGGTCGGTTTCTTCTCCTTCTTTAATGATTTCGCCGGTCTCTGTATCTACCAGGCGAGCTTGGACTGAAGGTAGTGGCCAGCCTACGGAGCCATCGACTCGGTCTGCAAAGTCAAGGCCGCAGGACAACGCCATACCGACCTCTGTCATTCCATATCTCTCCAGCAGGACGTTGCCGCCGCTCAGCTCTGACCACGCTGACTTGACTGGCGTAGGTAAGGCTGCTGAGCCGGATATGTTCAATCGTAGGTTCGAAGGATGCAGGGCGGTCTTGGTCGCGGCTTGAAGTTCAGGTGCCAAGCTCGTGTGTGAGGAGAGGAAGCGCGTGTAGATAGTAGGGACGACGGTGAGGAATGTGATGGGCTGCTTCGCTGGGTCTGGGTTCGGCAAGAAGGGCGCAGCGAGTCGCTCCCAGGCTGCCTGTGCATTGAAGGGGAACTGGAACTCGATAGTGCTGCCCGCAAAGAGCGGCGTCAGCAGTGCGTTGACTGTGCCGTGGATGTGGTGCAGCGGAAGCACGTGTAGCAGCACGTCCTCGGCTGTGTAGTTCCAGGCCTTCAGCAGCGACTGGGACTGCGCTGTCAACACGTCCTGGGGCAGCAGAACGCCTTTCGGCCGGCTCGTGGTGCCTGACGTGTACAGCATCATGCCGCCCTTGGTGCTCGTTGGCTCTTCGAGGGTGACGTAGTCGTCTGTCTTGCCCATCATGATCTTCTCGCGCTTCCAGTTGATGGGGCTTGTCTCCATGCCCTCCTTCAGCACCTCGTCGGCCTTGTCCTGGAACTTCTCCGACGAGAGGAGCATCAGGGACTCGCTCTGGTCGATGATGTAGCGCAGCTCGTGGGCGGGGAAGGTGGGCGACAGCGGCACGGCGATGGCATGGGCGGCGAGGATGGACAGCAGCGTTACTACACAGCAGTCAATGGCTGTCTCGACTGCAGCACACAGGACGGGGACAAATGGGATGCGCACCTACATAGTCGTAGCCGTTCTCTACCAGGAACGAGATGCGCTCGCCCTCCGCGCTCTTCCCGCCCGTGTTGCGCTGCAGCTTGTCCTTGGCCGCGGCGACATCGTTGACCAGCTCGCCATATGTGAAGCGCCGCCCGGACAGCGAGTGGACGACGGCGGTGCGCTGGGCGTCGTGCTTCTTGATAGCCTCGAAGATGGGAAGGCGGGGAAGCGTGGACGCCATTCTCGAGGTACCGCGGGTGCCGACCGTACGAACAGTTGCGACAGGACGAGTGCGCTGGGGGATGAATGCACTTTGCAGCGTGCGAGAGAGGGAGAGGAAATTGCGCGCCCACATGGCAACGGCAGCGCCTAGGATCAGCGCATGCGACTCCAGATGCAAGGCCTCGGACAGCGGCAGTTGTGTGGGGGTGCGGTGACGGGCTATCGCCGGGGTAAGAAAGTGCTTTGAAGGCCTCTATCCGCCCATTGACCTGCTCCCTTGTATCAATCTCCCTGCTGTGTGCCGCCAGACAACACCCTGTAGCTTATAGTGTGTGCTTTCGGTCGTTCTGGTGCCGCAGCTCTCCTCAATTGCTGTGCAGCTGAGCTCTTCAAGACTCAGCATCGGTGACGCGCTCCGAAGCACAGAGCTTGGCAAATCTCGGCCCTCAGATCTGGCCCCCGAGCTCCGAACTCAACACCAAATCTGCATCACCAACATTCTTGCTTTTATTGGCTGTACACTTCAGCCTCAACTGACGCAGACACTCATTTGATGTTCCTTCGACGATCAGTCCAGACCGGCACTCGTTTCATGTCGGCCAGGGCTCAATCTCTGACTCCTCTGGAGGATGCTTTAAGGGCTAAGGGAAGTTCGGGCTGAGCCGGCTATTCCAGATTCCTTAGAGTGTATATGAAGACTAACTGAGATACAGATTGGAGACGCATTGAAGCCGACTACCCTTGAAATCTACAACGACTCTCACAAGCACGCACATCACAAAGCCATGCAGGGTGTAACAAGCCGAGAGGTATGACATAAGACTACCTGAACCAAGTTGTGAGCCATCGCTGACCTGCTACCACAGACACACTTCCGGTATGCTCACTCTTCAAGTTCTCAATCTCAAGGTCGATCCAGTGACTAACAGCATCAGTCTCGTCATCACATCTACGGCCTTCAAGGGCAAACCCCAACTAGCACGCCACCGCATGGTCAACTCTCTTATGAAGGACGAGATGGCTCAGGAAGGTGGCATCCACGCACTGCAACTCACCACTCGAACGCCAGAGGAAGATGAGGCACGAAAGCAGAAAGAGGCCACCGCATGAGCGGATGATTGAAGAAGGAAAGATACCCATGTTGCATCTTGTATATCAGCACGTATTTTAGCATCCCCAATACCAATAGTCTACAAGGCCTCACGGTCCTTTCGCGCAACGGAGAATTCATGTCTGCTCCGTCTCCCAAATCGAGCACGGGGTCCGGTCCGTCCAACCGACGACTTCTGCCAGCTGCTGTGTCCAAGGATAAATTTGCCCGCGAAACAACTCAACGCGTTCCCAAACAAACATCAGTCCAGAGTGACTGTGCCTCTCTCGCGCATTGATCTTGACGCATGCACGTGTACTGCGGCAACTAGATTCCCGTGCTACTCAAAGCATCCATCTGGTGCCCTACGTCCCGGAAATCCCGAAGTACTTGCAAAGTGTCCTGATGGCCCTTCACATTCAGTGTCAAAGTTACAATGCCGAGAAGTCAACGGCGGCTCATCGGGACGTCATTCGGAAAGTGGGATGAGGCGCCATCAACAAAAGGTGGAACTTCCTTCTTCGAAGAGGTAGCTGCAGGAGCCGGTCATCTTTTCTCAAACAACCACAACACAAATTCGAGACCTACAACGAGACATCAATCCTCGCCCACAATCGCCCACAATGCCTGAAGTCAAGGTGTACGACGTAACAAAGGTACGCGCTAAACTTCCTTCCAAACGTCTAGAGTGGAGGTGGAGGGGTAGCTCCGTTGTGCCCCGCTGAGGTCATTGCGATCAAGCTGGGAATCAACAACAAACAGAGGAATTGCGGCCGAAATTGCAAGGATCGCTGACATTTTCTTAGCCATACATTGAGCTGAACTGCTCTCTCGGCGAGGGGCCCTTCTGGGAAGAGGAGACGAACACAGTACGCTTCCTTGATGTCGAGAAGCAGGAGCTGCACCGCGTCGATATCAACAAGGGACCTTCAAGCCACAAGCTCTTCAAGAAGCTTGACATTTCGATAGGGTAGGTCGCTGATCTCCTAAGGATTATTTGCCAATCGCAGAGATCATCCTTTGACGCTCACAACTAATAAAAAACAGCTGCACAGCAGACATCGAGGGCAACGATAAGGAATTCATCTTCGGCGGCAAGTACGGCTATGGCATTGCAAACAAGGAAACCGGCGACTACAGATGGGTTCAGAAGGTCTGGTCCGAGGATGAGATCAAGGCGAACAAGCATGAGAAGTTCCGCGGCAACGATGGTGCTGTAGACTCCCAGGGCCGCTTCTGGGCTGGCTTCATGTTCGACCCGCTGGTCGAGGAGATGAGGTCTGACGGTACGTATGAGCTGTGAAACACAGGTAACGACCGCTGCTAATGTATCCACAGGCGCCGTCTTCCGTCTGAACCCCGACGGCTCCCTCGACCGCCCTCTCAGCGACATCTGCATTCCCAACGGCACAACATGGAACAAGAAGGACGACACCATGTTCTTCGCTGACAGCCCCGACAAGATCATCTACCAGTTCGACTTCGACCCAAAGACCGGTTCCGTTACGAACAAGCGTCCTTTCTTTACGATGCCCAAGGACAACAAGTACGGTGAGAACGCAGTCCCAGATGGTCACTGTATCGACGAGGAGGGATACATGTGGACTGCTCTGCACGACGGAGGACGGGTTTTGAGAATATCGCCGCAGGGAGAGGTCGTCGCAGAAATCAAGCTTCCCACAAGCCAAATCACCTGCCCTTGCTTCGTTGGCACACAACTGTTCATCACAAGCTCAGGCGGTGGTGGACCAAGCGGAGACGATGGCAAACCGGTTGACAAGTTTGCGGGAAGCTGCTTCATGGTTGATGTTGGTGTGCGGGGGCTAAAGAGGTTCAAGTACAAGGGTGGTGAGAAGGTCGAGGGAGGAAAGGTTGACGGCGAAGTGCAGGGGGAGTAGAACGTGTGTGCGAAGTGCTTGGATGGCACCTGCACCGTCGTAGGCGATGAAAGAATTGCAATTCCAGCGCAAGACCGCGAAGAGATTTGCTCTGCAGGGCTCTGAGAACTGAGTCATTAGTCGTGTGCCAAGTGCCTGAATGAAACCTACACCTTTATGGGGAATCACGTCCAGCATTAGCCATTCGCAGAGAGCTCAGACCCGAACAATCTGCGCTATGTGAATGATCAGACATCCTGGTCGCGGGTCACTTACAGTCCTGCAAAGACCCTACCCATGCCCACCTCATCGCACATCACTATAACGTAATTCGGCAAGTCAGCACATACTCACCCCCTCCGTTGTAGTACTTCTTGCTCGCAACCACAATCTCCAGCACCTTCGCATCCCGCGCAGCTATGATCCGCACACCCACCTTGCAGATGTAGCGCGCGTTGAGCTCGAGCAGAGCGCGCCAGTCTGGGGCTGATACCTAGGCTGACAGGCCGGCGGTGGTGGTACGATCTGTCGTCTGCATGTCGACAGGTGCGTTGAGGCAATGCTACGGTTGATGCAGATGCTAGCTTACATGGAAGCATCGTGGGCTTGCTATTGCTATACACGTGAGGCTGCTGGCAAGTGCAGAGCTGCTTTGTCTCGTGTCTTGACACTGTGATTTGTGTGAAGGAGCAAGCTCGTTGTACAGATTCATGGGTTGCGTCGACACTACTGAGATGGTGCAGAAAGGAATACCGTTCGCCATGCAAGTCCTCAACGAAAGGGCAGCCTTGATCCAAAAGTAAAAAGAAGCAAAGAATTGGCAGACGCTACTCTAGCTCAACACGCGCTTCATACGCGGCGAAGACTCGTCGACACCCTACTCGGCGAACCGGTATGCTCTTACCGATAATCTCAAAATGGATTTGTTGCGCCTTCACAAGTACGGCATCCTAGTCCGCTTCGCCCAGCCCGCACACGGCAGCGGGCTAATCCAGGCTCTGGACTCGAAGCCATGGAAGCAAAGTTCGAGCAGGGCAGTGCTCCACTGTATCGCCCCCACGAAATCTGCACTGCCAATTCTCAAGCTTGAAGCGCTTGTCAACAGGCTCGTAGAAGACTGCGCCATGATCGAAGTGACGGTCTTAGCTGATTACAAGAACTACTCACGTGCGTCTGACCTAGATATATGTTACTGTGATCAATACACCCCAGCTCTTGAAGCTGATGATGTTTCTTCGTCTGCGATACTAGAGCTTTTCAGGTCGACGGTCGGTGTAGAGGCTCAGCCAAGCGGTACCTTAGGAACCGAAACCGGCAAGAAGTACAGAGAATACGAGGAAGCTGTCACAAAGGAGGCTCTCGAGGCTAAAGCGTGGCGAAGGTCGGTTGGAGAAGAGCTGCCGTACATGACAGTGGCCGATGTTCCTGGAGGGAGTGCAAATGGCAGAGCGTTTAAGTTGAGCTTAGAAGCTGCTGTGGAAGCAATATACATCGAGGTTGTGCTAGCTGAGAAGAGGTACGGTCTGGGCCTGGATCTGATTAACTATCTGGAGAAACTATGTGCTGAGGTCGAGCTGTACCAAGTGTTCAGGTAGAAGTGTAGCGGAAGCACAGGGGCCTGTGCTGGCCTGCTCGTGTCGAGGAGCTCGCAACTCAGAGTTAACTTATAATGGAATCCTTTGCAATTTTACTCGTGTCATACTCATCTGCTGTGCCATGAATCTGGCTGTCCCACCTCGTCATTGCATATGCGAGTACATGCGTATATCGAGAGATGCAAGTGTCGAGCCGCTGGCACGTCAGCGGCCACGCGACGAAGATCTAGTCAAGCCACATCTCAACGGTCTAATAGGCCGTTCAGATATCTTGCATAATGGAAATCTAGTTCGGCGCACACGCCAATCGGCAAGTGCGTTCCTGAACATGATCTGCACAAGGGTAAGGCTATGCCCGGGCTGTACCTAACGTCCAATCGTCTTTCGTCAGAGCCCCTGGCTGTGCGTCCGCGGGTACCGTCGAAACCGTTGAGGCTGCCGTGTACCGAAGCAAAGCAAGGGGTATGCAGTATAGCATACGCTGGATGACATTGAAGTGGAATGAACATGAGCTCAAGAATTGTTGAATTGTAACGCCGTCTAGAAATGCATCGCCGCAACAAGAGCTCAAGTGGCCTTGCATTGCGCCAGAAACGCCGATCATGCTCCTGCACGCTCGCTCGGAATCGTCCGCTAGGGTATATGCACAGGGAATGAATGTATGCTCGCTCGTAGGTGACCGAATACACAGTATTGGAAGAAGGGAAAGGTTGAGAGGTTGTAGGTATGCTTGCGTTGCGTCGTCAATCGGAAATGGTGTTCGCTCGTTCGTGTGCGCTCGCTAAAAGTCGCAAATCATCGTGTATAGTAATCGGTCCTCATGATCCCTTGTTCTCGGGTCTCCAAACATCCTTGTGTCCCTTCTTGCCCCAGAACTCTTCGAACCATTCCTGGCAGTTACCGTCGACCCAGCAGCCTGCGAAGTGCACAAGAAGGTCGCCATCGCGGTAGCCCATGTTGGAGCCGCCTTCGGCGTAGGCGTTGAACTTGCGCTGGGGGTAGATGCCGACGTGGTTACGGACGAGCTGGTGCTCGAGCATGAGGTGCTTGATGGCGTCCTGCTCTGCGTTGACATGGTCCTTGCCCATGAGCATTGTGTAGTCGGTCATCATCTCGAGGGTCCAGCGGGTGAACGCAGAGCGGCGAAAGAAGGTGCTGCCAGTATTGACGCTCTGGTGATCTTGCGTGATCAGAATATCGATGTCCTCGACGCGGAAGGTTTTTGGGATGTTGATGTTCGTGGGGTGGTTTTTGAGTTGACCGTCCAGGATAGGAGTGTCACGCATCAGACCGCGCTTGATCGCCTCAGGACCAACAATCTCCTTCACCAGGTCGTAGTCCGGCTCCATGATAATGATGTCAGTGTCGATCAACCACACCCATTCGGCGGTCGGATTAAGAGAGAATGCTTCGGCGACAGCAGGGATTTTGGACCAGGTCTGTGGATATCAATGTAAGCACGTTGCCTGATCGAGTAATTTGTGAGATCCTTCGACCTACCTTGTGCGCTTCGCCGATATCGTAACGACTGGTGTTAAGCCACAGGTTTGTGTAGCCGTGTCTCTCGCAGTACTTCTTGCGGTTGTCCAGTACGCGCTCAAGTACGTTGGGGATGGCGCTGTTGTGGCCTCCACCGTCGCTGGCGGTCAACACCACGATGTCGCGGTTGCGGGGAGTGCGTGCATAGCCATTCCAGCCAGCGTAGTCTGGCACCTTCCAATCCCACTCTGGTTGCGCCTTGAAGTAGCCAGGCTGGGGCTGATCGTTCTGTGTTGTGACAGGTAGTATTGACTCCCCAGGCGAGTAATTTCTGTAGTAGTCGACTGGTATGTCGCCGAAGAATTTGAAGAGAACTATCAATACTGTGACTATTGAGATCGCAGCTAGTATAGGTCTGGAGAGTGTTGGTCAGTCAGAAGCTCAGAAAGCGCAGATCTAGTGGTGCTAGGGTCGAGTCTTACTTTCGCGGAGCACTTGCTAACACATTCATTCTATCTCTGCTTGCAAGCATATTCGGTAGAGACTGCAGCTAGGTGGAAGAGACAGGTGACGGGTGACGCTCATGAGAAGGGAATGAGACAAAGAGATCTGGGAGGGACATGAGCAAGGAAACGACAAGAAATGTGCGTACCCTTCCCGAGCCTGTCTACAGCTGAGATGAACGGCGCAGAGGCGACGGACTCGAGCAGAACTGAACCATGCAGATCTGGGATATTAGACTGTGTTCGCCGCCCGAAACAAACATGCGTTGGGAATGACTGAGCTAGTGACGGGCGCTGATTGGCAAGAGCCTTACTCGCGATACCTGCGGTAGCCAAGAATAGTGTGAATACGGATGGACACCAAGCTAAGAGCGGCCGTCGTCTTTTGTTGCACAAAAGCCACATGGCGAAGCGAGGGCTTCGAACATCGAATACTTAAATGACGCCGACGCTAACGTAGGTAGCACCTAAGCAACCAACTTTCGAGCTCAACGTCCATGGACTATCATGATCTTAGCACATCTGCACGCGTCACGATGCTCTTGCCCAAGCATATCAGTCATACCAAGATCACCAACGCTCCGAACCCTACACAACCAAAATTACGACTCGTATAACCTATTGCCCGGGGCACTTGACGGCATCGTGCTCCCTTCTTTGCTGCTTTAGGCCTCCTAATGCTGTGTAAGCATCTTACAATGTTTAGTGCCATGTCACATCAACTCTCTTCAACGGTCAGCCCCTCGCAAGCAGCTTCTGCTCTTGTTGGGACCGGTCATGTTCATGTAATCATCATATCTGCAGTCACATGCAATCGGCATTGATGGCTCGAGTTGAGTAGCTGCAAACAAGAATTAGAACCACGGTTCACATGCCAAGCACCCGGTCACCGGGAGCTGAAGTTACTGCTTCTTCGACGCGCAGAGCTTGTCAGTGTTTGGATTTCGAGGAGAGCTTCACGGCGGCAAACAATCCTGCCGCAGAACGCAAGGCAGATGTTGGAATTTGACGATCCTTAATGTTAGTTGTGGCGCTCCAGTGGCTTCTCCCTCCCTTATCTTTCAGCCTCCAAGTAGCCTCGTGGCGGGCGCCCTAGCTTCTGTTCGGACGCCCCACCCGGCTTTTAGGCAGGGACGACTTCTTCACCCTGAACTGTAGTTGCCCTCGACCCATCCACCATCAATCGCCCACGATGCCTTCGTAACGTGCGCACTCTCGTCACCAAGCAGGAATGCAACCGAGGCTGCAATCTCCCATGCTTCCGGAAGCTCTCGCCTCAAGATGCAGGGAATGTTGTCTTTGTTTAGGTGGAACTCACCAACTGGCGAGTTGAAGGGCTTTTCCATCATCTCTGTGTTGAAGCAGCCACTATTAACGTCAGTTGCGTCTTGTCTTAGTCCTCCATAGCACTCACGGGCATAAAGCATCCACACGCACTCCTCTCGGTGCCCCTTCAAAAGCAGCCACCTTGGTCAGACCAATGAGAGCGTGCTTGGCAGCAACATAGGCTGATACGCCTTGCGAAGCGTATTGGCTGGCGATACTGCCAACGTTCACGATTGAGCTGCCGTCTTTGATGACCTTCATCTCCTCCTTCAGGCAGTGGAAAGTACCGACCACGTTGATATTGACCAATCTAGCGAAGTACTCATGGTCAAGGTCAACGATGGGGAAGATCTCTCGCTGCTCCACAGCTACACAGGTGTCAGCAACGCAACGACAAGGCTTCCCTTAACAGACTCACCGGCAACATTTGCGCAACTGTCAAGCTTTCCAAACTTCGTCACAGCTTGCTCGATCCAGGAACGCACACTGTCTAGATTGGTGATGTCTGCGACGCATGTCCAGTACCGGTTCTTGGCGTCCGGAAGTTCGTTGTCTATCTCTTTCGCGGCTTTTGACAAGTTGTCTGCCGAAGTCGCACACATCGATACTGTCGCACCCCGGATAAGCAAGTACTTGCTGAGAGCCAGTCCCAAACCTCGACTAGCACCAGTAACGCTGATAACCTTGCCGGCGAAAGGAAGCGGATTGACCGCGTACGGAAGGGCAGCAGGCATATCTCCCATGACGTTAACTTGCACAGGCTCCAAAGTTTCAAAGTACGCCAGCAAGACAGGACAGCTACGGCTGGTTTCATATAGCTGGCCGTCGAGAACATATGCCAAAGATTGATGCACCTTACCGGCGTAGCACAGGGGCACGACTCGAGTCCTGCATCCCAACCTACATCCCTGCAAGCGACTATCACTGCGTGGAGCCAATTCTGAGTACTAGGCTGGAGGATCACCGGACGGAACGAATTGCTGGAGAAAGCTTTACTCGCCTTGTATGCATGGCTTCAGCGTCTTCGCATGCTGGGAATTGGCGTCAATACCTTAGACTTCTCGGCCGTTCGAGATGTTCTTTCTACAACGTCTACGAGCATTGACGGCTCTCTATTATGCGTCCAAATATGAATGTGCTACCGCTGCAGCTCGCGAACAATAGCAGTGCTACGCCGCATCCTTTTGTGGGGCGCCACGGCTCAAACACACCACCGGGCGGGCGAGCATATGCTGATCTGAAATAATCGCTTCATCGTTTTCCATCGCCAAAGGAATTTACAAATCGGAGAAACGAATGCAGGTGAGCCCGGCTTGCCTTATGGCAGCCACAACCCCCTGTGGACCCAAGGCTTGCTAGGGTAGCTACGGGTGTGATGAATTAAAAAGAACCCCTTCAGCAACACGCCATTGCTAGAGCTTTCCCCCCCGAACAATGCTGTGATTCATGCGAAGAGGAGGCACAGTGGCTTCTGGACAATCGATGGAACACCCAATAGCGGCAGCTCGCGCGCCATTGTTTGGTGTTTCGTCCCTTCAAAACTAAGGCTTCAACTGCGCTTCTTATCCTTGCAGCTGGAGGTGTCTTTCGATCGTCCTTCATCAAGTAAGCCATGAGGCCCTCTAGCGTTTACATGGCAGAGCCGTCCATCGACCAGATCAGACACATATTCGATTCTCCCAACATACACAAGGAACTGATCGCTGTCGGCGTCTCGACAACCAGCTTAGCCTTTGTAGCTGTCGTCTTACGCATCTTCACACGATTGCATGTCACGGAGCACGGCATTTATCTCGATGACTGCAGGCTAGCGTCATTCTCAATCTTCTGCGAACGCTAACTCCGGGCAGATATGGTCTTTTGTGCCATAGTCTTCAGCCTCGTTTTGCTTGGATGCAATTTTCCACGTGAGTCTGCGCTCTTCTGCGCCTCCTCAAGCTAACCTTCTTGCAGATATGAGTTCTGGCCTTGGGTACTATATGTGGGACGTGAAGGCCGAAACTTACATGACCACTTTCCAGATAGTAGGTCTCTCCACATTACCATGACGTCTGTCACCCTGACTAACTACTCAGTGGACACTTGTCGGTACTATCATGTATGCTACGAGTCTCGCCTTCACGAAGTTCTCTATACTCCTATTCTATCTACGGCTATCTCCCCACATTTGGTTCCGTATTTTGGTCTACAGCTTGGCAGTTACTGTCGTCGTCTACGCTACGGTTTACGACCTCATCAGTATCTTCAGCTGCAGACCACTGGCTGCGAGCTGGGATTTAAGACTCCTCTCGTCGGCCACTTGCATGGATCAGTTAACCAAGTACATGGCCCTCTCGATTCTCAACATCATCATTGACGTGTTCACACTCGGCCTTCCCATCCCAATCATAGCACGATTGCAAATGCCTCGAAGACAAAAGATCAGTGTTCGTGCTATCTTCGCTACTGGGAGCTTGTAAGTAAACTGTCACTAACATTGGTTCCGTGTTAACATCTTCCACAGTGTTTGCTTCGTAGCGATTCGACGTACCACGCTCCTGCAACCTCTGATGACTTTGAGAGACTATACATGGGATGCCGTTGAGCAGTTTCAGTGGTGCTTTGCAGAAGTCAATGCGGCCATAGTCTGCGCTTCCGCTCCCGCACTGAAGCCTTTCTTCGTTCGCTACCTCCCGGGTTTGCTAAGTTCCCACTTCCGCAGCCACCACCGCGATGATGAGCCATCAAAGAACATCGACCCAAATGCACCAGCTACAATCGGATCGCATGGACACGGTCAGGGCCGCTCTAACAAGGACGTATACGAGATGCAATGGTGCGATGACTTGTCCGAGGATGCATTGATGACCAAGCGCGGTGGGAGCGACGACGAGACACGGCTCTGGCAACACAAGTGACAAACTCCTTTCTACACGCATCGAGTCAGCTGATCGAACGAAGATGGAAGAAAAACCTTCTATGGAGACCTTTGTGCGATCTGGCGCTACTCTCCACCTCCTGACGCTATTCCACCAAATGGGACGTTGCGTTACGATACATAGAACCGCATCTATGTTACGTCAGATGCTAGTGTCACCTACAGCTATTCATGAACGAAATGGTATCTCCGTCGATATCAGTCTCTCCGCTTTGCAGTTTTCGAATCGCATGCATTCACAAATGGCGTTCACTAAAAACAATAGGCGGAAGCGGCAAAGCTACAGAAGGTGAGACAGGAGAGCATGAGTAATACTATGCTTCCAAACTGGCGATCTGACTTTACGAAAATTTCCCGCCTGCGCGTATGGTGTCGAGGAAACATTGCCCACATCGGACGGACCTGTTCGAGCTTTACTACTTCCCCATCTCGCCCATCGGAATTCAGCCGCCCTTCCGCGCGCAGGTCGCTGCTTTTGGAATGCACGATCTTGCAAATCTGAGTTCGGTGTGCACCAACAACGGGTCATTGGTGCATGACGTGAAGGAATGACTTCAGGCTATCTATTCGGCCCGGTTGGATTACAGACTCAAGAACGACTTCCGTTTCCACCAGGTGATTTTACAGAATCGTCACGACTGTTGTGTCACAAGAGTAATAGAAAACGTGACAATCCCATTTCAAACGTCATCCGTGCAAACGAACCTGCGACAATGACGCACAAGATGAGACCGATTGTTCAAAGGATCTGCTGGCAGTAGCTGTCGAACTGCTTGTCATCCCGGCGCCGGGAGACACCCGCTTTACAGATATACGTGCTTCCCGAGGCTGTGTCACAGCTGGGAGTTAATTCGGACGAAGTATAGCCTTTCCACCTATGGGGGAGAGCACCCTACACGAACAAATCTACATTCCAGGGCACAACCCTACATATCTTGCCGCGATCACGACGATCTTTACCCTGAAAGGTTGCATTGTCGACCGTTGTCAGGGCAGACTATGACATCGATGGATCTGGCAGGGACGAACCCTATCGTATGCAAGACACCGACTGCTTCCTTTCCTTCCGACGTATCTCAGATGACATAGCGGCATCACATTGCCAGCAGACCCTGAGCAAGCGCTGTTGTGGATGATGTACGCATCGTGCCCTGAGAAGTCGAGCGGCATGTATATGTACAGGGAAGACGCTTTCCGGAATGCGGGCTGCATCCACCACTTCAACGCAACATTCGTCATATCACCTGCACGATGTCCGAAAAGTTCCACAACGGCATCGAGCGTCGAGCCTCAGACAGTACGGCTGATTCCGAAACATGTGTCATCAAAGAAGAACGCGAAGGTGATGTGGCTGCGTGGCTGACGGTGGTCGGCTCGATTCTCGTCTATTACTCTTCTATGGGTATCTTGAACAGCTTTGGTTTCTTCAACACCTACTACAGTAATGGGTTTCTTAAGAACACACCGACCTCAACAATTGCCTTCATCGGTACGCTACAGATAGCGTTGATGAACTCGTTGGCAGCGGTATCCGGGGCATTATGCGACTTGTACGGCATAAGAGTTCGTATCGCCGCTGTGGACTGAATACTGAGAGATGCTGATCCAATGAAGTGGCTTTATATCGGTGCAGGTAGCGGCACTGCTGTCGGCCTACTTGTTCTTTCCTTCGCGCAGCAAGGCCGTTTTTGGCAGGTATTCCTGATCCAAGGGCTGCTCGTGGGTTTCGCAGCTGCCTTCGGCGCTCAGCCTGCACTTGCCGTTGTTGGCCAACACTTCAAGCACCAACGAGCAATAGCCATGGGCCTTGTCACTGCTGGCTCAGCACTGGGTGGAATTGGCTTCCCACTCATGTTCGAACGTCTTGAGCCTCTTCTCGGTTTCCAGTGGATGCTGCGCGTCGCAGCTCTCAAGATTGCGTAAGTAAGATCCTAATATCATAGTCTAAAAGCGATTAACATTTTCAGCGTTCTTTACTCCATCGCTCTTGCAATCTCCACTAGCAGACCTGCTGGCAAGGACCAACCAAGGAATTGTGGCGCTCTTATTGACTTTCGCGGCTTCCTTGATCTACGGTATGCTGTCCTCTGCATTGGTGGCTTCTTTGCACAGCTAGGGCAGTGGATCCCATCTTACTACATCAGTGAGTCTCTTACTAGAGTTCAGTCAACCATCCGTACTGACCAAATCCAGAAATGTATACAAATGCTGCATATGCCAACCCCAGCATCAGCGACTACTTTTTGCCTATGATGAACGGCTGCAGCATCCTAGGTGCAGTTCTGTAAGCCGCCTTAACTTTCGGCAATGTTCCGTCCAGCTGACATGTCCCAGTGGTGGTCTTCTAGGTGACCGCATTGGTCGCCTCAACCTCCTTTGGCCCATGGTCATGTTTACAGGCTGCATCTGCATCTTCATCTGGCTGCTTATCGACTCGCTAGCAGTCACTGTACTCTTTTCCTGCCTGTACGGTTTCGGCACGGGTAACTTTACCGCTCTTCTCCCGTCCGTGGTAGGACAGATCACACCAGATGAGAACCTGGGTGCACGAGTTGGGGCGTTCTACAGCGTCGTTGCTATTGCCAGTTTGGTTGGTACACCAATTGGCAGTGCGCTCATCACGAATGAAAACAGTCGGCAGGGGTATTGGTGGTTGATCATCTTCTCGGTAAGTAGAATGATCTCAAGAGAAATCGTCATCTAACACGATACAGGGCACCGCAATCACCATTGGATCACTATTCATGCTCGGTAGCCGTCTGTTGCACGACAGAAGCTTGCGAAAGAAGTGGTGAATGCATGAAAGCCTTGTTGTCAGGAAACAGGTCGATGTGGAGCATTCTGCTGTGAAAGTAGGGGTGTATTTGATGATGGTCCGCTGCTAACATACTTTACTACATATGGGCCGTTACATACTATGTATGTATTTATCAGGTTTTAGACTTCAGCAAAGCGTCTTGAGCATGTCGCCGTAGCTTTTGAAAAACCAGAATACCCGCAACAGGCGAGATTAAAGGCGCAGAGCCGATACAATGTTGTCAATTGGGCGAACTGCGATCGATTGCTAATTTCTTCATAAGCCCCTCGTTCTGTTATTTGCTCACGCTATTCACATCGATGTCCCTTCCCAGTTCTTGCGTAATTTTTGCCGCCTCGCCAGTACACCAACGATCAACCCAATGATCACGATTCCACCAAACACGGCTCCGAGTATGACGGCCACAAGAGCAGTGGTACCCAGACCCGTCCTACCAGCCGACTGAACGCCGCCACTATTACCACCTGCGCCACCAGTCGCGCTTGGAGCAGCACTCGAAGAGTACGACGAGATCAAGCCACCCAAGCTCGATAACGCTCCTTCGATCGACGCATGCGACATTATGCTTTTACAAACAGCAGCTGACTCGCCAAGAGACAGATCTCATATGCACGCAACAGCCCAATATTGGCTAATTGATCTTGCACCTTGGAAAGAGCAGTGACTGCGGACCTCTGTGCAAATGCAGCAGTCCTGGCCTCGTCTCTCATTGAGCTGATTGCAGACATCAGAGATGCTTGCGCCTCGTCGTTTCCTGCATTGCCGTCTGCCGTAATCTTATAGGATATCGGTGCCCAAATGCCGAACAGAATCGCGGCGGCAACACCGAGAATTTTGAGGGCCCAGTCGAGGATAAAATCGTTGCGCTCTGACAGCAAATGAGGTTTCGGCACGTTTACCGAGTCGGTCTGCGAGGTTGCAGTATGTGCAATGTGGGACTCCAAGACAGGCTTTGTGTCCTCCGGCTTCGCGGAGATGATTGAGACAGCATCCGCAGGTGGTACTGAAGACGAGCCACGATCATGATCTGTGTATGACTGTGGGTGCAAAGACCCATGAACGTCTGTGAGGATCTGATCCAGGTAAGGCTGAGTGTGTACAGTGTCATACTGGGTTGGGTAAGAGCTGAATGTGTGTTGCTCGGGTGGGCTTTGGTACGAAGAATTAGACATCGCTACGACGTGCGATGGTTGTATCATGCAGGTTGCAAACGAAGCGTAGGAGTTGTTCTTGTTCTGCTATTAGGTCGATAGAGACGAGGGGCGACTGAGATTACTGTGCATCTGGGGCTGATGTGGCTGCAGCAGATTAGCGATCGTACCATTCCACTGGCTATCAAGCCTCAATCACTCCACTTGACTATTAGAACAAGTTCAAACGTCCACGCTCGTCTGGGGCGGTCGTTGGAGCACTTCATAAACTTATATGGTAAGGCTACAAGTACTTAGTCAAAAACGCTCTGAACTCCATGACGAAGTACTTGTAGCGCACTAGAAGAAGGAAGCTGTTCGTTTTGGAGTTCAGAACGTTTTGACAAACAGCTTCCTTCTTCAAGTGCAGAAACTCATCCACCGAAGTACTTCGTGTTTTACTAGCATCGTTCATGTGTACTGAAAAGGTGAGATAGATGTAGGGAATAAGAAAGACAGACGAGCAGATGAGCCGGAGCCAGTGGGTCCGTCCAACTTTGCCAGACACTGGTTCTGGATTTTTAAGAATGTCTGTCGGAGAGCCTTCGAATCAGGAGGAATTCAGTAGCACCTGAAAGATATAGAAAACGTGAGATTTGTACCTTCGAGTGCGCCTCTGGATATGCCAGGAGCGGTATATAAGTCGTGTAGCACGCTTCTAGTCCTACTGCCTCTGATCCTTGGTTTGAATGGTCCGGACCACAAGCCTTAAAAGGCCATCTACCTCTGCAAAGGCACGTCTCTATATCAAGTGGTTGAGTGTCACCTTTCCCTGTCGCTGGCTGTTCGACATGGTCGGCCTTCGCAGCATATGTGTCGAGATGTATTCCTATTCTTCAGCGCACATGATTTACCTGAGGTCGCAAGCCGACTAGCAGTGAGAACCTGAGTAGTCGTGGAATGTTGTCGGTCGGTCAGAGCTGCCAGTAACCTTGGAGGGCTTATTGTTGGGCGACAGACATCAAAAGCACAGACAGTGGCAGCTACCACCCGGCGCACAAAGCCGTATACCTTCGATAGCGTTTCAATATCTATTAACTCAGTGCTTCGTAGCAGTTTCTGTACAGTGCGGTCTCGCTGTCATTGTTTCGAAAGCAGGTGGTCGAGTTAGCCATGTGAGTTAAGGTGCCCAGGTGAAGGCGCCGTGAGATCTTTCCTCTTTTGTCGAGAGATCTCCGGAGGCTGAAGGACGGCCACGCCCGACCTTGTGGTAAGGATTTTCACCGCACAAATCCTACTTCAACTACATCTCCGGTCTTGAGTAATCTTCCTTATTCTATGTTCAATCTCCCGTGCGCGATAGAGCTCGTTGCACACGGTCGGAGACGGTGCAGCAGTGACCGTGGGATATCAGCCAGGCCTGCCTCTGGCCCCCAAAATCCCAGATCCTGGGCAAAGCGGGCGACAACTACGACCAGGGCATTTGAAACCCACTGCGCATCGAAGCAGCGCACAGACAAAATGGTTTTGTCAAGCATGCGTCGCCGACCAGCCGACCAATGATCTCAGCTTTGATCAACAAAGCACGAGACAGCATGCAGCGCATCTCTGCTCAGTGCCTAGCGCCCTCACCCCTCTCAGATTCAAGACTCACGATCTGTGCACGCGAACGGGCAAGCCAGGTCGAAAATTGGCTCGACTTGTCCTGAGTGACTGGGGTTGGCGAAGGAAACGTCTCGATTCCGGCGAGACGCTCGACCCCTCACAGACAGCACATACCAATTACCCAACACGACTAAACCTCATCTGGAATACAACTCGTCAAAAGCTTGAATCGCCTGTTACCACAGGGCTTGAAAGTCTTTTCGGCATGTTCCCGATCATGACTTGCTTTTGCTGACAGGGCCTCGACATTTCTCTGTGTAAAGAGCTCCTCGCCGGAAGATACCGCTGCAGTCCTTTGCACATGTACCATGGTCCAAGAGCGAAAGAAAGGATTGTGCTCCTGGCCAAGATCAAGACTGGTCTGCTTGCGTGAGGAGGATCTGCGGCTCGGAAAGGAGGGGTCAAGGCTGCCAGCACATGTTTGTCGTCTTTCGGGCTTTACTACGACAAGACTGATTGGAAGAAGATTGTCACCATACGCAAGCCTCTCAATCGAACCTTGTTTAATGGTACAACGAATTCGACTCAACGAGAGGAGCCACGCCAATTGCGCTTGATCGCCCGAGTGTTACAAGCCTGAGGCTCTGTCGACGAAGATCAGTCCATTCCTTCCCTGGGAACTGCATGGACGATTGAGACATCCTCGTCAATATCACTGAGCTCTTTGATCTCATTCGCTATTCACATTTCAAGATTCGGACCGCCTGTTGCCGTCCGAACATGGGAAAGTGTTGTTTGGCAACTGGCGGGAAGGATTTTTCTGGGAACGCTAAAACCAACAGGTCGGTGCTGCCCATCGGCCCATGGCGTCGACTTGTGGGGAGCTTTTGCACAGGCGAGGCCGAGGCGTCCAGCCACAATGCGGGCTAACACCCCACCTCGTATTTCCACGCGGTCAACCCGAAGTCAACGGTGGTGTATCCTTTTTTCATAGCGTACGTTGACTCGAAACCGTTGCTCTGCTGCAATTGAGCATTCTGCTCGCCCATATGGCTATGCAGAGGCTAAAGAGCGGGGCAGCAAGCTCAGCATTGCGATACTCGGAGACTCACCACGCACAAGAATTGCCGTGCCACAGGAGTACAGCGCTATCGGTTTTGTGACGAACAGCGAACAGCGAACAGCGACAGGTCATACCGCTCTACCGGTTGATTGGTATGGAATGCTAGATACTTACATTCCGTTGTTGCTGCAACACGAAGTATGGGGGACCCATACCACTGGAGTCTTCAAAAAAGCCTCGTGGTGATCATCCGTCGATGTGGCTTTCGGAGCTCCTTACAGCTGCATCTGTACACCACTTGGTGTTCCACCGCTCATCTGTATGGTCTTCCAGAAGCGATCGCCAGATCCACTATCACCCTTTCCCGACCGATAGCCCTATAAGAGCACTGCATCTGGGCTCGTACGTGGTCTAGCGAGTAATCTAGCACAAGCGACATCGAAGCACTCGAGCTTGGACCTCGGAAGCGATGCAGAGGTCTCTATAGTTTGTCTGGCGCTATCTGATGAGCCGACAATCCGTCGACATGTCTCAGATGCAGCTTCGATCACACCTTTGGCCGGTTTACGCCAAAGGGTTTTCGTCGCTTAGTAGGCAGTCTGAGCCCTACCAGTACAGCGTCCACCCAACGTCCGCGGGAGCCCTCCGCGCTTACTAGTGAGATCGCTTGTCAAACAAAGCCCCTCAATGTTCGCATCACGTACGATGTCAGGTCACCATCGAAAATGTCTGTCACGGATACGAGTCAAAGTCACCCCCATACATGCTGCTCATCTATTTACATGCTTGAGTATGACACTCGGTCCTGCAAATATATTGTTGCACCATTAATTGCTGGAACCGATTGTACGGTGCAGCACACATGCCCGGGATGTTCGCGAAACAAGCTCTTTTCGGTTTAGTACAAGCTGTCGGCCCTTCAAGATGGTGTCCCGAAGACCAAGACCAAGGATCGACAGGGTCATACCCGTCACTTTGGAAGTCCAGGCTTGATATCGACCTCGTGGCCTTGCCAAACGATTCGCTCCAACTGTTGGCTGCAGCAGTCAAGCACGTTCATGAGTAAGCTATCCAGACTGCTTGATTCGCCGGAAACTGACCCCAGATGCTCTCCAAATATAGCGGTCCGATAACACATGTGGCGGTACGCAGCTACCGAACCTCATTATGTCTTCACGCTGTAATTGCTGTACTGCAGTTTCAGTTCCTGCGTCCACAAGTTGAGTGGGTGCACTGCAGCCGTCAATGCAACGTATATCGATTCCATACGGACGGCACTAAGTCAGGCTCCTGAATGCCATTAGACGACCAAGATAGTGTGCATTATCGCATCTCCACAATCAAGGCATGTGGCTACCAGAAGGCCTCAAGATCCCTCAAATATCTCGATCTAGTTTACTTGAGGCTCGCGTTTGCAACCAGGTCTCGGGGCAGATGACAGCATCAGAGCCTATTGTAGGCACCTGCACCTAATATAGTCCATCTTGGGATCTGACGAACCGTATCGCTGATGGGATCACCCCGCAAATGCCACAGCAATAGACACTCCGTCGTACCCAGCACGTGAACTGATGACCGTTACGTTCGTTGGCAACACAGAATAGTGGACCGATGAACCCGATTAGATGGCGTCGTCCCATCCCAAATTACGATTAGGGGGAAACTGTTACATTCTCCGGAGAGATTACAACGCGGTCAATATCGATACGGTAGAGTAGTGATACCCCACTGCAGACGTGTGCGCTCAATCAGGACTAGAAGGCGGCAGGGCCACGGGACACAGCACCATGCTCCAAGTTGCAGTTCACTCCTGTCCGCCAACCTTATCCATGAACTCGGGCCAAATAGATTCAGGGAGCACGAGGGGAGCACAGAGTACTCTGGGCACTACAGCAACACGGATGCGATGCTCGAACGCCATGTTCACGACAGGTCGATAGCACATTGATGGCGAGCAACGTGTGTAATGCGGCTCCTACAGTGTGTAACTTCTGAGCATGTGGTTGCGCTCTGGACAGGTCGGTCTTATCGAGGCGAAAGCTTGCAGCTGCAGCCCAAGTTCGCGGCTCGAAGCGATTGGAACAAGGAAGCGCGTCTTTCCCTCGAACGCTCTCTTCTTGGAGCGCGCCCATTCCCACAAATGGTGTGCATGCAGTAGGCGCACCGTGACGCTTTGATCATTTGCGTCCGTCAAGTGTTGCAGTGCAGCATGAAAAGGCTGGCGGTGACTTCACAAACATCATGGGTCGTGAAGTCGCCCGTCCGCTACAGCGATGTAGCTCGACTGTGACGTTGCAAATGACGATATGATGGAGATGACGGCGGTGAGGCTCTTCGCTGAAGGAGCGTTGCTGCTGGGACTGCGCCCTGATGCCCCACGAGGGTACGAGGGTGCTTCTTCGCTTGGCAGACAGACCAAACCGCATCCGGGCAATGGTCTTAATTTTAGAGCCATCCCACGTCCAATGAGACGTCATTTGGATCTGCACAGCCGCTCACCAGCCACTGCGACCCGGCGAAAGCGAAAGCGTCGCGAATCAGATGCGAGACGGACCATGCCCGCGGACGCGACAGGCATCCTTTGATGGCTCACTCACAAAAGCGGTGGTCTAGCGTGCACATCGTCTGAATGCACTCCCTAATCCGCTTACCTTCGCCTGATTGAGCATGGGCTCTCCTGGAGGCCGCGCCCTCACTCGCCGGCGTGCACTTGTGGTGCTCGCATTGGGCATCGGGTGGCCCTTGGCGATGGGCAAGGGTGTCTAGGATCACCCGGCTTCACCGCAATCCAAAGAGGCTTGTCCTCCCATGAAGCGGTCGGGGCGCGCGATTGAGGCGGGGACGTGGACGATGGCGGACGGTATCTTCTGCCTCTTCCTTTTTCTCCTAGCGTGACTTACCGTTCCCAAACTGAGGTGGCATGCTACGGACCCGCTTCTGTAGGGCAGAGGGCAGGGGTTCGCGGTGGCTTTGTGCACAGTCCGCACTGGGTGCCATCGTGGTCGTGTCTGAGGCCTTATGTATAAACCACACTTCGCCCCCCAGGCACCGTTCTCAGTTCCAGGCCTCCTGATCAGCACAAACACAACCTCTTCTGGACCGCTCTTGCAGTCTCGGTCCACAACACAGCATCCAGTCCTTCTCGCTCGTGGCCTGTCACTCCCAATCTAGTCACTCAAGAGGTCTGCATCTCGGAACCGTAACGCGCCGTCGCGAATCCTCCCAACTCAGCAATTGATCTGCAATAATCAACGATACCGATCGTTGTTCTCCCGAACCGAGTTTTGTGGCTGCCTGTAGCCTTTCGATCAGAGCTGGTAAGCTTCCCCTGCCAGGACCGTCCTGTGGATGCGCTAGCGGACCAAACACTGCTTCTGCTTATCCATCGATCGGCCCCGGCCCGCTTCTTGGTCAACCTTGTACTGACTGAGAATGCGTGAATAAGACTTGAGCGGCTCCTCACGATACTTGTCCAAATTCATCACCAATATTCACATCAGTCAACATGGTCGACTACGCATATCCTTCAACAATGCAGCACCACGACTTTGAGCTCTACACCCACGAGCAAGAGCAGCAACTGCAGTACCTCCCCACCACACAGTCCTTCCTCCCCCCGTCAACATATAGCATGGAGCAATCGTTCAGCGCACCATACGAGCACTCATTTTCCCTCGTCGAGGCACCAAGACCACAGTACACCTATGAACAGTTTGCTCAGGAACACAAACTTGCATCGCAGTACAACTACCACAGCCCCTCTGGATCTCCTCACTCAACCCTGAACTCATTCCAAGATCAGCCCCCAGTTCTCTCTGCTTCTTCTGAATCTGGTGCTTCGGCATCGTCCTCGGCTCTGGGCTCACCCTCAATCACCCCTCAATTCGAGATGGAGGCATGGAACCCAATGGCTATGATGACTTCGGGAATCGACTTTCCCACAATGGTTGCAGAGCAGAAGTCCTTCGTTGGTGAGTCAATAATTCCTTCTGCGACAATGACATCCTTTCCTTCTTCTGCATCCACTACTTCAAGCAATGCCTTTAAAACACCAACGACTCCTGCTTCAGCAAGCTGGTCTTTAACAAAGTGGAGTCGGCGACGAAACTCTTTGCTTCCCAATGAGATCTTTCCATGCGATACTTCTACATCACCTGCTTCATCATTTGCTTCTTCCCCGCTTTTCTTGAGGTCTTCTTCTACTTTTATGCTATTTCCTCCAGAATCTTGTCGGTTTCCTTCCTGTCTCTTTCTTGGTTGAAGTGCGCATTGAAGCTAACACATACGTTGCAGACCCCAACGTCATCCAGCCGTTCACATTCGCTCCTCAGAGCCCCTTCCCCGAGATCCGAACAACGCAATCGGATTACTTCGCCATTGTAGAGCAGCCCGCTTCGCCAGCTCTGTCACAGCTCTCAGCACAAAGCCCGCAACCACGCATTAAGCAAGGAAGTGCATCACCCTTCCTTCAAACACACTTCCACCCATATCAGAGGCGCGGCTCAGTAGCATCTCACCACTCACACCATTCAAACGCCAGCCGACGCAGCGGCAGCGGTAGCAGCTTCGATCTGGATGACGAGACGATGTCAAAGGGCATGTGCCCATTGCCAGAGTGTGGACGCGTGTTCAAGGATTTGAAAGCCCACATGCTCACGCACCGCAGCGAGCGCCCAGAGAAGTGCCCGATCACCACCTGCGAATACCACGTCAAGGGCTTTGCAAGGAAGTACGACAAGAACAGGCACACCCTCACCCACTACAAGGGCACCATGGTGTGTGGCTTCTGTCCAGGCAGTGGATCGGCGGCGGAGAAGAGCTTCAATCGCGCCGATGTTTTCAAGAGGCACCTTACTTCAGTGCACGGTGTCGAGCAGAACCCTCCTAACAGCCGAAAGAAGAGCCCTAACGGTACACGCAAGGCATACTGCCCACAGATTGCCGGTACTTGCTCGACTTGTTCGGAAACCTTTGCCAATGCTCAAGACTTCTACGAGCACTTGGACGACTGCGTGCTGCGCGTTGTACAACAGGCCGATCCTTGTGAGGCAATCAATCAGCGTCTGCTGACATCTGTTGCCGAGGACAAGGACGTCACTGACACACTGGATCGCAATGGTCTCTCCAAGAGCATCGAGTACACCGTCCCCACCTACAATGATGATGACGACGAGGATGATTTTGACGAGGAGGTCGACGTCGATGACCAGGATGATGCTACCTACGGCAGCCGCAAGTCGCGCTCCGGTAAGGGTAGCCTCAAGAAGTCCAACTCGAATTGACAATTAACACATCCCCGAGGTGTCGGCGCATCGCAGCACGTCGGGGGTGGCAACTCATCCAAAGTCACAAAGCCTGTCCGCGGTCCACGAGCAGGTCTCACCTTCTCCAAGGGCGGCGTCGCAATCAGCTCCCAAGGGCGCAAGAAGCGCAAGAACTACCCTCTTGCTTGGGGATGCCCAACAGAGAAGATGAAGATGAAGAAGCGAGTCATGTGTGTCTACGACGGCCCAAGACGGCTGTGGAAGGACGACATGATGCTCGACTCTGAGTTCGAGGTCCGCATGAAGCTGCCCAACGGCAAGGACTACGTGACCGACCTCGATGTGCAGACAATGAACCGCTCTATGGCCCTTCACGATGCTACACCGGAAGAGAAGGGTCAATGGATTCCTGACAACATGAGGAATATGGAGTACGTTTATTGAGCGCATCGTCCTGCACTACGAATTTTCTTATCCTCATGGACACAGCAAAAGGAGGATACACGATCTCGGTTGCTAGTTGGCGGCCCGTACACAGACACGATTACGACATGTACAAGTTGTATCATCATTGCTTGTTGGCGACTGGGGTTTTCTGCTTGTTGGATCGATACCACTACCTATGGTCCGGGTTGCTTTGGCGTTTGAGCCTTTTTATGTTGCTGGAGTAGTAATAGTGCTGTGCACATCAATCAGGAATTGACCACGATATTACCATCACTTCACTGCTCCTCTTGCTCATGATGATCTTGCAGTCTGCTCTATTGTATCTTGGAATCATGTCTAAAGTCTATCAGGCCGCCAGCCGTAGCGCCGCAAAGTCGCAGGCATCGCAGTGGGTCGCTCCCAGCACCACGGGCATGGCTCTCTGCCAACCGCTCGCCGGCTGACGCTGGTCTGCAAGGCACGCCCTCAGCATCATCACATCGTCAATCACGATCAAAACAGCCAAGGCACAGAGTCGCCGACCATCAACAGTGACAATCCATTTGTGCAGCGTCGCAATGACATCAGAGCCGCTGATCTTCGGGCACGTACCTGATCTTCACATATTGGCAGGGGCCCCACGACTTGCAAGGCTTCAACATTCCGGGCATCACATCACCAGATCCCACGGCAGGGTGTGCCTCGTACGACGTGAAGATCCTAGCGCTGATCTGACTGAGCACAACACCTCGTGCGGAGGGGCTAATATTAGCTGTTGACCATCTGCGAGATGGTATTGGGACGCGACCCCTCGAGCCTCCGAGGTTACATGCAGCCCCTGCAGCGAACAGGACGCTGTGTTTCAACGTAAGCGATGCTGCTGATGGTGCATGCCATATCGGCATGTGCGATGAGTTGCGTGTATTTCGGCCACCATTCAGATTCAAGAGTTTGGCGGATACGGCAATACGGTACGCTGGCAAACTGGGACAAAATGCAAACAACATTCGGCAATAACAGCTGTTGTTCTAGTGGCATGCGGACTGGCAGAAGTTCGTGTGCTTTACCCGTAGTCACTGATGCTCAGCCAGCCTCGCCAGGGCCCGTGATTAGCCCTTTGGGTCTGCCCCACAACGCTGGTGGTGACAGGCGGGAGCAGCGACTATGGGTTTGGTGTGGCGCGGTATTGTTACCGCTAATCATGCTACAGGATCGCTCCGCCGCTCTCTCATCCTCTCTATTCGCCTACTAGGATTTGGGTCAGTCCCCACCATGGACTGCAGCGATCCTCAGGCGCAGACGACGACGAATGTGAGCGCCTACGGGCCCAGCGACCCTCAGGCGTACGCCAGTGACACCAACCCAGAGGCTCTCAGCAATGCAGCGCCCGACAGCAACGCCCTCTGGCCGCAGGCCCCGGTGCAGCTGGCCCGCGGCCGTCAACCACGCGACGCGCTGGCCAAGATCATCTCGTACAATGTCGCGTCCATGGACGAGTTCGAGGCGGCTCTGCGCGAGTACCTGCATGCGCCGCCCGACGAGCCCGCGCATACTGAAGCGCAGATGAGCTTTTGGATAGGCACCAGCTTTGTGGTGCTGGCGCCCACCCCACCCCACACCACGTCACAGCAGCAGCAGCAGCAGCAGCAGCAGTCCGCACCGCACCTCGCCCAGCCGAATCCGCACGCGCCCCCGGGCTATCAGCCTGTGCATGGTTTTCAGGCACAGTACAGCGGGCCCTCTCACGCGTACCCGTCCGTCCCAGACCCCGCCCTCGCCCTAAAGCTGGGGCAGAACTTCCAGCAGCCGCCCCTGCCGAATGGCGCGAACAGCAGCAATGGCGGCAAGAAGCCGGAGCACAAGGTCAGCCTGAGCATCATGGAGGCGCTGCAGCCCACGGCCGACCCCAAGGAAAAGATGCGCAAGCAGCGCGCCATCGCCAAGTGCTGCGTCGACGCCATACAACGCATCGACGGCTACCGGTACAGCTTCCACAACTGCTGGAACAGCAGGGAGGACGACAGCTTCCGCTTCTCCTACTACTGCAACGACTCGCTGCTCAACAAGGATCGCGCTGCCAATGGCAAGGGCGCGAAGCTGGGAAAGCGCGCAACGAAGCCAGTGTATGACTGCAAGGGCGTGCTATCAATCAAGTTCTCGGCGGCCAAGGAGACGCTGGACGTCTTCTACAAGCATGTCCCTGTGCACAAGACGTACGAGGAGCGAGCACCGCCCCCACGGAAGGACTCGAAGAGGCGGAAGTACTTGGAGGAGAATGACCCTGAGGCATTGCAGAGGCTGATCAATCGACCAAAAGATGAGAGTGTGGAGCCAACACCAAGACCGCCGAAGAAAGTGAAGAAGCTGCCCAGACTGGAGCCCCCTAGGCCGTCGAATACTTCGTTGGAGAGTGATCTGAGGGCACAAAGTTTGCAATCGCTATTACTGCTGATCAGAGATGATCCTTCTGCGCCGCCTGAGCCACCTCCTCCAGAGCCTGAGCCACCTGCCCAGCAGCCCATTGCGAACTTGCAGTCGCCGATCCAGCCACAGCAGAGCCAGACAGCTCCGCAGCAACCGCAGAAGAGGCGACCTCGCAACAGTTGTGATGTGTGCAAGGCGAAGAAGACGAAGGTGTGTCAAGACCCCGCTCGGAAATGTCTTAAATGACTAATCAAAGCACAGTGTGACGGCGTACGACCCAACTGCCAGACTTGTATCGACAAGAAGCGGCCGTGCTACTACTCAGACCCACCTCCTGGCGATGATCGACGCCAGTCGTTGGCAGTCAGCGAGCAAGGGCGGCAGGTACCAGCCCCCAGCAACGAGCTCTCGGAGCTAGAGAAGATGAAGAAGGAGCTCGAAGAAGCAAAAGCGCGGATTCAGCAACTGGAACGTGAGAAACGAGCATCCACAACGCCCGTGCAAGCGTCACAGATGGCTACACGGCCACAAACACAGCCACAGCCACCACAGCAGTCTCATATTCAGGCACAACAGCGGCCCTCCATTTCCCATACGCAAACGCAGCAATCCCAACAGCGGCCCTCCATCTCCCACACGCAATCACACACTCCATCACATTCGCAAACGCAGCAAGCACAGCAGCAGCAAGTGCCGCAACAGCAACAGCAACACCACCGCCAACAATCAGCCCAAACCCATCGCCAGCAGCTTGCGCAACTCAACCAAGTGGCCCAGCGGCGCAGCCCTCAGCAGATAGCTTACAACCTGGATGGCCAACCGGTGCAACAGCAACAGCAGCAGCGTCTACAAAGCCCACGACAGCTCTCGCAGACTGCACAGCAACAAATGCAAGCCGCCGCCCAGGCTATGCCTATGCAAGCTCAGCAAAGCTTCTTCACGGCTGCGAACCACACTCCATATAGTGCCTTAAATCGTTCTGTGACACAGGGCTCTATATCCTCACAGTCTACGCAGAATGCACTGTCTGCTCAGAGTTCTTTGTCATCCGGCACAGGATTAGCGCAGACGCGACAGCAAGGTCGAATGCACAATAGCGGTAGTCTTGGCCCAGTCGATGCCAATGGCATCTACGAGGACGTTGGCAGGGGCGATCTCCAGTGGCCGCCGGCGGCGTATTATGGGTATCAGAGCGCACCGCAGCAACAGCAGCAGGATCAGTGGGCCACTAGAGAGAGCAGTGTCTTCAGGTGAGACGTTTTGGCAGACTTACGCAGAGGCTTTCGCGGTGAAGCATGCAACATGATCTTTTGTACGAATATCGATATACCCAATAATGTGTACACGGAAGGTTCAAGCACCATATTCGGCGTCGCCCGGGTTGTACCATCTCAATGCTCAGTTGAAGGCGAGTGAGCGCTCCCAAAACATGTAAAGTTAATAGATCTGTTTGCTTACAAGCTTCACCTCTTTACCACCTCTCACAATCCCACAACAGCTACCTACTTAACCTGAGTGTTCGACTGATTTCTTTACGATAATCTGGCCTCACACATCAAGGAGGTGGATGTTGACAAGGATCGGCGGCCACAGCCAACTCGTGAACGATGGTCCAATAAAGATATCCAGGGACTAGAAGCAGCATTTGCCAGCTTTTAAAGCCCTACAATCGCTATAGTCGGGCCAGAAGAGAATACATCAAGCATTCGAATGGCCTGGCTGGCTTCCATTCCTGCATGCATGGCGACCAACGTGGAGCTGCTCAGCTTTACAGGAAGCTCGAACGCTGAGATCAGGGACAGCAAATCGTTCCTCAGCCAGATCATAGCAGGAATTGCATCGCGACAAACCGCCTCAAAGCGGCTCACAATGCTCGACTCTCTCCAACGAGACCGCGTCCCACATCTCAAGCACCTCATCTTTGAAGTAGTACCGCCATTGAAGTGCATGAGCCTCAGAACCGTTCATAGCTATGCCTCCTCCAGCGATCTCGTAAAGATGCTTAGGAGTGTCGCAAATGGATTGCTAGCCCGCTGCATTGCTTTCCAAGTCTGGAGAGCGCCAATTTGAGGGGTAGCGAGACACGCGTGCAAGCGATGGTTACGAGGCGATCAAAGTCGCAGCAGGCTGCGGCCAATACTGCTTGATAAGTAGGTACTACGCGAGCGTATAGTGTGAAGAGTTCCCATTATTGATGTGTTTTAGTGTATAATGTGTGTCACCTGCTCCGCAGGCTGAGATGGGAATTCTGGCTACCAAATGCAGCATAACCGTGATTTGGATCGTCCATCGAACGAAAGTGCTCTCCATGGTTCAGTCGATGACCTTCAGCATACTGTACGCCTTGTGTCCGATCACCTTCTTCACCACTGAAAGAGGGTCGATCTTCTCCTTCTTCGTTATTTCCACCATGCCGTCCTCGCCCTCAACGGTCTCTTCGACAAGCTCCTCTTCACCATCAAGCGCGCCGGTCTCCAAGAATGCCTTGAGCATTCCCTGCGAGTAGCCTGATACAAGTGCCACGTTCTGATCATCCATGGTGACAGGCTTGTTGGTCTGCCCAGCCAGATTCCAGAAGATCAGCTTGGGCATGTCGTATCCAGCATGGGCATAGGCACTCTTGATGCGATCGAATGAGGAAGTCCAGCGCTGTTGATTCATAGCTGAACCAAATTGCATGTCGCTGAAGACGAAGACCTGCTTGACCATCTCAGCCTGCGGCGCCTCATCGAGTTTTGCGACCCTGAGCAAGTTCTCGAAGACACAGACGAGGTCCGTGTTCGTTCCCCAATCCATCCCTTGTGCGTGCTTGACTGCGCTACAAAGATTGTCCAGCTTGTGCTCTCCCACAAAGTTGACCAGTTGTGGGGAACTGGAAAACGTGATGATAGAGCCACCAAAACATCCAGTAGTCACCGCAGCAATCAGAAGTGAGAGACCAATTGCAGAGTGAATCGGTGTCGATCCATCTCTGAGTTTTGGACCCGTCATACTGCCACTCACATCACAAACTGCAACGCACGACTGCAGTGCTCCGGCGTCACGGACACTCTTCAGCAAAGTGCGCCATTGACCATCGACGACCTTACGTCGAATCTCTTTCTGCAGCGCGCCAACTTTTGTTTTGCCGACTGTGCCCTCTCGAAGTGCCGGGCCAGACAATATGTCAAACGCCTTGCGCACTAGCGTGGATGGCAACAAGGTGGCACCCGATATCATGGAAACCCCGTCTGTGACATCATCAATGTACCTCGTGAAACGTTCCTCATCCTTGCGGATGAAGAGATCGGTATAACGGTCCATGGCAATCGAGGGCACATGACGGTAGTCGATGTTGCCGAACGTTCCAGCAGCTATTTCTCGCTCCACAACCTCGAGGGCCTTTCGTAGTGGAGAGGCATACTGCTTTCGGTAGAGCTCACGGACATGGTGAAGGTAGAGCTCTCTGTTGAACGCGTCTGGGCAGTGTAGCTCTGGATCCGGAAAAAGAGCCTCGGCGATTGACGACAAGATGAACGTGTGCTTGTCATGGAATTCTCCAAACGTAGGGGCCCACTTGGCGGCAAGGGACAGCTTGGACAAATCCGCACGCTTGCCATAGTCTAGCATGGCTTTGTCAGTTCTGAGCTGATCTACGAAAAGCTGCGTTACTCGGACGTGGAGTGCGCGGTAGAAAGGATCGCTGTTCAGCTTATGCTGTACCCGTTCGTTTTGCTCCTTGTTCTTCTTGCGTCGCAATTCGCGTGCGGTGTCCTGGTCGATCTCCCACCGCTTGCGTTTACTTGCTTTCGAAGTATCTGGGTGTTGATTGAGGAGGGAGTCGAAATCACCATCGACCTTCAACTGATCATGCGCTGCGAAGACGACAAGATTAAGGAGGTCCTTCCAGTAACCGTGGGACATGCCATGGCAGACGTCATGGGCGTCATCCATTTCCGTGCATGCAGCCGTAGCATTATCAATCGTGATCTTTTCGAAGTCCTCATCCACATCGCATGGACAAGTCCCAGATTTTGAAGGCTTCTTTGAGATCACTGGGCGGACCAGCCACGGCAGACTCGACAGGAAAGTCTTTGAGTGATGAGTGGCAAGCCAACCCAGAGCGCCATAAGCGGCCTTTCTGCTACTCTTGCCTAGGTGTATGCTTCGAGCGTTGAAGATGATCTTCATAGTCAGAAGTGCGTCCTCCTTCCAAGCCTCAGTGAGAATCTTGTCGAGATGAGTAGATTCAGTGTTCTCGCCGATGTCGTAGAACAAGTCCACAAGGGCGTTCTGAGATGAAATGTTGGTGATATCAGCATTCTCTGTGAATGTCTTGTTGGCATCGAGGAGCGGCTTCTATAGTCGAGATTTCTTAGCTTCGAACAGAAGTAGTCGCTCGATAGTGTGACAATTCACTACACAGGGTTCAGGTGAACCTCCATCTTGCGTATGGAGCGTCCTCAGCTCGTTGGTGATATCTTGCAGGCGCTGCTCATTGGCAGCCAATCCAGATTTTCTTTCGGTAGGAGTGAGCTCAGACGTAGCCGTAAGCGCAGACAGTGTAGCGAACTCAGGGAGAAGAACAGGGAAGGACGAATTCAGCACTGAGTGTTTGGGTGAGGCAGCCAGCGACGCTGCGATCGATGCGTCCCCCATCTTGGTTGCTGCTGGATGTGCTGCCCGGACGCTGAGATAGACGCTGAAGTGCAGCTGGGGGATGGATTAAGAAGTGCTCTTGCTCCTGCCCATCACGTCACGCCGTATCGATTGCCTAGCTTCTCGTTCTGGACAGGAAAGGGCGATGCTGAAGGGCGCTTCGCAAACAACGACCCATTAGCAGCAGAGCGCTTTTGATTACATGTATGGCATGCGCATATCTACGACGGCCATCGGGCACTAACGTCCAACAATGGGAAAGCACATTGAATGCATGTGGGTATGGCGTCTAGTCTCAGCCATTGTGGTGGTTTCTTAGAAGAAGGAGCGACCTTCTCGTCGTCCTCCTCACACTGAGCCTAAAACAACGAGTTCCAGCAACGCTGACAGAAACACGCGTAGAATGCATAGTGGTGATACTTCGATGATAGTTTGCTGGGTGAAAGGCGCTCGAAAGGCGAAACACGCGTGAAGCTCGGCTTGGCGTGACGGCAAGTGGGGCGCGGGGCGGCGCTGCCTGGAGAGCTACAGCTCCAATCAACTCCGCGCCATCGCCGCAGACAAACTCACCAACACAACCATGGCGTCGAGTATCGAGCAGTCGTCATTCTTTCAGCAACGGATAGCCAAGGGCGAGCTGGTCGTCAAAGGTACATGGTCTTCATTTGCTCCATACAAACTTCACTAATTCGTACAGACCCTCCAAAGTTCGACCTTGAATCGTACATTGCCAACTATGCCGGTATGTATTCCTACACGGAAAGCTTTTATACGAGCAAAAGCTGATGCTTTTCAAGGTCATACACGAATCGATCGACTCCACCACATCGGCTCTCACTCGCCATACCTTGCGCTTGATGCATATCGCCTGGCGATTGCGGAGGCGAAGAAGGGCAAGAACGTCACCCTCTACCTGCAACTAGCGGAGGAGCTGAGCAGTATTGCGCCTCAGGACCCCGCAGCTCTGACGGATACAACATGGGCAGAGAAGAAGGCACAAGAGACCCAGCGCGAGCAAGACAGACTGGAACACGAGCTCAAATCGTACAAGAACAACCTGATCAAGGAATCCATTAGGGTATTGCCACGTCCAAGACGTTCTACTTCTGAATCTTGGGCTAACAAAAACGCAGATGGGTAATGAAGACCTCGGTCACTTCTTCTACGACACTGGTGACTACAGCAACTCGCACAAGTCGTATATGAAGATGCGCGAAAGCTGCACCTCGAACAAACACCTCGCCGATATGACCCTCCGCCTCGTATATGTTAGTGTCGCACAGAAGTCTTGGCTGACAGTGCAATCCAATCTCGCCAAGGTCGATGCAGCACAGCTGAAGGGCGAGGATAAGAGCAAGCTGGAGCCCATCGTGTCTGCTTGCACAGGTCTTGCTCACATGTGCAATGGGAACTTCAAGGAAGCTGCAACAAACTTCCTCGGCACACTACCAGTGTTCTTGACAACCGAGCCCGCTGCTGGCATTACATGGCAGAAGGAAGTTCTCTCCGGTAATGACGTGGCTGTGTACGGTGGTCTTTGTGCGCTTGCATCTATGGATCGCAGCGAACTACAGGCAAAGGTACTTGGCAACAGCGAATTCAGGAACTTCCTTGAGCTCGAACCTCACATCCGCCAAGCCATCAATCTCTTCTGTAACTCCAAGTACAGCGCTTGTCTCGATGTGCTCGAAGGTTATCGCAGCGACTACCTCCTCGATGTATATCTGTCGAAGGTTCTGAGCACCGTCTACGGCCGTATCCGTACCAAGAGCATCGTCCAGTATTTCATTCCCTTCAGCTGCGTTACACTCGACGAGATGTCGTCCAAGTTCCCTGCCGCAGGTAACATCACAATCGAGGAAGAGCTGGAGAATATGATCAACCACAAGACACTCGAAGCACGGATAGATCTCGTCGACCGACTCCTCATCTCTCCGCCTACAAATCCTCGCCACGACGTACACGCCGATGCTCTCAAAATGGCTGAGACCTATGACCACACTCTCAGGTTACGTTTGACGCGTCTGAACATGCAGGCGGCAGGTATGGAGATCAAGGCAGAGAAGGGCTCGAACGAGAAAATGGGTTCTGGTATGGAGCGCATCGGTGAAGGTCTGAGGGGCTTTGGTTCAAAAATGGGCTTCACCTAGGAAGGGAGCTCATCTGCAGGCTTCAGTATGGCCTCTTTATGAGCTCCGGTTCTACATCGAATAAGGCGGCCCTTGACAGTGTGTCGTTTCTGGCGGCCATTAGAAGATATTGACGAGCAACGAGCATTTCAGGCGTTCAAAGGTACGGCGTGAAGGGCGAATATTGGCGATAAGTATCATAGGTGTCCATATTTAGCACAATGATTACAGTAGACGATTACGGATGAGCGAAGTATGAGCTCTCAAACTCGACCAACTCAGCATTCCGGATCCTTCTCAAGCCTCCATCCAGTGAACAGATTTCTTACTGCTCTCAGGCATTCCTACAATGACGTGATTGCGTTGGAATTCGGTCCTTCTGATAACGGCCCAAAGGAAGTTGTAGGTCATTCCTGGGGTGCTGAGTCTTCTTGTCCAGCCCACGCTCTCACGTGGGCGAACAACTCATGGCCAGTATGAGAGTACGTAGTGAGTCGTACAACAGGATCCTTGTATCGATACAGCAGGTAGGTAAGCCGCCGAAGTTGTTGAGGGAGCACAGACCTCCATTCGAGCACATCGCTGTGACTACTCCTTAGATACAGATTTAGGTCCTTGATCAAGCTTGCACACACAAGCTTGACTAGAGAGTTCACAGCTGTGTCTTCGTCACGCAGGCCAAGGTCGACTCGAAGGTCGTGTGCAAACTCGGCCATATCAATCAGTGTCAGATCCAGAGTCGTAAGGCTTGGTGGTACCAGCTTGTCTGGTTGAAGGAGCGCGCATCGGTTGCTTTCGCCCACGAGTAGGTCCAGGTCGATACGCAGTCTGGTGACACTCATGAGCTCGCGCAGACCCGATAGTTGCTGGCCTCTGTTATATATTCCCATCAACTCAAAGTAGTCCAGGCCAGGACGGTGATGACGAATTGTTGTGACCGTCTCCTCAAACTCCACGGAGCTGTAAGAATAGTATTGTGAGTCGCGCGATATCAAGCCTGTCAAACGCGGTGCGTAACCGTTGCCGCAAAGGACTTGGGCTGAGAAGAAACAAGTAGGGACTCTGATCAAGTCCAACGTGCGTAAGGCGGTAGCATGGGAACCGTGAGCGGTCAGATCGAGCTTCCCAACATCATGAATCGTCAATGGCTCCACGGTGGTGAGGATTGGCATCTCGATAGACGCGATCGTGCTGAACTCGATCTTACACCTTCCTTGGACACGATCTCTCACCTCCGACAACTCTACATCCATCTAACAGAAGAAACTTGAAACATAGCGGATTAGCCGTCCGTCTGGCATTACTCTTGATCTGATGTACCCTTTCCATACTGGGAAAATGACCAGTGTCTAAAGTTTTGCCCGCCAGATCAGAGCCATGAACCCGTTAAGAGGAAGAAGCAGACACGCCAGGTGTTTTCTGAAGTACTAGAACGATCGTTTTCTTAGTGTAGCAAGCATGTTTGAGCATTTTGATTGTGCACGACTTGAAAACATTCTTGTTCATACACAGTACTCAAGTTGATTGTGTTGTTGTCGCACTTTGCTGAAGAGCGTGCGGTCTCTTGTGTCTTCAAGCAACTTTACGTTTCGAGCACCTCTCAGGCAAAAGCACGAGATCTGCCGCTTCCAAATCATATTAGCAAACTTTGCATCAGATCTGGAGCATAAACAACATTGTAGTCTGTATGGTAACGGGGTAGCCCAATCGAAAGGGTAAGGTTGGGGTCCAAGCTCCGTATGGAAGAGCCAGGTTTGTCTGTCGTGAACATGCAAATGCTCTGCCTGAAGCAGGATGAAAAAGGTGTACGTTACAATGCAGCATTATTCCCTTGGTCCTTCACCACATCCATTCTCACGCTCACTCGCAGGAAGCGTATCCGTCGGAAATACCGCAATATCTTGACCCGGAGATAGCTCCTAATCAGTGGACAACGACGCCGCGGAAAGCATCTCGAATTCATGGCCACGTCAGTTCGACATCAAGACTGGCCAGCGTTCTAGTGGTCTCGTAGGGCGAGTGCGTCGGTCTAGAGAAGATTTAGGGTCTCCCTTCGGGCACTGTATTGATGTTCCACCACGCTGGCGTGGGCTGGAATATCGCGCGCTCGTAGAATGCATTGTCTCGATAGCGGCGCGCCGAAACCGCAATACATTTGATCGAGATTTCGGTACTGCAAGTATATAGGGGATCATGATTTCCCGCGGGCATAGCCGACGCCAGTCCGCTCTGAGGTTGCAATTGTCGCGGAGCACAGCAGCTAATGTCGACTCAGTAAGTGCCTAAAACTGTCAGGTTGAAGAGCGGCTAACACTGCTGGTCAAACTCGTCAAAGTGAAGACAGCTGCCGTCCGCAGGACGTTACTACCGTACAGGCATGCGGACCGTTGTGCAACCAAGGATTGGTGTTCCGAACCAATCAAATATCGCTGGCTAGTGATACATGTGGCTATGTGGCTGAGTTGTCGTTGCCGTCGAGACGATATGTATGTTTTGTCGCTTAGCGATGCTGCGTGTCCAGTCGGTACCGGGGCTCTGGTCGAGAATGCTGACCTCTCGGTCTATTTATCCAGGCAATCACACTGTGTCGCACATACTTGCTCGCTACCGAGCCGCCAAATCGATGCTGGTGATGGGTTCAAAAGTTCGAACAAGGTGTGTGTGTACGACCGCCCTTTACCTAGTCGCATTGACAGCTAGATGAAGACAGAGGGCTTTGCAGGTCGTATTCGGACTTGAATGCCGGCGGGGAGGCCACGTGTGCAGTCAAGACGTGTGACGTGAGTGTGTGTCGCTCGATCGATTCGGTGAGTAATGTGAACCTGGGACGTAAGGGATTGCGACATGCGCGTAAGTGTGTTAAGCGCGCGGCAGTGTCGGCAAAGACAAGCGCGTGACTGAAAGTTTGCCGCGCTTCACAAGTAAACTTTATGGAAGAAGGCACCGACAACTGATCGCGGAATCTCGCGCATCACTGACAGCGTCTTGGGAATTCATTAATGAGATCTTCAAACAAGTGCCTGCAGTCTGTAAGTCCAGTGGATCACGATCTGTTCGAACAGCTGCTTGATGAGGATGAGCGATCCTGATTGAAAGCCACAAGCTTGCCGCTATGCAAGGAGAATAACACAGTGAACCGCGTGCATGAAAGCTGCAGTGAGGATGGTCGTACGGCGAGAAAGGGACGGTAGAGCACCCCAAAGGCCATTCACAGATCAACTTAGGTGGCAAAGCCCCGTGGATCACACAGAGACGTTTAAATATTTAGCTCAGACGAAACGGTATGGAGGGGAAGAATCGTACTCCGGAGTAGCAAAGATGACGATTCCTCATTCCTGGAGCTTCCTGTTCCTGGGGATGAATCGGTGGCCTGGACTATGGCAAAGTGAGGCGTTGACTAGCTCGAGGTCGGCAGATCCATGACATGTTGAGTGACAAGTATGTGAGCAGAAGAATTTCCTCGTGATGGAGAAGGGCAGGTTGATGTTGATGGAGCCTTAGACACGAGCAGCGTATCCTGTTCCAAAGCGCTGGCCAATACATACTATGGTAACGCCGACCGTTGCGGAGCAGTGACCTGCCAAAAAGTCAGGGTCTGTACCCCTCTTGTTCATGGCGCCCCTTGAAGTATAAAAAGACCGACAACATTCGTTATTGCTCTGACCGTCGTGATAACATTGCCGTAAGTTTAGGCTCTTGGCAAGACCATATCGGAGGCAAAGCGAAGTCTCGATACCCAATGGAGATATTGCGCCGTGAAAACTCCGGGATGGCGGTCAACGGGGTCCAGCAAAGCCAGTCGGCACTTCTGGAGAATGACTACTGAGTCCGCGCCGCAGAACGAGCAGTCGATTCAGGTCCTATTCGTCACACCATTGGAAGATAGGCGGCAATCCATCGGTACAATACGATCGGTGTCTTGCAGAAAGTGATGCGACGGCAAGGATCGACAGGAATCGCTTTGCGGTCATTGCGTGACTAGATGGCCAGAATGAGGTCGAGGTTCAAACTAGAAACTTTTCGTACTGGCGCAGTACAACTTCGTCTCCATCTCGAGTCAACACCATGATCATGATGCGGCTGTCTCCGCACGCTGATCAATGGTCGAGGTGGGCGAGTCGTATACGCACGTGCCTTCATATTCTTGAGCAACAGCCCATGTCGCGCGACTACCGCCTCGGACCCTGTTGCTTGCTCACACGGGTTTACAGGACAACGACTGCACACCTCGCCATGGGAAGCTAGAGCGCGAGAAACATCGAGACTTTTGAGGACTAAAATGAGAGATGCGCAGTGCACTCCTGGCACATACAGACTCAGATCAAGCATGGGCCATGCCGACAACCTGTTGCGACGAGCGAGAAGGGCGATCTGATGAAAAGCCTCAGCGACTACTGCTCAACGTTGGTCATCCGTCTGTTTCTCGTTGCGGTGCTCATGTGTGACAGGAAGTGCTCCGGCCAGGCTGTCGTATAGGTACCAGAATCGTGGGTCGATTTTGCAAGGATCTGAAAGACTTTGCACTCCTGGGATTAGTCGAGGAGAAGTCCGCATCGATGAGGGATCAGGGCAAATCAATTGCTATTGGGCCTCGTAGTGTGATTGCAGACGCTGGTCAATTGAACGTTGGCTGACAATTGCGCCGAGGGTGAGCATCTGCCGTTCTGTCACCGGCGAGAGCCGCAGCAAGGGCCGTCTTCGATGCCAATTTCACGGAAGCTAGAAGCTCTCAGTATCAGCACAAAAAGTAAGTTCAACGTTCAAGGGATCCCTTGCGTGGGGCACCCTTTTCAATAATCGATACCCTATGTGACATGTACCTAGGTAGTCTCACAACCGACAAAAGCAGGCGATAGATCGAATCAGATGAGGGAATGCTGAAGTATTAAAGTCTGCTTTCGTGTACCGCCAAAACAGACGAAGCTGTAGCGATGCGGTCTATCTGAGTAACGGTCAAGTCGTCAGTGATGGCAGGTTCGTATCATGTATGTCGATGCTGCAATCAGCCTTCTTCTTTCCCATTTCGATGCCAAGCCGCCCTCATTCGCTTCTCATTTTGACGCGCCGACAGGACGACATATGATGATGTGCATCAGCATCTTCACTGTGGCACCCACGAAGCTCGCTGCAAAATCACTTACGACCCTAGTCACATGTTGTGACGATCTGGCGGTGGGGCAGACAGCAGAATGGGCTCATTTCCGGTTGGACTACACTTTTGAGGCTTGCCCTACCAGCGTCATCGCCGTGGTCAATAGCGCAATATTGACGAGGCATTGCAAAACTTCTACAGCTTTCCGTTGCAAGGCACCGAACGAGATCGAAAAGAGACAACGCGCGAATTGAAACGTACACAAAGACACGAGTCGACGGCACAAATCTAAAGCCCGCGAGTCAGCCCATGGTGAGCCTGTTGAGACAACCTGCTGGTTTGAGATTAGGATGCCATCCCGTCCCACCGGAACAGGGGTAGCACTTCTTTCGGCGACCAGCGTCATCATCCTAGCACGCGTAAAGTGACTTCACGACCGACAGCGTGGAGCCGGGAGGTGGTGGTGGAAGCCAGCCACTGATCAGCTCGGATCAATCGACGGCGCTGCGCTGACCGCGGCGTTGGATGCGCACTATGACGTTCTGGGGTTTTACCCCTGGCGTTGACTGGCAGCGCTTTGTTGCGTGTGGACTGAACAGTTGAGTCCTATCCACATATCGGTCTTAGGGAACATTAGACGCATCACGGGGACGTCGTCGGTGCCCTTAGTAGCTGAATCTCCAGCGATCTTCATACTCGATACTGGAGGAGACAGTCACAATCTTTATCGATGGCGAGATCGATGCACACGATGATGGAGTGGGGACAGAAGCCGATTATCTGGCACGTGCAAGGTACTGAACGATTGTACAGCACTTGCTCGTTCACCAGTGATGCCCAACGACAGTCCGGGATTATTTGAATACCTTTTCGAGCGGCGCGGCCGATCGGAAAGGTTCAAGCACGCTGAGTGCACATCGCATGAAGACGCAAACTACACTACGGATAGCCTGCGTTGAGGCCCGAGGCGTCCAACCATACCGCACATAGATTGGACGAAATGTCATGTGCCGGCTCTTAGTACCCTGCAGAATTACGGGAACTTGTCAGAAGGCCGACGTTTTGCAACGTCGGCCCGTCCTTGACTGGCGACCACAGCCGAGAATCAATCGTCCCGTCGCCGGCCTTAGTATGTGTGTTCAAAAGATGCATGGCGAGAAATTATTGAAAACAGAGAATCCCTATCGCTTTCGCTGCGAGCGCGTGCCCTTCAGCATATTCAGTCAGAGGGATGAAACAGTGTATATGGCATCCATGCAAGAAATTGATCAAGCTGTCTTGCAACAATGTGGCAAGGCATGAGCGTTACTGCCGCGCTCTACACTTGCACTGATTGCATTCCAGGGATGCTTTGACAGCAACGCTCTATCGGGAGTGCTGCACAAACACAACGCGACGTGTGGACGAGTCGTCAGTGTGTTGAGAACGACATAGAATGCTACCAATGACGACGCTGTTCAAGACAATTCTGCTGCGAATTCAATTTCCTGCACAGCGGCAAGCGAAAGTATGCTGGACACATGAGACATGCTCGTGCACATCACATACATGCCCCACCAACGACCAGGGCTAACGGGTCCGGTAGCTCAGCGGCGGGCTTCAGGAGCGAAGCGCGGCGCGGCAAGATGCAGAAATGACAGCCGGACAGTCTTCCGCTGGCCTGTGCAGGAGCCGCAGGGTTCGTCAGCCACAGTCCATGCGCTTGCATCGGTTTGGGGCGGATTCGTCGTGTCTTAGCTTGCGCGCTCTTACGGTGGGGCCTTGGATTCCGCTTCCGCGTGTGGTCATGGTCAAGCGTGCAGTAGCGCCTAGGTCGTACGTGCACTGCATGCCAGCGTATCCCAGCAAGCCCAGAAGCACCGCCTAGCGTTGTCGTCAAAGGCGCCGAAAGTGACAGGGCTTCATGTACTTGTCCTTTTCCTCTCGCGGGACATCGAGCTAGGGGGACAGGGGTGGCTGCAGATTTTATGATTTTGTGCCCAGCCAGCGATCTTCCCACTTGGATACTACACCGCACATTCTTATATCATACCGGGTCCCTGCACCTCCTCCGGTGATGGCCTAGCATATACTCGACAATCCGCCTTAGTCGTCGCCGCCCTACAACCTCACTTTCAATCCATCGGTCAACCCAACATCCAAATATACTCACGCACTTTGATACGCCAAACACGCCATACCGAGGCTTTTGACCCAAGACATCATAGGTCCAGGCCTGGAATTCAACAGCGGTCACATTCCACTGCATCAACCATTCTCCAGTGTTGTTTCCAACAACCTGAAACCTCTCACAGCACCTCCTGAAATCCATACTACATTACATTCAGGGTTGTCCTTCAGGCGACCCAAATACAATTGTCATCCTGGCTACCCAAACGCTTCCTGCTATTCAGGCCCCTCACACTCATTATTCCAATCGCCTAACTCCACCTTACCACCACGACGACTCCAAGTCAGATCGCTCATGGATGGCTGGTCGGCTTCAGCGGGGCCCTAACGACGTCTTCCCCGTGTCGCACCGGCATGCAGCTGGATCTCTTTCGGAGCGGGATACCCCTCAATTATCGCCTATTCAGTCACAACCTGCTATGCATCCACCACAAAATCCAGGTTATCCGTCGCTCTCTCTGCCACCTCTTCGTCAACTTTCCAGAACTCCACCAACTCCTTCCAGTCGCCGACACGACAATCCCCTTGGTGTTCAGTCCATCCTGAACCCTCAAGCTGAGCTCATTGAGCAACAAAGAGAGCTAAGACGTAATGGATATCAGATGGAGACGCCATCCCCTGTGGACACTCAGCACTCAAACAGCCTGCCCTCGATCAGTCGACCACCAAGTGTTGACTCTACCCAGGATGAACAGAGGTCCCAAAGGCTTTTCCAGCTACCAGGCAGGCCTTCTGCCAGACATGCGTTGACCCCTAAATCACCCAGCCTGCACCGGACACAGAGTCTTAGTGGTCTTAATCGTCCCACGGGCACCATTGATGCTCATCAGTCTCCGTTTCTGACTGCAACTGTGCGTCCTTCTGATTCATTGACCACACACCCTGCTCTACCTACGCCCCCTGCTGGAAGCAGGACAAGCTATTTCCCACCACTAAGTACTTCAACCCCTGCGTCGAACACGTTACGTACCGAAGGTCGACGCACAAGTGGACATTTTCTGCCTTCTGGAAGTGCAAGTCCAATCACGCAGTATTCTCCGTATAGCCAAGCTGCTTCTGTTGCTTCGGGTTACGAAAGTCATGGTCCCCAAGGTCATCATGTATCCCCGCACGAAGCTCGCACATCTGGCCATATTATGGAGCACGAGCGCAACATGATCCCAGTTGCGCCAAGCGGTCAGAGCAGCATTCAGATCATGACAATCAAGAGCCAGCAGGGCCACAACGTACAAATTCCAGTTGATGTGCAGGCTGCCTCGAAGGTTGCCGATGAGAAGAGAAAACGAAACGCAGGCGCTTCAGCCCGCTTCCGTGCACGCCGCAAAGAGAAGGAGCGTGAGGCATCCACCACTATCTCTAGGTTGGAACAGCAGGTTCGCGACGCTATAGACAGAGCGGAGTTCTATCGTACAGAACGAGATTTCTTCAGATCTATCGTACACCAACAGCCGGGCGCCGATAGACACTATCAAAGACCGCAATCTCCGGTGCTACGACGTCTATCATCCGTTCCTTCACATGATGCTTCTCCGACGAACGACGGCGGTTCGGATGGGTCTTACGGCGACTACGAGGATGAAAGGCGTGACACAAACCGCAACGTGCGACGACGCACCGGCAGCTACCAGTTGGGTCCAGAGCCTTCGCCAATAGACACTAATGTATCGTCTTTCTCTTCTTACGGCTACGCATCTTCACATGGTCCTTCTTCCCGCGGTCAACAATATGATCCGAACGATCAAGGGCATCTACTACCTATGGTAGCTTCGCAGCAACCTACAGTGGAGCGGCCTACATATCGTAATTCTTTTTCTTGAAAGATTACCTCTTGCGACCTGAGCCATACTCTTCTATGGCCATGATCCCGCACAAGACGCTCATTCGCTTCTCTGACGATCATCTGTCGTTTGCACTACTGATTACCACTTCACTGCCCGTTCGAGACATAATCATTTCACGTTGCTTAGCGGCTCATCAAGAGCCTAGCAACATCTGTTATATACCCTTGTCCAGCGCTAAACGCTCATAATTTGCAATTCGCTTTCAATGTCTTGTTTCATATCACACATAGACGTTGCATTTAGAAATTCAGGTCTTTTCAGATTGTGTCTTCATTTATTCTTTCCACATCCACAGCAATGTGAGTGCGATTGCCATGGATTGTCAACACTGTACGTTACATCTACTCGAGTGTGTCAGATATCCATATTTGTGCAAGTCTAGGCTCTTTCAGACCATCGAAACCCGAAATGACCAAGATGTCTACATAAGTCCATTAATGAAAATTCAAGTTACTACAAAGCACGCGGAACAAACGTATGTCTACGCCCGTCACGTCCGCAACGGTACGTGTGATGTATCCGATGTATCTGATGTACCGCGGGTCGCGAGTATACCTTCCCCTCGAGTCGAATGGCCATCAACAGCTAGACAACGACTTCGCCGATTACTCGATCTCTTGTTCCAGCCCTCGGCACGGACTTGTCGCTGTACCTGATCTTCAATGGCTATCCTCCAAGGGAAACATGCGCCACATGTCATCGCTCAAAGAAGTGCCAAAACAATCACCAATCATTCGCGTCTTTATTCTCCGCCAACGAATCACAATCTCGGTGCGCGGAAGTGGGTGGAAAAGCTAAGGGGAGCCATGTGGATTGTAAAACTTTACAAGTACGTCTAAGCCTGCTCACAGATCGCGTCCTGAGGCTAACTTCGGTTTACGGCCAAGAAGCTACCGTGTGCACAACTGCCCGCGGAGTTCGGCTTCTGTACATGCACATCACATCTTGCACGGCACACTCCGAACGATTGCGACAGTTGCAGGCCGTTTGTACTGGTCACGGTTGCTACATACTTTCGAGATGTGGCGCTGACCTTACAGCTTAAAATACCCCTCAGTCTTGGCAATGACCTGATCTTGCAGAAACCGCAATATCCGATTCAGGCACCGTCGACCACCGGACCATGCTCAATGTATCGCACTATCGAACAACCTTCAAAGCTTCACACATACCATAGGTAGCCTGTCCACATGTAACATATCGAAAGCATCAGTGCCATTCTTGTTCGTAATATCTGTCCACCACTTTAGGGTAGTACGACTGAGAAGTGCCCACGTATGCGACCTAAAGCACGCTTCGACCTCGTGGACAAGCCCACCACGCTTAGCATGACGCACACCTTCAGCGGATCCCGTTGCCAATGTCAGGGACACTAGTGGGAGATCATGACCTCGAAAGCCACCAAACCTCTGTGCTGGGACCCTTGGAGCGTGTTGTGCAGCTTGCAAGATCGGAAATTTCTCCGTCACGGATTGCTGGAACGAGCTGTCACAAATGGGCTGAACCTAAATTCTACCAATGCTCAAGCTCGAACTATAAATTTCGCGAATTGCCCAACCTTCGATCTTGGCTTCGGTCTGTCTTAAGCCATCCAGTCACTATCGTTCACTATCATCATGCTATAGCCTGGCCGTTGACGCGATACTATCCTGGAAATTCCAGCCGCCGCCAGTCCGAACAGCGTCCCCTTCATGCCGGTGTTTCCGTCGATATTGCGAAGCACTAAAGTCTATTTTTCATCACAAACGGTCCGAATATAACACCATACGAGTTTGCGTCAAGTTGGTGACCCTGGCGTATATCGACCGAGTTAAGTATCGCTTTCGCGTTCGGCGCGCGCTTCCCCGGTCGGTGGTCTGCCTGGGTGCCCAAATTCAGGTTGCAAACCCCAGATGGAGAACGGTATCTATTCCCGGAGCATCGACAAAAAGTGCATCTCCACTCTCCCATCTTGGGCGAGTGACTATGGCACTTTTGGACTTTTGACCTCTGAACTCGAGTCTCCACTTGATCAACATCTTCGAGCATGGAGAGGTGGAACGCAGCTCTCAAGAATCCTATGACAAGGGGTTGTAATGCAATTATATTAACGATCTTGTGTTGGTTACTGCATTACGATTTCTACCCTACTTGTGAGTAATTGGGGCCTGATCCTGAGATGCATGCTCTCCCTTTCGATAAATTTCACTGCAAACCGACGTCAACTCACGTCCACTTTGTCCGGTGGCTTGTTCTGAAAGTGAGGGCTGAAGTCTAGCACTGAGACAGTTAAGGTTCTTCCGCTACAGTGTAGTCGTTGAAGTTAACTACTTGGGCATGGTGAGAAGGGATAAGGATACGATCGTGCTCCACATCCCTTGTTCGTTCGTCATGCTACCGGTTCCCCGGAGCATATCCTCACCGCTTCTTCTGATCGAACAGCTGCACTGTACACAAATTTCTGTATCCGTGCAAGCGACCCTTAGTGCCGGCGTCCTCGATATCCACGAGTAGGACTGGCGAGAGGACCGCGCCCCACCATGGTGGACGATCTGGAGATGTGGGGCAACGAAGTTCCACATTGAAAATGAGGACGACGGGAACTTTATGACGAATACAACAGTCTCAGAGCAGGCACATAGTAACCGGTCCGCGAGTGTCAAGCATCCTTGGTGATCGCAGCATACGTGCAGGATGACGGGATCGCAGTCCGCATCCAGTGAATAGGATTCCAAGGCGGAGCAGGGTCTCACCGATTACCTCACTATCGGGATGTGTATGCAATTCAGAACCTCGAAGTCCAGCTGACAGTGAATGAGCATCTCTTGAAGCACAAGATCGAACTATTCGATGCTTCGGCTATTGCATGCTTCGGCCTGGTCAACGTTCGAGGCAATGACGCCCTGCGCGCAGTTTTCTTGTTCGAACCGTTAAACATTCGGTGCCTCCAACGCCTTCACAGACTGCAACGTTTGAGGTTGTAATCGCCATTGGCGGAGTGATATCCCTGCATTACATTTGCAAACCATAACGTCGAGCGTTCGTACGGGCATCACAGTCTCCTTGTCCGTCCCGCTTTAACACGTGTATAGTCACCTCACCGCATGTTCAAGTTCTCGGTACAAAGCCACCATCAGGCAAGATCTGATGTCCGTAATCAGCTGGTGCTGGATTCCGCTACTGCAATGTCATGCACCCGCGCCTTTCTCCGTCTGCACGAAATGGTTCGTTGGCGTTTCGACATCCACACACAGCCCTCCAAAACAACCTATTTGGCTCAAAATGGCACGCTCGATAGTTCAGCAGCCGGCACTTGACACAAGACACATTGTACAGCATCGGCGCCACACCCTCAAATCAGCACATGCGCCGCCTTACTCTGTCGTCCAGAATAGGACTCGAGGCGACTACTAGAACGAGACTCTTACATGTTCCAGGTCAAGACTCGAGTCTCTGTGTAACGCAATACAAACAGGGACTCGAAGATCAAGATGGATCTGATTATCTGATTGAGCGTGGGGCAGTAACGGTATCCTGGTCAGCGCTTATGCATGTGATGATGGGCTGCGGGCTTGCGCAATATGAGCCGACCGCCTTGCGCAAGCCGTCATGCGGGAGCCGACCAGGATTGTAGCGAAATGTTACACAACAGCAAGAGGACTAATATTGAGGTTTGTTGAGAGATGTCATGAGTACTTCTTGTACCTGCTGCGGAGACGTTCACGGTCAGCGCGTTGCAAAAACTGACAATGGGCGCAGGACGCCTTGCTCGAGCGTGACCGCACTAGCATTAACTGCGCTGTTATTGACAGAGATCAGGGTTCCGGGATCGTGTGTCAGGCTCAAACTGGGTCTCCTTCCAACCGAACTACATGAATGGACTCCACACTGCAGGTAACGCGGTACGCGACTGACTCAGGATCACCTTGCTTTTGCCAGGCAAGTGATCGTACCAATGAGGTTCCGGTGTAGTCAGGCACACGATACAGACCGAGAATCGGAACTGTCTGACAAGTATTCTGCGAGGTACACGAGTCTCCGTTACCAGCTTGAGCACGAGATTCTTACTTTGAAAACAGTTATAAGGGGACTTACGCAACAAACAAACCTCTTCGTCGCGTCAGTTTCTCAGAGGTCTCGATCGCCGAGGACAATCTCCACGAATGCACCTCTACCTGCATTCATTCTGCACGCGAAGATAGACGATAGGTCAGCCGCCGCGGCATGTAACAAGAACCTGGATCCCACAGAAGCGGACCCACATCCCACATCCACCACACCGGTCCCGCTGCCCCACAGATTGTAGACGACAGGTGACATGACTTATGCAAGTCAGCAGAAATAGCAGTTGCTCACAGTAAGGAAGTGGGATGCGCGAAAGCCGCAGGTGGAGCAACGTCACGTGAGTCGCACAGCAAGCTGAGGCGAACGGAACCTGGCCATCGATGGCGATGTACTTTAGCTATCCATGACGTTGGTAGGACACTTTTTGTACGACTGCAGATCAGCGTGGCCTCATGGGGTCGCAGCACAGGCATGCTCCTGAGATGGGAACATGCTAGGATGGCTATCCAAATACCTTTAGGCAATACGTCCTCCAATGAATTGCTATCAAACCTTCCAATGACTGCCCAATCGACGAAAACGGGTATTTGCATTGTACGAAATCAGTCGACTACCTCCTGCCTCCAACAACCCGGAGCAAATCCAGCGTGATCATCTTCTGCAGCGCCAGAGAACAACGACTGGCAGCGGCGCCCAAGCCGTGCATCTCACAGCCAGATCACATCGCATCACAACGCCTCTAGGCTTTAACGGACGGCGCCGTGCAAGCCGGCTGCAGCAGGCGTTCTGCTTGGGGAACAGAAGGCGCCACAGACGCGTCCTGCCTGACCCTTTCCTAATCCTCCTCGACGCACGATCCAAACAAGGACCCATGGGCATGGATTAATTGTAGGGAGCGAGTCAAATCCCTCGTGCTTTTTTGCACTTGCTGGCCTTCTGGAGTCCCTTATTCGTCAGTCAAGTTGCATTTTTCAAACCTACTCAATCCTGGACCACTCGAGCAACAACAAGCGTGCGTTCATACGGACACATGATCCTGACAAGATCTGCGACCCTTACGTCCAATGGGCCGTTCGTGACGTGCCACGACTGCTGATACATAGCGTCGAGAACTGATCAGGGCAAACTACGATGTTGCGCTGTTCTCCGTCCTCTTATACTACCATACCTAGGTATTTGTAACGGCCAGCCACCGACAGCTAACGCATTGGTGTGTATACAACGGCGTTACGCAGCACACCCTCTTTGCCCCAGATGCAACGCCTCTTAATCTGCGCCTCAGCTCTCGATACATGGGTATATGTAATATTATGTACCTTGTTTATAGGGTTCTCCACATCGGCATGCCTTCACCGGAACAACAAATGCTGGTAAGCAGGCAATCTACGCACCTCCAATGCACGAGTCAAATACAAGCAGGGGCTACATCACCCTCGTTGACATGCAGGCTTGCCGCCTCATTGTGCTTTTGCGAGATCACAGTACTTCAATATGTACCATCCCCCGCGCCTCATCCCTTCCCAGTACAGTCGACGTGCAGCTGTGGCTTTGTCCCTGCGTGTATATGCGTTCCTCACAGAATAGGAACCTTATACATGATGGCAAGAAGGGGTTGCCCTGCTAACAAGTTCGATCGAATTTTGGCTATCCAAAACTGTCTACCACAGCGACTGGGAAGGGAGGCAAGGAAGCTCTCAACAGGCGCAGATCTGCGTCTCGATTCCTGACCTTCAATGCACAATCTTCATGAAGGGAACACCAGGTATGAGATCGCGCAGAGTGATTCCCTGCGTCCTCCTTTATTAATCCAACACGTCGAACGGTGAAGACGCACGCGTAGCTCATAACAAACATGTGCAGCCGTCGTTCGTAAGAGCGGTACCGAGCGGACCGTGGCCGTTCACTACCAAATCGCTTGCTTGCCGCCCGGCAGTGTCGCGACGTCGGTCGGTACGCAGGTCCAGCCACTCATCTCATGTGAACGGCACCAGGATTGCGTTCCTGGAATGCCACGCACAGTTACGCCCACACGCACGCCGGCGTCGGTACGGATGCCGTGTTTGTAGGCTCACCGATCAAGATCCTTGTTTTGCGACAAAGGCGCAAGTGATGTGACGCATGCTTCCTTGATTCACGGATGGGGTTGACGACATCAGCGCGGGTGCGGAAGGCGATGCCGTTGTGCAAGCGCATCGGTGCGGACGGTGCGGACGGTGCGTGCCAGTCCGTCTGCGTCATATTCATCAATATGACTTGCTGATGTTTTTACATTACAGCTCGATTGACTCAACTGTCGAGATTGTGCATCATTTGGAAGTTTCGCATGCGCAAATGGTGCGATCGATGTACCTAACTGGGATCTCCTGGCTGCGGGATCTTTGCTGCTCACAGCTGCCGCAAAGGCCCCACGCGATCGCACGTGGCTAGTTTTGGCGGCTCCTCCTATGTGGAGGTGTCTAGCCAGACACATCTACAGCTACGCTCGCCAAGCCTAATCACGAGCTGGCTAACGCGGTTCATAGCAGGCTGAAGGCTTTGGACCCTGAAGAGCCTAAAGTGCAATAACATGTTTGTTTTGTTTGAATCGGGAGGAGATGCTGATGGTCAAAGTAAAAATTAGATATCGAACTGTCCGTTTTCAACCCCCGCCGACGCCAAAGCGGGCGCGCAGCGTATTCAGGCGGCGCAGTGTCTCCGGCATGTCACCGCTAAGGCTGCTTTCTGTGCGCGTCTGGCGGAACGCTCGATAATTCTCGTTCTCGTGCCATACCGTATCAACTACGCCGGCAGACAAAATAACGCACTGCCCCGAGGTGAGCAAGTCCAGTGCATCAACGTGACCTGTCTCAGAGGTAGACTGCAGTAGTGAATCCTCTTCCTCGGGTTCGGCTCCTATGTCTGACATCGTATCGGTCCGGCGAAGTACCCCACGCTCTTCGTCGTCGGCATCCTGGCCTCGGGCCGTGTTCAAAGTTGCTGTCGATGGTGGTGTGGTATTGTCACCCGTAGGTTCTGACGTGGCGGTGTCTGCGGCGCTGCCTGATGGCGCCTCACCCGCGGTTATCTGCGATAACTGCTTCTTCAGATCACGGCGCTTGACATGCGCTGACACCATGATCAACTGCAGGACTAGAACACACAGGTCCAATCCTCCAAGCTTCCATTTACTAGATGGCCCTTGCTGCCCAATAAAGTCTATCATCAAGCCACCATGCAGATAGCCTCTAGTATCCTCGCCAGCTGCAGGTGATGGATACAGCATATGAAGCAGGAAGTTCACAATGAACAGCCCTGTCACTACGGGTAGGAACGGTCGAGGTTCGTCAGGTGGGCGTTGCATTGTTGGGTCCGAGACTGGCGTAAGCAGGCTACCGTGAGCCAGTGCACGCACTGCAAACCAGAAGAATGAGCAGCTATGCACATATTAGCCCCCAATATCATGTGCGAATGTGAAGGCACGGCGTACTCAAGGTGGTAGAGGCCTAGTAGCTCCATATACACCACCAGGTCCAGCTCGCGCAGAAGGTCGCCCAGCATCCGGATGCGCTTCCGTTTGGCATCTAGCCGCCGTTCTTTCACAGCTTTCGCGTGTTCACGTGCAATCTCTTCTGGGTCAACATCCTCTATGTCGTCGATGCGGTCAGGAGAGCTGTTATTACGGCGCAACGCAGCTCGAGACGACTCGGCCTCATCGTTCATGACGCCGCAGGAAGGTGTGGAATGTCGAAGTATCACTCATGGAGGCGACGCTGTGGTGCGGCAGCGCTATAGATGTTGTTCGACCTCCAGGCTGCTGTTCGTTGAATGTCAGGCCTCTGCGAAATGATGGAAGCTGCAATCGGGCCAACCTCGGGATGATGGAAGTGGTGAGATAATCGATGAGCTCCGCAGCTCTAACAAGCTCAAATCGCCGCAACACCTCACTGACAGCTTCACCACGCAAGGCTGGGCTTCTGAATAGCTTTAATTTGACTCTTCATATCAGTGAGCCCTTATAAGCCCACATCAATCAACTGATTACCGCGATTGACTGCACGCGACACCTCCGCCCCCTCCGCATACATTCTTCATCATGGCGGGTCCACGCAACAGTGCACCTCTGCCCTCTTCTTTCGACGAGAATGCGTAAGAGTCCTTTTATACAGCACGCATCATCTATTGTGCGCTACAGACGTGCAGTTCATGACTGACATCACTCAGCGACTTCTACAATGAGAACACACTCGATAAGATGTGGCGTCGCCTGCGCGAAGAGCCCCTCATTCCCCTCGGCTGCGGTCTTACAGTATGGGCGATTGTAGGCGCAACACGATCTATGCGCAAGGGTGACCACAAGATGACCAACCTCTATTTCCGCCGCCGTCTATACGCTCAAGGCTTCACCATTGCAGTCCTCGTTGCGGGTAACCTATACTGGCAAAAGGATCGCGTGAAGAGGAAGGACTACGAGAAGCAGGTGGCCGAGAAGGAGAGGATGGAGAAGAGGGAAAGGTGGCTGAGGGAGCTGGAGATGCGTGACGAGGAAGAAAAGGAATGGAAGGATAGGATGGCGAAGAGGGCGAGAGGTGTACAAGAAGAGGTCAAGGGCGTCACACAGCAGGTTGCGGACAAGACACAAGAGATGAAAGATCAGGTTGTCGGAAAGTAAGAGGCTGGACGCTCAAGGAATGGCCGAATTGGGGCAGGACGCGCATGGACGAAAAGCTGTGCGGGGAGGCGACTGGGACTGAATTTGCTGGCGTTGTCGGTTTGTTGTATATACTTTGACAGTGTAAGAGTACCTTTGGGACTGAGCTAAGGAGGCCGTAGTAGGGAAATCATTGCTTTCACACCCCTCAATCGCAGCGTCATTCATTGGAACAATCGTCTTCATCTCGTTTGCACATATAGTCTGCATGCAAACACTCTTCAGCATACAGAAATCCTGGTTAGAACGACGCGCGGCGCCCAAACTTTGTCGAGTGGGACTTAGCACTTGCTACGAAATTTCGTTAGGGACCATCTCGTGGGAACTGAACGCTGCCTGGACCTTTCGGTCCCGTTATCGAGAACACAAGTGTATTGTATATCCCAAAACCATTTGTAGATCCTGGACCTACGTGGATCCTGGCAGGAAGCGCCTTGGGCACTTGTTTCCTACTTGAAAAGGACGCACGCGCATACTGGCAGTCACACAGGCCGGACATCCGATTCATGAGACATGAGCAGTCGGCGAAAGCTGTCTGCACCTCACACAAGAGCTCAACAAACGGCGTTTCTCGTGCAGTGCTTGCTTCCACACCCTCGTTGTTTCACCAACGCAATCTCGAACTATCAGAGCCGCAGTCGAAGGAATCAGGTCAACTCATTGTACTTGGCTATAGTCTGAGGAAGCTGCATTTCGGGTGTCCGCAGTCGAGCCATAGCTCCCGTCATGCCTGGCAACGTCAAGACGTATTGAGAGCATGAAGCATTGCAAGCACCTCTGAGCGTCCTTCCGGCCTTTACCACTTCACCTTAGTTACCGTACTGTGGCCCTAATTTTCGCGGTATCCACCACGTTCTTCGCTCCAATTGTTACAAACTGATCGAATACTGAAGGGGAAGCTATTATTGCATGAACCGCCCAGTATGGCCTGTTTAGAAAGACAGCAGAGTCTTAGCTTGGCTACGAGATGATCTTACTTGGTCTGCTGTCCTGAGACTGGAAAACAAACATTCAGCCAGAGGCTTTTGGATGCACCTGCATCTATTGGACAGCACAGGCCGGGATTCAGTAACGAACGATCGTAGACGGGCTCTACAAGAACGGTATTCGAAAGTAAGATATCCAAGGCAACGAGTTGCGATCCACTCAAGAGCTGACAACCGCTCCGTTTGAGTACGGAATCTGCCAATTCTGTAGGAGTCAAATCGTAAGATCATCGTCTCGGACGTCATCAGGCGCGTGTGCATCTGGTATTGAGAACGCCGCGTGGCCGTCCTCAGGGGACCGCCACTTGTGAAGTCTGTGTAGCTGACCATTTGAGGTATATATTGTATAGCTTTCCTGTCGTAAGGTGGCGTATCGCCTGGAATTCATTATGATGGCGACGTTGTTTCGTATCAATATGATATTGGAGCTGGTAAAGTATGACAACGGTACAGAAAGCAAGAAGGTGCAATCCGATGGTTCAAGGTCTCGCAATGAAGTGAGATGGGGCAGGCGCCCGTAGAGCTCAATTCTGTTGCTTCCCTTGTACATCATATCGCAATCGCATGCCAGGTGCAATGGCAGACCCATTTTGGGGACATCTAGCTAGTTACACCGTGAGCAGAAGCAGTCATCGGAGTCGACTCTGACTTAGCAGCGAGGGCTACGAGAGAAAAACCAAGCTCAAGAGCTACTGAAAGTCATACCGGCTCGGAGAAAGACATTAGGGGTTTCCTCCTGGAAGTTTTGGACAAGTCTCCTTGAAACAATCCTTCGTCCACATGACTTCATCATGCTGGCTCAGTCTGGTCACATTGGTCCGAGCCAAGCGCATCGCAAACAACATCAGCGCTGCATTCAGCATATATATACCTTAGCCGAGCCTTTCGTAACCTCTGCCCAATTACATGCAGCTACACATTCGGCCTCTATTGCGAGCCTTATCACAAACGATGTCGAGCAAACCTAAATCTGACATTCGCAACACAAGTGCAGCAGCGAAAGATGCAGGCTTCAAGGACTTCCCGTCGTTTCTGATGGCGTACGGTCTGCGACTAGACAAGCCCGATGACGTGGAGGAAGGCAAGCAGATCTTACGAGGTATGGGTTACGGTGTTTGACTCGATCATTCAACGCGAACTAGGGAGTACAAGCATTGTGAAGGAAGGCCGTGTGTCGTGAACAGTAGATGGAGAATCTGACTGCAACGTTCTTACTCTCCCAGATCACTGCAAGAAAATGTCCTGTTTACTCTATCTCCAATGTTTCATACGAATGACAACTGCGGCAAGATCCATGCTGTTTTCGTTGCGCAGACTTGAAGGCAAATCTAACAGAATGACCCCGCTGTGACGCTCATTAACCCCTTCATCGGCAGGACACCCTCCCAGGCATACCCGAGATCAATCGGCGTCTCCGGAGTTTTGTTCGCGCTAAGAGAGGCGTAGAGGAAGGTGCCAGTGCCCGAGATACCCTGCGCACCGAACGCAGTCTTAATATAGAGGTTCTGCCAGATCCTCCACACGTCCTCAAACATCTTTCTTAGCATCGTTGAAGCTATTGCCACACCGGTCGAGTGCTGAAACAAAAGACTTTATCTATTCCAGGCTTCAGTCGGTTCTTCGGGCGCTGTGTATTCTTCCTGAGCTTTGCTAGTTCTTGCAGCAGCGGCCCAGGGATGCTGGGCTTACTGCGCGGCAACCTTGCATATGTGCTCCTTCGTTGCGCTGCTGGACCTGGACCAGGACTAACAGCATACAGAGAAAAAGTTTGCGATGCGATGCGTAATCCTTCCATCTTGCAATTGTCTTAGAGCAATGAGCTAGTACCTGCTATGCTATACATCAGGAATGTTCATGTATGCAACACGTTTATGCAAATGGAAACGTGCTATGCCCAACCTCATCATCAGCCTTTGTGGACCGTAAGCTTGACCCTCTAGATACTCTCCCGGTCACTTCATCGTTCGCTTTACCGTCGCCAAGCTGCTTGCTCACTCCTACCGCCGGACTTGGTGGAGCGCTGACCTCCGCTAAAGGTGCCTCCACCACAAAGACTTCCTCGCCTGCTCCATCATGGTACGCACTGTGGCGTATTGACGAGTTGGAATGCTGGCTTGCGTTTGACTGTCGTTGTCTCCGCTTCGGCAGAGGTGGAGGATGTTGACTCGTTGTGCTTGCTGAAGAAGATTTTCGGCGTGGTACAGCACGATCTCGTGCGTTCGAAGACGATGTGTGAGACTCGTTGTCGTCGTGTTGTTGTGAGTGATGAATGCTACTGCTTGATGATGACTGTGATGTACCTGGCCGTTCCGGATCTTTCTTCTCAGACACTGAAGCGGCCGTATCAGGCCCACCATTAACGGGCTTGCGCTTTGCCAGATTTGCCAGTGCCGATGCCGCCTGTATTGGGACGCCCCAGGTCTTTTGCTTGCCGGGTGGCGGGGGCAGAGGCGTACCAGGAGGTGGTAAAGGTTGACCACGGCCCATAGGCTCTGTCTGAGATTTGGCAGGGGGTTGAGACAACGATGATGCTTCGACAGGCGCCTCACCGTCATGAAACTGTCCGTTGCGGATGTATACACCGACTGACGGATGTGTGCTGTCCACACTGCTCTTCTTACGATGAGGCTGCCCTTGAGTCTGCTTAGCGGCGAGCCAATTCCTTGCAGCCCCAGCGGCGGCATTGAAGGATTGGTTGAGAGTCTGCTTTTTTGTTGTGGACGTTTGGGCGCTATGCGCCGCCGCGATGGCGGCAGCGATTTGCTCCGGAGTCAAGTCCTCCTTAGACTTTGATCGAGAGTGGTTTATTTCTGCTGGTAGATTTGGTGCCGAGTGCGAAGACTCCGACCAAAGTGTTGGTACAGAAAGGTCATCTGCGCTCTTATCAGGAGATATTGATGCAAAGTCGGAAGTATTGGATCGAAGTGGCGAACCTAGCGGTGTGATGTGTGGTGTTGACTTTGAGCTTGGCTCTAACGTCTCAGTAGATATGTTTTTGGACCCCAACTTGACAGAAGGCGTGGAACGTAATGAACGTGCCTTCATGGGTAGTGACCTCCAATCGGTGGCAGAAGTGACGCCCAGCCCAACCTCTTCTGAGTCTACGCTCGAGGGAACAGATAGGTGGGAATGTATGGACTCGGTGTCGAGCTTCTCAACCTCAACGGATGCAGTGTCCAGAGCGGGGATCTCATCAGTCTTCACTTCCAGCTCGTCCTTGCCCTTTGCTATGCTCTCCCAGATGCCTCCCCTGATGGTCTGCGCAATGGTGTCCATGAATGGCATGTCATCCCAATTCGGTGAAACCAGCGTCTCGTTCAACACTTCTTTAATTCGACTTTCAATTGCCCTCAGTATGGGACCATAGGTGATCTGCCGCGTGCTAACGATGGGTTCGACCGACAGCTCAATACGTGGAGGTGTCTCGAACGTCATCCATAGACGGTTACTTGGAGGAGGCTTGATGCGTAGAAGTAGATGACCGTCCAGCCGCTTCAAGTAACAGCCAAGTACTAGCGTAACCTCGCGAGCCTTGAACCTTTGACCCAAGTCGATCCTCGCAGTAGCTTCGATCTCGATTCGAAAATTGCCTTTGTAGCTCACATCAGCCTCAACAACGAGATCTCCGTCGACAGTAAGCTCCTTCAATTTTGGATTCGTGACGAAAGGTGGCAAGGTTCCCATGTCGATCTTGCGTAGCTGCACGCTGCTGATTAGAGCAGGCTTCGGAACGCGGGCAATCTTCTTGGTGATTTTTGTTGCTATAAAGTTCTTGATCTCGGGTGTCTTGTAGAGCGCAAGAAAGATTCGGCCGATAAGTGCATTGATCCATCGTGTATGTAGGTTCTCTTCGTTTGCGTGCAACTGCTGAACAAGCTTGACAAGATCTGGCGTGTCGAATCTGAGAGGAACTGGAGATTGCCGATTGGCCTGATCCTGATGGTGTTCCTGGGCTTGAAGCATGGCGTGATAGAAGTCTTCTTTTTCAGAACAATTGTCAGAGAATAGGTAGAAGGACTTCGCTTCCGCGTCAGGGTCGCTCTCAATCTTCTGAAACAATCGAATGCCTGCGAACGTAAGCTTGAAAATATCGGAGTGTCGCCCATGGGTCACATACAGTTACGTTTGATCCAGAGCTCCCCTTCTGGTATTCGTTCACCACCACCATATATGTCCACTTCGTAGCGCGCGAGCGAGATTACATGGCGTACGTCGAGCTGATCTTCGTTGTCGTAGAGCATCAAATGACCGAGTCTGAACCATGATCAGCTTCCGTCTCCGCTACACCACCTATAGGGCGTCCTACCTCAGCACAACGTAGAAGACGTTCCGGGCCTTCTTCGTCTTCGTATTCGGTGCATCCAATGACGGACTCACTGTCTTGTTCCTGTTGAAGATGTTGCTGTACATCGACTGGTAAATACTCGGAGACTCCATAGCTACTACAGCACCGGCAGGAGTCGTGCGCTCCGGTGGCTTGCCATTCACACCGCCCGGCACATACTCGCGGCAGACTGCGAAATAGCCGGCAAACACATCAGCTTCGTGGGCCCTGCCCTTCAAACTTTCCAATATCTGCTCGTCCAAGCCCGCTCCGAGGCTCTTGAGGTATGCATCCTTGCCCTCCTTGATCGATCCGTTCGACTTCCTGCGCTTTGTTCGATTTGCAAGGTTATTCGGAGGTTCTTCGAGAGGCGTCGCATCGGTTTTCGTTGTAGTCCAGTACCACGCAAAGACAGCGACGGTCGGTAGCAATGTGAGACCTCCTATAACGTAACCCCATAAGAAGGTCTGCAACAATGTCCCATAACTCCAGGACCCAGTCCCACTCATGTTGCCAGCTGTCTTACTTGCTTTTCCTGCTCGGTACTGACATAGCCTGTATGCGGATACTGCGGTCGTGCAACGTGGATTTGTAGAGCTGCTGAACGGCGGTCGAGACGATAGCCTATAGCTCGGTCACGCGGCGGCTTTGTGCAGTTCGAATACGGTCGTAGCGCGCAATGCTAGCTCACGAAGAGGGTCTGATAGGCATTGGACGGGTCAAGGTAGGGCTATGTTCAACATAGAAGCTAGGACACAAGATACAAAATGCAGCAACGCGGTTTCCAGACTTGTTGCGGTGAGGAATGAGAGCAGGCGCGTTGCAGCTGCGGGGCGGACATCCGGAGATACCACGTGTGGAGACGCCCGATCTCTAGCGCGCTTGTGACCTCATCCGCAGGATCCACTACTGAAGCTTGATCGGACTTTCGTGGCTTGTGACAACTGTGGCTTTCAGGTTGTATTGATACAGTGTCGCCTGGGCAATGTGGAATATATAGCTAGAAGACGAAGGTTCGCGCATACTTGCGATCCAACTCAGCGTACTCATCTCTTAGCATCTTGCTTCGGAGCTTGTTCAGCCTCATCACCACGCCCTCTTCCTCACCCTCCAAGTTGTCAACATCCTCTTCGAGCTTCTGTGTACCACGAATCTTCCAGATCAGCCTTGTCAGAAGACCTCCATTGATGGCAGCGTCTCGCTTGCCCCGAGCTTCTGCTGCAAGATAGGTCATAATCTTGCCCCAGGATTCCAGACCAACTTCTTCGCACTTTTCGCACTTCTTACGTAGCTCATCGTCACTGCTGATCGGATCCAGACTTTGCGCGGTCTTCGAAGTAGACACACCGTCGCGGACCCAGGACAACCCTTGTTGGTGCTGTTCGATGGAAGAGCCAGCGGTAGCAAAGAGAATCTCGCCAATATAGTTCTTCAGTGCAGCCTCCTCGCAGCGGTCTTTCTCACTGCGCAGGAGAGGCTCGTCTCCAGAGGGCGGTACTGCCGGGTAAGCTGGCTCTTTCAACAAGCTGAGTATTGTACCCATCAGACTTGAATCCTTTACGGCGTTGTTGAGTGAAGGCGGCGCTTCATTGGCGGAGAGACGTGCACGAAGGAGCGAGACAAGAATAGGCAATGAAGAGCCCACCTTTCCTTGTGACGCGAAGAACGTAGCCAGGTTCGTAGCCGCGTACACGACATTGGGGGTGACGAGCTCCTTTGGCGCAGTCGCGGACAGCACGGCGGTTTGACGGTCAATGACCGTGGAAGAATCGGTAGTGGGCAGGCCAGATATAGCAATGTCGAGCGCCCAACGGTACATCTCCTCAGCGGAATCAGGCAGCTTCTTGAAGCTGAGCCAGTCAGCGTAACCGAGAGCTGCCGTAACACGCTGGTTTGTGGTAAAACCCTTAGTTGTAATGACCTTCAAGTAGAAGCTCTCCGGAGAGTCGCTAGCGGACACGCGGTTTTCCTCGTCAGGTACTTCTGGCATGCCTGGCAGCACGGCTTTCGGTCGTGGGTTCGACTTCGACTCGACGAATTCGGGTGCCCATACGTTCCTCCTCCATTTGTCTGTGACCCATCCTTCCAGACGCTCTGCTGCCGCCGCCATGCCGATCAGTACTTCGTAGTACCCTTGCCTCCATTCCTCGCTCTTCGCAGTGACGTCGAACCCTGCCTTGCCAACGCCAGGAACCAAGATCCCCCCTTCTTCTTGTTCGGAGAGACCAGCTCCGTCTATGTTAGGGTCTTCCAATCGACCGAGCGCATGATCGAGCTCATCGTAAACGCGCGCCCAGTTGGGAAAGCCCTCTTCTTCGTTGTTCTCAGGCACCTGCCACCATCTCCCTCTTCTGAACCGAAACCTCGTTATCAGACTCCATTCGTGCGGCGACGGAAACGCGCGCTCCTGCTGCTCACTCAGGATGCCCATGCCAGCGATACTGACGCATGACGAGACCAGAAAGATGAGGATCGAATATCGGACGCTGAGCTTCGCTGTTTCTTTGATGAACTTCTTGTGATTTGCGCTTATCGAGAACAGTCGTGCGACTTGCCCGCTGGAAAGATGTTGACCTGAGGGATACAAGAAAGGGAGCTGAGGCCGTGACGAGCCAGGATGGGCTATGAGGAATTGGCGTGGGTGCTTGTACGAAAACTGTCGGGGACATGTGGTCTCAGCCGGTCTTGTATTAGACGACCGCAGTGCCTGCCGTGGCAGCTGCGTTCGACGGACCGGAGGGGGCATTATTGGGTTGCTGCAGTGCGAGCGACAAATGTTGCGGAGAAGATGAGCTCGGAGGTGCCACAACGCGCCGCCGCGACCGCCTTTCCTAAAAAGTTAGCGCTGGTGGCAGAATCTTTTTCGCGATGTTCAACGCTTCAGATTCTCCACATTCAGTACAACACCATTGTTACGCACCTAACATGTCTAAATCAGAGCTTAAGGAAGAGAAAAAGAGCCGCAAGAGGCAGGCTGAGGAGACTGCCGAGGCGCCCGTCAAGCCCAAGAAATCAAAGAAGTCAAAGGATACCGATGCCACCGCCGCGACGCCAGTAGAGGAAGTCAAGAAGGAAAAGAAAGACAAGAAGTCGAAAGACAAGAAGTCCAAGAAGGCCAAGGATACTACAGAAGAGACTGCTGAGGAGGTCGTCGCAGCAGCGCCTGCTGAGGAGAAATCCGAGAAGAAATCCAAAAAGTCAAAGAAATCGAAGACCGCCGAGGAGAGCGCCGAGCCCACCAAAGTCGAAGATGATGTCGCCATGACCGATGCGGCTGCCACCGTTGACGAGACAGCCTCGAAAGATGAGAAGAAGAAGTCTAAAAAGGACAAGAAGGAAAAGAAGTCCAAGAAGTCGAAGACCGAAGCTGGTAGTGCGCCCACGGAGGAGGCTGCTATAACAAATGGCGCATCTGAGGATGTTTCCATGGAGGATAGCGCTGAAACAGAAGTAAAGAGCGAGAAGAAATCCAAGCAAGAGAAGAAAGACAAGAAGGAAAAGAAAGACAAAAAGGAGAAGAAGGAGAAGAAGGAGAAGAAGGAAAAGAAGACAGCGGAGCCTGAAGTCAATGGAGACGACGCAGCGACAGATCCGCCTGCTGCTGAGAATAACGACGAGGCTGCGACAGCGGAGGCCGAGGCTGGTGCTGAAGGCGATGCTGATGAGACTACTGGCAAGAAGGGCCGCTTCATTGTCTTTGTTGGTTAGTGTAGTATACTTGACCCGTATTTACCCTAGCTAACCAACGCAGGAAACCTTCCCTTCACCGCGACCAAGGAGCAAATCGCGGAGCATTTTGCCAAGATCAAGCCGACCGAGATCCGTATGCGCACGTACAAGAAGGACAACAAGTTCATGGGCACATGCTTCGTCGAGTTCGACCGCTATGACCGCATGGAGCAATGCTTGAAGAACTACCACCACTCCATCTTCCCTGACGGCAAGAAGAAAGAGGGTCGCAAAATTAATGTCGAGTTGAGGTGAGTTAACTAAGAAAAGCAAGCCTACCAACATCTGCTAACAAGACCCAGTGCTGGCGGTGGCGGCAACAGCGATGCGCGACGTGAGAAGATCGCAACCAAGAACACAAAGCTCCACGACGAGCGCGCGAACGACCGCCTGAAGCGCGTCGAGCTCGAGACGAAGCAGGCTGAGCGCGCAGCCAAGAAGGGCAAGGGCAAGAAGGGTGCCGAGGGTGAGGAGGAGGAGGCCGCTGCTGAGCCTGATAACAACGGCATTCATCCTGCTCGTCTGGCCATGATGGCTGGCAACGGACCCCCATCACGTCCATCCTACCCTACCCACAGGCAACGATACTAGGTTTCCAAAACTCCTGCGAGGGTGTTGAACAATTCGAAGACTAAACTTCTGCAACATAGCGCGGGGAGTTGAGCATATGACCTTTGCATTGGGTGCAGTTTTGGGTAGAATCGAGCGCATCTCATTTCGCTCGTCAGCATTACGGCCTTTGGATACCAGACTACAGTACTAGACCTCAGTCAATGCTGCTATGATATGACGCATCGCAGCGTTGCATCTTTTCAAGCTTCAAAACGACTTCATAATATTTGACCAATTAGATCTGTTCGTGTTGAGCCCCACCCGTTTAGTCACCATTACATCTTCAGCGCCCTGCAGACACGCCTTCGCAACAACAGTACCCAGCAGACGTGAACAAAAGTAAGTCGAACGAAGGCATGGATATACGATGTGCTGAACTCCGCTCCCTTGCACACCAATCACCATCGTCTATTACCCAGCGCGGTAATTTGGGGCATGTGACTACATTTCATCCAAGTGGACATATGACTTCTATTGCGTTGTCACGAGTTTCGCAACCGTCCGGAAAGTTTATGATGTCGAAAGAGATATCATCAATCAAATGAGGACTGACGAAGACAAAGCCATCTTACACCACCAAGTCAACACCTTCTCGACAACAGCTACAAAAGACATCCTCCAAGCTCTGGAACGACCTGATCAACACCCAGGTTACGGACAACATGGCATCTAACCCCTCTATAACAGAGGATTCAACCTTTACCCCCGACATCCCTACAGAAGCCGTAGTCAAAGCCACAGACGACATCTACATCGAGCTCACCCCGCATGACCTCGACTCACGAGCTTTAACAACCTTCGTGCGGTCGCCCAGTGCCGGCGCAACCGTGCTCTTTATCGGCACAACGCGCGACTCCTTCAACGACCTGCCCGTCTCCAGCCTAGCATATACATCTTACACGCCTTTGGCCAAGAATACCTTATTCAAGATCGCGACCACGATCCTGGAGAAGCACAAATGCACCAAGATTGCCATCAGTCACAAGTTAGGCGAGTGTCCGATTGGCGAGGAGAGCATTGTGATTGCAGTGAGCGCGCCCCACAGGAAAGCGGCATGGTTGGCGGGCGAGGAGGCGCTGGAGATGACTAAGGATAAGGCTGAGATTTGGAAGTTGGAGAGGTTTGAGGGCGGGGAAGGCGTTTGGAGGGCGAACAGGGATGGAGTTATGGGTACAAAGGTGCCGAAAGAAGAAGAGAAAGAGCTGCCGAAGGTGTAGGTTGGAGCCTGGGGTAATATCATGCTAGGGGAGCCGGGCCGCACGTAGAGTTGAATTGGAATGTGGCGAGAGGCTGGCGCGAGGAGCCCCAATATGATGAAGGATCAATGCTTATGCATTGCATGATGTTGAGCCAGATCCATGGCAAAGTAGTCAGGCTGGTGATATGAATATTTAAGGTCTATCGTTGCCGGGCAGCTCTAGAGGTTACTGTGACATGTACAATGCAGGAATCTGTAGACAGCTGAAGTCCTTTGGCAACCAATGCTTTCACAAATGTCCTGGCCTTGCGAGTGCTGGGCAAAGATAAACGCTGAGACAGACGGACAGATCCGCGGAGTGGGAGCCTAGACCAAGGATCTTGTAAGGATGTCAGCTCCAGCCGATCAGAAGCTGAGAAGCCACTGCATGTATGCAAATCAGTCGATGAGGGGAAGGAAGCGGGATGCGGCTGCAGAGGAGATCCTCGCATGTCAGAACATATTGCAGTTGGCTCGTCAAGAACCTCGGGATGCAGCATGACGTAGTTCGAGCTGAACAGGCAGCACTTGGTGACGCGGAAAACGTGGTTCGTAAATAGATTCAGGGCGTGGCAAATAATGCTGATGCAGCCTCGACGGCTCCTCAGCCGGCGCATCTTCGTGGGTCAATAGGTATCGTGCAGCTATCTGAAACGCGGGAGAGAAATGTCGTGTATAGTGACAAGGTTGTGTTTACACAACAGTTCTTCGAGAAAGAGAATCGTGACATACTTGAGCTGAACAATAGTATTATGGTCTAACGGAGGCTCGGGAAGGTGGGTTTGAGCATATCAAGACGCCAGATTCATCACAGTCCAAACAAGCACTGGTCGAAGCATCAAGATTGGGCGCCTGCTGCTGTCACGCATTGTCGGATAGTTTGAGAACCCAGCTGGTCTGACAGTAGAAGGCTGAAAGTCCTACTGTAGGTAACGGACACAGCTGAACATGTTGGCTTCAACAAATCAAGCTCCTGGGTAACGAGAAATAGACAAACATGCCCGAGTCGAGCTCTGCAGTAGTGAATGCAGACCTGACTTGTGGTCTTGCCAATGATTGCTTTGGTTTGTGCTGCCTCCGAGGAGAACAACCATGCTGCCTTGCCACCCTTCGAGTGGATAGAACCTACGCACACGCAAATCAACTGTCGCACAATCTTCGGACACTGAATATTGCCGACGCACGTGGTAGTTACTCTCAAAATCCATCGTGCGACCTGCAAATTGTCAATGATCCTTGGAGCGACGGGATTTTGGTGATGTTGGTCGTCGACAGTTGATGTGTCAAGATGTTGCGCTTGATTTGGTATGCTTAGATGCAGCGATCGAGTCTCGCCGGAAACTGGCATGCTGCGCGAGGCGCGTCTTGGTAATCGACCGAGGTGCACACTGGACTCGTAGTGCAGCCGAGCTGACTTGTACACTATTCTTACACTCTTAGTCTTACACTACGCCTGTAGTTATTAAGGCTTTGTATCGTGGCCGTCTTCGTCTTCCTCCACTATCCTTGTCTCCCCCGCTCTGAGTAGGGTCTCGCCAAGTCCATTCGGTACGTCGTCTTCTGATCGGTATATCGAGTCGTAGTTCAACCGCCCTCGCAGAATGGACCGTGCCTCTTTCAAGTTCGCGATGTCTAACGTCCACATAGTGCCGCCTACAAGCATGAGGCCTACACTGAAGCAGTTCATTGTAGCCAAATTCAGTGCTTGCAGCGCATCAGACATGGGACTGAAGAACTCATGGGGATTTGTATTCGGTGCGTAAAACGACGGCTTTGCTCGAAGCTGCCGCCTCCAGACAGCTTTTCGTGTGATTGCAGTCGTTGCGAGGAGACATGCAGAGCCAAGCCAGAAGACTGAGAGCTGGCGCAATGATCGTGGTGATGTAACAGGCGTGCGCTCAAAAGCGGCCTCCGGTGGTGACTGCAGGGGCAGGTTGTACTGCACTGGGCTACTCTGAGGGCTGTTCTGAGGCGCCGAGTTGTTGACCGGCGGAGGCGAGGACCGAGTCATCATGCGAATGATTGGGAGCTTCTGAATGGCTTCCATGAGCCCGTGTGGTGATTATGCAGGTACTCCGGGGTAGTTTGCTCGGAAAGCTGCAGAATCAGCTTCTCCTGCTGTACCGCGTGCGGACCCCCGAGATGATGTTCGACGGTGATCAGGCTTTATTACCGGTCATCAGGTATCGCACCAGTAGTTTTGAGGCGTTTAGAATCGTATGACAATTACACCCAGACGATGAGTAGTGGTTTGGGACGGCAATGGCGTGTTGTGACAGGCTGTTGTTCCCGTTCACGAAAAAGTTGAAGGTGCAACAGAGAATCAGCCGGAGAAACACCGATGCTGGTTGTCGCCCTTTGTCGAGACCGCAGACGAACAACGACTTCAACAACATCGCCAAGATCTTCGACACGCTGCAGCTCAATGCTGCCGCAGCTTACAGCCACTGCCCCAATCAGATTACTTTCTTTAGATGGGTCATTGGTATTCTGTAGGTAACTGCGTCATAATCACTACAAGCCGAGACATCGAATGTTACTCTGGGGTACAGCAGCTTACAGTACACAAGCAACGTGCAGGACCCTCATCTTGGGCTCCACGGATTACTCTTCCTGAGATACACCCGACTGCACTGTCACGGAAACCTTCTCCGTGCGACCGATTCTCCTTGTCTTCAGTATTTGGATCTGCGAAAGATCCTTGACAACTAGGGACTGCATTTGTACTCACTGCTAAGTCTGTGATGATCTCCAGAGCTATGATTTACGTTTGCCAAGGTATGCTTGACATGATGGCAGCAACTCCAAGGCTACTGTAAGCTTTCAATAGTGCGTGCTGCCGAGACCCTTAACAGTGCAAGGATCTTCCAAGAGTGCAGTGTGTGCTCGCTCGTGCCTGGTCAACTTCAGCCCTGTTCACCGTCGAGAGTACTACCGCATGGAATCTGGGTATCTCTGTCATACCAATCAAAATAAGCGATGACTTCTAGTCGCGTCCAAGGGCTCCAATGGAAGTCCGTCTGACCAACACTGCACGCTCACGGATGCAGGAGTACGAGCACACTACGGCCAAGTCGCGTACACGCGATCCTCTGATCGGGTACAAGTCATCATGCAGTACAATCTCCGATGAATAGGTTTGAGACTATTGATTTCGGCTGACAGTGCTGCGCGAGGCGTGGGTCCTCAAGGGCACGATGCGGAAGCAGAGACCAGGCCTGGGGAAGGACACAACGCATATGGGAAGAAGCTGTATAAAGCCAGCAGTACATCCCTAGGAGAAGGAACATCCGCAGCATCAGATCTTCGCATCAACACTACTCCCATTGCACTTCATTCGCTCAAACGTTTCTACACGACAGCTTTCAAGATGCTCTTCCACTCCACCATCATCGCTCTCCTGGCTTCAGCCTCCCTTGTTGCTGGTGCAGCTTTCCCCGGTGGTGACAAGTACACCACCACGTGCAAGGCTGAGTACAAGACCTCGACCAAGACGGGGGAGTACGCGAGCACAATCTACGAGACAAAGACGAAGACCGAGCCCTACACCACTGTCAGCACCAAGACCTACACCACCAACTCGGACGTGCCATACACGACCACTATATACAAGCCGACGGTAAGCCACGCCACTTCTTCTTGTTCTTCAGGAGCCCAAACTCACTGCTCCAGACAAAATACACCACCAGCGCCTACACCACTGTCGAGAAGGTTCCCGTCACTACCTACATCTACAAGACCGAGACGAAGTACAAGACCGGATCTTCGGTTTACACGGACAAGCAACCGTAAGTCCCGCGCAGCGTGCCAATTTTCTGAATTGATTCTTATTTGTTTGCAGCTCCACCGGTGTTAGCCACAAGCCTGTCACGAAGACCGATGTCTACACTGTCACGTCATACAAGACCAAGTACGAGACCACGACGAAGGAGACCAAGGTTCCAACCACCAAGTACGAGACGAAGACGGAGCAGAAGTGCACGACTATCAAGTGCGACGACAAGTACGGCTGCGGCTACTAAAGATTCGCCCTATGGCGCGGTATTCTTCATGTCCTGCAGCGGCACGAAGTATCACGACGGATGGATGGGTTCAGGGTTTCGACCAACTGGGATCACTCCTTATGACTTGACGAGGTAATGAAAACGGCAAGAAATTGATAGTCACTCCTTAGCAATGAGATTTGTTGTACTTGATACACTCATGTTCAATTCGACATACTGCCTAGTCATCTGCAGTCGCTGCTACGGTCGTGTTGCCTGGCACTCTCGGGGAGTCGCAAGCCCGTGCTCGGCGGGCGCATAGGCTTCGGGGGCTGGGATGCTCGTTGCCGTTTCACAGCATTATCTTCCTCCACGGTCGCAGGCCTCGGACTCCATCTCGGCATGCCTTCGGTCAGCTGCTCCCACGTCGGACGGTCACCAAAGTCTACATGCTCCTCGAAATCGACAACCTCCTTTGTACGGTCAACTGAAGACCTGAGAATCTGGATTCGGAGCTCTTTGTAGATGCGAAGAATAGTTGTGTCCTTGATCCAATTAGGTCCTAGAAACAAGGAGATGTTGTCAGGGCTATCTTCACCCATAGCGATAAGGCGGAATAATGGATACCTGTATACAATTATTGTTAGCCCATGCAGCGAGTATAGAATATTGTTTGTGGTAACTAGGTGTGTGGAGGTGTCAACAAGAACTTACATGCACTTGCCGCAAATAGACTTGTCCTCGGACGCCGGGTCGCCCTGGGGATCTACGGTCGGAAATCGAAGGCCGATGCGTTTCGCTAATAGCCTAGATTCGAGATTGCAGTATGCACGATGTTGCCAGACGTAGCGTGGGTTGTCAAAGACACGTCGCGCCTGTGTTGTCTTGTGAGCTCGCAATGACCTCATGCATTCAAGCAGGTCGTGTCGTGTTTCGTCCGATTCATCTGAACAGCGAGGATCAGGCTCGTCCATGGTTTGTGATGTACGGTGGGCGACGGAATACGTTAGGTGCGAGTTCCTTGGAACGCCGTGCTGCGTCAGAGACATCATCTGCCCAACGTTGACTTTACCGTACCCGACAGACATATGAGACACCATGTTTGGATCGCTCGGCGGTGTCCACGGATGTGTAGGGTGTGCTTCTACTGTAGCGTGTCCGGCAGGAATCGGGTACATCGACACCATGTTTGGGTCGCTCGGCGGCGTCCACGGATGTGTGCGGTTTGGGTTTCCTGCAAAACTGTTCTCAGCAACGGGGGCCATAAGGCCAAAGTTGTCTGATATCGTGGTCTGAGCCGAAGATATTGGGGGTGGAAAGGACCCGCTGTTGTTCTCCACGTATACATCCGGCGGCAGGAGATTTGGTTCGTGTATACCTGTGGGCATGCTCTGGTCTGGCAACTCCAGCCTTGACGGCAAGTCTAGAAAACCATACCCGTCCGTTGTTGCTCGATCACTTGTACGGATCATGTTTGCAGTCAACTACCAGATCGTTACGGGAACTTGGACATCTGGAGGTTGTCGATAGCTTTTCGTGTCGGTGGTGTTTTGAAATGTGCAATTTAAAGATGAGCGAGAGAGAATCAGGAGAAGACAGCGCGTTTCTGAGTACGCGACTCTGTGGTGGTGGTAGCGAACATCTCCGAACCACGCCTGGCAAGAAGCGCCTGAATGGCCTCGCGCCCTGCCTCACCTCCTGATTGTCCCACGCGACTACCGCGCTATCAAGTGAGACAGGCAGGTGTGTTGCACTCCTATTCACAATCTTCAAAGGGCTGGTTCTCAATCAATAAACCACCATGTCATTGCTGCACGTGGCAATGCAAGGCTTCAAGCCATTGCAAATGTGGGTATCTCTGTGCAATTCGCATCCTTCTTTCTATGCATGTCACTCCTTCAGCCCATCTTGACATTCGAGAAGTCCATCTCGGGGTGCTGCGCCTTGAACTGCTCCAGGATGTCCAGCTTCTTCTGCTCGTCGCTCGTGGGCTTGCCCATTTCCTTCTGGCGCTGGTCGAACATCATCTTCTCGACCATGCCGCGTGTCTCGCCGTCCAAGTCGCCCAGCTTGCTGTTCTCGGGTTGGATCTTGCCGGTGTCGATCTTGGGGGCTGAGGTGACGACGTGCGCCCACCACTCCATCTGATTGACCTTGTCGAGGTGGATTTCGATGTCCTTGCCTGCAGCTGTGGTGCTTAGAGTCCAGGTAGAGTCGTCGACACGGATCGGGTGGGGAAGCTCGCCCTGGTGAGCGTTAGAGCAGGTCCTCATAGAGTATTCAGGAAGCGCACGTCGATGATGGGCGTCTGGCCCCTGATGCCAACCTTGAGCGTGTTCCTGGCGATCTTGACATCCAGATCCTTGCCCTTGAATTTTGATTCGATGGGGACGGTGATGTCGAGGTCCTTGATCGTCTGGTCCCACTTGTAGGGCAGAGCAGCCTGCTCGGCCTGCTCTTTCGCCTTGGCCTCGGCGTCGAGCTTCTTCTGCTCCTCAGGCGACGGTTCGCTAGACATTGTGTGGTTGGCGTGGTGTTTGCAGGTGCTAAGCGGGGACGTGTTTGACAGTCGATCCCCTCCAAACATCTGGCGGCGCGTCATCGCCTAGCTGGCAGCTCCTCCTGTGGGTCCGTCCTCATTATACGTACAAGCACCCCGGCTCCGCTAACCACGTATCTGTGCTGCCGCTGCCCGAACGCCGTATCCCTTTGCCCATTGATAGACGCGCCCTCAGAATTCTTTTGCTTCGCTGCGTCGGCATGCCGCGATAGACACAGCGGAGCACCGCCGCAACCTCGACGACCGTCCGCGACCCAGCAAACCTCCTCGACGACTCCTGCGACCCCCCGGTAACCCCGGCTGTAGCATCCTCCGGGCCCCATGGCCAGCTCCTTCGAGAAGAGCGTGAAGGGCGGGACGAAGATAAAGGTACTGCCTGGTCGTGTGGAAGCTGGCGCAGCGCCCCCAGCTCAACTGTTGATTGCGACACGCTAACGCGTGCACACAGCTTGCAGCCCCAAAATCCAAGTATGTCGAGCATATTCTCGTCGCGACCCATGCAGGCGAAGCAGGCGTCGCCGAGATCTTCCGCGCCCTGACCAACCGGTTGCGCGACTCGACATGGACGATTGTATTCAAGAGTCTGATCATCGTACACCTTATGATACGGGAGGGCGAACCTGAGGTCACCCTGAAATACCTGGCGCAAAACCCAACGAGGAAGCTCGCCATCAATTCGTTCACGGAGGGTACGTCTTTTTGAGTGGAGGAAGAAATAATGGCAGCATCATTTGCGTGCCGAGCTGCCAATCAGGCGATTTGCAGGGCAACTGACTGCTTGTTGATACCGTGCTGACGTATGTGCAACAGTGCAGACTCAGGGTCATAACATCAGGACCTATACCGAATACCTGCTTCGCCGCGCCATCGAGTATGGCGCAACGAAGGTGGACTACGTGCGCGGCGGCGAGGGTCGTCTCAAGCGATTGACAATCGAGAAGGGCCTGCTTCGCGAGGCGGAGAGTGTTCAAGAGCAGATCAGATATCTACTTAAGTGCCAGGTATGGCTGAGTGTGCGTCTACAAGGCCTCGGTGCTGACATCATGGTAGCCATTCGATGACGAGCCGGAGAACGAGATCACACTGACTGCATTCCGGCTACTCACAATGGACTTGCTCGTCCTGTTCCATGTCATGAACGAGGGTACCATCAATATCCTTGGTGAGACGTTTGCCCGCTCAGCAGCCCTGACACCATGCTGACAGACCAGAACACTACTTCGAGATGTCGAAACCCGACGCAACGCGCGCACTGGCCATCTATCGAACTTTTGCAAGACAGACCGAAGCCGTCGTGCAGTACCTCAGCTTAGCTCGCTCACACGAACACTCGACCAGATTAGAGATCCCCAAGATCAAGCACGCTCCAACAAGTTTAGCAGCATCACTGGAAGAGTACCTGAACGACAAGGACTTCGAAATAAACCGCCGACAGTACATTGCAGAGAAGGAGGCCAAGAGGAACGGGGGGAAGTCAACGAACGGCACGAGCAACGGGGCCAGTAAAGCATCAGAGCCACGGCCTACAACATCAAATCAACCCGCCAGCCAGCCTAGTGCCCAGCCACAAGCTGCGCCCAACGTCAATGCCAATGCGCCTCTCATTGACTTGTTCGCCTCTCTGGAGGACAACCAGCAGACGATGGCCACACAAGCTCCCATGCAACAGCAGTACCCACAGCAAACAGGATTCGATCAAACTTTCCAGCAACAAGGCTTTCAGCAATCAGCATTCCATATGCCACAGCAGGCCGCGAACGACATGGCTTTCGGTCAACAACAGCAGACTTTCATGCCGCAGAGTGCACAAAGCACGAATCCGTTCCAGATGCAGCAACAGCAGCCGCAGCAGCAACAATTGCAGCCACAATACACAGGCGCTGGGTTTGGTGGCTACACACCACAACCGTTCAGTCCGCAAAGTAGCCTTGCGCCGATACCTCAGAACGGTGTACCAGACTTCTCGCAGCAACAGCAAATGCAGCTTCCCACCATTGCAGAACCGATACAGCAACAGCCAACATCGACCAATCCTTTCCGCCAGTCAATGTTGCCCAGCATGCCAGGTGCGGCGGAGCCTAAACTGCTCAGCAACCCAACTGGTGCAAGCTCGCTCGGCCGCTCTGCGACAAATCCCTTTGCAAAGCAAACCACTGGCTTCCAACAGCAATCACCGCCGCCAACAAGCTCATCACCGTTCGGAGCTCAGTCATTCCAGTCCTCGCCGTTCGCGCCTCAACAACAAGCACAGCCGCTTCAGCCGACACCTACAGGCACGAATCCGTTTGCGAGAAACGCGTCGCCGCAGAATGCCACATCTCCCCCCGGCGGTCTCACCGTACACGCGACTGGAAGCACGAATCCTTTTAGGCAAAGCGCATTCGTCAACCAGCAGACCGGGCAAGGCTGGCAGAACACTGGCGGCGGTACAATCGGTGGCATGAGCATGGATCAAGTACCCACACAGAGTGTGTTTCCACGACCAGGGCAGCAACAGCAGCAAAACTTCTTGGGATAGTCACCCACGAGGGTATGGTGGTGGGGTGAGAGTCACCTAGTGGGTTTGCACAGAAGTAATAATACGGTCATGTGATGGAGATCACTCTGACTCTTGGGTATGCTATGTTAAGGCAGGTATGGCGTTGGAACTTGATGACGTTTCGTAGTTGCCTGCTTTTGTTACTGAAAGATACACCCGCATCGAGCTGCAACAGCGCGCGGCGCGACAGACAAGATGGAGGTTTGAAGAACGCTCGTGAGTAGACGAGCCAAGGGCACTGGGAGGGCTCCTTTGTAAGCTTAGTTGATTATGCAGCGAACGGCTTTTGAAAGACCTAGCCGGGAATATAATTATTGATACCACAGCACTCCGTGCACTCGACGAAGCTCGGGGGGAGAGGCCAGGATGACCAGCTGCGGCTCTGCGCGATCTCGAGCGACGGCGAGCAAGACGAACCAGCGAGAGGCCACCACCAAGACTGTCAAACACCACCTGCATACTTATTCCTTACGCGTAGCGATTGTTCCTGCATCCGACTCGTACGTGGCACCCTCGTTGTCAGACGGCCCCCAGTCCTTCCAAAATCACTGCCACCGGTGGCAAGTCACGCACCCACCAAAACCATCTTCAACTCACCGGCCACCCTTTCCAGTCAGACGTCATCGTGACCCTGATCTGAGAGGTTGGTCAGGCATCCAACATGTTCGCATGTGCGGTGAAGATGTTCATGTGCACTAACTAAAAGCTAAGCCTCGGCCAATTAGCGCCCATAAAAAGAGCCCAGCCACGAGCTCAGCCACTTGAGGCGCAAAGGCGCAGCTAAACTGTGGGTGTAGGGATGGTGCGTGAACGCATGGCTAGGCAAGTGAGACATGAAGGAATATGGATTTACAAGGTGAGTGAATGACTCTGAATGTTTGCTCATACTTTGTCCTCCACCTTCGTAGAGAGTATAAGACTTCTTCGTCGTCGTCTTCCAGGCCCCATTACCCTACAACTATTTCGAGCACTACAAAGACACTGATTACATTGAATACCACCAAGAGCGTGCTTGCCGCAAGCCAGCCATGTCATCCTTCACATACCACCACACGCGCACGCGCTCCCGCAGTCGCGAGCGCACTCCCCCTCCCCTTCCCCGGCGCACATCCTTCAAGCGCCAACGACTCTTCCCCTCCGACTCCGACTCGGAGTACGACGACTACCCCTACTCGGGCGCGCACCGTCCCTCACGCGCCCTCACCATGCGGAATACGCCCTCCCAGCTCGAGCGCTGGAACATCTGGTCCTTGCCGCACCGCGAAGAGCGCTGCGACTCCGGCACCGAGGAGACGAGCCGCGAGCGGAGACGCAGACGTGTGGCGTTTGCGGATGAAGTGGACGAGGATGAGGAGCGGGAGTTCCGCGTCCGCATTGCGAGGCTGAGGGAGCGAGAGACGAGACTGAGTACTGCGCCGGCGAGGCATCGCGCCGAGTCTGATGATGAGAGGTTGAGACCAAGGGCTCAGGGTGCTGAGCTGTTGAGGAGGGAGAGGTGTGTTAGTGAGGATTATGAGGCGAGGGAGCGTGCGAGGTCGAGGTCTAGGGAGCAGAGAAGGAGAGAGAGATTGTGGGATGGTGATGATGAGGAGGATGAGGTTGTTGAGAGGATGTTCGATGGGGAGAGAGTGGTGAAGTTCAGGAGGATCAAGAGGACAAGGACGGACGAGTGGAGGCCATTAACTGGATTCAGGAGGACATGAGGGAGCGCTCTTTGAAGAACCTATGTCATGTTGTAATAACGGTGCTTCTTGTTTCTTTTCCAAGACGGCGCCTGGGTCAAATGGGTAGTATCTGGCTCTTTCGATTTTAGACAGCATCGCGGCATATAGGCATACGATACCCATAGCATACAAAGTAGATACAAGCGATAACAATGATATTATCGGTGGTCTATATGACGCATGGCTAGCGTGAAATCGGATGCTGATGATCGTGCTCGTCCGAATAAGTTGAGTCGAGAAACGTCTTATCTGGAGAGTGATTTGTAGCATTTGCTTTACGTTCCAAATCTCGATAGAAGCGGAAGAGGAATGATTGGCATTGCGTTCAGATGTTGTTCTTTCGCTGTTCCGTTAAGAAGGAGAAGGTGGATTGCCTTGCAGCTTCAAATGTATACAACGATGAGGTGTTCTCAAATTCCAAACTCGAGTTCCTACATTCCTACTCCACATCACTGTGCGCGGGGTCGGTGGATAATTGTTGCATTGGTATATTGGAGGTAATGTACATGGCCCGTCCAACTTGTTCGATATCGATTATGGTCGCGTCGCGCAAAGGCGGAATGACACCGTCCAGTTTGGTAATCAGAGATGCTGTAAAGCGTCCGTTCTTGTAACAAGAAGGGTGTGCCGAACGCGGTTGTCATGCACCCCTCCACAACTGCCAGCGGACCACTTAAGCCCGGTAAAGGGAGAGTTCGAAGGCAGGTGAGGAGGGCTGCTCAAATTAAACACGCTGAGCTTTCATCATCTGCGGGTTGCATTAGTTGGGCGTTGCGGAGAGTGAACGCGGGGTGGCTTACAGTAGTTAAACTGGAAGGATGGAGAGGAAACGAAGGTTTGGAGGCGCGGAAACTTTTGTGGCAGGCGCGCTTGGGCCAGGCCTTGGCAGCACCCGTTCGCTTTTCGAACAGTCGAAGCATCATCACCATGAACACGGAATTCGAGTGGCAAGCCATTTAAGTATTCCTTGTTTGATTATGAGCTTGGTACAGGCTTCGCGGCATGCTGCACAACGCGGCGCATGTCTACGAAGCTCGTACGCTGAGATATCTCGATTCGTTCGGACACGCCATCACGGGATCACGTTCAATCGCGCACTACTATGTCTGAGAAATGCAGCACGATCGTTCGCAAGTTTGCAGTCCGGTGCAGCCGACTTGCAGCCAGATCAAAAGCTGCGTAAGATACTAGACGACTACAAAGAATCTAGTATGCACGTCATCGAGACTTTCCATTAAATGCTCACAGCTTGCAGCACGAACCTCCTGGAAGGACCTTGATGATGACTGGACTCAGTTACGAGCTGCAAATCTGGTGCACAACAGAGCAGGCCGGGATGTCGAGCTTTGTGGCTATCTTAGCACCAGACGAGATGTGAACCAGAAGCTCTCTTTCGCCATGCTTCGCAGCAAGAATCAGTCTTGGTGCATCCAAATTGTCTCAACAGGCAACATTGAAGGCGAAGAGGCAGAAGCTCATGTTCGTCTCAGGACGTTGAGAGAATGGACTCCTGTCGTGATTCGAGGCAAGCTTCTGGAGAGGAAGCAGGCCAAGAACGACACCTACCTGGGTATGAAAATGATCACAGACCGAGAAATCTCGCTCTCAAGCGTCACTCCTCTCAACGAGATTCCGAACGATATCATCATCAAACAGGATACTGTTTTTGGACCGGAGCAGCGACACCTCCAGCTGCGCACTGATGCGGAGCTGCGCAACAACATCCTCAAAAGGCAGAAAGCTGTAAGAAGAGCACGATTGGAGTTGGCAGACCAAGGGTGGAAGGAGATCGAAACACCTATCCTCTTCAAGTCAACCCCGGAAGGAGCACGTGAATTCCTTGTACCGACCCGAAACAAGGGTCTTGCGTACGCGCTCCCTCAAAGTCCACAACAATACAAGCAGATCCTCATGGCCTCTGGGTTTACCAGGTACTTCCAGTTCGCGCGTTGCTTCCGGGACGAGGATCTGAGAGCCGATCGACAACCAGAATTCACACAGCTTGATATGGAGATGTCGTTTGCCGCAGAGGAAGACATCATGGCGGAGATTGAGAGACTCCTCAGAGCTCTCTGGTTCAGAGTACTGAAGCAAAAGATCCCGGAAACATTCCCACGGATGACTTATCAAGAGGCCATGGCTTCGTACGGCTCAGACAAGCCTGATCTGCGATACAACTCGAAGATCCACGACATCACCGGGTATCTGCCTGCTGATTTGATCGGCAAGATCACGCCACTTGAGCAACCTACAGTAGAAGCCTTTAAGATTTCCATCTCTGATGACCCCAAGGTCACACGGAAGTTTATCTCCAAGTTCCTAGACAGCCCAGATGGCAAAGCATTCCTCGAGAATGCGGATGGCCAGCCTGGTGTCTTCGTAGGTGATCAAGCAGCTCCCATGCAAGGTCTGGGACCTCTCGGCTACCAATACGTGATGGAAGGGCCCGAAGCACTCGCAATCGATCACGGCGATCTTCTCATCCTGCAGGCACGCCCGACCGCTCCTTTCGCCGGCGGCTCCACCGTACTGGGCAACCTGCGGCTTGCTCTACACAAAGCCGCCATTGCGCAGGGGCTCATGGATGCGCCAGACCAGCACGATTACAGGTTCGTTTGGATCCACGACTTCCCGCTCTTTTCGCCCTCGGTCGAGTCCGAGCCCGGGCAAGGCGGCACCGCCGGTCTGGCTGCAACGCACCACCCCTTCACCGCGCCCAAGACCGCCGAGGACATCGACCTGCTCCTCACTGCTCCGGAGAAGGCCATCGCAGCACACTACGACATCGTGGTCAACGGCGTCGAACTCGGCGGCGGCAGTCGCCGTATCCACAACGCAGCAGTGCAGGAATTCATCTTCAGCGACGTGTTGAAGATGAAGCCCGAGCGCGTCGAGGACTTCCGGCACCTGCTCGATGTCCTGCGCTCGGGATGCCCGCCGCACTGTGGCATTGCGCTCGGCTGGGATAGGCTGATGGCTATCATGTGTCACAAGGAGAGTGTGAGGGATGTCATTGCTTTCCCCAAGAGTGGTAAGGGCGAGGATCTGATGGTCAAGAGCCCCAATAGACCGACGACGGAGCAGTGGGATACGTATGGTCTGCAAGTGAAGGCTTAGACGGGTAGGCAGAGTGTACTATAGGCGTTGATAATGTTGTACGATACTTCGGTTTACGGGGATGCATTTTCAGGTTGCTCCTGGTTTGTATTCGTTCCTGCAGATTAGCTGTGTGGTAAGCGATGCTTGTATGTTCAAAAGCGTGTACGTTGACGAAATGTGTGTCTATTGGTATCATATGCTCTTCACACCATCTCTGGCTAATCATCATCTACGTAGCGATCTTGCCAACCTCCTCGCTCAGCTTGCTCAACTGCAGCTCCCCGTCCGCACCAAGGTTGTCTAGGCCGTGAAATCCTTCTTCTACGACCCAGCGCTGAGTGTAGTCGCTCAGCACTCTGCATGCGTTGCCCACGACCAGCAAACCCGGCGGTCTGCTGCCTTCTTCCTCGACGGCAGCACATACGTGCTGGATGGTGGTGCGGATGACGCGCTGATCGGGACAGCTCGCACGCTCGAGCACCGCAACGGGCAGATCAGCAGGATACCCCTTTGCTACGAGGGACTCGATGAGCGCCTCGAGTCTGTGCAGGCTCATGAGCAGCACAATCGTTCTACTCGCGACGAACTCAGGAGGGTCAAGCGGGGCGCCTTTCCTCCCTGTGCCCGTGCAAATCAAGACCTGGTCCGCGACACCCCTATGCGTCGCTGGGATTGCGGCGAACAGCGGTGCACTCAGTGCGCTGGTGATACCCGGCAGCACAGTAGGCACAAACCCGTGCTCGCGGAAGAATGTGTACTCCTCACCACCGCGGCCGTAGATGTATGGGTCGCCCTGCTTGATGCGGACGACTACCTTGCCCTGCTGGAGGCCTGCGAGACCCCATTCCAACAGCTCTTCCTGGGCGCGGTCTGCGTTGCCAGGGAATTTGCGCGCGATGTGGACTGTTGCGCGGCGGGAGACAAGTTCGAGGATGGGCGCGGGGACGAGCTTGTCGGCGAGGATGAGGTCGGCAGACTGGATGGCTTTGTAGGCTGCGCGGGTGAGCAGGTCGGGGTTGCCAGGCCCGGAGCCGGCGAGGATGATGCGACCTTTGCGCTCGGGCGGGGTGGGTGTGCTGGTGGGCCCGATTTTGGTGGCGGAGCTGCTGGCGAACTCACGGAAGAGGGTGTCGATGTCTGCGTCTGTGATGGCAGCCAGGCGGCGCAGCGGCCAGTATTCGCAGATCTGGGACAGCCAGCGCATGCGACGGCCGCGGGCTGCTTCTTTGCTCTCCTCCAGGACGAGCTTGTTGAAGGTCGCAGACTGCCCGCTGTCTTCTTCTTCGGCTTCGAGATCTTGCGACAGCTCGGCTGCGTGTTCCTCCTCCCATATGCGTCTTCGTAGAGTGCCGAGGCGCTCGACGGCGTCGCCGAGGTTGGGTGGCAGCGAGGATGCGATCTCCCGCCGTATACGAGCTGACAGCTTGCAGCCCTTCCCGGATGCTGTTACGCCAATCTGGAGAGGGCCGTCGGAGTGTGTGGAAAGGAGGGTGAAGGAGCAGAGGTTGGGCGCATCGGCGACGTTGACAGGGATTCGTAATCGGCGGCACAGGTTGGATATTTGTGTGCCTGTGCTGTGTTAGACATGATTGAAATCACAAGCATGAGAGACGTACTCTGCCCCTGCTTCCCTCCGGCAGTTACAAAGACTGCATCAACAACACCATCCACTTCAGCACGGCCCAGCGTGGTCAAGTCCTCCTCTTGGAAGCTACGCTTGATCCACTTGACCTCACCCGCTTCAATGCGCTTCACCAGTCCGTAGTGTAGCGTTGCATCCTCGGGGGCAATCAGTACGGGGTTGGCGCCGACCTCAAGTGAGCGTGTGCATCGCGCGCCTGCAAGTGGATTTGAGCCAACGATAAGATGGACGTGTGAGGCCGAGTCAACGGCAGTAAGGAGCGCGGGGGCCATGTTGTGGGATTGTAGAACTCAAGAACAAGTCAATGTCTCAAGCAAAGAGGGGGGCAACGAGGTATGTACAAGAAGTATTGGAGTGTTGAAGTGTTATCGCGGGGGCATAGTTCCTGGGGCAAATGCTAGTCACATTTCTGTTCCGATGTCGATGTCGCATTTCCGAGCTGCTATCTTAGCGCGGATGGCGTTATCACCTGGGCACCACCGCGGAGACACGGGGTGTGAGGATGCGGCCAATCAGGGCACGCAGATTGGGCTAATTGGCTGCTGTCATCGGTAGGTCGCCTCCGGCTCGTCGCGTCCCATCACGATGTCGAGGGCCTTGCGGCTCAACATCAGGCTGTGCTCGAGCGCGTTGAGCTTGGCCGACGCCGAGATGAGGGCGGGGTCCTGCGTCTCTACGCGGATCTTGTCCTTGACGCGGACGTCGTGGCCTTTGTACTTGTACACCTTGTCGGCCTCGTCGTGGAGCGGCGTGCGAGTGCCACCCAGAGCGGAGGACAGGCGGTCGCGAAAGTTGAAGCCGGTGAAGGAGGCAGCCTCTTCGTCCTGCTTGGTCTCGAGGGTGCGCAGCTCGAGGCACAGGGCGGCGTCGAAGACGAACATGTGGAAGGAGAGGTTCGCAGGCAGCGGCGGGTCAAACGTGTGCTCGTCGACGGGGTGCTCCCACCACGGCAGCTGCACGTCCGAGTAGCCCTTCAGCGCCTGGCGGGCCTCGAGGATGTGGTCGTGCAGCAGCTGCAGCTGGCCGGCGACGAAGCTGGCGTTGGTCGCGTCGCCGCCCCACGAGACGACGTCGATGGCATCGAGGCAGCTGTTGATCGAGGTGCGCACCGCCGTGAGCTGGGGCACGACGAGCGTGGGCGCGGTCGGGGCCGACGAGATGGCGAGGTCGTACGTCTGGGAGCCGCGCGGGGGCGGCAGGCTTGCGATGCGCAGCTTGACGCTCTGCGACGGTGTGAGCACAGGGTCATCTCATCCTACACGACCGCGGGTACGTACGCCCTTGACGATGCGCGTGCCGACGCGGGTGACGAGGCCCTTGAGGCTCTCTGAGCGCACCGAGGTCAGCACCAGCGTCGACCCGTTCTCCGAGGGGGCCAGCAGCGCGGCGCACTCCTCCAGCCCGGCCTTGAGCGACTGCAGCGTCTCCTTGAGCTGCACGAGCAGCCAGTCCAGCTCGCGCTGCTGCGACTGCGTCTGCTCGCGCGCCAGCTGGGCGGCGTCGATGGGCGGCCACACGGCGGTCGACATGGCGATGGGTAAGGCGATCAATCAACTCAACTACACCACGTTCCGCGTTCCACGTTCGGCTGTTCGACGGTTCGACGGTTCGACTGCAGTGATGCACTCGCTTCTTGCGAAGCCAGCAAGCAAGGCAGCGCAGGGGCCTCGACCCAGCGCTCTCGCCAAAGGGTCATGCCTGCAGCCGATCCCACTCCACCTTGCTCGGGAAGAAGCGTCTGCAGCGCTATCCCGCAAACATCAAATCGCCCACGTCGCTGTCAGGTAGTCAGGGCAAGCATCCCTTAGCAGCCCACTCGCTCTGCAGGCCGTCTACGGAACATTGTAGCAACCGTGTGCGGACTCAGGCTGCATCCAGCAAGGCGCGACCCCCTTCTGTCTTTGACGCTCGGCGGTATGATGCAAAGCGCTGCGATAGTGCGCGATGAGCTCACCTAGACATCGACGGGCTCGCCCTAGACGTCATCCCTTCCCGGCCATGGATCCACTCCCTCATAAACAAGATCTTGCCCGCCCAAACACGTCGTGACCAGGCTTCCATTTCGGGCTTTCAAATACCAATCGTCGCCCAATCTCCCCCAAGCAACCTGCCTATAGCCTGTCTTATAATCCTAATTGATCCTTCTGCCAAACCTCACAGCGTTTCATCATGGTCTCTGCAGCCAGTGCGTACCCCTGTCACCTCCAACATCCCCACCCACAAAATCCCTTCGAGCGTGTAGAGACCACAAACTAATGCGCTTCTTCGCAGAGCCCGTCCTCGCCCTCGCGGCCCTCCTGCTCGTCGCAGGCGGCATCGTGATGCAGATCTTCACCATCCTGTCCGGCGCCATCCACAGCTCGCCAATCGACAAATTCTACTTCCTGCAAGCCGGCACAAGTGGCATCCCCAACGCGCGCAACCCCAGTCGCTGGACCTTCTTCGCCGTCTGCGGCCGCGACCCCAGCAGCGGAAACAATGCAAACTGCGGTGCCGTCGTGCCAGCCCTGCCCTTCGACCCGCCGCGCAACTTTGGCACCACGGAGAATGTGCCTGAGCAGTTCATCGGAACGCACATGTACTTCTACCTGTCGAGGTTCATGTTCGCCTTCTACCTGATCGCCCTGTTCTTCGCTGCGTGCGCGCTGCTCACCGGACTCCTGGCCATGTGCAGCCGCCTCGGTGGTTACCTGTCCGGCCTCACTGTCTCCATCGCCCTGTTCTTCCAGGCGCTGGCTGCTGCTCTGATGACGTGCGTTCTCTCCAATCACCCCTCCTTCCCGTGTGTAACGCCGACTAACACAACACAGTGCCTGGGTCGTCAAGGGCCGCAACGCCTTCCGCTCCGCTGGTCTCGAAGCCTCCATTGGCCGCTACCTCATGGGTTTCGCCTGGGCCTCGTTCGCCTGCTTCCTGGTTGCTACTGTTCTGTTCTGTCTCGGCGGTGCGCTGGGCGGAGACCGCAGCAGTGGTGTCAGCCGTCGCCGCTCGACCAAGAGCAACAGGAGCCGTGCCAGCTTCATGGACACAGACAGGGAGAGCCAGAGGAGGGTCAAGGATGACTACTCTGCTTCGGTCTAGGGAGCGATGAGGCCCCGCGGTGGGACGTAATGAACTAATTAAGTAATGCAAGAGAAGGGGGCTTACAAGATGATATCCATGATTTAATGTTTGATTGGCTTAGCGATGTGTATGCGTCGATTTGGCTTGTATATATGTAATAACATACTATACCGTACATGACTTACTTCCACTCTTCGCTGACACCATTCATCGTCTTCTGCGAAGTTAGTCTGGGGTGTTGGTACAGTCAGAACCTTGTGAATGAAACAAGCAGCACTCAGCACGCGTCCTTGACCACCAACTTCCTCAAGCTTTCAACTTCCTCATCTCGATGCACACATCACTCCTCAAAATACCACTCATCAAACATCTCACCCCAGGTATCCTCAGCACCCAGCACTCCACTCTCTTCACCCACCCCACAAACGCCTCTCTCCTCCCGCACAGCCCAAACATCAAACCCCACCCCTTCCTCTCCCCGCGGCCCAGTCATCGGCACATACGCCTCCGCTCCCCTACAACTCCCCACCGCCTCGTCCAAGCGCATGAGATCCGGGTGCTCGACGATCATACTCGGGTCGCTGAGGCCCTCATGGCGGCGCACGGGCGGCACACCCTGGAGAAGCGAGTACGCGTACACGGTGCCCGGCCCTGCGTGGTCTCGCACGAGTAGCGAGTGAGCTGTGTACGGGCGGTGAGTGACGGAGGGGAAAGCGAGGGCGGCGGCGTCGAAGGCGGCGAGGGACTGCGGGAGGTCCGCGTGCAGGTTCTGCCTGTGCGCGAGCTGTGTGAGGAGGGCGCGGGCGCGGGCGGTGTGGGCTTGCATGAGCGCGATGGCGGGTTGGGGGATGTAGCGCGTGTGCTGGTCTTGTGTCGTTTGTGCTCCTGGGTCCGACGAGGGGGGTGTGGGTAGGAAGCCTGGCGCGCCGGCAAATAGGAACTGCTGCCACGGCTTGAGCCCGCTCAGGAACGGACCTGTTTCGTATGCGCCGGCTTCGGCCTCTACTCGTCCATTCGGATTGTGGATGAGCGCCTCGGTATGCTTTCCATCTGCGCGGCCACGCCAGGCTGTCTCCCCTTGCGGGTGACCGACAAGTCGCTGGAAAAGAGCGAGTGTCTCATTGTAATCACTATTGAATGTTTGCGCCTCGAACGAGTACCTGAAGTCGGAGTCTTGTTTGTACAACGCGGCGGGACTGGCCGTCTGCCAGATATCGAGTAAGTGGAACCACACGCTCTGCATCAGCGGCGTGTCGATCGTGTAAAAGTCGGCAAAGTAGTCGAGGAGGGACGCGGCGGCGGACCAGAATGCTGTGAAGAAGGCGTCGCTGTATGGCACCACTTCTGCAGTGTCCGGCTCGATGCAGGCCCGGCCTGGATGAGTGAGAAGACCATAGATAGAGGCAGCGATGGCAACGGTGTCGAGTGAGTTCGAGCCAAGGGTGTAATGGAGGGTCAGAGCAGGTGCTGTGCTGTCAGTGTCTTCGGCGCGGATGATCGGTTGCTCCATCGGTAGATTCGAAGATCAGGAACTCGAAATGGATGGAGAGGTGCAGAATTTCGATTGCGAGTTCGCTTGAAAACCGCACAAACACGCCTGATTACCGCACGTAAGTGAAAGCAAACGAGCTACTGCTTCCATGCATGGGACATCCGGCTAAGCGTGCTCATCCTCCCGTGCTGCATATTACTGAGCAAAGCCTCTTCTAACGCCGACTGGCTAATGCCCGCATCTGCAAAAGTCAGTCGAGTTCCTCTGCATAGAGCGTACTACCTACCGTCAATGTCACTGAAGCTGCTTCCCATACTCGGAGTGCCCTCACTGCCTTCCTTCCTCCTGAGCGCCTGCGCCCTCGGACTCCCAAGGTTTGCCATGGCAGCACGATGGTTGAAGTTCGGGCTCACAGGGCTCTTCGCTGCTGCCTGAGGACCAGAAGGCGCATCGCTAGCCGAAGCAGAACTGGTCATGGAGGACGCCGTCTCTGTCGTTACCTGAGAATGCGGGCTGCTCTGCTTTGCTGCGGTGCTGCCCCTCTGCCGACCTGCGAGCCGTGGGTTGTGCTCAGGTATACCCTGTCTAGCTGTGCCGGAAGATGGCCGAGCAGCGGATGCAAAAGGCAGCATAGTGTTGCCCTGCGATTCTGCTTCGTCACCTTCTTGTGTGCCGTCGCCCTCTGCGAACGGCGCTAGCTCACGGGGTCGTTTCTGCTGGAAGCGTGGTGGCCTTTTGAACAGTTGACTACGATGGGCTGGATGATCGGTATCGGATAATGACGATGAGCTTGATGATGGTGAAGCTGGGATCTCCGGAGAATCCGGTGGTTCTTGAGGCGTGGTCTGAGCGACAGTTCCCGGAGAGATAGACCTGTCATCTTTGGGAGGTCTGGCAAGATTCGGTCGATGTGCTGAGCGTGCGGATAGTGTCCGAGTTGGCAGTTGCTGAGTTTGGGCACGGTATTGCGTTATGGTGGTCGTTGATGGCGTCCTTGTCAGCGCCGGGCCAGGCTCGAAAGTATCTTGTACACCAAGGCTTGGACTGTTTTTGCGGTGACCAGATAGAGCAGAAGTCGTTCTTGTAGGTCCAGCACCACCGCTACCAGTTCTCTGCATCGCGACAGCACCAACAGGTGTAAGGGTGCTACCACCGCCAGATGCAGCTGCGGTCACGGTGGAACCGCTGACCTTCTTCATCTGGTTCCGGACATGCTCGAAGTGGCGTTCATACAGCCATGCTGCTTGCTGCAGAAGGAATGTTGGAGGGACTTGAAATTTGGACGCCAGTTCTACCCAGTTCAGGTCACTCGTCTTAGATGACTTCGAGATGACCTTCCATAGTTGGCGGTCCTTTTCGGCATCCCACTGTGCTTGTGGTGGATCTACGAAGCTGCCACGCGAAAATGGCAGCCGGATTAAGGCTGTGAACTGCGTCGAGGACATGTCGAGGTACTAAAGGCGATGCAGTATGTCGATGGAAGATGGACGGGATGGTGTTCGGGAACGGGGCTAGGAAGCGCGTGAACTGCTGTACGCGCAGGCATCCATGCGATCAGGCACACACGCAGGGACTCTTATACTATCGCCTCACCAACTTTCTATAGAGAAGGTGGAGATCATGTAGGTCTCTAAGCTGCTCCTTCAAAAAAACAATGTCGATGCCCAGGTGGACTGATCGGAGTGAAGTTACGCGCGCTTTCAGCCCCGCAAACGGACCCCTGCCCCACCCTGGCGTCATGCAGGCACAAAAGTTCAACACCAAGTCGGGCAATCATATGAGTCGCACAGCATCCACACAATTGAGCGAGATGTCGGAAACAGTGACCACGATTGATATCCAAGGCAAGCTGCCCAAGGTCGCGTCTGGCAAGGTGCGCGACTTGTTCGCAGTCGACGAGGACACACTGCTTTTCGTCGCGAGCGACCGCATTTCGGCGTACGATGTGATTATGGAGAATGTGAGTTGCAAGATTCGCAAAAGACGAAACAATACCCCAACGGAAGATGATTCATGTTCGAGTTCGTACTAATATTATCAAACAGGGAATTCCAGGAAAGGGTGCTCTACTCACTGCCATGAGGTACCCATCAGCCTCTCCACTGACATAGCCCACCATTAACACTTCCCCAGCATCTACTGGTTCAACTATCTCCCCCAGCACGTCCCCGGCCTTAAAACACACTACATCTCCAACGCCCTGCCGGAACCCATCTCTTCCCTGACCTCCTTCAAGGACCGCTCCATGCAAGTGCGCCGCCTGCGCATCATTCCCATCGAGTCCATTGTGCGCGGCTACATCACAGGCTCCGGCTGGTCCGAGTACAAGAAGTCGGGCACTGTGAACGGCATCGCGCTTCCGGCGGGACTAATCGAGGGACAGAAGCTGCCCTCACCTCTCTGGACGCCCAGCACGAAAGCCGAGCTCGGCGACAAGGACGAGAACATTTCGCCCGAGGCGGCGCGCGAGATCATCGGCAACGCAAAGGTCGCTGCGCGCGTTGAGGAGCTGAGTCTGGCCATCTACGAGGCGGCAGCTAAGCGCGCCGAGTCTGTGGGCATTGTGCTTGCGGATACGAAGTTTGAGTTTGGGTTGGATGAGAAGGATGAGGTTGTTTTGGTAGACGAGGTGCTTACGCCTGATAGCAGTCGTTTCTGGCCCAAGGACACGTGGGAACAGAATCTGGGTAAGGCGCAGCCGAGCTTTGACAAGCAGTTCTTGCGCGACTGGTTGACGAGCAATGGGCTGAAGGGGAAAGAGGGTGTAAAGGTGCCGGAAGAGATTGTGAAGCAAACCGCGGAGAAGTACAAGGAGGCTTACGAAAAGATTGCGGGAAAGTCTGCCTAAAGTAGACATACAGGACATCCTTGCAGCCAGGGCATTGGATCTTGGAATTGATCTTTATTCACATCGTCTCTATAAACCGCTACCTAATGCGCGTCATCGAAACATCTCCTTCCTTCGTCTTTACCAAGCGCTGTACCGTATCCGCTAAATCGTATTTACAGTTGCAATAAAACACCCAACACCATATAATGCAGACATGTCATGAGGAGCCTCCTAAAGCAACGCCACCGCTACGCTGCATGCATGTAATCCCTCCCAAAACCAACGTGACATATGAAACACTGTAGAATCTCAAAAGAGAGGAAGAGGTGATGATGCATATGAGACGATCTGTGTCGTTCAAGCTCTCCTAGCCCCAAATAGACTCAAATTTATCGCCGTCTCGTTCGCGTTTGGATTCCCTGAGCTCTCAGCAAGAATCTCCCATCGCGGCTGCTGGTACGGGAACTGTCTAACTTCCTTTGGTTGCGCTGGAAGCTTACCCGTCGAAGCCATGGGCCCACCCACTGCAGGGGTGGTACGCTGAGACTGCACGGGTGATGGCTGCGTGGCGCGTTGTTGTGCCATGCTCTGCATCTGCTGCATGTGTTGCATCTGCTGCAGTGGGGTTGGGGTTGATTGGTTTGAAGGGTTGCGCTGGAGTTGGGCGGGCAGCATCTTGTTCTGTGGATGGGTGTGCTGAGAGTACTGAGGGTAGCTACGCATCTGCTGTGCTTGCTGCGCTTGTATTTGTTGTTGTCGTTGCTGCTGCTGCTGGTGGAAATATCGTTGTTGGGGCGTAGGTGCGCCAGAGCTTGGAATCTGCGGGTTCTGTTGTTGACCTTGCTGGGATGCTGGAGTTTGCGGTTGCGAGGGCGCAAGATTTTGAGCGGGCTGTGCCTGGGGTACGGGTTTTGTTAAGACAAGCCACCCGTCGATTGGCATCGCAGAGCCGACGATGAACGAGCATCGAGGATCATCCGTGCATGTGGTAGTTTCGACGCGTGCGAGCTGGATGCGTACATCATCGGACAGGAGATCGGACAGGACGACAGCGACATCGAAGATGTGTTCGGCAATCCGCGGGTAGACCTCGAGAACCGGATGAACAATTAGAGACTTCAAAGCGGTCATTAGGGCGGTCTGATGCTGATGCGATGCGTTCTGGAGAAGTGCAGTACTGTGCGAAAGCAGCATACGGAACAAGGCATTTGTCCTATTGGCGATTAGTAATTGAATAGAGATAATAACAGCAGACATACCAAGTGTACATATCTGACACTGTCAAGTTATCAGTATGACTTGGTGGTCTCGCCATACCACTCAAAGAGCTTAGAGCTTGAGCTACGCCTTTGAATCTATCGATTAGGGCCGTCAACAATGCGGACTGATCGGAAGAGTCTGGAACATCTCCTGCGGTCAGATCGATGACTGCAAGAAACTTCTGGACCGATGCGGGTGACTTCACGCCTAAGCTTTGCGAATCGAAAGGCGAAGCTGTGAAGAAAGACGATGCATCAATGATCTCGCGTTCGGCATGTTGACGAATCTACGGAGTTAGCTGAGTTTTGATTGGGCATGGACGCGCACATACCTTGTCTGTAAGAGCGTTATCCAGGGTGGCTAGAAGCTCTAACCCAGACGTCTGGTCTTTCTCCATGGCTGACTTAATAGCGTCCAGAAGTGCGGCTGAGAGACTGTCGGGCGATTGCTCTGTAGATGATGAATCTGTCTCGAAGATCTGCTGGATTGTGGATCTGCAGAAGGGCATTGAAAGCTCACTCGCAATGTCGAAAATTGCAAGTATCTGCTGTTTGGGAGTCTGTTTAACTAGGCCTAGATTCCGCATTAACAACATCGAACGCTGGAGGCATTTCGTGGGCAGCTTACCAAGATCACCAGTAGGATCCAACAACGAGCTGAACGAGAACTTCAGATACCGTCTCTGAAGGTCTCCGTTCGAACTTGCCGTATTGAGCTTAGACAACGATACCTCGCCAGCAAGTGTGTAGTGCTTCAAGATACTCAATACAGCACTGCTAGATAAGAGGTTTCGCAGCAATTGCCCGACTTTCTGTATGGGCAGGGTTGTGCCGAGTTCTACGAGTTCACCGATGAACTGGAGTACGCGTGCATCTGCCTCAGAGCACAGTTTGTGCTGTTCCAATCGGTAACGGTATCTGTCTTGCGGCGCCCATGTACCTGTCAAAACATCCGAAGGTAGCAAGCTCTGTAGACCCTCTAAAGCCACACGGAAGGCCATCTCGGGCTGTCCAGGTGCTGTCTTGCCCACATAAGCTCGTAAGCTGTCTAAGAAACCCGAAAGAGGCATGCAGCCTGAGCCAACTAGGGTCGGTAATGCCAGGAATAGGACTTCGACTTGGTGATTGATCAAAGACATGTTGACCCACTCATTCAGAACAACATCAAAGGTCGAATCGTCGAAACTACGCAAGCGATAGAACCAGCTGGAGTAGCTATCAGATTGCAGAAGACCTTTACTGACACAGTCCTGCAAACTACCAGTGATCTTACGTAGTACGCGAGCCATGACCTGTTGATCCATAGAGTTGCCACTGGAAAGAATACGCTCAATCTCCTCTTCAGGACTAGACGAGATGTTGTTGTACATCACCTCACCCATGTTGTCGGATGCTGGAGAGCAGGCGGCTATCGAGTTCTTCTGGTCGAGTCGACTTATGTCATAATTAAGCAGCTGCAGGAGCGAGTTGTCCAAATGTAGCGTTCGTGTCAGGTTGAGGAGGCTAAGGAGGAGTTCGCGTTCGGGAAATCGCACAGTCCGGATGGCAGCGTACCTTGTCACTACTCTCCCAAAGAGTGAGTCGAAGGCGCCGATAGCACGGAAAGCCTTCAGGTGGTAATGCATAGTATCCGTGGCAGAAGCGAGTACACTAGGATCCAATGAGGATGTTACAATGTTGACAACATCCGCGAGCAATGGGAGATCTTCAAATTGCTCAAGGTAAGACCGCACAGTGTGGAAGTCGTAAGGCGTAATCAAGGAGACTGCGCCAGTTTCCTCGACGCTGGGGTCCTTTGTGGGCACACTGGGCAACTTAGCGACAGTCAGACAATATCGAGAAGGAAGACTCACTGCTCGTTGACCTCGGCATATCGAGCGACCTGCTGGCGCAGCCAGATACCAAGCTCAATCCTGACGGTGGCACCAAGTTTGGCCATATCCAACTTGCGCTCATCCAAGCCTAGATACGCCATGCCACATAGTGCAGGCATCTGCTGTGAGATGGCGAGCTTGGCATCATTCAAGGTCTGAAGTTCCAAGTCCGCCGAGTAATCCGTCCCGCGTAGAAGTGTTGCACGTAAAGTACAAACCTGATCCGGTAGTCCACTGATGGGTATCTCGGTGATAAGTCGTACAGGCCACGCAGCAGCATGCGACAGATCCAAATCCTGCGCAATTGATCCGGTAGCAATGAGCCACTGCATATATCGACCGACTGCAAATGTCCTGGAGCGCACCAGTTCTGAGATGATCTTAAACACCATGCGCGAGTCGCCACTCTTAACCCAACTCATACCCTCTAGATATGTCGTAATGCATTCGTAGATGTCTGCACCAAGGTGGGCCCATCTGCGGAGTAACCGCGTTGCCAAACACACTCTGTGCGAGCCTTCGCGATAACATGAACAAGCCCACTGGAGCAGGGCTTGGACCAGGTTTATGGGATTGGGAATGATCTCCATGCAGTCGGTAGAGACCTGCTCGATGCGAACCATCTTGCTGTAATCGACGTTGTCAAGTATGCGGTAAATTCGACCGGCAGGCGTCGTAGAAGCCGCTGGGGCGATCTTGGACGATTGCTGTAATCGGCGATTCCGTTCGTCCAGCCTCTTCACTCCATGTAAGATCTGAGGATGATTGGTCCTCTCTGCGAGACCTTGAAGGATAGTGCTGTGAAGACGCCAGGAGCCAGGAAGCAACAAACATGCAGGGCGTATAGCGAGGAGCTTGATCAGAGTGTTTTCGAGGAACTGCGATAATCGTGACGGCGGTGTCCCAGCATCATGTTGAGAAAGCTACTGTATGTCAGCACAGATCGTAAAGCTGGACTGCGCACAAAAGCTCGCCTTTGTTACATGGTGGAGTAGCGCCTCTGCCAGACGCTTGCCACGCATTCGACATGAAGTGATATCTTTCCAATAAGCGGGAATAGATACAATGAGAAGCCATATGAACAGTCGCTCAGATGTACAGGCGCCTAAACTGTGAAGGATCCAGTCCAGAAAGTGGTCCACGTCCAGCAAGCACTCCTTGTACAGAAAGGTTGCTAGTTGGAGTCTGCGTCGTGTCAGCATAATATCGTGTCCGGTGCCGGGTTCACATACGAATAGGTGATGCGTTGCTTCCACTCTCCAGTGCCAATGTTCTGGAGAATGCCGTCTAAGAACTGCTCTACTGAACTGGTCCATCCTCTGACCCATGTCACAGTACCTGCCTGTCCCTTGCGCTTGTGTGCACGCAGCTCGTTGATGCCCACGCACTTGGCCAGCCACAAAGCTCTCGGCAGAGGTATATTCTTGTTGAGACACTGCTCCAACAGCACCTTGCCGGTGAGGCCGTGAGGTATGGTACGACTCAAACGACGGAGACCAATGCTTGGATTCGACAGATCGTATAGCCACTGCTCTCTGGCGGTGTCGCGGAGAGTGAGGCGTGGGGGAGGCTTGAAGATGTTCGGCTCTTGAAGACGTCCGCTCTGCTGGCGCTTCTCCAGGACGGCCACAAACAACGTCGACAGGGTGGACAGCCCAGACTTGTTCTTCAGGTTCGACCACAGCGACGGACGGGCCGTGTTCGTCTCGTTCATGATGCCCGGCTTGTTGGTAACCCCTATCTTGACCAGCGCCTCCGTCAGCGTGTCCTCGGGGTTGGTGCCAGTCCATGGATACACATCGGCGGCCTTGCCCCCAGGAAAGTGCACGGGTGCAGCGATCACCTCCGGTGCCTGCACGCTGGGATGCTCCTTCACGCCCGTCCCTCCCGGCACAATGCGCCGCTGGCTCGAGACGTCTGTCAGGTGTACGGAGCCTGGCCGCGGCGGCACGGGTAGGTTCGCGGTCGGCTGGTATGGAAAGGAAGGGTGGGTGGGCAGCTCGTAGTCGCTCGGTGCAGTGCCGTAGAACAGCTGGGGCCGCCCCCGGGGCAGCGGTCGTGCTGTCTCTTGGACGCCATTGTGTGCGGGTGGGCGCTCGTCCTCAAGAGTGGGATCGATGCAGTCGGGCTGGGGCAGCGCCGTGTTGAGCGGCTTGGACGGCCGCCGCCGCACCTGGGCTCGAGGAGGCACACCACTGCCACGGGACTGCTCATGTATTCCCGGGCCAGGACGAGAGGTCATCGCACCGAGAGCGAGTTCATCGTTGACGTGCTGCACGGCCGGGCTGGGAGGAAGGGAGACGGGACGACGTCGGTGATGTCGGGCAGCTGAGGTGGGCGTGCCGCAAGCGCAACATGTACGAACGTCACGATGCTGAGGGCAGACGCAGCAGGCAGAGGGAGGAAGTGCGAAGGGAAGTGTGATCTGCACACAGGGTCCCTCGGGTTGGCAAGGGTGGGTAGTCACGGACAGAGTGTTGGGAGGCCCGTAACAGCTCCCGGGATGGCTGATCTGATATGTCGCTGTACATGCCGAGCACAACGCCCGCCGCGGCCGGACCTCTCTCACGTTACGGCACCAACACCACCATCTCATTCTTCGTCTCCACTGCGGCCCTACACCGCTCACACAGCTCCACCATGGCCTCACTCCAGGGAAAGAAGGATATGCGACGCGCCGACCTCAGTACGTGCCCACGCCCGCCCCAATTGCTTGCCCATCGCCATTCGCCCTGGCCCCTATACGCAATCATGCATCCGCTTCACACCAGATCACGTGCACTGACAGCTCGCAGTTGTGCCCTACGCAGAGCCGGCCAAGGACAAGTCAGATGGCGACATGTCGAGTACGTGACTGCCTGCCTGCCTGTCTGTGTGTATGCGCCTGTTGTATACTGACGCAAGTTGAAGGCACAATGGCCAGCACGCTGCCCATGGCCGCCGTATGTACCACCCTCTGCGTCTGCGTTGCACGGCTGATATGATGTCCAGATATTCACCCGGAACAAGTACGGCACTCTTATCTAAATTGGCTTGCAGCACTGACATGGCCCGTCTCGAATAGGATGATCGGCTGGTATGTTGTCCGGCTTGCTTTTGCCAGATCACCCACTGATTCGCTGCAGGGTGTCCGTGGTCTTCTCAGTGCAGTCGTGGCTCGCTGAGACCCAAGAGCAAAAGAAGACATCCTCCACCCCGGCTTACTTCTCCGTTGGCATGGCCGGTAGGTACTTCGACTTCCATACTTGAAACTCTGCTGACCTCTCGCAGTCATGTCTCTGCTCGTCGTAAGTGCTCGGACCTGTCGCTGAGCGGCCGATTTGGATGACTGACTTGGTCTCACAGAGTTACTCTTCTCTCGTCTTGCCGCCCCCACCTGGCAGCATCGGTACAGGCACCGGAACACAGGCAGCACCAGCTGCGGCGCCTCCGTCGTAGTTTTCACCATGCATGCATGAAGCGTTGCTGTGGTCGGAATCGGCGCGCTAGCCGTTGAGCACGACAGGTGTACATTGTGTAACTGTATAACGAGAGTGGCCGCCTAAGGAGTGAAAATGCGGAAGCCTCGCCAATGCTAGTGTGGACTGAACGTTGGAAAGCTGGATAGACATTAATTCATTCGAGCGAATCAGCTCCGAGTCCGAACTTCTCACGATCTGATGTTTCACTGAGTCGCTCTTGCCTTACGAATCAGGAGCGAAACCACGACGTAAATGTGGTAGGTGCGCACCGTCCGCCCCGCGGCGCCCCACTAACACTTCCCTTCGTCGAGACACCAAACACTCTGACCTCCCACTCACACGACCACTCGCCTCACCAGACGCTCCCGACTATCCTCAGCTGTACCGGTATAGCATACCCCCGCGCACGTCACAACAACCCCACCCAAAGCGCACACGCAACAGTTGTTTGTATGTCCATCGAGAATCTTAAGACCTTCGACCCGTTCGCGGAAGCCGATGAAGGCACCGGCGAGAAGTCCTCAGCGCAGTCCCAGGACTACATTCACATCCGTATTCAGCGTACGTACTCACGGTTGCGGCCTCATGATTTTTCGTGGCCATCAGCCTTCCCAGACCGCCTGCCTCAGCCCCCTAAAATTCTTCGACCTTCCTGATAGGGCACGGCTCTGTCGCTCTCATCATGCGCAAACGTTCGCTAACACGTCGCAGAGCGCAATGGACGTAAGACCTTGACCACGGTGCAGGGCCTCCCGAAGAAGTTCGACCAGAAGAAGATCCTCAAGGTCATCAAGAAGCAGTTCGCCTGCAATGGAACTATAGTCGCTGACTCCGAGATGGGTGAGGTCATCCAACTCCAGGGAGATCAGCGCAAGGATATCCAGGACTTCTTGACCAACAAGAAGGAGGGCCTTGGTCTTGATGCAAAGACTATCAAGGTGAGTCACGCCCGAGCATCTGTAACCGCAAGGCTGCATATTAATAATATCTCAGGTCCACGGTTTCTAAACGCAATCACATGCGAGTTCCCTCCCCCAGATGCCATGTCACGGATTCTGCGGAATACAGGCGTTTCCCTTCATGCGGTTATGGCGCTTGTTGAGCTGAGGCTGCCGGAAGAGACGGCACGAGATGCCGCTGGGACGGAGACTACGGGACTGACCGCGACATGCGCTGGACGTCGAGGATGCTTCGTGCGTCCATGAACGATACCAATGGCTAGAATTTTCATGATATGAATCTTTACTTCCTCCAAACCTTGAGCGTATGCTCAACATGCCCCACTCTTGACGTTGCATTGCAGGTGCGGGTGCCGACTTGCGCACGTTGACAATCTCCAGGCTCATATGTTGCAGAAGAAACCAGAGGCAAAACGTGAGTTGTAAAAACGTGAGTTGTAGAAATGTGGGAGGCAGTCAAAGTTGTTGATTGAAGCCACTGTTGCTTGACGGGACTGTCGGAGACTACAGTCAGCTGTACAGCTGGTACTGCGAGCTGAGGGATTGGCAGTCTCGTCGTTCCTCGCATCTAACTCAAAGAAACGTCGTGTATTGCAAAGACTCGCCATTCGCATGACAGTGATTTATACAGTTGCCTATCTCTGGCATGTACACAGCTATGTTTACAATATGCTCTCTCTCTGGAGATGCTTCGGCTCCGCTCTTCCAGCGAAGCAAACTCAGCTCCCATGCTGCCTCAACGCTGGCAGTCACGCTCACTCACGCTCATGCCGCAGAGGTCTGGATCTCCAGCATCTTCTTCCAGTACTGCTCATCCTCCTCCATCTTCGCCGGCGTCGTCTCGCCCGCGAACCCCCAGATCTTCCACTCCTCCTCCTTCCCGGCCATCACCCGCGTCTGCATCACCAGGTACTCGACCACGGTCTGGCTCTGCTTCTCAGGCTCAAGCTCCGCCGATTCCGCAGGCGTGGCGACGTCCTTGGTCGCGGTGGAGGGTGTCCAGAGCGGCGCGCGGGTTCTGTGGGCCTCGGAGCGTGTGACTACTGGGTGCGTGGTGAGTGTTTGCTCGGACTCGAGGCGCACGATGCATTGGCGGTAGGATGTGTCGGGTTGGTCGGCGCCCAGTGGGGCGCAGCGGTGCGAGACGATGCTTGCGGATTTGAAGCGGTGCAGGTGCCAGCTCATCTTGACGGGGCCGCGGGCGGCAATCTGGCTGCGCAGAGAGGCGGCGAGGGGTGGGAGGCAGATGTTGCGTAGGGCCTTTGCGTCGCCGCTGGGTTGTGTTAGTCCCACTCACTCTCGAGTACGTCGAAGAGGAACAGAAGGCCTGGGGGAAGGAAATTCGTGAACGTACGCGGCGAGCAGCTCATAGTAGCGCTTGTAGAACCTCTTCGCCTTGTTCTTCAGCATGCTCTGCTGCAAGAAGTCCACAGGCAAATACGACTTGACACCAGACTTGTGCACGCATCTCTTGAAATGGCTGCGCGTATACAAGCCTGTAAACCGCGACTTCAGCACCGTCCAGAAGTAGCTGTAGAACGCCCAGCTCGTCGGCGCTGGCAGCTTGCTGAACGAAGCCCGGACCACCGTGTTCTGCAGTAACCCGATATCCTCGGCCATTTCCTGCACTTCGCGCTTCGAGGTCTGCAGATTCGGCGCCGGTTGCCCTCTCACGGTGTTTTCGGCGCCGGCCATTTGCATGCGGACATCTACTAGGCGGTTTTCTTTCCTGCGTGGTCGCACGGGTGTCGAGGAGAAGGCTCGTGTGGAGGGGGCGGCGACGCAGCGGGGTGTGGAGGGCATGCGCCGTTGGAACAGGCATTGTCGGTGCATTGGCGATCGCGCTATGCGCAGTGGTATTTGTGTCGACATGTTGGCGTTGTGGCGCGAGTTGATCGCAAGGGAGATGGGACAAAAGTTGGACTTCAGAATGTCGAGATGTCGGACGCGCGAGCACAGACCAGGCCTTCCCCGAATTGCTCGCACCGCCGTGAGATCGTCGGCATGGAACAAGTTCATAGACAATTAGACATGACGATGGATGCAGATTTGTGTGATTATCATTAATTTGCTTTTCGTTGCATCTTCAGTGTCTGAGTTGAGGCTCGCTCGTACCATCGTATCCCGTACTCTTACATCCAAAGCCGCTCCAGGTCCCGGCCGAAGTACGCCAGTTCTATTCACTTTTTGTTATACAAGGTCGAAGCGTAGATGGTGGGTATTCACACCGAGTGGAAAGACGCCGTCAATATATGCTCCCAAAGAATCGCAACGCCATGCCCATGCAGCCGAATATTGTACAATCAAATGTTGTACATGCGAAGAGGATTGACAGAGAGGTGTTTTACATATTGCTGGACTCGCCGAGGAGCTTCAGCACGCCCTCGTACGTGCCGAACATAATGGCGGCGCTGGGGACGACACGGAACATGTGGGGCACAAGTCCGCCGTAGAGCGAAGCCATGCCTTCCTCCTTCCAGATAAGTTTGAAGCATTGCGCGAGACCGGTATACTTCAGGCGACCGTCCTGCTGGGGAGCCTGTCGTAGGCGGGTTCGGACGACCTCGTGAGGGTATGTGATGAGTGCGGCGACGAATTTGGCAGCTCCAGCGGCGGAGATCTTGCCAGTCCAGTCTACTGTTGTGTCCCAAGCGGTGGGCTCCCTGCCACTCGCAGCAACTCGCTCGGCACGTCTTGCCAGTGCGAGCTTCATCTGCTCGTACATCACCCACTGCAATGTGCTTTCTGAGACACCGAGATAGCTGGCGGTCAAACCACGATACAGGCCAAAGAAGCCCTCTTTCCTGACTGTTTGCATTGTACAGTCTAGCGCATTCTTGTACTGGCGACCGCGGCCGTCGGCATGAATGCTCTTGTCTAGTTGTAGTCGGGTCTTGACCAGCCAGATGGGATTTGTTGCGGTTCCCGTCACAATGCCAGCGGCGGCTGCAGAGCACAAATGGACCCACGCCGCTTCTTGCCCGTTGTTGAACTGTGTGCTGATGGCCCTCTTGCTATTTCCGTATACGTAGAAATTGATGGCGCGAGCCGGGACAACGCCAATCAGATTGGGTCCAAGGCCCTTGAAGAGGGCTCGCCAGCCCTCTGCCTTGGGAACCTGCCACAGAATCTCTCCGGTTTCACGGATGTGGAGCAAAGAGCTGCGGGCGAATGACATGGTCTCGATCGGTGGTAACCCTCGGGCGGTCCTCATGGCGGCGAGATGCTGCTGGTAGTATGTCGACTGCAGGCGTGTCTTGAGGACGTCCAGCGGTGCGGTCAAGGTCGCGGAGGCCATACCACCAAGACTAGATCTCGTCAGCTCCCATGTCTCCTGTGTTATTCCTGGATAGGGTTTGCCTCACCCTCCAGCGACGAAATGCGCCCATGACTTTGCGAATGCCGGACCTCCGGCTGCTACTGGAGCGCCATCAGGCAGCTTCGCAGGCACTACCTCGCCAAGCTCGCGTGAAGAAGGTAGCGATGTCTGTCCAAACTGTGGGTTGCTGTTGTTGTCTCGAAGGCCTCGAGGCGCCGAGGTGGTATCGAAGGTCATCTGAGACTGCGCGTCGCGTGGAAATAACGGACCAAATCAAGAAGACGCACACGGTCGGCGTGTGTTTGAGCGGAACGAAGCGACGCGATCTGGGGCCGTGGAATGGATTGGTTGAAGGCCAAATGCAGAGTTGCAGCGTTCAAGGTGCAGGACGCAATACTTCCAGACCAAAATTTAGCGCGGAATCCGGGGGCACCTGCATGATGATTCGCCGCGGGCGTCATCGCATCATTGCACCGCGGCAAAGAGTCGCCATCTTCGCACCCAGCAACTGTCGCATTAAGCACACAACAACATGCGCCCAACACCACGGTCTTTCGCCCAGGGCGGCTTTGTTTCGCGCAGCTTAGAAGAGTTCAAACGCCTCTCGGCGTTCGGTAGGTGTTGTCCGCATCCATCTCATGCGACACCAGCTAACCAGCATAGCTCTCAAACTCGAAGGCCTGAGCACTCCTCGCAAAGCTTTTCCTCTGGTACGCTTCAATGCCGCAGAGGACTTGGAGCAATGCAAGAAAATGAGCGACAAGGACATTGGAGGCTACTCGACTGTCAACTTTGACCATTACCCTGTTACCCAGACTGAGCCCGCACACGCACGCTTTCACGGCACCATCTCCACACAGCTACCGCACAACCAACCGCACATCCAGAGAACAGGGTATGCGGGCTTCAGAACATTGGAGCGGGGCCGCACTATCTTCGGCCCGTCGTTCTGGGACGTGAGCTTGTATGGTTATCTGGCGCTGCAATTCAAATCAGATGGGCGCAAGTACTTTGTGAACGTGCAGACCGACTCGATTGTACCCACAGACATCCACCAGCACCTGCTGCATTCGAAGACGCCGGGAGAGTGGGAGACTGTGCTCATCAAGTGGAGCGAGTTCGTGCGAACGAATCACGGCCAGGTCGTTGAGCCGCAGAGGGAGATGTTGACGCAGAAGGTACGCACAGTGGGCATCTCGCTGATAGACCGAATACCCGGCCCTTATGACCTGAGCATTGCCAACGTCTGGGCGACGAATGCGACCGAAGAGGACGACATCCTGCGAGATGCGCCTGGCGTTATTCAAGGCCTTCCTGTATCCTCGCGAAGGCAAGGCGATCACAACAAGAACGTCAGTAGGAAGGACTCGGTCCAAGAGGAGGACGTGCGTGACATCACAGAAACAAACAGGTAGAGGGTCGATCCATGTTCATCAATTCCAGCGTTCTCAAGTTTTAGATCTGACGGTTCACTCGTGCCTGGCGTTGTGTATGCGCAGGGAGATATTGGCTAAAAACAATGTTCGAATTTCATCCCTTTCATAATCAAATTTTCGAAGTGGCAGAATAAGTGAAGTGTGATCGAGCGTGAACGTGACCGCGCGTTTGGGCGTTTCGCTTAGGCCGCGCTTGCTTTACACCGCGCGTAAACAACAACCGCTTCTTCCAACACCGCCAATGCTGGCTTTCCGCTAGAGTGACTATCAGAACCTGCACTCCGAATGATGCACGGGTAGCAATGTCGCTGATGTAAAAAGCGCACATCTTCTACTGTCGGAGAGCTTTCTGCGGTGACTGTTCTCTCTACTCCAACCATCCAAGTTCAAGATGGGCACAGCACGCTACCTCACGGCGCAGAAGATCAGCTTGCTGGTCCTACTCCGCCTATACTGCAGCTCTACGCTGCCTTCTACGGCAACGATACCCATCCTCTCCTTCATCCTTTCAACTACTGTACCCTCAACTTCTCCCAGCGTCAGATCCTTGCGCTCTTCTGCAACCAGCAATCCTTCTTTTTCTATCGATAGCTTCGAGGATGTTCTCCAAGGCCATGCTTCCAACATGCCTGGCCGCACACTGCTGGACCTGTTTCTCAAGAACATGTGGGAAATGAACTCCTTCGACGCATTGCATGCGCTCTTCGACAATCTTCGTGAGCTTTTGATGACGCCCCCACACCAAGAAAGCGAAGGACAGGAGCGCATCTACCTCTCTAAGACTTCTCCTTTGGGCATTTTCGTGCGGCGCGCGCGACTCGAATTCGATAGACTGCAGTTCGAAGATACAATCGCACTTTGGTCATCTTTTGTCAGATACCGCGCACCCACAGCCCAGTGGACAAAGCGACTTGCTGGGCTCGCTGCGAGTGGCGTGGACGCCGTTGTCGCCGAGATGGGTATGCAGGAGGGCGACGACGTCTATGAGATAGCCTACGGGGACCTCAACGAACCAGATGATGGAACACAAGGCGTGAGCCAAGACGATCTCGATCGGATACTGGAGTTCCAACTTGACCGTCTGCAACGATTTGGTGATCGAGTACCGGAGTCTATGAGGACACAACTGCGCGGGATGCTCGCATCGTCAAGCACAGTACATCGACAAGCTCACCTTGTTCAGTTCTTTGACGCCTGGAAAGCTGGAGACTACACATCTGCCTTCGACAACCTGCATCGGTACTACGACTATGCCATGCAGACCCGAGAGAAGATCCACTATCAATATGCTCTGCTTCACATGGCGATCTTGCAGGCCGATTTCGGTTGCTTTGGTGAAGCTATCGCCGCGATCAATGAGACCATTGCGACCGCACGAGAGTCTCAAGACATGACTTGCTTGAGCTTCAGTCTGAGCTGGCTGAACCACATGAGCAAGGCGTACCCTAACCAGATGAAGGCTGCTGGCTACATGAGCATGTTGGGCAGCGAGAGGGATGCTTTGACATTTCTGAAGGCAAAGGCTCGCGAGTTCAAGATGCACAACCTGCTAAGTGCAACACTGCTGAATGAAGCCAAACTGGTTCTCTCCACCGTGAGTTGATCACCCAGAGACTAGCAGAACACTTCGTGGCTGACATAAATCGCCAGGGCGACTCAATGTCTAGGGCCTTCGAGCACATCTATCAGTCCTCACATCTTAACATCAAGGAGTATGTCAACAGCTATGGCGGGCAGATGCTGTTGCAGTCTACCTTATACTCTCGGCTCGGAATACCACACCTGGCCAACGTACACTGTGCCTTACTCCTCGACTGTCATGGCGCTAGCTGCCCAATTGACGAGAAACTGAGAGCAGTAGGACGGCAAGCTTTCATCGTATGTCCCAGGACCAGGAAGTCATGTTTGAGGTCATTTATCTGACAACTAGGCAGAAGAGCCAGAATGGGCGCTATGATGAAGCCATCGAAGCATTCCAGTCGATCGACTTGACTGCTCATAACAAGTCCTTGAAGTTCCATCAGTATCTCATTCTCTGCGTGGGCATCATCAAGCTCAAGCGCGCCATCAGAAGGTGTGTTCCGTTTCCCCTCACCCAGTCGCTTGGTGAGCCAATCTAACTGTACCAGATCCGACTGGTCAACTTGTTCGCACCTGCTTGCAACTCTGAAGCCCTCGGAAGACCCAGCTTCAGATACTCTTGACCCCGAACTCCACTTCCTCCTGTCTGAGGCCTATATCGACTACCTTGTCTCAAAAGGCGATTACCCTCTAGCTTTCACGACCATCTCGAATCTGGCGCAGTCGCTGAAGGAAGACAATGCGGACATTCTACAGCGCGTCTCCGTTCTGCTCATGAAAGCCGACCTCTTTCGCAAAGTAGGAAAGCCAGAGCGGGGCTTCAGCATTGCCCTGCGCGCTGCGAGTGTCGCATACAAGGCAAAGCTGATGCCTAGTCTATGGTCTGCGGTTGGGCTGCTCGCCAACATCCTCAACAACCTGGGCGAATGTGCAAGTGCAAAGCGTCTGCTTGAAGCTGTACTACCGCAATCTCTCGAGAATGGAGATAATATGCTCTCTGGCACACTGTACTCACATCTTGGTGACTCGTTCATGGGGCTTGCAGATCCAACAAAGACGACCGAGGCACGACTGCAGACCAGCTACATAGCAAAGGCTGAGCTATACATCGACAGAGCTAGAGAGTGCTTCAAGAGGAACTCGTATATCCACGGCGAATGCGAGCAGCTCATGAAGAAGGCTATCATCGCGAAGCTGCGAGGTGATGAGAAGCTGGCGGAAGAATGGAGTCAGAATCACAACCGAGTGTGGGAGGAGGGTATGAGGAGCATCGAGCAGACCTGAAACATGCAGGTTGCATTGTGATATACACATAGCAAGCGCAAGCACAGCACAGCGGACGTAGATCAGGTACAAAGGAAATGTATTGCTGGTTCTACGCCTGCAGTTTGCGTTCTACTATTTACACATTGGGCCTGAGCGAACTTCCAAGGTACCATAAAGCCAATTGATTGATGGTTGTAGAAGCATTTACTCGTCCTTCTTGTGGTAGTTGACCTTGTCGTTCCAGAAGAGGGTCTGCGGGCTACGTCAGTATTGCAGCGAATACGATTGTTGCTCAGGCAAGACGAACCTTGTCACCGTCACCCCAGAAGTAGTTCTTGGTGCGGATGTTCTGGTAGGGGTACTCGGGCCTCTCCTCGCGCGGGTTCTCGTGCTCGTCGTGCGCAACGTGCTCCCAGTGGGCGTCCCACCTGATCTTGGCGTTGACGGTAGCAACAATGATGCAGGGGACGGCGACGCTGTTCGTACATCGTCAGCAAGCAATCCATCAGCCCACTTGACCCAATTGACCCAATTGCACCCGCAATGCCTCTTGGTTCCCCCTCCCCCATTCTGATATCATATACGAGGCGCCTGATTGGCAGCCACAGGGCAACTCACTAGAGGCTCAACTTGCGCCAGAACTCGCCGCTCTCGCCGCCGTGCTCCATGATGCGGGCACGCTCGCGGTTGAACTCGTTGTCCTCGGCACCGGCGAATTGCTTGGGGCTCTCGGAGCTGTAGTTGCGGCGGCCGGCGCGGGCAGGGGCGCGGGCGAGGGCCATGCGGGGGAAGCGCGGGCAGCAGTTCGGGCGGCGAACATGGTGGGCGGTGGTGGAGTGGAGATTGGTGCGTAGAGCGTTGTTGGGCGGGCGTGCGATGACAGCTCTGAGGTGTGGTGTGAGCAAAGCTCGAGCTTCCGCTGGGCTTGGCGGGTTTGTGTGGTTTGTGCGAGACGGTAAGCGCGCCATGTGACGTCGTGACTGCTTCGCGGCGCGTCTCCGTCATCAACGACAATATGAGCTGAGTGCAAGACGAAGATGAGGCTGCTGGATCGATTTCGACACGCACAATGGTCCGCATCACGACGTGGAATGTCAATGGCATTCGCAACCCGTTTGGCTACGAGCCATGGCGCAAGAACCGCACTTTCAGCGCCATGTTTGACATTCTCGAGACGGACATTGTCATTATGCAAGAGCTGAAGATTCAGCGCAAAGACCTAACCGATGACATGGTGTTGGTTCCTGGCTGGGACTGCTACTTCAGTTTGCCCAAGCACAAGAAAGGTACACAGCTCGTCAGACCCAATGAAGTATTGCATCACGTGCTAACAGCATTGTAGGATACTCTGGTGTTGGGATATACACTCGTCAATCCGTATGTGCACCAATCCGAGCTGAAGAAGGCCTTCTTGGGGTTCTTTGTCCACCTGGTTCATCAACACCCTACCGGGAACGATCTGCCTCAGACAGTATAGGAGGCTATCCATCACTCGAACGCATCGAAGCACTGGGAGTCGATCCAGCTGCTCTCGATGCAGAAGGACGATGTCTCGTTCTTGAGTTCCCGGCTTTCGTCCTTTTTGGTGTTTACAGCCCCGCCAACAGCAACGGCCTCCGTGACAACTTCCGCTACGGCTTCCTAGACATGCTCGACACGCGGATACGAAACCTCACAAAGATGGGCAAGAACGTCATTTTGACTGGCGATCTGAACGTATCCCGCGATCTTATCGACACTGCGAGAGCAGAGGACAACATGAAAGCGGAAGGCATGACCCACAGCGAGTACCTCAACACACCGAATCGACGGATTTTCAACCAGCTCCTGTTCAACGGCAAAGTCGTGGGCGAACGAGATGAGGGACGGGAAGAGCCTGTGCTGTACGATCTGTGTCGCGAATGCCATCCTGATCGCGAAGGCATGTACACACACTGGGAGCAGAAGATCAATGCTCGACCAGGCAACTTCGGCTCGCGTATCGACTTTGTGCTCTGTAGTGTCAAGATCAAGGATTGGTTCGAGGAGTCGAACATCCAGGAAGGCCTGATGGGCTCAGATCATTGCCCAGTGTACGCCGTCACAAAAGATGTGGTACAGGGAATGGGCAATGCTGCACAAGACGGCGAGGAAGACCACGAGCACCACATACTCGACATCATGAACCCGCCCGGAATGTTCAAAGACGGCGTTCGACTGAGGGAGTACAGCACCAGTATAGACGTGCCCCCGCTTTCAGGCAAGCTACTTACCGAATTCAACAAACGCCAGAACATTCGTGACATGTTCAGCAAGAAGCCTGCAGCTCCAAAGCTCGCAAACGCACCTGCATTCCCGTCAACCGAGGCGATATCAGAAGGGACTGCGATTATCTCGCAAACGCAAGGGGTAGACAAAGAATCCGAGCTGACGGGAGCGACAAACGCTTTGTTTCCCGCGGAGAGTCAGAGTGTGAACGCCCCAAGCTCTCTCAACCCGCCTGAGAAGCGACGCGCATCTGCATCGGCATCACCTAACAAATCGATCAAGCGATCCAAATCTTCCAACCCAGCCCCCAATGGTCTCGCATCGCTTGCCAAGGGTCAGCAGTCACTCAAAGGATTCTTTCAGTCACAGACACGTTCCAAAGCCGCCGGGCCCAACCCTGCTGCTATCATTACGCCGCAATCGACATCACAAACACCTGCCAATGGTGACGCGAGCACAGATACATTCCCGATATCGTCCTCCACGGAGGTTGCAACCGAAATTACCCCACCGCTACCGGAACCACCGGCAGCACCCGCCAGTCAGACCACCACATCCCCATCCATAGTGTACGATCCCGGTGCGGCACAGCAAGCGTCAAAGGAAGGATGGACGAAACTGTTCTCCAAGCGGCCACCGCCGCGGTGCGAAAGCCACGCCGAGCCGTGCATTAGCCTCACAACCAAGAAGCCTGGCGTCAACCGTGGGAGACAGTTCTGGATGTGTTCACGGTACGTACATCCCAAGCGCGTCTCGCTTAAAGGAATGCCTTTGTTCTTCGATCTGTAACCTCGGTGCAAGCGGTAGATGCATGCATGCACAGCGCGCAGCAGGATCCCAATCGTGCCAGTCTGTCACAGCTGTCGCATAGCGAGAGGGTTACTACCCTGCATTTCTACATCTTGGTACCAACCTTGGTATCGTGTGCGCAATGCTGACCATAATCCTAGTCCCCTAGGCCCTTCCGGACAGAAAGAATCAGGCACGCAGTGGCGCTGCGGAACGTTTATCTGGGCCAGCGATTGGAAGACGGCCGACTGAGGCTCGGGTACCGGATGCGAGCGGTATCCACTTGAGACCGGGGTGGGAATCCTGATGCAAGGATCACGCGGCGCATGGAAGTATGCCGATGAGGCAGGCTAGTGTCGATAAAGGAATGTTGGCGATGGGTGCAGGTGGGCGTGCGATCCTATGGTATTGGGAGAGGAACGTACAGCGGTGCAAAGCAGTGGGCAGCCCCCAACACATGACGTTTAATATGACTGCGTGAAACTCAAGAATGATTGAACGATCATGTACAACACCATAGAAACTTGTGGCTTTCCGCTGGCTTGACGTGCCTCGCCACATAGACTAGTCGTGGGGGCCGCAGCATGAGCTTGTTTCCTTCCCTTAATTATGGAGGTACGGAGAATGGACACAATGACACGCGAGTACTGCGTGCACAATCATCAACAGCGCAGTGTCTTTACAATCGCTAGCACGAGATGTTCGATAAAACAACTGCTAAATTTGTTTCGTTGATTTTTTCTTCTTCTACATGGAATTACAAATGAACAATGCAAAGCCTCCCTTGTATGATCCTGTTCCAATGCAGTGAATGAATGAATGATCAATGGCAATCAGTGTCCAGCGTGCAAGCATGAGTACTGCTCTTTAATGCTTGTCTGTGAGAAATGGAAGCGTAAATCGTTTTGTAACCGTGTGGATGCATTGATTGGTAGGGGCGGAACCGAGTCTTTAATGTTATAAAGGCGGATGAACACAAAGTTGTGACGTGATCTTAGAATAGCCGTGGAACTAGAAACAAGCTGCAAATCCGCAATACATGCAAACGGCAAAAGGGTATCATATAATTCGGCCTTTATCAGGTCGAAGACAAAATCGCCCGCGGCGAAGGGGTATCGAGTGAAGGCGAGTAGTGAAGCAGAAGTGTGACATATCGAACGTGCGAAGCATCGGCGAGAGTTCCTGACGTGGTTGCGGGAACAGAATGAAGACTGTCCCTAGCTGGATGGCATCTTTGTGTCCTGAGTCGGAAGCAGCACACAGTTGGGATGTGATCAATAGAGATCAGAGTAGATCGATGGCAGCGTCGCATTACCATCCGCGCCAGCGCGAAAAGCAAAAGCTTCCTCGCCAAACAGATCGAATGGCATGGTGCCTTCGAGATCAGCGCCAAATTCGGCTTCGAGTCGATCGTGGCGGAGACTCTCAGAAACGTGCTGATAGTCGACAGGGACTAGGTCTTCCATCTCTAACTCCAACAGCGTCGATGGCTCCATCAGCTGAGCCACATCAGCAACGAAGGTAGTGTCGAAATCGGCTGGACTCTCGTAGACTGTGGATGGTGGGAACTGAGCCATAGTCGCCGGTTCATGGTCGTAGTGTGGAGGTGATGTCAGATCTGGAATAGGCGAGAAGTTGAACAGGCTGGGATCCGCAGCAAGTGTGGGAGCTTGTTTGGGCTTGCGAGACTGTCGCTTCTTCTTCTCACCAGGCTTGCGAGGGCTGTACTTGTAGTCCGGGTGTATGAGCAAATGCTCCTTCTTCTTTGACTCGGCTGCTGCCTGCCACGGCCTTTTCTCCGCCGGAGAGAGACTTCGCCACGTCTCTGCGCAACGAGTAGCTGTGAAAGAGTAAGCGAGACTGAATCAAAATGAATATGCAACTGAAAGGCTTACAGATCTGCTGCACAGTGAGGTGCGGGTTCTCCGCCTTCAACTGCTTGTGCATCGCATCCCGAAATATGATCCAGCAATTCATGGGACGAGGTGCCTTCTTGACACCAGCTGGCATCTTGCGCGACTCAGCAGACACTGGGTGGGCAGTAGGCTTCTGGATGCTGGTGTTTGTATGATGGCCGAGGTACGTGGTCTTTTGCTCTGGCATTTGAACGATCGTTTGACCGCCGTTGCTGTTGGAGGAGAACGTGAAGGCGAGAGGTTGTCCCACTTGCTGCGTCAGACTTTGCTTGAAATATTGCATCAGCATATCGCCAAATAGCTCCTGAATGTTGCTCTGCAGAAGAACAATGCTGTTGCCGTCGTTCCAGCTGTGCACGCACGCATCCAGAGCGCTTTGAAATTGTGCCATGGCGTCTAGGTCTGCGGCGGTGGCGGGAGAAAGCTCTCTGGCAAGTGCTGGTGTGAGGTATACTTCGGTAGTCATTGTCGTAGGTAATTGGGATGAGCGCTTCGGGCAAAATGAGGTAGGAGCCTTGGAAAGTGGAGATTTGCTCGCGGTGAGAAGTGGGTGAGAGAGTTACAAATGTAGGTGAGAATGGAGAGACTTTTGTGGCCGGTGCCAAGGCGAGTGTAATGGAAAGCCTGCGCATTCATCGTTGGTCAGTGCATTCACCGCGTACTCTGGAACGTTCTTACGTACCAGGTTGGCTCAACTTATCTTGCCTTCACCTAGCAATTTGATCGTAGCTTGCGAGGCAGCCAGCTTTGGCGCAAAGTATCTTACCTGGAACGAACGAGCCAATTGCTGCAAAGTGTTGTTAACCCACGTTCATCTATACTGAGAGGCCAAATGAACGGGCTGGGTAGTGAAAGAATATTCGCTCCTGTTGGCTTTGATATGGGATTGGATATTACATACCACTTGTGGAGTTATGATTCTCAAATCTCGGGCTTCAGATCCCAGCTCTTTGCCTGGTTTGCGACCTGAAAGTAGCTGTTGAACGTTGGGAAAATTCGCAGTAACAGCGTACGTTTGTACGAGACCCTAGTAGCCTAACTTTCAATACTCTGTGGTGTCTGCCAAAGCCGACCACAGTGGAGTAACATGAATAGGGCCAGCGAAGGTCAAGAGACCGCAAGCCAAGTGAAGGGTGGCCATCACCTTTTGTTTGGTGGCAGACCGAGACAAAGGTGGATAATGCGACGCCACATACCAGAAAGGGCTTAATGCGAAATCCTTCCTGAACCGATACTAAAGCAGAATCGCAATAGAAAGAGATTACATGGTAGGCCTGCGCCGATCCAGCCCCTTGCATAACGCCAAAATAGCTAATCTGCGCAAAGTAGAAACTGGGCAATCGCCGTTAGCAAACGCGTTATCCACTTTACTCCGATAGAGAAGAGGAAGCGAACGATTTCTACTTTTGATTTTCGCGCAAGATATCCATGTAATGTCATATCCCTTAGTTGTTCGCCATGGTCTGCGATGCCTCAACTAGTGTAAGGTGCATATTGGCGAATTGCGCAATTGATGCGTTCAAGGCATCGATCCGTTGATTGTAGGCGCGCCGTCTGTTTCCCTGAGAGCCCAATCCCTGACCTGACCCTTCCAATCTGCAATTCTCCCATCTTGGATTTTCACGACAACGACTTTGACTTCGTCGCCCTCCACATAGCATCGAGTACCGCCATCGCCCTCTCTTGTGTCGCTCCCGTCTCCATTCGTGCGAGCTATACCACCTCCACCCCACAGGCCACCACCAACCGGAGAGCTAGAGTATGCGTCCTCATTAGTAGGTCCAAATGTGTTGTTTGCAAGGTGTTGCGCTCTGTACCAGCCCTCTTGTTCGGAACCAGCAGAAATGATCTCGGCTACACCATTGATCGTAGTACTGATCCTGCTGAGTGATGCTGTGTTCATGCCGAGTAGAAGCTCAGCTAATGAGCCCGAACGTGGGCCTGGCTGGGAAGGCGATGGCGAGCGACCTTGTTGGCTAAGGGTAGGCGGTCGATGAGAAATCCAATCATGTACCAGGAGCGACACACGGCTGTTGGATTCCAGATTGTCAGTCTTGCGAGACGAAGAAGGCGTTGTCATGATGATGATCGGTCCCGATGAGTATGGTGTACTGGGAAGATAGGTGTAGTTCATTAAGGAGACGTGAGGAATGTTGTTCGAGCAGGTTGCAAGATGAAGCTGTGATTGTCAGGGAAAGCACTTTCTGAGAATGAGAGATGCGAGCGCGGGAAAATCGTAAAATACTGTCGAGTAAGGCTTGTAACAGGACCAAGTGCAGTCAAGATTAGGACTTGCGAAGACTAGAGAAGGTTTGACAGGAAATGCAGCGCACAACTAAAGGCAAAGCAGAGCGACACAACGCAGAGATTATGAGGCGCGTAAACTTACAAATCGCGCATTCTGTAGACAGGTTATAACCTCGTCTGGCAGGCCATTGGAGATGGCTGACCGTGGTAAAATGGTAGTTCGATCTGCTGCCATAACGTGCGACAGTACTGAACTACGAAAGAGTCGGATCTTCGTAGTACTAAGCCGTGAAATCGAAAGATATAGGTCCTGAGCCAAGTATCTGGGTACTTCTTGAAGCGATGTACCTACTGATGGATTGATGGCATGTCGTTGAAAGAAGAAAGGACCGGTGATGCAAGTGTGGCCGACGAGAAGCGCCGAATACGACGGCCAACCGGCTAGCTGTGTCCTCCGCTGACAGCTGCGTCGTCATCCACATCAACAACACCCACACAATGGCTGCACCGCCATCCATACCACCCATGGCTAGCAGCGACAGCTTCAACCCCGACTTCAACACTCCTACAGCTCCCAACGATGACGCCGCGCCTGTCTCACCTATCGACGATGCAGTCGCGCCTGCATCGCCTGAACAGCGCGCGCTGCCTCAAGATACGCAAACACAACAGCGCGTGCACGAAGTTCTGCACTCAGATGTCGGCGTTACGACACTGCTGAATCGACTCAAAGCCAGCATTGCCAGCGCCCGCGTTCGTGCACTTTCCCCGCATTCGGGGCAATCTGGCTGACCAGCTACGCGCAGGACTTCGCCAGCTTTCTCAAGCGCCGTGGGGCACTCGAAGAGGAGCAAGCTGGTAGCTTGAAGAAGCTCTCTCGCCTGACTCTGGACGGCTTACGCAAGGCCGATACCCGCCACGAGTCGTACGCAACACAATTCGAGCAGGTCCTACACGCGAACGAGCGCATCGCCGACAATGGCACCCAATTCGGGCTCGCCCTGCACGCCATGCACGAGAACCTCCTGCAATTAGCGAACAAGATGGATGCAAGCCGCAAGACGCTGAAACAGACTGGTCTTGCCGCCGAGAGCAAAGTCCAGGATGCTGAGAAGCTTGCTGAGAAAGCCAAGGCGAAGTATGATCAGCTAGCTGAAGACCTCGACCGCGTCAAGACTGGCGACACCGGTGCTGGCAGAAAGTTCGGCCTGAAAGGTCCCAAGTCGGCAGCTCAGCATGAGGAGGATCTCCAGCGAAAACTACAAGCCGCCGACCAGGACTATGCAAGCAAAGTCCAGACAGCACAAACTTACCGCAAGGAGCTCTTGGCCTCAGCGCGCCCACAGGCCGTCTCTGGCCTTCTGGACCTTATCAAGGAAACAGATGCGGCGCTAACTATGGAGATGCAAAAATACGGTATGTCTGAAGTGAGAATATGGCTCTATCTGTAATACTGATCTTTGCAGCATCCTTCAACGAGAAGCTGGTCGTCAACAATGGCCAGGTAGTTAGCCCACAACCACTCAAGGGTAGCACAGCGCAACCTCCACCAAGTGTCAATCAACTCATCTACCAGATCAACAACGATAAAGACTTTGAAGACTACATCTTGAAGAATGCGTCCAAAGCCTCCACAGCCAGGCCAGAGCTACATTACGTCAAGCATCCCACACAGGCCCCCACACAAACTTATCCGTCCATGGCCCCGACCAACACTGATCGTCGAACGTCGATGCCTCCACAGATTCAGCCGCCTGTATCTTTCACTTCCCAACAACCAGAGGCAAACGGCTCTTCGTTCCAACACCAGCAGTCTCAGCAGCCCGATACAGACCCCCAAGCTAGTTTCTCTGCCTACCAGGCACCAACTCAGCCGGTCCAGGCTCAAGCTTCTTCATATGCAAAGTCCCCGTACTCTCCAGTAGCAGCGAATTCGTCCTCACAGCCCGAGTATCCACGTGGGCCTGTCGGGCAAGCAACAGCGCAGCAGACAAGCGGCATACTATACAACAACCCGCAGCCGCCGATCAATCCGGTCTTCGGCATCACTCTTGAGGACCTCTTCCATCGAGATGGCTCACCTGTACCTATGGTGGTATATCAATGCATCCAAGCAGTGGACCTCTTCGGACTGGAGGTTGAGGGCATTTACCGCATACCTGGGACGTCCTCACACATCCAACAGATGAAGGCTTTGTTCGACAGCGGTTCGTCGATTGTGCTCATTCGCGATGCGAAGACTGACATTGTCCAGACGCATCCCAAGTCGATTTCCGGAATCCTGAAGCATTCCAACACGACGTCAATAGCGCTGCCGGTCTGTTGAAACAGTTTTTCCGAGAGCTTCCCGACCCACTTCTCACCAGAGAATTCTACAATAAGTTCATCGATGCTGCGCGAGTGGATGACGACACCATGCGCAGAGATTCGATGCACGCGCTGATCAATGCACTCCCGGACCCCAACTACGCGACTCTCCGCGCTTTGGCCCTGCACTTACACCGAGTGCAACAGTCCTCGGAGATCAACCGCATGAGTACAGCCAATCTGGGTATTTGCTGGGCGTATGTACAAAGCTTGTAAGATTTGAACCTGTTCTAACTCTCCGCAGACCGTCGATCATGGGTCCTCACAAGGGCAATAATATGGCAGACGCTGGACTTCAAGCTCGCGTCATAATAACTATTCTCGACAACGTTCTACAAATATTCGACGAGGATTAGTTCCTCGGCTGGGCTACAGTGCGGCACCACACCATGTCTCACTATTCCATCCATCTGTCATGCTCATGAACAGATCTTTCCTAATCCGCTGGCTTGGTGCTTGGTGTACAAAGCGCTAAATCTTACACCAACGTTGGTCGTGGATCTATAGGTACAAGGACTTAGCATGGACGCTTATACCGCTCCTTATTATCCGTCTGCGTTCGCCTCGACGAACGCTGTGCGCTCGTTATCTCATTAGGAGCTACTCCGCACGTAAGCCGACTAGGCATCGAGCTGCACTAGTTGTGGCGATTAACGAACTCCTCAACAATACCCATCAGGCAGTTAGATGAGCATTCTCTCCTCTTCATCTGTCCACTTTGGGTAGCTCCTATAGAATGCGACTCGAAATGCTTCTCACGCTATGGATGAGAGCACCGTTTTGAGTAGACGGCTGAAGTACCGCGCTTCTTACTTTTATGTACACGCCCAATCTATACCCAGCGAGTTCACGGACCAGCCCAGACTCGTTCTTTACACCTAAGCACAACTGTGAAGCTTCCTAAATATATAATCAAAACAACACAACTCTCCAGTCAATTGCGAAGTCGTCTCGACACCTTCAAACCAAATGCTAGCTCATCTACTCTTGAATTCTCTCGTCATGAGATTCAAGTTTCGTTGGGCGATGGTTCAGTGGATGTTCGAATCGAAGATCTGAGTGTCGTCTCTGTTCGATCTTCGGGCTGACGGTAAGAAGCTCATGACGCAAGCATTCATGTCTGTATGTTGGAAGATGAGGGAGTTCTTTGCATAGACACGAGGCCCATAGCTAACAGGGTAGCGCCAGTTATGGTGTGGATGAAACGGTCTTCCCCAGTTGGGGGTTTTTTTTTTTAGATTGAATCACTTCTCAATCGAGGCCGTAAAATCACGGAATCAGACTTCCTTACAAGGGCCTAGAAGATGACACCCTAGAAACATATGCTGGCTGCATGAACAAACTGGAAGCGATCTTTGAATCTGTGCTGGCATGTACACTGGTGACCGATTTGATAACTGTCCAGCACATGCTAGTGACCATCTAGAATGATACCTGCACCTATGCTTGCGATTAGACTCGTTTCAAGACCACAACAACAGCCACATTAAACCAGAGTCATGTGTTTATATCACAGACTCTTGATCCGAACCCATCATCCAAGTAGCTACGTTTGGTCAGGCACAGATAGAGCTAGTGAATAGCTCTCAAAGGGCTGTACTGGCATATTGCTGAAGATTCTACCTTCGAAGCCCACATAGAGCCAAGAGTAGCGTCGACCAGAATGTTTTGAGCCGGACCTGCCGGACTTCAGAACGAACTGTGCATATTCACACCATGATACTTGTGGCTTAAGAACGCTAGCTGACTATAGAAAAAGCTAGAGTGTAAGGCGGCAATGCAAATGGTTGTCTTTAGTTTTGCCAAGGGTACCCAAGTTTAGCTTCAGTATGGAAGCGTACAGGTTTGTGAGTTGAAATTAGAAAGCCCTTGCCTTTTCAGAGAATTTATGATCTGACCAAGCTCAGGCTTCGTTGGGCCTCGCTGCTTCGTTCTCACCCCTTGCATTTTGGCGTCTTTGCCCACCATCGGCTCCGCCACCACGGTCTCGACACATGCTACGGTACGCGCCTCTTGCGAGCAAACAAAGACCTTACTTTAAGTGGCTGCTCCGCGTATTGGATTTGGTCAACCCTACACGCCTTGGTGCAATGCGGCGTCAGAGTATCAAAGAGAATAATACTAAAGCGCACAATACCAAGAGCACATGGCCGTTACGGTGTGCATGCTGAAGGGGCTTTCTGGCCGTGTTTCTCTTTGTTTGTTTGCCACTACTGTCCTCCCATTCGTGTATAAAGAGCTGGTAGGTCTGCGCATCCCAATTTCTCATCCGCACCAAAAAGCAATCATTACAAGGTCTTCAACACTCTTTTCTCAATCAACCCATCAACCAAAATGCCTGCCATCATGAAGTCCCGCTACGATCCCGGCATCCGGGGCCCTCAGTGCACTGTCCAGAAGTCCCGCTACGACCCCGGCATCCGAGGCCCCCAGTGCGTTGTCCAGTAAATTACTTGTGTGGTTGTACGGAATCGCATGGGCTGGACAGTCACCGATCGAAACGTTTCTGGCCTGACATCAAACTTCAATTCGCACGATACTCGTTACATATCAGGGGATGATAATCTTGGGTCGCTCAGCTTGAGTTTCAGCGCCGCAAGATGCTTTGTCGCCACCTCTCCGTTCTTCCTCCGGTGGACAATATACGCAACACGACTCTGTTTTCGACATCTGGGATAAGCTCATGCTCATGCTCATATAGAACAGATACACGGCCGATGTGGGACATGGAGGGTATTTCGTTTGCAATGTAAATAGTTCTGAACTGGAGATGCCCTCTTCAGTCGAATGTTGGAATGGGTTCTTCCATAGAGCTTGTCAATATCCATGGCTCTCTCTTGTGATCTTTCTGGATGCTAGTGCGTGATGTTCAATTCGTGGTTCGAAGCACAGTTGCCAGCATTTATATTATCGTAATGTTTCGAACGAGTTCAAAACCAGTGTGGGGGAAGCTGTGTCGGTTCGCTGGGCTTTCGAACATGTGCACAGACCTTGAGACGCAGGTTGCCTACGCCTATCTTGAGTAACAGAGTGTACTTGTAGGTTCGCATCCATATACATCCTGGAGGAAACATTCATCTGCTTACTCTGGAAAGTACTGTAGTGTTGTATTGGAGACATCATCATAAACAACGTTTAACATGTCTTTCTGACGAGCTGATCTTCGAAGCCGAAGGCGCACAATATACTGAATACACCGTGAAGACCAAAAAAGAGAGTCTTAGTCACCAAAATCCTCAGCATTGATCCTTTGGGAGAAACCTACATCAGTCAGCTCATCTGGAGAATGTGTTTGCATGATGTGACCAAGCATGGATTTGTTGAAGTGTAAGTACTTACCGGCCTCTCATAGTCCTGGCTCTGCTTTGTGCAGGGTGATAAGCTTTGCTCACACCAGCACCAGTACTGTGCAATCCACGAGATGCTGGAGCTGACTTCTGTCGAGCGGACCTAGCCTTGCTAACGGCAGTATCCACGCGCCTGGATCCGCCGCGATTTGCGGTAGATCTAGGGGGTGTGGCCTGGGAGTCCGAATCGAAGTTGAAGATACGCTTTCTGCCATCTTTGGACGCACTGCGCAACGACGCTGGCGTAATGTTGGGGGGATGCGTCTTCGTCCGAGTCGTCATCTTCAAGGTGTGAATCTGACTCAGGTGTGCTAGGTCGCTTCGATGGTGCTAGGCCTCTCCTGCCGTTTGGTGCTGCATTAGCACGTCGTGGAGCGACTTGCGTGCGTGCAGACTTGTTGACGGCTTTCAGCGCGCCAGGTTTGACTACCTTCCTTTGTAGGCTGACGGTCGTGGTCCTGGTCGACTTGAGCGTGCCCTGGACTGTGCGCCTTACTACAGTTGGACGCAAACGTTTCGAGACCTTCGTAGAGGTACCCCGTTTCATGGCACGGTCCTCACGAGATGCGATCTGCCTAGAATGCTCCGCTGCTTCCACTTCTGCTTGTTCGCGAGCGGCTCTTGTGGCAGCATTCGAGTTCTTCACCTTCGTAGTCACTGCGTTACCAATATTGATCTTCCTCTTCTTGGGCGAGTCGGCATTGCTTTCTGACTTAGCGCGACCAGAACCGAGGAAGTCATGAAGCTTGCGCTTTGCCCCAGCAATCAAGGCAGAAGCAATGGATCTCTCCTCTACAGGCTTCTTCGGCTTGGGGCCAAGAACCCCACGACAAGATTCGGTGCCACAGCGACATTCTTGGATGTTTTTCTGTGAGAAAGGGCTTTGTCGAGTTAGAGCGTGTCACTTAGGTATATCGATGTACTTACTCGAAGTTGTAATCATATGTCAATTCCTCGCCAGTCATAACGCCGCGAGAACCGGCGAATAGTGCCATTCGTGGTTCTCCGCCCACGGTCCACTTGATCATCTCACAGTTGGGCTCGCAAGAGTGATTCACAAACCGCGCGATGGTCCCTCGAGTGGCATCGATGATCATCTTGTTGTCAAAGCTCATAAGATAATAGCACTTGTTCCACGTTAGCCCAAGCTTTTGTCACGAGCGAGCTGTCTTACCTTGTCTTTCTTGTAGACCTGCTTCATGCGCCGCTCGCACTCAGATTGCGTGATGATCTCACCAGCATATTCGACAATGATTTGGTGAGGTTGGAAAGTTCTCATGGCCCGGACACCATAGCCGCGCCCCTCGGTCTCCATGACTTCAACGCCATAATCGTAGCCATTTCCTTTGCCTCGGCGCTTAAGCTCCGCAAACGGGCGATTCCCGCATTCTTCCGGTGTGAGCCTGCAGTTGTTGCTGTCGCATTCATATGCCATTATGCGATTGTGGCAGGCCTCTCCACATCCATCTTCAGGGTCGCAATAGCACTGAGATGAGTCTTGCTTATCGTGTTTCCACAATGCAGAGGCGTCGCCGATGAACCGGTCTAGAGCGTGTTAGCTTACAGGTGAGGCACATGGCACAGAAAGTACACACTCTTAGAAAGCTTGACCCATCCATCTACTTTGACCTTCCTAGGCAAGGGATTGTATGTGTCAAAAGGGAGCTTGAAGTGCCGGTGCACGTGTCGAGGGTCTTCCTCCAGCATGCGACCACCGGCAAACAAGGGCAGAGGAAGCACATCCCTCTCCTTCTGCTTCTTAGCCCTCTTCTTCGCGCGATTCTGTGTTTCTGACAAGCGAGCATCGAAGTCGCGATGCTGGCCAACGTACAGGCCCTGCTTCAGCCAAGCTTTGGTTTTCGGTTTCAGGTATTCTTTCTGCTCCGAAGTAGCGTCTGTGTCGTCTTCGTCAGGAGTGTCTGTCGCAGTGCGTGGGCGTCTCGATGACGCAGGGCTGGCGGAGGATGTCGTAGACCTGAGCTTGGAATCTGACGCAGTCCTTCGGAGAGCTTTCTGAACCAGAGACTTGCGTCCGGCAAATGACGTTGCCACAGCCTCGCCAACCCCGGTCAGGTTGCGCAAAGCCTCTTTGCGCAGGTCGGTGCCACGGGATGAAGTGCGACGACGCGCAGCCTGAGCGGTCTCGGTAGCGAGCTGTTCGTCTGCGGAGTCAATAGTTCCATTGATGCTGGCTCTGGATCTGGGTGTTCTCTTCTTCGCAGGTGTGTCGCTGCTCCGAGGAGCCAGTTCTTCGAGAGAGCCGTGCAGGACGTTCGTGTGATGCTTCTCGAGGTATTTTGTGGGGGTGTGGATTGCAGTACCGGCGAGGATCTGCACGTTGTACGTGACGACCGACTTGCGCGAGCTTCGAGACGGCCGGCGGGCCTCGCTGTTGGGCGTGTCGTGCGCGGGAAGTGGCGTGTCCGCTTGCGCATCAGCTGCTGGGCTGACCGAGGCATCTTCGTACACCTCGGTCGTTTGCTCTAGCTTTGTAATCTCGGACATGACGCTGGCGCCGTCGTCGAGGCTCGTGGGTGGTGTCGAGATGGGCGGCGACGCGCTGGACGTGGCGCGGACGGCGGCGTGATGGAGCGCGTCGTTGGACAGCATGGACGATGTAGACACGGGCGAGCCTTCGCGCTCAGCCATGGTCTTGAAAGGACTGCCGAGCGAGTCGCGTGGCGAGTGTGTCGTTGCAGAGCAGGGCAGTGACGCGCAAAGGAGGTCTCACGGGCGCGGAGAAACAGTGCCAAAGTACACGCGTGGCGGGCGCGCATGCACTCCCAAGACGGTGCAGATAGGTCAATCAGGCCTGCACAAAGGTGCGTGCAGACGCGACCGACATAGCGACACAGTGCGAGGTCGATTGCGGGTTGAGGGTTGTGAGGAGAAGCGTTCACGGGTGAACCAAAGGGTACACAATATCGAGCTAGTCAGCCAGCCAATTAGGCTACCCACATCCGCCAGTGTCACCACCCACACATTCCGTCTGGTTAGCTGAGCAAGGCCAGAGACTGCTGAATGATCGTGTGTTGATTCCCCGAAAACAGCTTTTCATTTGCATATTGCACGACCTATCTCCCATCCTACTACGCTGTTTGGTCGGGGTACATCCGCAAACGACACTGGACATGATTAGGCTAATCAACGACCGCTGGCTTGATATAGACATCGACTGATTCATTACTACATATCGGAAGGTAAGCTCAACGCTCACTCTGCCGTGTTCGCATCATGCGAGCTGCGAAGTGCTCTACCTGCTGGCCCTTGAAAGCCTCGGCTGTTGCTGACGTCTTGCATCTCCAGCCCTCCACCTTGCTGTTCGGCAGCCAGAGGCGCTGTGCGCTTGCCTTTCTGAGGGTTGAACCTTTGATCACCCTCTTCGTACTCCTTCTTGAAGTGCAAATAGGTTGGTGGGCGTGGACGTTGCAACACTGCGATCCAGTTCTTGATCAACGAGCCCTGCGTGAAAGGTCTATGTCGATCTTTCTTCAGGAACTTGTGAGAGTTCAGATACTCGCGTGTGGTCTCGCCTCTGCCAACCAGGAACAAATGGTATACGCCAAGGCTGAACGGGTATGCCCAGCCCAGCAGTCCATAGATGGCCATTGCAAATGGAACGCGCCAGTGGTTGATCGCTTGACCAAAGGAAGCGGCGTTCCTCGCACGCCAGATTAGAATATGTGCCAGACTTGCCCCCAGCAAGAAAAGTCCGAGCAGGGTTGTGGCGCAAACAAAAACGAAAAAGTAACGATAGTTACGACGGCCTACGCAGTTGTTGAGCCAGACGCAGTGATGGTCCTGTGTTTCCACACAGTTGTCACATATGCGGCAGTGATGCGCCCGTGGAGGACGCCATATGTTGCAGCTTTTGCAGTACTTGGTGGGTACCTCCATTGCTGCATTGGTGCCGGTGGCTGAGACGACCATCGTCCACTCAGTCGTTGGCGGACCCAGGTTCAGAGGGTCTTCACTAGGATTACTGGGTGCAAAGGGATGTAAGTTGCGAGGTAAGATCTATAGGGGTCAGCATTGAGCAGGGAAACGACAGTACAATACTTACTCCGGGATCGGAAGCAGATGCGTGGATGAAGGAAGACACAGATATTAAAAACAGATAAGCGAAAAGAATGGGTATCGATGGGGAAACGTTAAGCCATAGCCATGGTGCACTGTAAATCGGTCAGCTGGAATATATGAGGATCAGTGGGAGGGAAACGCACGAGAAACCGAAGAAAAGTGCAGCCGGCAGTATAATCATGATGGCAGTTGCAATGTTGACGGGCCTGTCGCGCGTGTTCTGCAGTCTTCCACCCCAGCAGAACGCCGTGTTGCCAGAGAAGTATTGGTAGTTCTTGCCAAGCTCCTTTTTCACAGCTTGTTTGGTAGACTCCCTCGGGTCGAGTCTGGGGGACGACTCCGCCGAAGTCAACTTCTTATGACCCTGGTGCACGCGCATCTGTGCAGACCTCCCATCGCGACTGGGAAGCATGAAGCTGGAGCGGAAAGAGCGAGGAGACTTTCCCGGAGCGGGAAGGGTGCCAGCATCGTTGCTGTGCGTGTTGGTGAGGTTCAAATGCTGAGGTCGAGGTCGCTGGAGCGGCGTGATGCTTTCGTCCCGACTGCGCACAGTCTCTGCTCCGGTTGGCGTCGAATTCGCGGTTGTGCGGTCGGGCATGTCTCGGTCGGTGATGTCAGTCCCGCGTGACGGCGGAGGCTGGTCCAGCTCGTGGTGCAGGCCGAGAGTAGGCTGGCCGCGGTTTGTCTGTGTGGAGCCGACGCTCTGGCGGTACGAACTGGCAGTGGAGTCGCGTATGTTCTCAGCATTCAGAGAGCTGTGGCCAAGAAGAGAGGTCGGCCGTTGGTTGCGCTGTTGCTGGAGGCGTTGCGAGCTCATGGGTCGAAAGAAGCCGTGTGCAGCCAAGGGTACGTGGGTCCTGCTCGCAGCAGTCGTTGGGCGACTCTGCCTCAGACTGCTCGTGACGCTCATGCCGCCTCCCCGTCGCGGCGCGGTGGGCTGCGACCATCGTCCCTGACTGCCGGAGTGCGCGGTTGCGACAGAAGACGGGCGTGAAGGAGGCAGCGACGGTTCGCCAACCGGGCCGGTCATGCCCAGCACGCGGCTGCCCGTCGAGCTGCGTTTTTGTTCGATCGTCGTCATGGGCGGAACGTGGGCGTGGTGGTGGTCAAGATCGTGGCTGAACTCTGCATGACATCGACGGGAGAAGGCGCGGAATGGTGAAGGGAAAGTGCGAAGGAGCGAAGGAACGACAGGAAGAGAAGATGCGCAGGGCGAGCGGCTCGGTGGCGCGGTGAGGGCGCGCGTGGGCAGCAGCGGGCGCTGAAGAAAGGTTGTGATTGCAAAGGGGCCAGTGATTCATGCTCGCACTGTCCACGGGCTGCTGTACGGTCGCTGCAGGCCGGGCCCGCTAGGCTGTTTGTGGCTGCACGCAGCTTGGGCTTGGCTCGAACCACTGTGCCCAGCTTTGTCGTCAGTCCCGCCAGTCCACCACGCATTCTCTCCGCAACCCCCGTCGACGCCCACCCACACCGACGCAACCATGAACGCCTTCGCCGCCCGCTCAGCCCTCCGCGCTGCCCCTCGCCTTCGCGCCGCCGCCCCTGCCCGCCGCTGGGCCAGCGATGCCGTCGCCTCTGACTCTGGACACGCCGAGAGGCAGGCCGGCAAGGACGCCCTCAAGACCGGAGCGAAGCGCGACCCTGAGCTCTATGTACGCGCCGAGCACCTGCTATGTGGGGAGATGCAATGGGAGGCTAATTGAGTTGCACAGGTGCTCCTGGCCATTATGAGCGGTGTCTTCGGACTCGCAGGCTGGCACTTCTGTAAGCTCCCTGGATAGTCGAACAACGCGCGACTGGGTCGAATTCATGCTGAACCTGCACAGCCCGCTCCCCCACCAGCGCCTCGTCCGAGCGTTCCGTCTCCAAGGCCGAGCACAGTGAGCCCTGGAAGTCTGGCGGCAACAGCCCATACCAGTACCACCCCGGCGGTGATACCAGCGTCAAGAAGGACGCCCCCTCGGCCCTGAACGTGGTCGTGATTCCCAACGTCACGCTCCCCAAGGTATGCCAGCTCCCTGTGGTTATGATGACTGTACTCGTGCGAGCATTGGCTGACAACCCGTCTACAGGAGCTCCACGACACATACAACAAGTGGGGCAAGGACGGCTACTAAGCTGTTGTCATCTAGCTGATGCCCAAATATCACTACAATTGCTTGAGGAGAGCAGACGCCAATGCCTGGACACCTTTTCATTTAGAAGTCAACTGTACATAAATCATGTAGCAGAAGGAATCGAACACCCACAACTAGACCCTTTCTCAGTCTCCAATCCTCGACGCTCCAGCCTTAACACAGAAGCTTTTGGAATGTTTTGTTCGCCAATAGCGTGTGTATGCGATGACTAGTATCACACTGACACTGTCATGTGAGAAATGGAGGATGTTACTCTTCAGTAATACGGTGCTACTGTGTATGTTGCATTTCACGCTTGGAGGGATGCACAATTGGAAGCGAACTTGAACATGCGCAGGGCATACGAATCTATGGGTATCTTGTGCTTTTTTTTGTCTTGTCTCACTGCCGAGCGCGTTCTCACACGCTGTTGGCAGTGGGCAACCGTTTGCGAATTTCAGCCACCATATCTTTCCTCTCAACGAGCACACCGTCCTTCTCCGGGTTGTTCTCGTCGGTAATACCCATGACCTTGATCTTAACTTTGCCGGCTTTTAGCTCCTCCTCGCCCAGGATGACAGCAAGTGGTACACCAGCCGACTCCGCCTGTTTGAACTGCTGCGGCAGCTTTGGCTTCAGCTTGTACGAGAACTCCGTCTTGATGTCAGAAGCCCACAACTCTTGTGCAACTTGCATGCGTTCTGTCAACATGCCTGTGAAACCCTTCCCACCGAACGCCATGACAAACGCGTCGACGTCTTTTGCGCGCTGCGTCGATTCGCCGCGGGCTTTGATGATGCTGATAATGCGGTCGATACCAAATGAGATACCCACGCACGGAATGGGCTTGCCGCTGAACATGCCAACTAGGTTGTCGTAGCGACCTCCTGCAGCAACACTTCCAACGCCCACCTCTTGTTGTTTGCCTTTGCCCTGGGGAGCGGAGCCCTCAGTGACGACCTCGTAAATCAAACCAGTATAGTAGTCGAGACCACGAGCAAGCGACAAATCGAACGAAACGTGGCTCCGCGCGTCGAAAGCATCCAAATAGGCGAATAGCAGCTCCATGTCCGCAATGCCCTTCTTCACATCTTCGTTCTGCGAAAGCACGGGATCCGATTTAAGGAACTCAATGATATCGTCGCCTCCCTTACGTTGGACCCATGCGCCAATCTGGTCTGCGATGTCTGCAGACAGACCTTTCGTCTCCATCTCTTGCTTGACCTCAGCCCAAGGTAACTAGGCAGAGTTAGCAAATATACTTGTGCATATGACTGCTTCTGAGTGTAAATCTCACCTTGTCCAACTTGTCCACAGCGGAACTGATTGGCCGGATCAAGTCCTCCTTTACACCAGCAGCTTTGAACATGCCATCCAGGATCTTACGGTGGTTCATCTTGATGGTGTACGATTCCCATCCAAGGGCCTTGAAGACATCGTTGACAATCTTGAGCACTTCGGCGTCGGGGATCATGGCGTCGTAGGCGCCAGCAATATCGAAATCGCATTGGTAAAACTCCCTCATGCGGCCCTTTGTCATAGCTGGCTGGTCGCGACGGTAGACCTTTGCGATTTGGTAGCGCTTAAAGCTTTGAACACTGGGGTTCATGGCAAGCCATCGTGCGAGCGGGACCGTCAAGTCGTAGCGCAGCGAGCAAAGTTCTCCTCCTTGGTCTTGTAGGTCGTAGATGAGCTTCGAGTCTTCTCCGTACTTGCCACTGAGGATCTCCTTCAACTCAAAGACAGGTGTGTCGAGGGTCGTGGCGCCGTGGCGCTTGAAGACGGTGGTTACGGTCTCGAAGAGACGGTCGCGCAGAGCGGCATCCTCACCAGTCCCTATTCCTGTCAGCAACTCGATTTAATTCAAGCAGTACGAGAGCGAAAGCTGGGGCGCGGCATACAGTCTCGTGTGCCCTTAGGCACCTTCAGGTTGAAATTCTTGGACTTGTCGTCTTTGCCCATGTCGTCATCAATTGCGCCAATCGAAGACTGGACACTGTATATACGGCGGGGTTGAAATGGGCGGGCTGGCGCTGCAAGGCGAGCAAATTTATGACGGACAATTGTGTGTCGCGGGATGTTTTGAAGAAGCGCGGGGCAGGCGAAGTGGGGTGGAAAGAGCCGCATGAGCAATACAGTGACTCAACAGGCAAGGGCAAGCGCGTCAGAGCAAAGGGAAAGTTGGAGGACTCAAGACGCGCGAGAATCTTGGCCCGTGCTGAATCACGGGGAAGCGCGCATTGTATTTATGTTCGTTGACCTAGTAGGGTATCTAATATGCAGACATCTGTCAAACAGCTCATGGTGAGGAGATATAAGAGACGCTAATTCGTAGATACCTACCACGGCTTTCGAAATCTTAGCAGATCTCTTTGCCCGTAGCACTCCGCGACCACAGTCAGGATCATGTCAATCGTTACCCGCGTGTTCAAATCGAAGTTATCTGAATTGTCGACCGATTCAACAGAACGCATCGTGTTCGAGAGTGCTGTATCCGGAAGCTGTGTTTCTGTCAAGCATGCGGTAGCTGAGCTCTGCGCACGCATCAACTGTCGCTGTCTTTCAGCTTCTGCCCGCGATGGTATTGCGCGGATCTTGATCTCGTGCTGTGACTCATCTAGGCCTAGATCATGCTGTGCAGAAATGCGTGGGTGAATGTCATCTGTGTCAGGAGTTGGGGTTGGTATGCCCGCTTGTACCAGATTATCACCGAGCTGTGCAAGCAGACGCGCGCGCGCACGCTCAAGAGTGTCATCGCTCGTGTCATCGTTCGTGTCAGTATTTATGCTCTCCTGACCGCCGATCAAGGTCTCTGCAGGACCTAAGCTAGCGATGTGAGAGGAAAAGTCGCGCTGAGTCTCTGGCGCCTCTTTCTTGTGCGTCTTCACCCCTGGGAGTAGGTGTTCACTGACACGAGATTGTACGTACCCCGTTTTCGAATCGCTGACATCTATGCCGGCATCGTAGCAAGCTGCTTCAGGGTCGTCACTTTTCTGTACGCCCGCCGAGTCTGTACGGAGGGAGTCACTCTGAGGCTCCTGACCTTGCTGTGCGGAACTGGAGCGCAGACCGACATTCAACTCGCCAGCCTTAGTCCCGAGGTCTCTAATGTGACTCATCTTCTGGGAGTCCAATGTCCCAACATCACCAGACAGTGCCAGCAAAGTCCAGATCCAGCAACTTTTCTGACTGGAGATGGTTTCGAATCGATCCATTGCGTGAGCACAATATTCGAGACCCCGCCTGACACTCGTTTCGTCCAGTTGACATATTAAGCCCCGTGTTGGGTATTCTCGGTCGATCGTATAAAGCCACTCGTGTCGATTCGACGGCGGTCTGACAGACGATGATCGTTTCGAGTCAGCATCATGCTGAGACGTCAGATCGACTCCGCGTTGGCTTAGGGTACGGCGGAGGGTCTCGAAGCGCATCACAAGCTGCTTGTGGTACAGCTCTTTTAAATCCAGATCTTCAGGCTCATAGTCGTCGTTATCGTTATCTGCGGCTGTATAGCTTTCGTCGACCGCAATCCATGTGCCGTCCCGATAGAAGGTGTGTTGACCAGTACGAGCTATCGCTTTTTGGGAGCCCTTGGTGGTCGTCTCCTCTGTAGGTTCGTTCGCGCCGACAAGTAGATGCGGAATCGCGGATGCTTCTGACCTGTTCTCGAAGGTGCGATTAGCTGACTGCCGAACCCCAAGACTCCGTTGAAGGTAGTAGAAATCGCCAGACTCTTACCTTACACTCCGAAGATATGCCAACGCGTCACCCAAAGAATCGTCCGAGTACTGTGCGTCCTCTTCGTCGATTGGCAAAGTAGTGCGCATGCCACATTCTGCAATCGGGCCTCCGCTCCGGTACTGGCTTCTGTCGTCCGACGACTGGACTGCCTTCGATGCCTGTCCTGCATGCTGCATTTTCGCGCGCTTGTTTCTCGAAAACGCATCTGCGTCCAAAACTCCACGCTCGCGCTTGCGCTCGTTTGCCTTCTTTGAAGCTGCTGATTGATCAAGGAAGTCGTTCGGTCGCTGCAGCTTATTGTAGGCCTCGCCGTCCTTCGTTACAGCTAGGTTAGTACGGGGCCCCGCCATGCTGCGGCGTACTGGCGGGTTGCGGGCTGTGTGTTGTTGGTGCATCGAATCGAAGGTGGCCGCGATGCCGAGGATCCAAGCCAATCAGGTCGACTAGTGTTGTTTAGCTGGGCATCGAAGACGTCCGCGCGCAGCACGGATCAGTAGATTTTGAGGTGCATTTGGTGGATATAGATATCTAGCTGTTGGTGTTGCGATGTAATAGTATCTACAATTCTGATCATTCCGGCTCCTTTCTCCTTAGGCTTATTGTCCCTTCTTCTCCTTCTCAATATTCTCCTTAACCGGTTGGTATGGATACTTGATTGTCAAACACCAGATGTCGAGGTAGTCGCAGATGGTCCAGATGACATCGACGATGAAACTTCCGTGCACACCCACAGCCAATCCTAGACACATGAAGACGAACGCGACCTGGTAAACGCCGTCACCCAGGGCACTTGGCCAGCCCACACCAACGTTTTCTTGCAGCCAAGGACCCAGCGAATCGATAACGCCATAGATCAATGGGTAGACCAGCACGTTGCCGCGAGGGAATCGAGACTTCGTCAAATGCGAGATGATCATGCGGCCAACGGAGTAAGCGTTGATAAGACCAGCGTAGAAGACGAAAGGCACCAAATGATGGTGCAGAATGGCAGGCTGCAGAAACAGGTAGGCAGTAATCAAGACCCAAGCTGCGGCGAATGTGAGAAGCCCAAGGAGTGCGACTCGAGTCTTCTGACCTCGAGCACGGCGTGCCTTCATCACGTTTTGCGCACTGTGATATGTAAGTGACGTCCTTCGCAAGGTTTTCTAGCGTCCCACAACTTACCTGGATACTACGTTGAACACCAGCACTACGCTTCCGTAGACCATGTACCATTCGTTCCACGCGAGGTTGTAGACAATGTCGGGAATGAAATCGTGGTTCTGGAGACCTAGGCTCTCGAACATAGAGCGCTGCCAGAAGCTGCCACCGCCGAGGAACGCCGTGGATGCGTACACGATACACAGCGTGAGAATGCCTTCAACTGGGCCAGAGATCACTCCGAGAGTAAGGGTATGGGTGTGGTATTCATCCCAAGTCTGAACGTAGAACGTCAATGACGCTACAGCTGTTAGCACTTACATAACACAGGTGCATGTAGGCATTGCAATACTTACAAGCGAAGAGGGTGAGGACTGTCTTCCAGCCCTGTCCGAGGTTCATTGTCGCGGAAAAGAGCAGAACCTCTAGAGTTGTGTTGATCGCGTCAACACCATGGTCAAACAGCTCTCCGAGAGGACCGCTCTGGTGGGTTCTTCGGGCCTGGCTTCCATCGACGGCGTCGAATGTCTGGTAGAGGAACAGACCGATCGCCCAACTAAGGTACACCCACGAAGGACAGTCTTGATCTAAGGTGGGTGTATACCAGAGCATAGTGAGAAAGTTGACGATCACAAAGCCGAACCCAGAGAGTGTAATCTGATCGAAGTTGGTCAGCATGTGACTTGACTACAGACACAACAAGCCGACAAATCGGCATTGCCAGCATGCTGGCAACTGGAGGGACTCACGAGATTGGGCCTATAGATGTTAGCCTCATTTCCGCCTTATAGTGACTCAACTTACGCCATCCACATAGGAAAACATTTGATGACAACATGTGTGTAGAATGGCTTGAGGACATATTGCGAGAGCAAGCTGTGATCGACACCAGAGTATTTATACTCTTTGAGCTTGGGCAGCTTGTCCTGACGGATGTAAACCATGGCTGCGAGGTCTCTGAGGAGCGCGACGAGATGCTGCAATCTTTGTTGTTATTGTTCTGCTGTGCGTCAAGGAAAATCACAAAGTCGCGAAGTGGAGGGTCTTGGCTTGTGATTGCGGCAATGACGTGGGTCACGAAGGGCGGGGCGGCCCAAGCAGAGAACCTTGGAAACGACAAACGTAGCGCGCAGCTGTCAGCATCATGGCAACAGTCCTGAAGGATTAACCAGTTTAACGAGGCAAAGTCCAAATACTGCACTGCATCACGTGCTTGGGCCTAGATTCTACATTGTTTACACTCGTCACTGCTAATCATCGCTTGGCAAGCCGCTCCATCCCAATCGTACTGTCCGCATCCGCCTTTCGCTCTGCACTGACGCCTGCAAGACTAAATCGCTAGCATCTGAAGCCTCAACCACTGCATGTTTGTAGTTGGAAACGGGCATTATGCGACGGTGCTCCAGGCACAGGGAACCAGGATACGGCTCTTCATTGTCTGGATGAGCGGGACCGTCTTGTGCACAGTCTCACCCCATCCCTCAACATTCCAGCTTTGCTCGCGGCGCACCTTGCGCTCTTCCAGGTTGGCGAACTGCCACAGATGGTGCACTGTGTTGAGTTCGCCGATTTGAACGAACCAGGCGCCGACACCTTCCATGACCTCTCTGCGTGCCTTCAAGCCACGCCTCCAGTGCGTCTCCCACTCGAGCAGGTTACCCGGGTGAAGTGTGTAAGATCGCAGTTCGAAGAGACCGCCGAGTTGGCGCGGGGGAGTTGTAGGCCAGAAAGAGAACTCTTGCATCAGCGACGTGTGCTTCGATCGAATGAGGCTCTTCAACTTCGCGTCGAAGGCAGCGAACTCTGGGTGTGATTGAATGTTGTGTAGTGATTGGTGGTAGCCTTCATAGCGTTGATATTCCCAAATGTGGACTGTAATTGTTATCAGCGTTGCGCATGTATGAGTGGGTCAAACAGGGCATGCTTACCAAATGTGTTGCAGTCGCCCACCTCGGTTCTCCAGCTACCTACGAGATGAACCTTGTTCTCGGGAACGGCGGCCATCTTTGGGTACCAATTGCCGACGAGCTCATTGTACTCTTCGACTTTATCAGGCTTAACGTCGTGGAATACGATTGAGTGTACGTATTTTCCGCGTGCGAGAACCTGCGAGAAGCTGCGTTCAATATCTTTATCAAGCTCTCGGCCTTCGGGAGTTCCGTATATGAGTGATGATAGGGCGCCACCCTTCTTCTTGCCGTTCTCCTGCTCACGAGCGCGAGCTTCTTCTGTTTCGACTTGTCAACATTGCCAGATACTCCGCGGATAACAGTAGCGCACTCATCAGGTCAATACCCTGGTGCGAACATACTGTCGGAGATGAACCCACTTTCTTGCTGCTCTTTCTGCTTCTGGGCGGCTACAAGGCCATCACGAAACTCCTTCTGCTTCCTGTCGAAACTCGCAGCGGCATCAGGCGTGATGTCAGCCAGCGCTGGTGCTCGAACTGAGCTCTGCGTAATGGTGCCGGCAGTGAAAGATCGTGTAGGGACAATTGCTGAGCGAGATGTGGACAATATGCCGCCTACGCTGCAGCAGGCACGTCGCGTGAGCATTGTAAAAAAGTCCGGTTGGTAGGGGGGCAAATCTGCGGACAAGTATCGAGAAAATTGCCCAGAGCCACAAGCTCGCCGTGTGAGAGTGATGCGAATTGTTGGAGGGAGGTCGAGGATTGGGTTGTTGTACTGGCGAGCTGGAGCTTCCCCTCATCACCCGTCCGTGCTGCAGCTGCCCCCTGCTAGCGCCTGCCGCAACAGCTTGGGGGCTGGAGTTAAAAACTTGGGAAAAGCTCCACTTGAATAAGTGGAGCTACTCACGCTATTGTACATTCACTCTCGCATTACAGAAAAAGTCGAATACAAGCCGTACATTTCTGAACAAATAGGAGGTATTCTGAGTCTATCTACGTGTTGTTCAGGTGCGAACAAACCTCCTGCTGGCTACAAAGGTTGTTATTGTTATATCCGATTTTTCTGTAACATGAGATATTCACCCATACTAGATCTACGTCACTGACACAAACACGTATTGCTCTGAATATCTCGGCCGCGGACAACACATGGCGACTTTGGACCTCAGTTTCGCGCGTCAACGAAAAGAAGCTCAACGTTCCGATTAGTACTTACAACATAGGGATGACTAAATTGAAACTAGCCTCGAAAGTAGGTGGTGATGATGCTGCCGCCAGTCGATTGTCCCGCCACGGTTTCACTCCAACCTTGCGACGGCAACCCACCCAAATTCGAAGTTCGAAGGTGCGTCCTCTCCCTCCTCTCTCGCTCCAGGATTCCAGTGACCTGCCCTTACAAGTCCTGGCTCCATCAATTTCCAGCCCTCCACGATATCAATCAATTCCACTTTGGTCCTGAGATAGGCCTTCATTCCCATCCTTTCATATTGTTCCAAGACGTTAGTCAAGATGTTTCGATCGTACTCATCAAAGCTACCGTGCGTCATGATCAGAGCGCTGTCTTTCTTCAGGTTCGTTCTCCAGAAAGCCATTATGGGACGGTATTGCTCGGGTTGAAAGAAGTGAACCAACGCAGACATAACAAGCATGGCTGGCTTATCCCAGTCGATGATCTGTGTAGCTTCTTTGTTCTTCATGATCGATGCTGGAGTCAGAGCAGACTCCTGTATCATAGCGACTCTCTCGCTCCATCCGCCTTCATCAATCATCCTCTTCCCTTCGGCGACCGCAGTTTCTTCAATCTCAACATACAGCACTCTCGCCTCAGGCGTAATCCCGTTCACTGCTTCGTGCGTGCTCTTGCCATGTGGTGACGGCTTGCCTGATCCAAGATCGACAACTTGCGTCACGCCGTCTTTGGCAAGCCATCTTATGGCGCGGTTGACCATTGCACGATTCTCGTGCACCCAAGCCTTCGCATTTGGGAGAAGCTCCTGGACTTTCGTACCAGCCTGAATGGATGCTGCATCTTGTTCTTTGCCGCTCTGATACCAGTCATACATCCCTGCTACGTTTTTGATCGCGCAGGACTTGCTGGGCGAAGATGGATTGGTTCCTAAAGCCATGATAAAAGCTAAAGCGTGTAGAGCTTCGAAAAGGGAATCGCTTTGCGGGTATGATAGAAAGAACAAGTGCTAGACCCCCTCTGCAGTGTCTGGGAAGTTAAGAAGGGATGTAATACAGCGTGACATTGTCTAGAGAGGTGCCAGGAGGGTAATGACATATAGTGGCCTACATCGGAATCGACTAACCCCAACAGGCCCGCAGATTGGCAGAGGTCCTTGTTCATCAGTGCTGGACATGATCATGACGTGTGACATCCAACTGTCTTCCAAAGGGGTTCAGGCGCAACTGTACTAAGTCCATGAATCATGCTACCATCTTACAGCAAGCGAAGGATGATCCAATTCCAACCTTGAAGGTCCTTTGAAGCTGGACTCAATGCAAAACGAACTCGATTTCGACTTCTCCCAATGTACAAATCACATCGCGATGCACTCAAGACATTGTTTTGTCATTGTAGGATCGTTCGAGTCTGGCAGTGGGATGGAGTAACATCTGACAAAAACTGATGGATCTTAGGTCGTCTGTAGCGCGAATTCGGACCACTCAGCACCGTACCTCGAGCGACACTACCCGGAATCTAATACTCCTGTTCTTAACACTCGGGGTTAAGAGTAAATATGGAAACCAGCCGAACACTGTGCTGAACTTGAAGAATCGGGACCCGATTATGCATCCCAATGTAACATCGACTCTATACAACATACCGGTTCTGCTTTTGCCGTCACGTTCACCTACCAAGACTAAGGGTAACCCTTTCAATACACTGACCGCTCTTTACAGACAGCGCCCGTACCAATCTTGCCACGACTTGGCACAACAACGGGGCAAGCTGTAATTAGTTATATTGCATGATCATTAGTTGTGCAGCCAGTCTTGATGTATTTGCATCCCAGACGTATCGAGAAGCATCCAATCCTCATAGATACTCCCGAGGTCCAAATACTTGAGATAGCGCGAATAAATTCCAACATCTGCTGCACTATATAGACGAGCACTCATCGGGCGTACGTTATAGCCAACTGAGTAGACGATTGCCCTACATTTCAAATAATTCCCTTCAACGCCTTCCGCATCCCTCTTCTAAAATGATCTCGAACGACTCTAAACCTGACCCCGGGGCCGGCGCCACAACGCATTACTTACCCTCGTCTAGTGTCATCGGTACCAAAGAAGCAGAGCGCCGCCTCCGCTGGAAGATAGACCTCTACATCGTACCCATCGTCGCCCTACTTTACGCCCTATGCACCATCGACCGTGTCAACATCGGCAACGCACGCCTCGCCGGTCTCGAACGCACCCTTGACCTGCACGGCAACGACTTCAACGCTCTGCTTTCCATTTTTTATGTTTCGTATATTCTGTTTAGTATGCCTGCTACATGGGTAATCAAGTGGATTGGGCCAGGTTGGGTGCTGCCAGGGACTACCCTTATCTTCGGTATACTGACCGTCAGTTTTGCATTCGTCAAGGTAGGTTTTCAAGAGATGCAAAATATGGGGAGAAGAACTTTTGCTGACGATGGAATGGCAGACGTTCGCACAAGCAGCAGCTGTGAGGTTTCTTCTGGGCATCTTTGAAGCGGACCTTTTCGGGGGCTCCAGTTATTACATGTCGAGATGGTATCGGAAATCGTAAGTGGCATACACTGATATCAAACGTTCTGAACACTAATACTTCGAAACATAGTGAGTTGGCGATCAGGCTTAGTCTGTACGTCGTTATGGCGCCTCTTAGTGGAGCCGCGAGTGGACTGCTTGCAAGTGCGATATTGAAGCTTGATCACTTTGGCAGTACCAGTGGGTGGGAGATGATCTTCGCTATTGAAGGCGTTGCCACCATTGGATTAGCCCTTGTTGCACTGCTGGTCATGACGGATCGACCGGAAACTGTAAGTAGGCTCTACTGGAATACATCAAATTTACTGATCAGACCTTTCAGGCGCTTTGGTTAACACAAGAAGAGAAGGCGCTCGCCATCTTTCGTGTGCAAGATGAGCGCGTTGCAATCACCGAAGCTCTGGATATATTTGACAGGAAGAAGGTTGTGAGGGGGCTCTGGAATCCAGTCGTGCTATTCACCTCCATTTCGCTCGATTCGGTCCAAATCACCATTCAGGCAAGTCTTCTTCCGCCTGGCCACCTCATAACCCGCTGACATTTTCAGGGTGTCTCATTCTTCACACCCACCGTTGTCCGCTCGATATATCCAAACCATAATCTTTTCACACAACAGCTCTACTCCGTGCCGCCCTTCGCCGTCGGCGCTTTCTTCACACTCGTCCTTTCTGGACTGTCCTGGCGCTTAGACCGCAGAAATATCATCATGATAACTGGGGCATTAATCTCGCTGACTGGATATGCCATGTTCCTGGGTAGCGGTAATACAGATTCAAGATATGGAGCCATGTTTATCGGGGCGAGTGGGTGCTTTTTATTTGGCGCGCTTGCCAACGCGCAGACGAGTGCGAACGTGTTGAGCGATACTGCAAGATCATCTGTAGGTACTTTCCCCTACCATTTATACGTGCGACCATTCGTTGACTTACTCTAGGCCATTGGCCTTAACATGATGATGGGAAACCTTGGTGGTCTGATTGCTACATGGACCTACTTGTCCAGCGATGCGCCACAGTACAAGGTTGCAAGCGGTATAAACACAGCGTCGCCAAGTACTGTCTTCCTGACACTTTTGCTGCTGGGTTTGTGAATGGCGCGTGACAATCGCAGGAGGGAGACGCAGACTTTGGCGGACGAGGCGCTGAGTGGGCTAAGCGCGAGTGAATTGCAGGATCTGGACAACAAGCATCCACTTTTTCGGTGGAGCACATGAACCCACGTTGTAAAGACACGTAGAGTGTCGGTCCTTTCAAGTTCAGGGGCATGAGTCTGTGGTTTGTAATATCTCATGCTCAATATCGTGAGCTCCGAGAATCACCATGGTTGATGGATGGAGTCCGAGAACACTAGAACGTATTTGTCTTAACACTATAGCCATTTGCTTCTTGATGGCAACCCCGTCTGACATATCCGGCTGTTGTTTTTCGAGATTCCATGTTATGGGTAATGCTCGACGTTGATGTCATGGGCCAGATGAACAAGTGGCCCAAGCGCGCCCATCGAGCAAGCCTTCTGGACGATCCACGAACAGCAGCGATCTAACTTCGACCACACCAACATGGCAACTCGTACTTTAGTTCCGCGCCTAGCGAAATTGCCGCTATGCAGGAATCTGCAAACCGCTGCCCCAGGCGCCACATCTCGTATCCCAAACTTCGCATTCGCATTTGAGTAAGGCAGGCACGTTGCCCAGCTTGTGGAAAGAGCTCTACTGACGGATGTAGCATTGACGGTGTTCTGGTAAACTTGCCCTCTGAAGCATGGAAATAGAGGAGGCTGACAGCCTACTAGGTTCGAAGTTCAGACGCGCTGCCGCGCGCTCAACAAGCACTCTCGTACCTTCAGGCGCAGCGCATACCGTTCATTCTGCTAACCAATGGCGGCGGCAAACACGAATCCGAACGGGTGGCCGACTTGAGCCGTAAGCTGCGTGTGCCTCTTGATACCAGCATGTTCGTACAAAGCCACACGCCTTTCGCCGATATGGACCACTATAAGAACAAGACGGTCATGGTGGTAGGAGGGGACGAGGATAAATGCAGACACGTCGCGGAAGCTTATGGGTATGTCTGTCCATCGCGAATGTTCTCGCAGTGCCCTGCTCAGCTTTTCTAGGTTCAAGACGGTTGTCACGCCCGGCGATATATTGGCAGCCTATCCAGACGTCTGGCCATTCTCACAACAGCTGCTGCCTTATTACAAAACATTCACACGACCTCTTCCGGCCCCTATTGAACCAAATTCGCCCTCGTCCTCTCTTCGCATCGATGCAGTTTTCGTGTACAACGATCCACGCGATTGGGGCCTCGATGCTCAAATTATTAAAGATGTCCTGCTCTCCGAACGTGGGATTTTTGGTACACTGTCTGCAAAAAACGGGAATGCAACCCTTCCAAACAAAGGGTATCAGCAGGACGGACAACCAACTCTGTATTTCTCGAACCCTGATCTATTATGGGCGGCTAAGTACCATCTGCCACGACTAGGCCAAGGCGGGTTTCGCGAGGCGCTGGAAGGTATTTGGGCGGCCATCACTGGAGGCGAAAAAGAAGGAGTCAAGTTGCAGAAGGTTGTCATGGGCAAACCATACAAGCCCACATATGAGTTTGCAGAAAAACGGCTGATTGCGCATCGGGCCCACCTTCTCGAAGGAACCAAGCAGGACCCCGGGGTTCTGAAGCGTGTATACATGGTAGGCGACAATCCTGCTAGCGATATAGCAGGTGGAAACAACTATGATAGCCCCTATGGGACTGATTGGGCAAGTATTCTAGTCAAGACTGGCGTCTACGTAGAAGGTTCGCCGCCGGCCGTTCAGCCACGGCAAATCGTCGGCGACGTATGGGATGCGGTGAGTTGGGCTGCAGCACAAGAAGGTTGGAGAGGTTGAGTAGCTTCAGTCTGGAGATGTCCAATATTCCTGACCGTGCTTGGACATCGTAACAGATACCAAGAGTAGAAGACTTTGATGTTGAAACGGCTGCCCATCTCATTCGTTGTTGACAACACATCATTTCGATTTTTCAAGACCTACTAGGAAGGCATTCGACCGTGGTGAGCTCCTATCTCGCTGCCAACCTTGCGTTTCCTCTTTTCTCGCATTCTTCAGCAACTCAATTCCTCATTGCCTACATAACATGCGCGCAGGAGATCATTCAGCATGATGTTCACGAAGCCGTTCGTCTTTGTTCAAATCCAGTTTATATCTGGTACTGTCGAGATGCCTGGGCAATCCTTGTAGTCCTTGACCTTCCGCCTCGAGTTCACCGTCACCTCACCGCCGGATGCGCCTGCCTTAGCCAGGGTCTCAATACAACACATCTAGAAACCCTCGGGCATCACTCCCCGCAACCACTCTTCTGCCCACAACGCTTGCATACGAACCCTTGCACAAGCTCGATAGCGCCTTACGAGTTATCCTCGAACCGTCGGGCGCAAAGTGGCGAACACATTGAAGGCTCGCAGTCGCCGGCGCGGTAAGTCTGCACGATACGATTGCCGGATTTTTGCTTACTCTGCGCATCTGACAGGTCGCCGTAGCGCTACTGCTGCACGTACTGCCGAAGAGCGGCTGCCAGTAGGCACTCTGCACTCTCACGACAAGCCTATCTATTCACCTACTCGAATCTCACCTGGCCAGCAGCCGCTCGAATCGGGCCTCACCTCCCCACACCGGCATTCCACCGAGAGCCAGGAGGTCTCGGCAAGTCAATCAGAGCGAGTTAAAGCTTTGGCGTTTCGGCCGCACAGAGTCGACGAGTTTGGACGTGATCAGGTTGATCATAGCAGCGTCTCAATGGGCGGCGTCATCAAGTTACAGCCAACTCACAGGAAGACAAACGGAAGTTGGCGACCAATGCAGGTGGTTGATCTGAGAGAGACTCGCAATGCCAACGGCTGCCACGATGCAATTACCGAGTTCGATCTCCAGCAGTCTCTCATCGGTCTTCAGTCAAAGCTTCCGGCGCTCCCAAACTCCATTTCTGCCTATGACCAGGTTGATGATATGTATGATGGCGCCACCAATGTCGAAGCCACTACTGTCTTTGCCAGCGCTCGAGACAAAAGCAATGGCCAGACCGAGACCCTGTCCACCGCGGAAGCAGTTCTTGTGCGACTGTTCGGTAACTTACCTGACCTCATTCGACTCAGTGAACAGTTGGGCAAGTTCGATGGACAAGTCGTGTTCATAGGTCATCCCAATCGGGACATTTCAGCACATCAGTGGTCATCATCGTCTTTTGAATGGGTGAACATCGGTCGATACTCTCACTCACGGGGCAAATTGGAAGGCTCACTGGCATCGGACCGTCTTCGAGGTATTGAAGAGCCTCACGATACCATGGAGTATTTCAAGCTGGCTGCCGAGAATCGTCAAATGCTTATAGTCGAGAATGGCCGTCCAAAGAACCTAGACTCAGTGGTAGGACCTGCTTTGCACGCACGTGTAGACTTACTTGAGCGACCTCAGGTCTCCAAGGACCCTTCGATGAAGACCTTCCGCATCACCGATAAAACACCAAGTGGGGCGGATCTCTCTTTCCATCAAACCACCCACACTCCGGTTGCGAAAGACGTATTAGAAGACCCATTTGTTGCAGCAGCTGGCGTCTCTCTGGCGCGGTCCGCGAATGGCCACAGGTTTCAAGTTAGCGCTGTCAATTCGACCGGATCCTTGGATTTCAGCTACCGGTTTCCTACGAAGATGAGCACAGACGTATCTTCAGTGACCAGATTTGGTGCCCTTAGTCTCCAAAATTTGGGCAATACCTCTGAATTGTCATCTACCGTGGGCCTGAAAGAAGTTGCCTTTGGAGAGGAAGCTGCTACTCGGCGCGGGTCTTCGCTTACTCAAGATGAACGTCTCCAGCAGCTTCCCTCGAGTGTGTCCTACCTGCCCTACCACGATCACCCCCAGATACTCACTAAAGCCGAGGAGTCACGGGTGACCTTGCCATGGTGCAAAGACATCGCTTCTGGTGTCGGCATGTTAGATCCTGCTACACGGCCAGTGGCTTTGGCGCGTTCGATGTTGTCGGCCAGCTACACAACGTCGAACCTCAGTGCTACCGCTGCGCCTTATTTGCAGGCTCCCTCAAGGAATGGCGTGACAGATACATCCGAAACCAGTGTCAGTACTGTGAATGCTTCTGGCCCCGCTCTACACTACAGCGATTCAGATGGCTTGCGGAAGACTCAACAGTACGAGGTCGCAAATGGCTTGACACAGCAAGCACCGACCGCACAAAGCTTCAAGGGTCCCTTCTTTACTGATTCTAAGCCAACCACGCACGATCCTACAGTGTCACTCTCTGTTCACGTCAGTGAAGAAGAGAAGCTGGTCACCTGGTTTCGCGACGGCCACCGTTCCGCACGCCAGAAAGAGTATACCAAGTCCCTTATTGCTGCCGCGGTGGCCAGTGACAAGAGTCGATACCTTGGAGCGATCGGTGAAGCGCCTACTAAGTCGGAAGATGGACCCTACGCGAACACCGGGCCATTTGTACGTCTGTATGAGAATCTCTCCGAGTATGTGGAAGAACACCGTAATGGGGCCAGTCAGTCATACTTCACACGAAGATGGAAGCCCGCAGCTCCACAGCTGCGTGAGCCAGGACCCGAACACAATAGGAGCTACTTTGGTAAGGGTAGTGCTCGACCATCGTGGCCAGGAACAGCGCTTCTGAGGCCCTCAGATCGTACGTGGGGTTGATTTCTTACGAGGAGGGACCTCAATATCGTATAACTTCAGCCTCCGAATGGCATGTCGATCTAGACCGAGACGGAGGCGGATACTCGAGTCTGAGTATGGGAGTGTTGTTGGAGAGCTGCAAGTGTGCGGCAGAAGATCTGATCGACCTCTGCTGACCTACTTTTGAGCCTATTTCCACTGAATGTCTACGATGTTTAGCACGTGAGCAGATGCGCATCACCATGATGGGACGAGACGAATAGACGAATGATTAGCGATGGATACTGGCAGTTACCGCGAGCTTTTTAAAGTTTCTATCGGCAATTCCTTGCCTTGAGTGTAATATATACTTCTATTCCTGCTTCGTCTCCTGCTTGAAACCACGCCCAAGACCATAATTGGTACCTCTCGCACGGGTCCGGCGCACACAGTCAGCGGAACCATGTGCGGCGCTGCTCGGGCTCTATCTGTCCTTCTTGATGGACCACCATGGTCCTGGCCCGAGGGTAGGCGTGGCGTCTGCTGGCATAATTGGAGATGCGCAGATACACGCTGGAGCGATGTTTCCATGCACTGTAATATCGCAGCCTGTGGATGCCCGACTCTCGATATGGTGATTCCTCCTCAGACCCTGATCTTCTCACACCCATCAAAGGCTCTTCAGAATATCAGCAGCAAGCTTGCGCTGCCCACTCTCCCCCAGCGCCTTCTGGTCGACCTCCTGGATCCCCTTTCCGACCGCCAGCGTCGTCCGCACATTCCCGCCCTCCACATGCAGCACCCCGTTCCGCCCCACCGTAATCTCAAACCCAACCTTCGCCCCCAGAACGTCCAGCAGCACCAGCTCGCTCTTGGGCGCAAGCAGTCTCCGCGCCATGCCTAAGCTAATCTTGAACACCATGCCGCCCTTTAGCGGCCCCAGGCCCTCGCCCTTGCCCGTCGACGGGTCCACGCAGGTCAGTTCGGGCGGCTGGTCGCGGCCGGCGTTCGCGATGCGGCAGTAAACGAGCGAGTTGGGCGGGAGCTGGGGACGGGTCTTCTTGGTTGCGCCTTCGAAGGCGAGGTGTGGGAGCGCGGCTGGGGGTGTCTCGGGAGTGAGCAGGCAGTTGAAGTTCTCGGCTGCGCTGCCGTTGACGGTGGCTATGACGAGGTCGCCGGTGAAGGGGGTGTACTGGGTAATAGTTAGCTTTGGTGTGGATTCTGTGGTGAGGGTGTAGAGACGTACGCGCCCGCTGTTGTACTCGACCAAGGCGGCGTTCTTGCGGTTGTCGGTCACGAGCGTGCCGGCGACGGTGCTGGTGACGGTGTTCGGCGGGATGTGTCGCAGGCCCGGGCCTAATGTGAGCGTCTTCTTCTTGCCGGTGCCTGTAGGTAGGGCATTCTGGAGTATTACGTCGCCGGGCAGGACGACGTTGAGCGTTGTGGCCATGGCAATTTCAGTTGGCGGCGTTGGTGTTGCGGGCCAGGACGTCACCGAACGTGAACTTGTAACTTTTGGAGCCCTGGAGATCTGAGACCGCGGGATTGGTCGGCGCTAGTCAAAAATTCGAAGACAGTATTTCGAGCCCGCGCCCAGACAGAACTCCACAATCAACACGGCAAACTCAGACACCAGAGTTCTGCACACCGATCCGAAGCCTGAGTCCTGCAACACCACCTGGACTTCCTACAAAAGAGCGCAAGGCCGCTACCACACACACACACAGCCAAAATGAGCGCACAGGCAGACCCCGCCCAGCGGGTTGCGATCGGTATCTCGTTCGGAAACTCGTACAGCTCCATTGCTTTCACCTCGAGCGTGAGTGGCCGTGTGCAAGGAAGGTGCAAGCAGAGTCTGACACGCAACAGGAGGGCAAGGCTGAGGTCATCGCCAACGAGGACGGAGACCGCCAGATTCCCTCGATCCTCTCGTACGTCGAGGGCGAGGAGCTCCACGGTGGCCAGGCAAAGAGCCAGCTCGTCCGCAACGCAAAGAACACTGTCGCCTACTTCCGCGACTTCTTGGGCCAGGAGTGAGTCGGGAGCCGCCTTCTGCATGTGATTGTGTCTGACGAGCCCAGCTTCAAGTCGATTGACCCCACACCCGCCCACCAGTCCGCCCACCCCGTCGAGAGCGAGAGCACAGTCGCCTTCAAGATCCGCGACAGCGAGGCCGAGGAGGAGAACACCGTCACCGTCAGCGACATCACATCGCGCCACCTGAGGAGGCTGCGCTCGTCCGCCTCCGACTACCTGGGCAAGGACGTCAACGCCGCCGTCGTCACAGTGCCCACCAACTTCTCCGATGCCCAGAAGGACGCCCTGAAGAGCGCCGCCAAGGAGGCCGGCCTCGAGGTCCTGCAGTTCATCAGCGAGCCCACCGCTGCCGTCCTAGCCTACGACGCCCGTCCCGACGCCAAGCTCACCGACAAGATCGTTGTCGTCGCTGACCTTGGTGGCACCCGCTCCGATGTCACCGTCATCGCCTCCCGCGGCGGTATCTACACCATCCTGGCCGCCGTCCACGACTTCGATGTCAGCGGCTCCAAGCTCGACCAGGTCCTGATCGAGTACTTCGCCAAGGAGTTCATGAAGAAGCACAAGTCCGCTGGAGACCCCCGCGAGAACGACCGCTCAATGGCCAAGCTCAAGCTCGAGTGCGAGTCCGTCAAGAAGTCCCTGTCGATAGGACAGTCGGCCAACTTCTCCGTCGAGAGCCTGGCTGGCGGTGTCGACTTCACTGCCACCATCAACCGCACCCGCTACGACTTGCTCGGCAACAAGCTCTTCGGCGCCTTCACCCGCCTCGTCTCCCACGCTGTCGAGAAGGCCGAGCTCGACCCCCTCGACATCTCCGAGATCATCCTTGCCGGCGGTAACTCGCACACCCCCAAGGTCGCCTCCGCCGTCGGCAACGCCTTCCCCGAGTCCACAACCGTCCTCGCGCCCTCGACCTCGACCACCGCCATCAACCCCTCCGAGCTCGCCGTCCGCGGCGCCGCCATCCAGGCCAGCCTGATCCAGGAGTTCGAGGCCGACGACATCGAGCAGTCCCTGCACCCCATGGTCACCGTGACACCGCACCTCTCGACCGCCGTCGGTGTTCTCCTCATCTCCGGCGACGAGTCCAACGGTGTCTTCCACGCCATCGTCGACGCCGAGACGCCCCTCCCCGTCCGCCGCACAGCCACCATCTCCACCCCGCGCGAGGGCGGCGACGTGCTGATCAAGCTTGTCGAGGGCGCGCGCCACATCAAGGTCACCAAGCCCGAGCCCAAGCCCAAGGCCGAGAAGGCCGAGGACGACTCGGACGACGACGACGACAGCGAAGACGAGGAGGAGGAGCTCCGCGAGAAGACATGGAAGATCGGCGCGCCTATCAGCGAGGCCGCGCTGCGTGGCATCAAGAAGGGCGCCAAGGTCGAGGTCCAGATCAACATCCAGAACGACCTGAGCGTCACTGCGCTGTTCCGCGAGGTCGGCGGCAAGGGCGGTGTAAGAGGGCAGATCCAAGGGAAAGCCGCGAATGGCAGCGCTTGAGCTGAAAAGTTAGGGGTTGTGGGTTAGCGATTTGACGATTGATTGATTAATTGATTGAATAGACTAGCGCCAGCGGTGCGTGATAGACAATCCAGCATTCCATTCATCTGAACCTTGTCAAAACGGAGCGCGAAACGGGGTGTCCCCACTCAGTTTTCCTCTTGCAAGTATACTTTCAATAGCATTGCATGTTCTCTTCTCGTTCAGGGCACGCCGTCACCGCATCACCCTGAACCCTCTCTGTCACCTGTCCTTGATCATGCCCAACTTCGCCTTCATCGCCTTCCCCTGCGCCGTCTCGCGCCACTCGTCAAACGTGCCGCCGTACACGACGTCCTGGTAGTGCCAGCGCCTGTTCTCCCAGCTCTCCCGGTCCAAATCATCGCACAACAGCATCTCCAGCGCCCCGACCTCGGCCCCGTCCTGCTCGTTCTCCCACTCGCTCGTCTGGCTTATGTACAGGTACCGCAGACGCCCGAGAAATCGCTCGTCGATCAGGGTGTATAAATCGACGGCCGTGAAGCAGCGGTTCGGATCAATGCCCGTCTGCCCGCTGGTCACGAGGGTCAGTTGCTGCAGAGGCTTTGCCGCTTCCCAATTGGAGCTTGTCCAGTCATCCGGCATGTGTGCGAAGCGCGCGTCGATGTAGTCGAGCGCGATGGTGAGGTGCGTCAGGTGCGGCAGCCAGTCCAGCACGGCGTTCAGCTTCCCGTGCTTGACGTGCGCGAGGTCGTGCAGCTCCGCGTGTGTCAGCGAGGACCCCAGGCTCTGCAGCAGCGGCCGGATGCCCGTGTGGTCCAACCCTGGCGAGTGGCTGATGCTCAGGCTGTGCAGGCTGGGCGGGAAGTGGTCGGGCTGCCGGAGCAGGTCCCACAGGAACTTGCCGTAGATACTGCCGGAGAGAGAGAGGTGCTGGAGCTTCGGCGGCCAGCGGACGTTGATGGATAGCGCGCTGGTTTCCTCGCGGTTCGTGCACCGCGGCAGGTAGATTCGCTCAATGCCCCCGAGTTTCCGCAACGTCTGTGCTAGCGACTGGAAGCTGATGCACTCGCTCACCAGACTCAGGTCTAGGACCCGCAGCTTCTCGCATTTCGAGAGCGAGGCCCAACAGTTCACCGCGAAGCTGGCTTGCGGCGCCACGAAGACTTGCAGGCTTGCTTTTGTGCGGCCGAGGAGCCGTGCCGTGGTGGACTTTGTGCCTTGGTGAATTATGTGCGAGAGGTCCAGGATCCGGACTAAGCTTGAGAGCGCTTGGTGCTTGATGTGTGCCAGGACGGAGGGGCAGATTGTGCGCACGAAGAGGTCGTAGGCGCGGCCGGCGAGGAAGGGTTCGTCGTAGAGGGGCTGGATAGCAACATCATACCATTGTCTGTCGAATTGTATCGTCAGCATGCGCATTAGACAGATGTTGAGAGAGCATACCGGTTCACTGCGCAGAACTGCGCGAGCGTAGCTTGCTTCGAGCGCACATCCCACGCCTCTATGTAGGCGATAACTTCGAGCAGTATCTCATCGGGCAGGTAGTTTGCGTATATTGGCATGTGAAATCGCCGATATGGGGAGCGACGCGAAGTCGATATCCAAAAGCTGGGATATCGCGTTGTGGAAGCGTTGCCGTTGAAAGATGAGAATGACGTTTGCTCGCCCCGCTAAGTTACGGAGTTAGGCGTTTGTAGGACTCGATGTTTGCGCCCGCGACTTCCTTTCTTCCTACACAATCCAGTTCTCAAGTCTCAAGAGAATTGAACCCTGAAACGGGAGTATAGTCTTAAGGACGTATTTGCTCTTGATTTTCTCGTTCATCTACCATCCGAGAGTGCAAGTTCTACTAGCTCTCGTGCCCTCGAAAACCATGACAATAGGCCCAAAGGTGAACTTGCACTATGGATGTTTTGGGAAGATTTAGCAGTGTATCAACCGCTAGATCTATGGATAAAGCTCTTATTGCCTTATCAATGCTCTTAAGTATTGGTTCTTATGCTGTCGACTCAGCTAGTATCTAAGGACTGATCCGCTGTCTGCTCGAACCTCAGCTCAAGCCATATTATGTGCAGGGACAAGTGTGTGCTTAGCAGTAACACTGCAAAGCAAAGCAGTCTCTAAAGGTTTCGTCGAGGCGCAAAGGATTTGCAGATGAGACACGGCCTTTCTCGTAAACATCGGGAGATTGGGATCTGGAGGCACCTTTGTCTGCTACTAGAGAGCCAGAGTACATGATGAGTTATTAGTTCTGCTATACGCTCCGCTATAAGGGCGCTGGGTATCTGTTGTGTTTGCGTGAGAGGGTCTGCTTATGTCCTCCCTTCTGAAACAGTGCATCTGAGGTGAGTCTTTGCTCGTGATGTTGTTCTGGCACATCAAGCACGGGTAAAATTGTCTAACCCGGTGGAAATGCAGCTGCCATGGACCGGTCACTCCTTCCTTTATTTTGCATGGTTCAAGTAGCCCGATTCGCGCCCTCCGTCGAAGAGCTCAAAGGCGACTCCAACTCCACCGCCTGCACTCCGCCCGCCGTACTCGCACCCGCCGGCAGCTCAACGAGCTTCTCATTCCGCTCTCCACTCAATTCATGCATCACTGGCGCAGTAGGTGTCGTTGGAATTTCCCCCTCCGCCATGTGTGCATACTTTGTTGTCGGGGCCGGGATGTAATCATCTGCAGTCAGTTCGGATGGCGGAGAGTGTGCGTCGCGACTTCTGCGTCGTCGAAGGAGGAAGAAGATTCCTACACCGATGAGAGCAGCGACCGGGATGCCCACGCCTAGACCGACTCCGAGTGCGGTGGTATTAGTCTTTTTCTCCGGTTCAGCGGCGGGAGTGCCTGTTGGTGTTGACGAGGCGCTCGCGACTGCTGTGGGAGCATCGCTGGACCCCGATGCTGAAGCAGATGCGCCCGATGTTGTTGCAACTGACAGTGTTTTTGAAGACGCGGCCGAGGTGTGGGTTTGCGTGAATGATTCGCCGATGATTGTCACGGTGTATACATCGGCTGGTGATTGGGCGAGAGTGAAGATCTCAAACCCGGAGTTGGTCTGGCAGTCACATCCGTCGAAGCAGCAATAGGAGTCCCTGCTGGTCGAATTGCAACTGTAGACTGGTACGCCGTTGTTGTCGATATCTGTAAATGTCAGGTACAAGACTTAGTGTGAGTGTGAGATGTAATTCTACCGAGACACTGGCGTGGGCAGTTTCCGCTCATCCACTGCTTGTCTGTACATGTTCCTCGATGTAGTCGCGCCTTTTCAGGGTCGTGTGGGTCAGATACGCAGAGTCCGTTCGAAAGGCAAGCCTGGTTCTTGTAACAACACGCTGAAACCAGAGCGTTTGGATTGCACGCTGTGTCTGAGTCGACGGCGCCACCATTAGGGAAGTAACACTGAGCTGCTAGCACGGATGTGCTGCAGAGAAGAGTCGTCACGAGTCGAGCGAGTGAGTGCATCGCGAAGATGCTCCAAGGATGGGCGGTCACAATGGATGTGGGGACAAGAAAGACTCGAGCATGGCCATACTGACGGCGGAGACGTTCGTTTAAGGGGACGCACCGCAGCCAGGATCACATCGTGCCAACCCATTTTGTTGATAGCATTGGCAGCGCCCGGTAATCTCCATCGAATCCTTCGAGATCAAGCCTCCAAGATCAGCACTATTTTCGCGGTGCACAAACCAAAGTTCATGTGTGAGCCCTCAGTGACACAAGGCCGGCCTGCTTATGCAGGCTTCTTCCAGCTCTTTGCAACATTGATTGTGGAAACAAATGACTTGGAATGGTGCAGCGTGACAGGGATGGTGGTGTAGGTCCGGGTATTTCTCCAGATGGTTTGATGCGGCGAAACTAGCGCAGCGCGGCGCGTCGTCCCGCAAGAGGCGACCGCGTCATTCCAATTTCTCGGTCGAACCATGCATGACATGAACATCTATCAATAACGATCACCATGACTGAGCCGCGACGGTCTACAAGAGCGCGCGCTCGCGAAGAAGCTGCGCCGCCAGCCCCCGAGACGCCCAGCGAGAAGCCTGCGAAGGGCGCAAAGTCGACGTTGAAGCGCAAGCGGACCAGCATCGCCGTCAAGGACGCAGCACCAGGCACACCCGTTGGAGAGGCAGCGCAGCAGGGACCGAAGCAGACGCTACCCCTCAGAATCGCAGAAGGCCAACCGCTACCGACTCTCTCCGAGCCGCAGCCACTCGATCTGTCCTCGGCAGAATGGCAGAACATCCAGCAGAGCGGCGTCCTCAGCGCCTCGCTCCAGCGGTCGCGTGCGGTATGGGTGTCTGGTGTCAACTTCAGGACCTTTCACAAGAAGCATGCGATGCCCAAGAAGGTGTCTGAGCGGACAGAGGCAGACAAGACAGCCAAGGCGCGGCAGAAGGAGATCGAGAAGAACTTCCCGCAAGTCGGCACCATGGACGCACAACTGGTCATCGAACCGCACACGTTCCCCATCAAGCTGTACGCACCCAAAGAGGGTAGCAGGCCTGCCCAGAAGAAGATGCCGCCTCCGCCGCAGCAGTACGGTGCCTGGCCGAACCATAGCCAGCACAACCAGCATCCTCCGCAGTACCAGCAGTACAACCAGACATCGTACCCGCCGAAACAGCAGCCCCAGCCGCGACCGCCGCCTCCAAAGCCCGCTCAACAGGCGCCGCCACAAACAGCTCCGGGTCCTGCCTCCACACCTGCCCCTGATCCTGTCATTCACATGCTTGCGGCAAGGGCAGGTACAGATCCAGAGCTGAAGGCGGTCATGAAGATCGTGGCAGCTGGACAAGCGAGCAAAGAACAGCTGGAGTTCTTCCAGACGCACATCAACGAGTTGACAGAGATACTAGAGAAGAACAAGAAAGCAAGGGCGCCGCTGCCGCTTCCTCCTACTCCTGGCCTACCGAAGCAACAAGCTCCGTCTACGGCGCCGAAAGAGCAGGCTCCTTCGGCGCCACCAAAATCGCATACCCCAAGCTCAGCGACACCTAAACCGCAAACTCCAACCCCAGCCCCGCCCAAACAGTCGGCAGCTCCAGCTCCAGCTCCAGCTCCAGCTCCCGCTCCCGCTCCTACGCCGTCTCCAGCCCCACCAAAGCAGCAAGTACCGACACCAACACCGCCGCCTCCACGGCCCGCGCCATCTGCTCAGCAGCCACAGCACGCAGCGCCACCTACCATTACATCAAAGCCGTTCAGTCCAGCGCCGCCTCAAGCACAACAGCAACGACCGCCCCCGCCTCAATCCAGACCACCGCCCCCAAATGCATACCCTGTAAAGAACTACAACCAGCCACCATACTACAGCCATCCTCCACCTCACTACGCACCCTCGCAACCGCCACGAGTGACCTACCGACCACTTACATTTGAATTTGTGGAAGGCAATGGCGATCGCTTCTATTTCCCCTCGTATAGCTTCATGGAGTGGCTGCCCAACGGGTCAGGCGCGAAGTTTAGTTTCCTGGTGACTAAGCTCAAGCCGAAGCCAGAGGGTGCGATCAAGACTCCATCTACACCAGTGCCACCGCAAACGCCGCAAACGCCGCAAGCAACAGCGCCTCCAGGCACACCAAATGTACCAAACGCAAATGGGCCAAGTAATTCTCCCTTTCCGCCAACGCCTGGTGGTCCAACCGCCACGCCCATGCCAATGCCTACACCATCCTACGTGGCTCCTCCCCGCATCGAGGACTTTGACGAGCGAAATGACATGAAAGACATGGATTACTACCAACCAGTCACAGTGCTCGTTCTGACTGACGAGCACGAGGTCAAGAGCGCCTTACCGCGTGCTATACGTCCGCCAAGCGTTGTCGAGAAATACATGGAAGAGGTTTTTGATACGTGCAAGCGTGCCGAGGAAACATACTTGGCGTTTAGGCTGCCCAAGGATGGGAATATGGAGGTCGATGCGGGTACGAAGAGTGGTGACGTGACACCGAGCGTGGGGACACCTCTGGCGGATGTCACGATGGGCGGCATGGGGCAAGCTGTTGGTGAAAAGAGAAAGAGTGTTGCTGGGCGGCCGAGAAAGAGTCTGGTTGCTTAAGAAAATCTGCAAATTTGCGTGCGTATGTGTACGAGTATAGGATGGAGATACCCATGAAGCGACACGAACATCATTACGATCACTTGTGGGCGCTGTGCTGTTTATTGGAACATCACCAATGATGCGATAGATTGTTAAGTTCTTAGGTTGGAAAGTTTCTAGATGGCGCCTTATAGAAGACTGGTCTCCACCTGCGACTTCTTACATAGGCCTCACGTACACGATCTGGCTTACACCACCAATAACATATGCACGGATTTCCACAAAGGCGCGCACACCTGGGTAGCGTTTCTGGAAATGACGCCCAAAGAGGAAATTTGAGAGCTTCTGTCGAACGCAGGTGGTTTAGCGCTGCGCTACACTAAACCATAGACCCATCACCCATTGACCTCTTTCATAATCCAACCTTGAAGGTATGAACGCGCATCACTATCGACGATCACTGACGCCGCATTCTCCCACTATACCACGAGTTGCTATGGCGTCGTTCGATGAGTCAAAGGACATTCACGCTCTCGACCATGTCGCACCACCTAAAGCCCAAAGCCCCGCGAAGATTTCACATTGCATCGACCCTGATCCCAGACAGCCTCGGACACGTCATGAGAGCCGTTCCTGAGCACGTACGCTTCTGAGCATCTGCCCTATGAGATTTTCTCCGTTTGCTAGCCCTAATCTTACCAGACAAGCCCATCCATGTTTGTCAGGTGGAGTCGGACCAACGCCCGCCCTGAGCGATGACAACCGTCCTAGACAAGGTCTTTGTATGTTTTGGTATGAACGAAGCTCTTATAACGGACACAATCTCGGTCTCCCCCAATTCTCAACCACGGTTCTCACATTCACAACCACGATTCAGCATCTATACGCTAGGAACATCATTGTACTCTTGGGACCTGAGCCAAGATGGCCCAACTACTGCAGCCTCCTTCAGTCTTCGACTTCACACCCCCACCGTCGCCAACAAGATTCTCCAATCCGATGAAGTGGCTCACACGCACGCCCACCAGCGTGCCTCTACCGCCTTCGCCCGCGAAATCACAAGATGGCTCAGACGATAGCAAGTCCTGCTCGTCTACAGAGTATCCAACCATCACACAGTCAAACTTCTCGAAAGCCATGCGCTCCCTGCAGAAGAAGTCTAGCACCTTTTCGCTACAACCAAAACTGAGCTGCTCATCTCTTGCGGCAACACCTCCCGGCACCCCACAGCGCGAGATTGCGAACTGGTTTTCAAAACCGAGTCCAGTCCGTGTAGTGACTCCTGCACCACTTGCAGCTGATCTTGGAGACCATTTCGCTCGCTCGCTGCCTACATACGAGGAGAAGCAGGGGGAGTTGCGTCGCCGGAAGGAGGCGGCTCAGAGACGAGTCCAGAGCATGCGTACATACATTGGGGCCAAAGCCAAGGAAGAGTCTGCGACTGTACGCCACCAGCGCTACGACAGTGGAAGTCACGAGCACGCCGACAGCTTCGCGCTCCGGGAACTACAGAACTGCACGACCAACACACCCAAGACCCCAGAAGAAAAAGCAGGAGGAGAAGAACAAGCACCGCCCTCTCTTCTTCTTGATCTCAACTTCCTCCGCCACGCTCTGTGTCGGCTCCAACGACCTCCACTGCAGTTCCACTGCGTGGGCTGCAAAGAGACGCACCGATCCTCGCTTTCCGACGAAGGCGAGGTCGTTTGGCTGCTGCAGAGCTGCAGGCATTACATGCACTCCGAGTGTTTTGGCGAGCTATTGACCCCTGACACGGACGGGTGCTTCCATTGCACGCACTTCAAGATGATGCTGAGAAAACTCGGGAAGGACGAGGTGGTTGCAAGGCATGAAGATGTGCTCAAGCAGACCAGCGGGGATGGTTATGTATCGCGCTGCATGTGAAGGATTGTGGGAACGAGCTGCAGGAACAGCACGTCGGATATGATGAACGAAGTCACGAAATGCTTAGGTTACGAATACGGTATGAACAGATTAGATAGTCACTATAATGATAAAATTGATACAGCCTCACCCATCATGACCTCGCACGTGTAGCATGGTATGAATCAACACTCTTTGTTCTCGCATCACTTATGAGAGGGAGAGGAGAGGAAAAGGAAAAGAGCTAGAAGGTGAGGAAGTCCCGTGCTTATCAGCAGTCGCAACACTCCACAAGTAAGGAAGAGGCCATTGGCGAAGTGTCAGTGCCGGATCAGCCGACCCTGGGCGAGGAGTGACTTGACCTTCGAGCAGAGCGGCTCGGACAGCAGAGAAAACTCGAAGAGCAGGAAGCCAGAGAAGAAGCCCACCTAGAGATGCTCACAATGCAGGTAGAAGTCCAGAACCGGGTGCAAGAAGTGACACAGGAAACAACGCAACCGGCGGCAGAGCAAGCAACGCCAGAATTGAAGGGCACGCCCAGCAGAGTGACTCACCTCGCTTAGATATGGATGAGAAGATGGTAGAAATGAAGAAAGGCAAAAAAAAAAGAAAAAAAAAGAAAAAAAGAAAAAAAAAACAGAAGAAGTAGAGCTATATTATTGGGCAAAGCGAATAGGATGGAAGCAGGGTGTGAGAAACATGCGAAGTGAACTCTGTGATTCCACGACTCGAGAATCTGGAAAGTGTGCACAGCGTAACGGAACGCTGCAGACTGCTATACATGGACAGAAAGAAGACTTGGTATTGATGCAGGCATCACACAACTTGCCTGTACTTCTTCTCTCGAGCTAATGATGAACCCTTTTCATCCCTGACTCTTCCCTGATATTTGACCATCAGACAAGCAATGATGAAGAAATGCATGAAGACTATCTACCCAGAAGAGGACTATTATAAGTGTGCGGCACTGAGCTATGAACGTGCCGAATCTACTCTTCGAGGTACGACAGCTTGCGCATCTCGCCAAGTCTGATGCGTGCTTGCGAAAGCTGGTTTTCGAGCTGGAGAATCTCGACCTGTTCTTGTGGTTAGCAACTGCTCTTGATTCTCCTCTGCATCGATTACATACCTGCTGCTCCATCTGCCTGACCTTGAACTCATGATCGCTCAGCTTGGTGTAGTCGACAACGTCACCGTCGTCCTTGTTCTTCTGTGCGATGATGTCCTGTACTTGCCTGACAAGAGCACGGCAAGCAGCTGTGACAGTTTTCGAAGCAGCCTCGAGCCTATCCTGCGTCTTGCTCATGAATGTTGCCTTGACACGACTGGCAGCGACAAGCTGAGCAGTGGAGGCAGCAACGTCATTGGAGGCGACAATAAGTTGCTCAGGCGAGTTGCGACCAGAGATGACGCCGTCAGCGGTCTCGATGAGCATGTTTGTAGATGTCGCAACAGCCTTGGCTGCGCTGATGAGACCTTCAGTCCAGCGGTTGTGCTTCTTGTAGAACTGGGTGACTGTCATGCTACCACGACCCTCACGAACAATCTCTTGTTGCGAAGCTGTTGCTGCCTTGATGAGCTGTGCAATGGCATTTGTGACTGCGATGGCTGCATCGAGGATCGAGTCGTGGATCTTGAGCTCGTAGGTAGAGAATTGGTCGCGAGGCTTGTTCTTCAGCTTGGCCAGACGGTCGGCGGCGGCCTGAATGGCATTTGCGGCCTTTGTCAGCTCGTCATCGACAACCTCGCCAAGATCACCATTGGTGTTGAGCTTGCTCTTGGGCGCAAAGGCATCTGCAAGCTTAGACAGACTCTGCAAGTTGCGGACGACCTCAGAGCTGTTGTTGATCACAACATCGATCTTACGCTCAGCGTCGAGATCGTACAATCGTACCGATTGGACATTGCGGAAGAACCTGATTGTCGATGTCGCAGAAGCACGCGCTCCGTTAATGAGCTGATCAGCCTTGTTGTCATCCGAGGCAAATCGTGTCAGACCCTTGGTGTTGATCAGGACGTCCACGATCGCGCCAGCGAAGTTGTTGACTGCGCTGATAACCTCGGCATGCTTGGCGCTATGTCCATCTGCTATGAAGTTGTTGAAAGCGGTCGAGAATTCCATCGTGCTTGTCGAGGCGTTCTCGATCTGTGAGAGGACGTAAGGACCAGTTGCGTTCTGATTACCCGCCTGCATGGAGGAGTCCAACTCGTAAAGAGCATCATCGACTCGTTGCACACCACTCTGCAGAACAGAGTCGATGATCTCGTTGATCTTCTGGAGACTATCCTGCATGATAACGTCAATCTGTCCATCCAGGACATCATCGTTGGCGTGACCGTTCAACTTCAGCTCGTTCAGCTCGAGCAACGTTTGGTCCATTCCCGCGCGGAATATCTCGAGCTCCTCCTCCTTCTCGCGCAACAAACGCTCCAGATCTGAGTCTCCTTCGCGGTGCTTCATCTGCATATTGTCAAGCTGGCGTGTCTTGTTGCGGAGAGCCTCTTCCAGATCCGCGATTTCACGGTTGTGCCTCGAGAGCATAGCGGACAGCTCTGAGCCCTTGCCACGCTCGGCGTTGTCGATTCGGTCCAGTGCCTCGCGCAGCTCGCGCTTGAGCTTCTCGAGTTCCTCGCGGTGTCCACCAGAGCTGCGGTCCTTTTCCATCATGGCGCGGTCGCGCTCGCGGATCATATTCGCCAACTCAAGGTTCTTGGACTTTAGCTCTCGCTGCAGTTTGTCGCGCGTGTCAATGGCTTCTTGTGCGGAGTTGGCCTTGAGCTGGACAGCCTTGAACTTCTGCAGAAGCTGAAGGTGCTCGTGACGAAGCTGGGAGTAGAGCTTCGCTAGCGACTCGTACTTGGACCTCCATGTGTTCAGCTGCTCTTGGAGTGCCCGCAGCTGTTCGTCTCTAGAGCCCATCTGCGAGTTGAAGTTTTGATTCATCTGTGCAATCTCGCCCTCGAGTGCTTTCATCCTCTGGTCGTACTGCTGCAGCATAAGCTGGTCACGCTCATATTGCGCACGCGCATTGAGGTTCTCGCGCTCGAGCTCCGCAAGGCGACCCTGTGTCTGCTGCTGGTATTGATCGCGCATGAGCTGCTCTTGCGCAAGACGCGCTTGTTCCGCCTGGAGTCTTTGTTGCTCCTCGAACTCTCTTTGCGCCTGCATTTGCTGTTGCTGCTGCTGACGCTGCTGGTCTTCCCATTGTTGTGCCAATCTTTGCTGCTCAGCCTCGTATTGCTCTTGCTGCCTCTTTTGGTCGTTCTTCCAGAACTCGTTGATTGGCTCAGGGTCGACAGACGGGGCGCGCGGTGCGGGGGTGGGCTCTGCGACCTTGGGTCTGGTAGGGAGGGCAGGCGCTGATTCGTCTTCGGATAGAAGGTTTGGTGGGTCTTGGGGCAGTTTTGGCACTGTGATCAGGCTCGTGAGGTAGCGTAGGTTAGAGCACTCGTAATAGAATTTGACCAGACGGTAGTGCTGAGCGTCGTATCTGCCGCGGAGAGGAGAGAGCGCCTCGTCATCGCCCAGTGCTGTGCTTGTTAGTTTGGTACAGTGTAGGTTCAGACGCAAGACTTACTGGTATGCATAGCTCGCAACATGCTGGTGATGAATTTGTAGATACCGTAGGACTCCTGTACCAGTGGTACCAGCGCAGCTATCCGGCACTCGTTGTTGGCGCCGCCCCGGAAGTGTGAGAAGATCAGCTTCTGGAATGCGTCGATCTGATCCTGGAGCGTCATAAGATCCGAGATTGTCTCATATCCTTCGTTCGGATCGTTGATGGATTTCAAACTGATGTACTCCTCGTACTCGAAAGTACCTGCCTGGTGTCAGTCTGCCGTCTGTTCTCGTGGAGCGCGCTGATTGTACCGTTGAACTCCGGGTGCTGTCTGTGAAACGCCAGCTTGGCCAGCAGATAGTAGATGTACTCTGAAATGAGCGGCGCATATCCCCTAGCACCTGCGCCATCTGTGGAGCCTCGCGACAAGCTCTCCAACCAGCTGGTGTTCGATTGCGCCTCCTTGAGGACAATCGGATGGCCTTCTTGGAGGACCTTGTGTACGGTAATGAGCGCTTTGAATGTCTGGATCTCGTCGGCGAGGATTGGCTGCCTGCTCGATGTTTAGCGATGTTTTGGCTCTCCCAATGCGCCCAATAGTCCATTGGGTGATCTGTCGTCACCTACACTTTCATGCCCTGCCAGAACGAGGCGGAGCTCTTATGGTCCCATGTGTATACGATACATGCACGCACATGCTTGCCTGTCGTCACAGTGAGCTTCGATTGGATGTCTCGGAGGTTGCGGACGTACGCTTCGGTGAGACCTCCTCGATGCTGGTGGCTTTACGAATGTTGATGGCAAGCTCTGACTCCTGCCTGGCCTTTTTGTTAGCCTCCTCTAACAGCTTCCAATTCATATACATGATAGCGAATGTTGGTGTTTGACGTACTTCCCCATATCAACATTCCTGCTGGATCCGTAGAGCGCCATCTCGACGGATGTTGCTGCCTGTCCAGAGCTGTCTGGAGGCAGTCGCGATTACTATGGGAGAGATAGAGAGAAGGTGGCAATTACGTGGGCAGGCACGATGCAAAGAGCCTGCGCGAACGTGTAGGGCGAATTGGGGAGAGGGGTGGGTTTGGGCGCTCGAGCATGAGCTTCGAATCCCTGGACGCGCGACCGCCTTGAGGTTGGTGCCCACCCCATACTCCTAGGCTTGGCTGGGCCAGCAGCTTTCGTCATCGCTCAGCCACTCTCCACTCACCACTCAGCGCTCGTAGATTTCCCTAAACCGCTGCCTGACCGTTATACAACGCATACGCGCGGCTGCATGCGCAACCGCTTTCTTTGTGAGTTGGCATCAGTGATGGAGGGAGAGAATTGCATATGGGGAAGCCGGAAGCCTCGAACCCTAGCTGCATGACACCGATCAGCACTGCACTCTGCAAGACAACGCATTCGATCATCAGGAACTCTATGTCATTTTACAGGCTGTTGCTGATGTGCAGCCCTGGGTATAAACGCCGTACCAGCGCCACGCGATGCTAAGACAAAAAGTGAAGCTTTTCAATGATGTGAGAAAACCATGCACATGCTCATACTGCATCGGCCATGTTTCCCTTCAGGTAGGCAGCCATGGGGTCTGCCGCCATCGTGCGCTTCCGCCTGTACTCCTCCATTTCCTCCTCGTTCACGTCACCCGTCATCTCGGCTATAGTTCGCTTGCGTGCAGCCGGGTCCTGTTTTGCCTTTGTGTCCTTGTCTGGAGCATTAGGCACATGCTCCTCAAGAGCCTCTTCGTCTTTCCATGCAATTGATCGGGGAACCTCCTCAGGAAGGTCAGCACCTGTTCGCATGGCTTCTGCTTTCTCGAAGGCTTCCTTGCCAGCCTCGCCAGTACAGTAAGAGTTCTTGACCATAGAGTGACAGCATGCAAAGCCCCACTGGAAGTTTGACCACCAACTGCCCCATACTGATTTGTGGTTTCCTGGGAAGACGTCCTCCATGTATTTCGACTTCGCCTTGATTTTCGGTGCGCCTTTGACGCCACCTCGCTCGTCGTACTCTACATACCGTTCGTTCTCGGTGACTGCAAGCTTGCGTATTGACTCGTCGTTGAACTTCTGCTGCGTGCCATATTTCTCAGCGAGAGCTTTGGCCTTGGCCTTCTTCTGCTCCTCCTGCTCCTGGAGCTGCTTCTTGCGCATGACTTCGCCAGATGTTGGGTTCGCCTGGAGATGCAGCTTGTTCTTGTCTCCACGCTCTTGTGTCTCCCAAGCATAGCGCTGCGCCCTTTCGAACTCAGCAGCATCACCAGATGCACGCATGAACCCATCTTCTGCCACAAGTTGTGCTGCTTTATCTGAACCTGCGCCAGTATCCGCCATCGATCGTGTCTTGGGGTCGTACTTGGCCGAGTCGAGATCGAGGTTCAGCAGGTACTTTGCAGTGTCCTCTCGCAATCGCAGGTTCCGTGTCGACGTTGCCTGCTTCCTGCCCATGTCTGTCTCAGCATCGTACTTGTCGCCCTCGTCATTCTCATCCCCAGATTTTTCGCCGTCTGTATCTTTTTTGGCCTTCTTGCGCAACTCCTCCATCTCATTATACTCCTCGATGACCTGATTGAAGTCGGACGCATCGTATCCGTTCCAGCGATCTCGCTTGGCGTCCCAGCTTTGTTGCACATCTTGGATGACTTCGTCCGCTTCGATCCGCTTGCCGGTAAACTTTGCGCCTGCCTTGCGCGGTCTGCTGAGACAGTCCTTCTTCTTATGGGTCATCGCTCCGCAGTTTTCGCAAGCACCTTTGCGGTACTTGGTCGCTGCCGGCCCTAGCTTCCTTCCGCGATCATACCATGTTGAATCCTGTTCTTGCTTCTGCAGACGCTGGTGCTCGAGGTAGTCGTCGCCATTGTCGTTGCCATTCTCGTCGATGGCATAGAAAGGCTTCTTCGAGATGAAAGATGGAATGTATTCGTTGCGTTCCTTCGCAGCAGCGGAGGCGTCTGGTTTCCTCGGTTCGCCGACGGGTGGCATGGTGGTTGTGTGAGATTTGTTGGTTGTGGAGGTAAAGTGAAGGCCCCACGCGCGGTGGTTCAGCGAAGATGCGGCGAAGAGTGGAGCATTGATAGCTTCGCCGTAGGGCTGCAGCAGTAGCGCCACACGTGGTAGCGCGTGGCGATGAACGCGTCTTCTGTTATTTGGCGTCGCGCCTGCAACAACCCTTGCTTCGTTCTTGCAATCGCCAAAATTGTGCAAGAAGGTATTCAGATCAATTTTGGACACCTCATGCGACCATGATACCGCCTTTTTACGAAGACACGACCGCCAGGACCCTGATGTCGTCATGGATACCTTCCGCTTCCGCTTGAATTGTCTCGACAACTACCAGGCGACACCGACAGATCTCGATCCTGTGCTGAGACGAGGTGCTGGACCTTCGCAAAAGTCGCGTGAGCAGGCCCCTCAAGTTCCAGTAATCCGAGCATTTGGCGCCACAGAAACCGGTCAGAAAGTATGCGCGCACATACACGGAGCATTACCATACTTGTACCTTGAATACACAGGCAGCTTGGAGAAGGATGCTGGTAAGGTTGGTGAATCTTCTTGTAGGCTAGTACTAACATAGTGCGGTCAACATCTATATCCAATCCCTTCGAGCCTCGATCGACCACGCCCTCGCCTTGACGTACCGCCGAAATGTCTACGATGCGAAGTCGGTTTACGTCGGTCACATCTCTCTGGTCAAGGGAGTGCCGTTCTTTGGGTACAACGTTGGGTACAAAGTGTTTCTCAAGGTCTACATGCTGAACCCTATGCACATGACGCGCTTCGCCGATTTGCTGCATCAAGGAGTCATCTTGAACCGCAGCTTTCAGCCATATGAAAGTCATCTGCAATACCTGTTGCAGTGGATGTGCGACTACAGTTTGTTTGGCTGCGACTATATCAACTGCGCCAAAGTCCAGTTCCGTAGCCCAGTCCCAGACAGCGACGAAATTGATACCAAGACGCACAAATGGCACGATATGGCGATCCCAGAGTCGTTCATTACAGAAGATGACCAGTATCCTCGCATGAGTCACTGCACTCTCGAAGTCGATATTTGTGTACAAGACATCTTGAACCGGCATGAACTTCAGTATCGACCCATTCATCATGACTTTCTGGAGCGCTCGAGTCAGATGCCTCGAAACCCTGACGACAAATTTGTACCATCGATGGCAGGCCTATGGAGAGACGAGACGCGTCGCAGAAAGCGTCAAATGGGGCTCAGTGATACAGCAGGCACTCCTTTTCCCCCTGAGGTGATGGTGTCCATGTCTGCAGATCCGCGGAATACAGATAAGGGCGGTTGGATACATGAGGAAGAGTATCGAGAGCTCGTGGCGAGTCTGATTGAAGAAGAAAAGCCACACAGAGACGGTGTCAGCTTTGGCACCTTCATCAAGGAAGTACCTGGTCTGGAGTGGATCAGGACCACGGTGGAGAGTGTTGAGGATTTATACCCGGAGAATCTATGGAGTCAGCAGATAGATGATGAAGAGGAAGACCAAGCAGACGAAGCAGAGCTTGTGGGTGGCGAAGAAGTCAAAAGTACCATGACTTTAGTAAACGCTCTGCCTGGCCCAGATGAGCTACATCGCAATGTTGAGCTATTTCCTGATATCATGGTGGATGTCGCTGAGACAAACGGGGAACTTCAAGATGGTCAGTCGGATACCGAGAAGCAGCAATCTCTTGACCCACTCACAAGGTCTCTCCTCGAGCAGTCGGGAGGCGGTGACACCTCAGATGACCACTTCGACGAAGGCATCGATCTGGTTGATCCTAGCGAGGCTGGCAGCCTCGGTGATCCAAACAGTCCATCCACAATTCGCAAAAGACACATTGAGCCAGAACTCCAGTCTCCTCAGAAACGTCGACGTATCTTGAACTCTTCTCCGCTTACCGCAAAGAAGATTTCCTTCCGCGAGAGGCTTGAGGCTGGCAAGACAACGAGCACACCTCGAAAGCCTTCTCATGATAAGCTTCGACCGAGTCAGTCATCCCAGACGAGCATCAAAGCTCAAGGGCATGGAGGGCCAACTACCATGTCGTTTCCAGTCGTTAAGAACTCACACGATCCAGGCACGATACTACGACTAAGCCAGTCGGGTTACTCAAATTCACAAGAGTTACCCAAGACACCTGCAAAGCACCTTCTGGTTGGACGAACACTTATGACTCCTGTGACTCCTTGGACGCACCAGAAGACTTCGCCTATCCGACCGAGCAGCAGCGGACCGAAAGCACTTGACGATGCCATGAGGTTGACTAAGCGTCTAGTGGAGTCGTTGCCGCACGACAAGTCCACAGTATACTTGAGCACACTTCCTCCTACCGTGGATGAAGTAACGGACACTATGATGCATGCTGGCTTGCCGCCCGTCATCTTCCAAGACGCATACTACAGCAACGAACAAGATGTGCCGGATCGACCTCGAGAGTATGCCGGTCGTGAGTTCAAGCTACAGAGTACGACGTTACCGTATCTACCTCCGTTCGATCCATCTGGCAAGCATCCTGCCAATTTTGGAGAACAAAGGCCAATTTTAGTCGACAAGAAGAGAGAAAAAACGGAGAGTAGGCTCAGGTCTCAGCGCTGTAGTTTGCGCAATTGGGAGATCGCGAGCCCGCCTCCGACTTTCGAAGAAGTTGAGAGCTGGCTGGAAGAGAAAGCAACAAAGAGCGCACCTTCGAAGTTGCCGTCCAAACGTAAGGCAGAACCACCCAAGCCGCGGAAAGTGAAGTTCATAGATCAGCTCTCCCAGATCGAAGGACCTACGCAGAAGAACAAGCACGGCTTCAAATTCTCTCAAAAGCAGAACTCGACTAGTGTTAAGCATGAGACTCAGTACATGAGCATCATGAGCTTGGAGGTTCATGTAAACAACCGAGGCGATCTTGTGCCAGATCCTGCGGAAGATGAGATCCAATGTATCTTCTGGACAGTTGAAGGCGAAGGGAGTGCGACAACAGATCGACCGCGGATTGGAGTCCTCTGTCTTTCAGATGAGAACGGAATCGCTGAGCGCATAGCTAAGCAGGTCAAAGTAGAAGTGGAGTACGAAGAGGATGAACTGGATCTTATCAACCGCATCGTAGACATCGTTCGTCAATTCGACCCCGACATCCTCACTGGTTACGAGGTCCACAACAGCTCATGGGGCTACCTCATCGAGCGTGCGAGAATGAAATTCGAATACAACCTCTGCGACGAGATCAGCCGCATGAAGTCGCAGTCTCACGGCAGATTTGGTAAAGAAGCAGACCGCTGGGGCTTCACCCACACCTCAACCATCCGGGTCACTGGTCGTCACATGATCAACATTTGGAGAGCTATGCGTGGAGAGCTGAATCTGCTTCAGTACACGATGGAGAACGTTGTCTTTCATCTTCTGCACAAGCGTATACCTCACTACACTCATTCAGACCTCACAGGATGGTATCTTAGTACTAAGCCTCGCGACCTGTCGAAGCTGCTGAACCACTTCCTATCCCGCATCCAGCTCAATCTTGACATTCTGCAAGCGAACGAGATCGTACCACGTACAAGTGAGCAGGCACGTCTACTTGGTGTCGACTTCTTCTCAGTCATCTCGCGAGGATCGCAGTTCAAGGTCGAATCTACCATGTTTCGCATCGCTAAGCCGGAAAACTTCGTTCTCATCTCCCCAAGTCGCAAGCAGGTCGGCCAACAGAATGCTTTGGAGTGTCTGCCACTCGTCATGGAGCCACAAAGCGCGTTCTATACCAGTCCTCTATTGGTGCTAGACTTCCAGTCTCTTTACCCTAGCGTCATGATTGCCTACAATCTTTGCTACTCCACATGTTTGGGTCGCATTACGAGTTGGCGAGGGCGTAACAAAATGGGGTTCATGGACTTCAAACGCGAGCCTCGATTGTTGGAGCTGGTCAAGGATCACATAAACATCGCACCAAATGGCATGATGTACGTCAAGCCCGAGATGCGAAAGTCCTTGCTAGCCAAGATGCTGGGCGAGATTCTCGAGACCCGAGTCATGGTCAAAAGTGGCATGAAGCAGGACAAGGACGACAAAACACTACAGCAGCTCCTTAACAACAGACAATTGGCTCTCAAGCTACTGGCCAATGTAACATACGGTTACACATCCGCCTCCTTCTCCGGCCGCATGCCGTGCTCCGAGATTGCGGACAGCATCGTTCAAACCGGCCGTGAGACACTCGAGAAAGCTATTGCTCTCATCCACGCCACCGAAAAATGGGGCGCTGAAGTTGTCTATGGGGACACGGATTCGTTGTTCATATACCTCAAAGGTCGCACGCGCGAACAAGCATTCACCATCGGCGAGGAAATCTCAAAAGCCATCACGGACGCCAATCCGCGACCCATCAAGTTGAAGTTCGAGAAAGTATACCACCCTTGCGTCCTGCTCGCAAAGAAACGATATGTCGGCTTCAAGTACGAGCACCGCAATCAGACCGAGCCCGATTTCGACGCAAAAGGAATCGAAACTGTGCGGAGAGATGGTACCCCTGCAGAGCAGAAGATTGAAGAGCGCGCGCTGAAGATTTTGTTCCGCACAGCTGATCTGAGTCAAGTCAAGTCCTACTTCCAAGACCAGTGCGCAAAGATCATGCAAGGCCGCATTTCAATCCAAGATTTCCTCTTTGCAAAAGAAGTCAAACTGGGTACCTACTCTGAGCGCGGACAACCACCACCAGGGGCCTTGATCGCGACGAAACGCATGCTGGCAGACCCGCGTACGGAGCCACAATATGGTGAGCGCGTGCCCTACGTGGTCATCACCGGCGCACCCGGCGCACGCCTCATCGACCGCTGCGTCGCCCCGGAGGTCCTGCTCGCAAACGACCACCTCGAGCTTGATGCCGAGTATTACATCTCCAAGAACCTCATTCCACCTCTAGAGCGCATATTCAATCTCGTCGGCGCAAACGTCCGGCAGTGGTACGATGAGATGCCAAAGGTACAGCGCATGCGCAACATTACTGTCCCTCTGCCCAACAAACCAAACCTCGGTATCGCAAGTGGACAGACGAGCCTCAGGAAGACGCTCGAAAGCTACATGAAGACCTCGTCTTGCATCGTGTGTCGCGCCAAGTTACCGCCGCCCCCCACGTATCTCCCTGGCGTTGCGCCTGACATGTTTTCTGCGCTGCCGCTTTGCGAGAAGTGTCTTCGACGGCCGGCAAGGGCTCTGCTGACACTAAAAGAGCGCATTTGGAAAGCGGAGGTTAGGGTTAAGGAGGTTGATATGGTGTGTCGCAGTTGCTCGGGGCTGGCGTGGGGTGAGGATATCAAGTGTGATAGTCGGGATTGCCCGGTGTTTTATACGAGGATCAGGGAGAAGAGTCGATTGGCGAACTTGAGAGAGGGGGTCGGAAGGGTGGTAGAGGATTTGGAGGAAGGCATTGAGGAGCAGTTCCCGAAGAAGGCGAAAGGAAAGAAGAAGAGTCGAGTGACAAGTGAGGCTCTGGACTGGTAGAGTAATAGCTACTGGCTATCAAGGAACGTATAACAAGCCTTGATTCTGCCTCCGACGATCGTCACAACGTCCCATCCTGTCGCCCGCGGCGCGGCGCCTTTCGGTCTCACACCCCACTTCAATCTCGTCACCCAGGTATCAGCCTCTCCATCATGCTTTAGACACTCCACATCACCTGCAACATACATTAGCTGCTCCGTCACTCGTGGCTACAGACACTCACTAAGCTCGACAAACTCGTCCTTGGGTCCGCCAAAACCTTGGATCTTTTCCATAATCGCACTGATCGCCTCGTACGTCTTGAACACGCCCAAGGGGTCTACAAACAGCGCTTAGCCACTCGCGACCCAGATTTCAGACATGGTTTCAAAACGCTTTGAGACTTCTCTCTCGCCAAAGATACCGTGGATGTTGAGCCGGGTGAGTTCGGTTGCGCGAGCCTGGGAAGTCATTATAGTCGCGAAGGTGTCAAGCAGTATCAGAAGATTGGTGTTTAGAATTGAAGTAGAGTTGTGAAGTGACGCTGCTTTTGAGAAGTGAATCGTGCAGTGCCGGATCGGGCGGGAAGTTTTGTAAGCAGCTGTGCAGTGCCTGCATTGTAAGCGGCGACTAACTGAACTGGGAAAGAGGAGTGTAAGCATGCGCATATCATCCCTTTAATAATAGCAGCATTAGAGTAAAGATGAGTTTGTGTTGATGATCCATGAATGCTTCCCTGGTCTTTGACGAATGTAAAATCCTATGAGACTCGAAGACACTACAGCATCCGAATGGATAATGAAACAGCCTTCGACCAAGGAGTGCTATTAAAAAGTGGAAGCAACAGGAAGCGCGCTTCTTGCAACGATTGAGTAAAATCAGCGAGCTGTGACTGGCTGTTTCGGAAATCGAGTCTGCATGAACTCCTTGACCTGTTCGTTTGCACCGCCAAGATTGAGAATCCTGGGAAGAGCGGTGATAGTCAAGCCCTGTAGAGACTTCGCTCGACTCACTATTGATGGAATCAGTATCAAATTATACGACTGGTGCGTGTGCAGTAAAACCTACAGGCAACGTAGATCTGACTTGGCTCGAACGCCCGTGCAAGATCGACGGTAACGCGCTCAAGCGTCATACCCTGATAGTCTGTCAGTACAAGAAGGTGCTTTTCAACGTCTTGACGAACCTGAGACTTGTGAATAGTGATGGCATATCCTGCAGTGAGCGGAATCTGCGTTCTCGAGAGCAAACAGTATGGCTGCTCAGTGCCGAGTTCGTTTGGCATACACTCGGCGAAGATAGTTCTCGTGATACCGTTCAAGAACCGGACGACTGGCCAGGCCTGACGATTGTTTGACCTGCCAAACGTTTTGATCTGGCCTTCACGGTACTTGGCATGATCGCCGCGTAGTTCTCCGTCCTCGCCTCTCTTATCAGGCGCCTTCGGTAGGTCTTTCTCTTCGTAAGGCTTGAACTCTATGATCGTGCCCTGAGCACCATTCACTAAGCCAGCGGCAGGGTCGATGTTGGCTAACAATACGACTCGTTGGCCCTGCTTGAGCTGCAAGTGCCTTTCATAGCGCGACTCTTTCTGTACAAAGTGTTCAGCTTAACGGACGTTATCGGAAGTAAATTTACTCACCATTGCAGTTAGACTGCCATCTTCCTCTCGATCCTCATTCTTTGCTAGAGTCTTCTCGCTGCGATTTACATCTGACCACTGGAAGGTGTCCAGGCATTTGAACCATCGTGCCTCTGAAGTTATCTTGTCGAGGTTCTGTCTATTGACTCTTTCAACATCGTTCTTCAAGGAAGACAGTATGATAGCGCCTTCAGTCTCTGAGGTGTGGTTCATGAGGATCTTGGCGTGCTGCTGTTGAATCTTTCCCTCCGTTCTTATGAAGTTGAGTATGAACTTGAACTTGAAGTCGTTTTGTCGATGGATCTGAGTCAAGTTCACGTGCTCAAACTTGCATTCCTGTATTGGTCAGTTTCTGTGATCCTGAGCACCTTCAGCCGCTGCACACCTCCCAGGCTTTACTCCGAAAAGCCCATTTATCGATATCGAGGAAGGTATCTTCCCGGCAATTCCTGTTCTCGCACTTGTATTCACGCGGAGGTCTGAAGCCGTCCTTTTGTAGTTCCCATCCACACATACAATGGTTGAAGGGCTTCACAGGTGATAGTTGGTAGAACTATTCTCGTCAATCATGAACAGGTCGACATGCTTAGTCGGACTCACATCACCGGTAACAATCAACTGCATTCCTCCAAAAGGCCCTCCACCATACTTCTCGCCTCGGGAAGCCTTGATGACCATGTTCAAGCGCTCGAAGAAGAGGTTCTCAATCATACTGATTTCGTCGATGATCAGGACATCCGTTTCGTCGAATCGTTGCCAACTCTTATCGCCCAAGGCAGATTGCATGAGTTTGTCGATATCTCGTTTCATACTTTGCACGGTCCATCCTGCATAAGACCAAGTCGTGATTCCTCCTACATTCAGTGCAGCCAGGTTGGTAGGTGCGACGATCTTAACTCTCTTTCCACGTTGTTGGAGTTGTCTGACAGCTGCTTTGAGGATTGTGCTTTTACCGCACCCTGCGGAACCAGTGTAAAAGACGTTGCGCCCTGCAAGAATCAAGTCAACCACATGTTGCTGTTCATGTACAAGTGTAGGGCCGGTATCTGCAGGTACGCTGACTTGGTCTGTAGACACTGTTTGCAGATCGGGCTTCGGCGCTGACTGTAAAGCGCGTGATGGGAAGGATTCGTTCCCTTGCTGCTGTAAGTTGGAGTCGCAGTGCTGCTGAAATTCTGGAGAAACACCATAGTCGATGTGATTCCAAAGTTTACCTGGAGGCTCAGCGGCATGCTGTTGGCGATACTCCTGGTAACCAGGTAAATGGACATGATCAGCTGCTGGTATAGTCTTTTCGGGAGGATTGAGTTTGCTTTGGCGGTGTTTGTACTTTTCAACATACGCTTCAGCCTCTTCGCTGGTCTTGAACTTCTTCAATCTGCCGTACGGATGACCGGCGATATATGGTGCTGCAGCATCGTAGCTGGTAAAGATACCAGTGGTATGTCCAACAGCCACTGCGTAGTACCTAGGCTGTCTCCGTTGAGGAGTAGACTCAAGGTTCAATGGCTCTAGGGCGATAGGTGCGCCTTGCGACATATCCATGATTACTGCTGCAGGTGTAGAAGACGAAAGAACGGAGATCAGATTGAACCAATTTCGGCTGTGCCATCAATGTTGTGGTGAGATATATGGACTGTGCCGGTTGTGCGAATATATTCTTCAGCATGTGAGTACATTAAATGTAATTGTGCGTGTCGAGCTCACCAATCTTCGCGCGGGGAATCTATACACCCATAATGACCACTGGTGTTCTGAAAAAGAATGCTTTGATAGCGCAGATTATGTAGCAGCACCGCTACAGTAATGCTTGACGTTGAGATTGAATATCCAATGATTCCTGAGTGTGGTGTAGGAGCAACAGGAGTGACTGAGCCCTATCGCCTGAAACTTAGCGTGAGCTCGCCGGCCGCCGTGATTGGCTTCAGAACTCGCGGCGCGGCCCGCTTTTAACGCGTGGCACACACGAACTCACGTTATTCACAACAGCTTGGGCGTATGGCGGACTTCATTGTGCATTGCCAATAGTCATTGCTTCACTACTTCCAGCAGCCACATGATGTCGATGCTCAGTTACCAGCATCCATTACGATGTGGCCTTCACGACCTCCTTAGGGTTCGCATTCACAGTGTCACCACTCTTATCAGCTCTCCTCTGCTTGCCCGAGACCAGGTAGACACTAGCCCTGACCTCCAAAAGCGGATCATCACTTGGCTCAACTCCCTCAACCCTTGGAATTGGATCGAAAATGATGTGCTTCTGCTGCAACCTGCTCTCCTCCTCGCCGAGTGTCTTCTCGACTTTTAGGGTGCCAAGTTCAACGATCTCCCTTTCTTCAGGCCAGATGACTGTTGCGTTGTCTGTTGCGTCACCTTTCTCAGCAATCTGCGCGAGCAACTTGAACTCGATGTGTCCAGCCTTGAGGCGCTCGAGGAGCTCGTCGAAAAGATAGGTGGCTGACTTGTTCTTCAACGCCTCTGCATCAAAGTGCTCCTCCTTGGCAACAGGAACGATGCGGTAGCGCAGCGTCGTCACCTTACCATCTTTAATAAACTTGAACGCGTTTACACCGAAGTACTTCTCCGTCGCGACTACTTTCCATCAGCCGCAGACTATCACTCAACGTAGGTGCAACTCACAAGACACAGGACTCGGCTTGGGATCCTGCAAGAACTTGGCTGTCTCAGGGTGCCGACCAAGAAATTCAGGTACAGCCTCTGCCGCATTCGGTCCACCGGCCGCGTGCAAGAATTCCAGGAATTCGGCTCCAGTACGCGTGGGAAAATACTTCGTGGAGTGTGCGATGATATCGGTGTGCTGGTGCCTACCGTCTGCGTCAGGGAGATGGAACCGAACCGCGATACCGCGCGGATTGGCATTTGCATCAGTATCTGGGATCTGAGGAAGACCGGTTGAGGAAGAGAAACGGACGGTGATGGATACGGATGGAGTGTTGAAATGCGGTGCACTGCTGAGAGCTGATGCAGAGCTGGTAGGTGTGAAAGTGCCGATCAAGAGACGGCCTTTGGCATGTGCTGAGAACTGTCAGAACGAGTATGTGACAGCGGCATGTTACTTACCCGGACGAAACTCGTTCGTAGTGTGACCGAATGCAGCACGCAGCGTGCTCACGAGGCTATTTGCAGTCTCTAAGACTTGAGAGTCTTCCGAGAGGGGCATCTTGGATTGATCGATAGTGATCTGTTGATTACTTGGCCAAACAATGCAGTGGCTCAGAATTGAGGGCACGACAATGGGTTGCTCAGCCAATTTATACATCTCCTCACGCTCACCCAACTTGTCCTCATTCCAAATTGCACAATAACCGCAATCCATTGCGTCGCCAAAGCAAGCTCGCGATAGCAGCCGTGTGAGCGCTAGTCGAACCGCTCTCGATTGATTCGTCAGCTAGCTTCCCTCTTTGGTATGACTGCAGCTTACTCACATCTTGCAGGCTCGCAATACGAACATGGTGCTCGGTAGTGACAAGCGACCGGTGAATAAGCTGGGGACATTTGACAAAGCTGCTGGATAATCAAAGTCGATAACTTGACCTCTCAATTATGTTTCGGCCATATCGGGAGTGCATCTATCTTGGCATCTATCTGAACAGCTCTAAGGGACATTCAAGACTTGCAAAAGTCAACGACCTTCTGCGCCTTCTTTCCGACCAACCCATCGATATACTCCAGGAATACGTCGAGGTCCAACATGTCCATCTCCCCAAGCGTCGGGCTAGAGCTCTTCAGCACCTGCCCTCCCCACAGAACACGAAGGTACTTCTTTCCCTCGGTCTTCTTACTGGTATACACCTCAAACACAACCTCAGCGCCCATGCCAACCCAGACCATCTGCTCTATCTGCAGTATACTAAGCAGCCGTGAGACTGAGCCATCGTGCGCAACATTGTGGCGGTAGATCACGTCGCTCTTGCCTGCAATCGCGTCGCGGATATTCTGCGCCAGCTCTGCAAGCCAGACACCGTATGATCCCACAGCGGCTTGCAATGATTGTGGAGAATCGCGGTAGATGAAGGAGTACTCGTACTGGCCAAGACGGTAGACAGTGTTGGCCTGCTCCTGTGTGACGCATGCTTTAGTGTTGTTGTTGATGCTGCAGGGCAAGGCTTTGGCATGGCACTGGCGGGCAGACAGATTGTCGTAGTAGTGGTCGAAGGACTTGTGCCAGTCTGTTGAGTCGCTTGCAATCCCGGAGATGGAGTCTAGGGAGTCGAACAGCGGCTTTGCGGCGGTCAAGTGCGCAGTCCAGTTCGTTGCTTTGCTGCCGGTGCCATATGAGCTGTAGCGGGTTGATGCGGCTGGGCAGGAGTACTGGGGCTCGAGTGAGTCGACACCAGTGGGCTGGATGCGGAGTGAAACGTCATCCTTGGGTACAAACATGCCGTCGATGAGCATACCAGCAACTTGCGAAGTGATCTGATTATTCGTCACACGATAGGTGACTTTATCGTCGAGGTTGTCGGGCAAAAAGCCGAGAAGGTCGTGGTATACTCCATAGAGGTCCTTGCCGTGCTGCCATGAGTCATCTAGACCCTCTCGTGTGATCTGTGGAAACTGGCAAGAGCCATTGAATCCTGCCTGCGCGAATGGATTGATGTCGCTAGTGTACACACTCCAGTATGTTGAGCTCGACTCATTTCCTGCAGGATTAAGCGGCTTGCCGTAATAGAATAGGCCTTGCCCATCGCAACTCCAACCGTACGATTCTTTTGGGAACGTGTTTGACGCATATGGCGTTCTCTTGTGATGACGATGAATACTGCAACGATCAATGATGCGCAGATTACGGGCAAGGTTAGGTTCCACTTACACCTCCACATAATGCAGCTTGTAATCCTCGCTGGCTTTTGGATACTCTTGGGACCTCACATGAGGCATATTGCACCAGTTGTACGTCCCGTATGGAGTGTCAGCAGGCAATTGCGATCCATTGAAACCAAAACCATATGTGCCGTTCCCATTCAAGACCTTTCCTAAATCGTTGATCCAAGTCTTCTTCGGCTCATGCCATCCAAGGTCTATACTGTTATTTTGAGCCGATGCGATAGATACCCACAATAGAGGGACGACATTCTTAACGGACGGCATACTTAGGTTGAAGACCTGAAAGAGGGTAAAGGCGGTACAAGTCAAACAAGATAAGAAAAGGAAGACCAAAGGCCCACGTCGCATGTTTTATAGTTGGAGCCTTGAGGGGCAACTTTTGAAGGCCATTACGGATGGAGCAGGTCGCCGTGCTGTTGACGAGAGAAAGATGGAGATGAGGGATGCTAGGACGGGAACGAAGGCACGGGTTTAGTTCTGCGGTTGTGATTGGTCCGAAACTGGAAAGGGGCCCACTCATGGACCCGGTCTTCTATCGTCCGGAGAGTCGACTTAGCTTGGTGTGCCCTCGTATGTTGATCGCAGAAAAGGCGAAATATTGACAGTGGCCTAGTTTTCAACAGTTCTCTCAACGACTTCACTGTGAAGCCGAACATACTGCCGAAGGCCGTCATGGGATGAGCGTGTCTGAAATCTTGCATGCGATTGGACAATGTTCTTGTCGAGATCGGGGATCTCAACTGATGTATTAAGTACTCCAGCGTAACTCTCCGCTCTTGAGAACCTTTCTACGCTTGACTCGTGCAGGTATACCCTCCCTTGGCTTCCCTGCAGCAAGTAGGACCTGATACATAGGGTCACCAAACGCCTCTTGAGGACCTTTCTGGAAGCTGCTATCCTTCGTCCAAAGGCTACTATCATTACTCAGCGATGCAAGCTTGTCGAACGCGCTTCGCACATCGAACTCCCTGAGCGTTAGGGCCAACACAATCTTGAGCTCGATCAATGATAGCTCCTGACCAATGCAGTTGCGAGGTCCCTTTTCGAATGGACGCCATGCGTCGGCTGGTACGCTAGCAATATGTTCGGGCAAGAACCGTTCGGGCTTGAACTCGTCAACATCGTCTCCCCATATCTGTCTCGAGCGGCCTTTCACGAATGAAGGAATCCAGACGTTGGTGCCTTCTGTGGGAAGTAATTCCCCAGTGGCAGGATCGCGAACGAAGAAATTCTTGCGTCCCAGCCTTGCTGCAGATGCTGGGGACCTGAGGCGCAACACTTTGTTAATGACAGCGAGGATATAGTCGAGTCTATTGATCAGATAGGTGCGCTCCTTGAGTTGATCTGCGGCGCTGACATCGACACCAAGGACAGTGTCTAATTCTTTTCGAACTGCTTCGAGTGTATGCGGATTATCGCTGAGTAGTTTGTAGCAATAGCACAGTGTCGAGGAAGTCGTGTCATGCCCAGCAAACAAAAGGATCAAGAGGTTATCAACGGCTGCTTTCCGGAACTCTACACTCATATACATCGAAGTGATACTCGAATCGCCGGGGCATTCTTTCGTATAGACTTCCAGCGCAAGATCGACTTCACTCTTGCTTCGTTTGGAATCTGCAACTGCGGGTGTTCTCGAACCGAATCGTCGTCAAGGACCTTACCAACGTATGTGCTTAGTCTCCAGTGACAATACCCAAGGACCGGTGGTCGTAACAGACTGTAGCGATGAAAGGGGTTAATTGACTGATGATCGATTGACCGTTAGAGAACACTCCTCATCCATGTTAGGAACCGAGCATCCAGCTCGAAAGACTTGAAGTCATGATCACATATGGCTTTGCCGATAATGTCAATCGTAATCTTCGTGGCCTGTGGTAATGTCAGCAGTAGAATCGTGGGGTTATACAGAATAACAAACATACTTTTTCCTCCACCCTTAACACACGGTCGGAGGTTGCATGCTGATCAAGCAATTCAATAAGTATCTGACAACGATCGACCATCATAGGTACTTGGCCGACTAGGTGCTGTACTGAGAATTCTGGGTTAAAGATACTTCGCCATTTCTTCCACAGTGCTCCACTTGCTATCAACATATTGATCTTACCGGCGAAAGGTTCTAAGGTTTTCACAGTAAGCGGGTGCTTGAGCAAATCAGCTTCAACGACTTGACGTGCGGTATTTCGACGTAAATTCAGCAGCTGAATCCGTGACGTCTTGTGATACATACGGGTCGGCTACCACCAGAGATACGATCGATGCTGGGCGCGTATCCTTGTAGAAAACAAGAGGTAAGTCATAATCACGTACAAGCTGGGCAGCTAGTGTGTGCGGATGCGCGCGTTGTGGGAGCTTTAGAGCAACTTTGCCTATGGAGAGGAGATGGCCGAGTATGGGCGAGCTTGGGGGACCAGGCTGCGAATGCCGCTAGCGAGAGCCGGATTTCGTGTGGGCTTCTGTCTATTCCACTCTGTTTTGGAGTGGCGGAAGGCGGCTGTGCAGGTGGTCTCCTTACAAGCTTCTGATGTCGACACCGGTCTTTATAAATAACTGCGAGACGTCCCACTACCCATATCAAGCAAACCGTCAGTACAGCCGAAGCTAGAGTGTAGCCCTGGAGCAAGCCCATGACTCAAAATCGCAGCTGTAGAAGAATTGAATCAAGTCTGTTGTGATTGAGATGTTGAACGGGATGGTATTTTGACCTCGCAGCAAGCGATTGTGGCTTGCAGATGATGTGTTGCACGGCTTAGGCGTGGCTGGCTTACCAGGCGTCCCGAGTGGCAACGTGCCTCATCGTTTCTCGAACAGCGTCTGGAGTTGCGGCCGTGGCGGGAGAGATCAATTGAAGTCGTAATGTTGACAGGTGCGGGGCGCGTCGAATGAGCGCGACTTTCGCAGTTTCCCAAGGCTGCAGAGGCCAACTGCAAGTGCGACTCTGCAGCCACCCATGAGTGAGCAACGTTACCCCTTTTTTCACGTGTCTCTTAGAGATGACACTCATGATGACGCTAACTCTTTATATCTGTGTTTCTGTAAACAGAAACAGTGATCTAGAATATATGTTGGTGAACTTCTGCGAAACAACATTTCGAGGGTGCTCCTGGACGCATTGTGATCAAGTTCAGATGCGGTTCATGCGGCAACGGCCGGGGTAGCTCTCGCCTGTTCTCAGCCTGATCTCCATGCATAGAGTCGATCATCTCCTAGTGCGAACGAAGCGCGTCCTAATTTGCACTTATCTTCTCGCTATGCATGCAGTCTCGGAACAACGACGCGTGGGCAGGCACTGCAGGATTTGTGTAGCGCACCTGTTCCGGTTGCCGTGAACAACGATGTTTGCTTGCGTCCATGACGATTACACAAGCTGTGCGCGGGTTGCATTCGCATAAAAAGCCACGCCGTTGCAGACGCATTGCGAATTAGTTGTCGTAGATTACCTTGCAGCGGGTAGCGGGTTTCGCATTGAGCGTTTCGCTCTGAAGAAAGGTCGTGCCATCCTGGTTTTTTGTTGTTGCTCTCCTGAGGCTCGCTATTCTCGAAGGCTTGCACGTCTTTCACCACGTGTCGCACTACACAGCACGTCGATCACGCTTTCTTTTTCGCGCCCTCTAGCTTCAGAAAGACACTCCACTGCACGCTGGGAGAGGGTCTCGTCTCATCAACTCGCTGTTCGTATTCGGTGGACCCGACACCCGTTCCTGCATTAGCACGAGACGTTGCACCGCGGCTAGGTGCGACTAATCTCCCCACATGGATGGCTCGGGGACCCTGAGCCATTCACTCTGCCCATTGCGCCGACCCGCCCGGTTTGCGCGCCTGCTGAGGGTCCTGACTGACTAGCAGGCAGATCTCCAGCAGCGTCCCCTCCAATTTCATTCTCTCATCACTGCGATTTCTTGCAATCCACCGTCCCGTGAGCTGGACAGGGTACTAGCTCTTTCTACCCAAGCTGCTGCTTCACAACTGCCCTCCTTTCTCGGCAAGCCAAATTACACGCGCGAGCAAGCAGCGCGTCACCCATTGATATAACGGGTGCATCCCGCCTGTTCAGGATGGCCAGTACTACTCCCTCCAGTATTCCCTCTAATACCTACACTAAGGACGGCTCGCCTGATCCATCTGCCGCACCTACGTCGAACGGTGACTTCCAGGCAGCTGCAGCACGAAGATCCAGCTTCTCCTTCCTCCGCAAGCGGTCCTCAGAGAACAAAATCAGCACGTCAAGAGCGCCCAGCATGAGCCGCAAGCAGAAGGCACTTGCCCAGGAGGAGACACTGCGCAAGCAGAGGGAAGCCGCGATGCTGCCCAAGGAACCTCCCCGCCTGCCGTCCCATTCACCTCTTCCCCAGATCTCAAGTTTTGGAGGAGACAACCGCCCCGATTCCGTCGCCATTGTTTCCAACAAAGTCAATACCTTCAGTCCAAATTTCAGCAGACCATCAGTCGAACAGTACAGAATGGCACCGATCACCAACCTCGCCGTGCTCCCCCCAGTTCCTGGCAGCTCCCACTCCTTCATTGACACCGATCCCTATGCTAGGACAGAGAGCATGACCAACCGTGGCCGCTACAGCTACGCCAGCAGCCAGATTAGCGCCGTCAACAGTCCTCGCCGTGTGCGAAAGAAGAAGCAGCCCACTCCATTCAAGTAAGCATTGCTTCTCAAATTCTTTGAACTGGTCTAACTTTTATCAGCATTCTTGTCCTCGGCACCAAAGGCTGCGGAAAGTCGTCTTTTATCGAATTCCTTCGCACTGCGCTTGCGTTGCCTGCTAGGAAGCGCCCTCACACCCCGTCACCGCCGCCTAGTGCAGTCGCCGAAGATTCGCCCTTCACCTCGCAGTATCTGGAGACGGAAGTAGACGGCGAGAGGGTCGGCGTCACACTCTGGGACTCTGAAGGTTTTGAGAAGAACATTGTTGACTTTCAATTGCCCATCGTCACTTCATTCCTCGAGTCCAAATTTGAGGATACATTCGGCGAAGAACAGAAGGTTATTCGTTCTCCTGGCGTCAGCGACACCCATATCCATTGCGTCTTCCTCATCTTGGATCCTGCCCGCCTGGACGCCAACATTGCAGAAGCGCGCAAGAAATCAAACGTCGTCAACGTGGGCAACGCCATATTTGGTGGTCTTGACGAGGGTCTGGACCTCAATGTGCTTCGCGAATTGCAAACAAGGACTACTGTTGTGCCCGTGATCAGCAAGGCGGATACTATCACCGGTGCGCATATGCGTCACTTGAAGAGAATGGTCTGGGACACCATAAAGCGAGCAAAGCTGGATCCTTTGGAGGCTCTTAACCTCGACGAATTCGAGGACGACGATGCTGACCGTTTGGACGAGCGGGACGAGGACGAATACGAACAGTCATCGGACAACGAAGGCAAGGCTGATGTTTTGAACAAGGTCCTGGGACGTTCATCTTCCGAGGCAGCTCGTTCGATCGCTTCTTCGCATTCATCCTCTGGCTCGCGGTCCCCATCAACGTCTCCTCCCAACACCCGAAGGAACCACAGTCGCAAGCCATCGGCAATGTCTGTCGCGATACAGAAAGAGGATGCCGAGACACCGCTTCTTCCGTTGAGCATCATTTCGCCCGATCCGTATGAACCAGACGTTATCGGTCGCAAGTTTCCATGGGGTTTCGCGGATCCATACAATGCGGAGCACTGTGACTTTGTCAAGCTTAGGGAGAGCGTGTTCAGCGAGTGGCGATCAGAGCTACGCGAGGCAAGCCGTGACCAGTGGTACGAGGGCTGGCGAACAAACCGTCTGCAGAAGGGCAGCAATCCTCGAACACGCATGGCATCTTCGGATGGGTCTAGGCCGCAGCAGTACTCTGTTGCTGGCTCAACTGGCCGTGCATCTACTGCTGGAAGCCAATACCGTCCTTACCGATCCGACAACATGTAGTTGCTCAAGCTTGCAATATGGCCCTGTGGACGAACTGAAACTCATCCCAAAGCTTCGATTACCGTGCGCAACAACAGCAGCAACAACAACGCCGGTCAAACCGACTCCCTTTCACGTACCAATCGACAGCATCCGACGGCCACGAGCGCTGGGTTTCCTGGAGCATACTTTCTCTTCTTCTTCCCACGTTTTTATCTGGACATCTCGTACCCATACCCATATCTTCACTATGTCCGTTGAGTTTGTCACCCAATCTGCATGCATCTTTGTACCTCCCTTTTGTTCGGCATTGCTTTGTAAATTGCGCATACCCCTCTTCTATTGTTCAGTACGTTTAGATCACGCCGTTCCGATATGTCAGGCTGTGGTACCTGGTGTGGTTGAGTAGTAGTTAATACGCTGGACATAATCCAAGGAAAGCGGCATTAGCCAAATTGACGGAAGTAAGCGCAAACCTCGGTAGCAATACGTCCTTCTACGTTCACCAATAACACCTTTGTATATTCTACTTGCATTGCCTTGTTACTGTTCTTTCTTACAAACTCCCCTAAAACATCTTAGTATCTTTCGCAATAAGATGATGACACGGAAAGCCTACAGACGTCTAGACATGCGCAAGTGTATGGATGATAAGGCAAGTACACCGCGACGGCTTCTTGGTTTAACAGAGACAGCACTGACTCGTCACCAGACAGCCACGGCCACAACTCCATACACCTCTGGCACTCCTTCTTCATTAAACCACACCCTGCAGATGCGCGTATCCGAGGTCATGCTGAGCACCCAGGTGCGGTGTCCAGCATCGCAGCCAAGAGCTGAACGTTTCGACACGGCGAATTACAGGCCCCGCAATTGAGTTGCGTCCCGCCCCGACTGCATAGTTCATCTTTTCACGTTGTGTTGTGTAGGGCCTGACGGGATCCAGCTCTGGGCTCAGCTTCGCGCAAGTCCGCTTGAGGCGCCACGGAAGCGTGCGATTGGTTCGAGCTGCATACATTTTGCGGCTGGATCCTGGGCAGGCGTGCATGTTGCATAGAGCTCTGGAGTAAAGAAGACGGCCTCTCGATATGAATATTGAGTGCCATACCTGGTGTTCTCGTCCATCTACCTCTTCCTCGTCCTTTCCCTTGTACACAGTCTGAGCAGGCATACACTCTTTATACCACCACCGTCGCGAATGGACCCAACCAAACATACGGCGGTCTCAAGTACCACGATGCGTTCAAACAACAATGGCAAAGCTAGCGAGTACGTCCGGACCTCCGAACTTCCACCAGAAGCCGACAGCAGACCCCAGCCTCCGTCCCAGCGAAGCTTCGTCGAGAAGCTGGGACTATACAACACTGGATTGTTAGTGATCGGGACTGTGGCGAGCTTTCTCGCCATGGCGTTCCTCGCGCTGCTCTGGAGTGGCTCAGAGACTGCTAAGAATGACCGTCCGACACCTGTGATATGGTACACTATCGCCGCAAAACCTAACTGGGCGACTCGTGTCGCGACAATCGGTTCCGTTGTCATACGGCTAGCAACAGCTGCTCAGATGGGTGTGTTTGCTGCACTTGTGGCTGCATGGACGCTGGAAACCAAAGGAGCTTCAGCGGAACATCTGCCGCTTCTATCAATCATTCGCACGGTCAACAATGGTCCTCAATCGCATGTATGGAATGTCTTCCACTCACTCCGAATTGGCTCAAGGAAATTCTACTCTGCAATAGTCATCGTCGCGATACTGAACACACTAGCGCTACAGTTCACCTCGACGCTTCTCGTTTCCGACTTTGGCTCAGTTACGGTCGTTCCGCATGCTGGCCAGCAGGCCGTTAGCTACGGTATCCTTTCGCAATACGACAACGAGGAAGGAAGCCAGAACGGCAGGATTCAGCCGACAATGGGGGTTGATTTGAACTTGCACACTCCGTCAACATACCCTCGATTCGCTGAATTCGTCAATCCCAACTCAACTCATCTTGGCGAGGATTATGCGGACACTGGAAGTACTTATCGTGCTTTTCTACCCCTCTCAGTCTCAGATGCCAGAGGAGCTTTACGAGAATACGAAGGCCCAGCCACCGTAGTTGACTCGAGGGTGAGGTGCACACGGCCGTCGATGTCTATCAATAACATCACCTTCCTGCGAGGAAGTGGTAGTAATGAGCCCTACGAAATAGTTGTCTCTGGTAACATCGCTTTAGACGGTAGTATCCCTGGATTGACCGTCAACGCCACCGACGAGACTTCAGGGTTGTTCATGACAAGTGCAGTAGCAAGAATCTATGCCAACACGAGCGACTGGCGTCTTTCGTACAGCATGGTGGATGTAGGCGATGTCGAAGGGCCAACAAACCCAATCAATCCAGCAACAGCTGGCACTAGCAATTTGATGGGATTTCTGCTCTTAAACATTACGGGAAATTGGACTGATGTACTCGAAACGACCGACACTATGACTCTGGCTGTGGGACCTTACGACTGGACTCAGAGGCCGTCAGGCCTATGGACAGATCTGAAGACGACCAACGAAACTCTCGACATTGGCATGAGCGGAACTGTTTGTTTCCTTGATCTGGAATCAAACGATCTTTGGATACGCGCGAATAGCACACACGACTTCCCCGAGCCGACTGGGATGTCCTGGCTTGTAGGACTCTGGAGGTACGAGACTGGAGTTGTCCGAAAGATGCTAGGCGCGACGAAAGAACACCTGCCGCTGAATGAACGTGGCATTCTTAATCTTCAGAAGCCCGCCAACTGGACAGAGGACATCATGCCCAGAATCGGGGATCAGTTCATCCAGCCGTCCATCTTCAACAGTCTCAGGAGGCTCGAGCACGCAGATATCATGGTGTACTACCCCAACTTCAACAGCGAGGGCTTCTTTCCCCAGACCGCCGTCCTGACACCTTTTTCCCAGTACAACTCCATCAACCACGCTCTCTCGTCTGTCTTCCAGGACATCATACAAACCACCCGCAACCCAGCGCTCGCTTTCCAAGCCCTGTTCACCACAATGTCGCAAACGGCTTACTACCAAGCGCTGCCTCTGTTCAACCTAGAGGCCCTCGCGACAGTCAGCACATCAGACACGTTCACGGTCCCAAGGCACTGGACAGGTTTCGGCATCGTCATGGGCCTCCTGATCACTCATGCTGTCTTGGTCGTCACAGCCGTGGTCCTGTTTCTGTCGGGAACGGATCATTCTCTGCTGGGCAACGCGTGGCAGGCCGTCGCGCAGGTGGCGTCGAGCGATACAAGGGACACGATAAACCATGCTTCCAACATGACGGATCTGGAAGTCAAGCGGCTGTTGCGCATGAATAGCTGTGGGGATGATGAAGTCGTGTTAAGGACGGGCGCGGATGGCGCGAGGAGTCAGGCGGTGTATAGGAGGGCGACGGGAGGGAGCTACTAGCTGCAGGTATCATCGCGCACATCTTGCCTTACGTCGGATTTTACAACGTTTTTGCCATGTAGAATGTAGATATCACGCATGCGTTAGCTCTCGATCCGCACCTGCACGAATGGCACACGAGCGGACGACATGTCAACGCAACGAACTCGTATTAATACACCGCGTCCCCCTCCATCTATGAATCCCAAATTACCCCTCCTTCCGCCACGTTTTCCCCCTTATAAACACCATGCTCGCAGTTGGACCGACCATCCAGTACTAATACAGGGGTTGTCTTGCGCTAATGCCAAATAACTAACATATGTAGACTTCCAAAAGGATGCCGGAGAAGGGTATTGTGAACGCACGCAGATATGACAGACTCAACGCAGCAGATATTAGATGCCTTTGTTTAGACGCGCGATAAGTATGGGGCTGGAGTATGCTCGCGTAGGATATGGTAAGTCGGTGAACATGGACAAGTGATGCAGACGTCCGGCGCAGATGTCGCGCGCTCAGAACAGGCGTCCGCGACTCGTCACGCTGGCGCGACTTGTCGGGCTCGCCCTGCTCCGCTCGTCTTCCTCCGGCACGTCGCTCAGCCGTGTAGGGTGGTGGTGCCGCATGCCGACCCACTCATCGCCGTAGCCGTCGCCGCTGTAGTCGGGCATGGGGCGTGCGGTCGCGTAGCCCTGGCCGTGCGGACTGCCCATGTCGGCGCTGGTGGTGGCGTACTGGGTCGGGGGATTCGCAGCAGAGCCGTAGCGCTGCAGGTGCTCGAGCTCCCTCCTGCGGTCCTCGCTGACGTCGTAATCGTCGCTCATGGGGGACTGCAGGGAGCGGAAAGGGACGCGGTGGCCGGCGTCGTCGAGGATGTAGTTGCCGCGGCTGTCGATGGCGTATTCTTCGTCGCCTTCAGAGAGGACCGAGTCGTCTGGGTTGCTGGTTACGTAGGATTGGGTGTCCTCGACCATGGATTGTCGGCCTTCGTGCAGATAGGATTCGGGCTGCTGGTAGAAGGCTTCAGGGTGTGAGTCTGTTGGCTGCACGGGGGCTTGTTGGCCTTGCGAGGTGGGCATGGGGTATTGCAAGAGCGGGCCAGGTGCGATGGGGTGAGCTGTGGCCTGGCTTGAGCTCATGGATTGTGCTGAAGTGGCACCTGCTGGAACGTATGCGCCTTGTGAGAGGTTGGCGATGTCGTGCTCACGCTGAGGCTGACGTCGTTCGGTGAAGGGGTCGGTGTCGGTGGGAGACTGAGCCTCCTCATAAGAGTAGTGCTGCTCGATGCCACCGCTGCTCTGTGCACCAGCGTATGTGTCACCTCCACTCGACATTCCAGGTCCACCCATGCCTTGCGCCATAGGTACGACCTGCACTCCACCGACCAGCGTTGGCTGTCCGTCACGCAGCGAGAAGGTGCGGTCGCGTTCCTCTTGCTCCCGCCTCCCGAGCTCTTCCCATGCGCGTCGTGCTTCTTCCTTTGAGATCTGCAGCTCGCGCTTCATCTCGGAGACAGCGCGCTCGGCGTTCTTCTTCTCAGTAGCCATGCGCTCCATATTGGCCTCAGCACTTGTTCTTGCATCACGCTCGACTTGCAGTCTTGCTTCAAAAGATGCTTCACGTTCTTGAGCCTTCTCTTGATCTTGACGATGCTCGTAGAACCATCTTTGAAATTTGCGTTCTGACGATGCTCGGAGGCGCTGGAGTTCGACAACAGCGTGAAACAGGTTAGCTCCTGCTGCTGACAGATCTGTGATCTGCCGTGACATCTGTTGTGCCAGCGGCTCTCGGCGCACTTCGTCGGTGTTTTGTTCCAGTCTTCGAATCCAGTATGACGTCAGACCTTCCCAATGCGAGGAGAGGGTCTCCCAGCGTTCGAAGGCATGAGGGAACGTCGATGTCGTCGAGTCGCGGAGCTGCGTTTGAGAGGCGTCTGGTGGTGGTACTGGACGCGGTGGTGCTGCTGTTGAGGGCCCGGCTTGTGCAGAGCCAGCAGAGCCCGTCGGCCGTCTTTGATGCCCAGCCTCCCCAGAAGGTCGCCGCCTCTCGCCAGTAGATGCAGGTGCAGTTGGTGCGGGTCGAGGCTGCTGCTGTGCTTGCGAATTGGCCCTGGAGCGAGGTTGTTGTGGTGCGGCCGACAGGGTGTCCTGGGGCCGGGTTGAGGGTGGGAGCATGCCGTCTGGCGGACGAGGTGCGCCTGTAGAAGGATATCGGACGTGTTGGTCGCCTGATCGCGAGGGAGCATGCTGGGGTTGCCTTTGCTGCCCAGGCTCGGTAAGGGGGTTTGTGCCAGCTACGCCAGCAACAGCTTGAGCTCTTCTTTCGGCGCTTCTCCTACGCTCTTCGTCGGCCTTGCGCTGCTCCTCTGCCTCGGTCTGCTGCCTCCGCGCGGCTTCACGCTGGCGTCGCTCGTTCATGATCATCTGGGGTGTCCGTATGTTCGATCGGTCGGCCTGGGTGACAGGCGTGGGTCCACCAGTTGTGCGCGCGCCGCCATTGGCAGGCCGGCTGGCCATTAGGTCGGACATGGCTGCGTTCTCTTCGACCGTGTCTGGGGTGAAGGCGTAGGGTGCACGGATGGCCTCCTCGAGCACGAAGCGGACGGCAGACGCGGTGCGCCGCGAGATGCGCAGAGCTGGGTGCGGCTCGAAGAGGGCAGGGTCGCGTGACTGGGACTGCGCGCGAGGACGAGGCGCGGGTCGGGAGCCGTCAGAGAAGCGGACGAGGCGCTGGTGCTGCTGGCTGGGGTCGACAGAGCGCGCGCGCTGGTGCTGCTCGAAGTTGGGGGTGCGGCGCAAGCTGTGGGCGGCGCTGCCAGAAGAGCTCGAGACGCGCGAGTGGTTGTGAGTGGCGCGGTAGTGTTCGTCTGCCTGCTGCTGGCGTAGCTGTAAAGATGTTTGGTAGGGGTCGTCGCGGTCGTGGGGCGTCGTGGTCTCGTTATGGGGGGTCTGGTGGTAGGGCAGCAGGTTGGCGAGCTCTGGTGGGCCGGCAGACGTCAACGTGAAGCTGGCGAAAGTGATGCAATGGCAGCAGCGGCAGCAATGGCAATGGCAATGGCAATGGCCAGGAAAGCCTGCTCAGACGGCGGTGCGTGACTCGCAGGCGCAATGGCACCCGCCGGGTCGAGCTGTGTCCCCGGCGGCTCGCGTCGTGGGCGTGGTTAAAGCAGCGCTCGCGGCTCTGCTTATAGCGGGATGTGCAGCAGCGAGTGTCGCAATGGCTGGGATGCAGCTGTTAGTGAGAGGCGAGGTGGAGAGCGCTGCAGTGGAGCCAGGACTGCACCGGCAGCGCGCGCCCGCATGGGGGGTTGGAGGTGCAATTGGGGTGGCTGATGGGAGGTGGCTGGCAGACCAGAGCTTCACTCACAGCGCATCACTCACCGACACTTGATGCCACTTAATGCTCCGGGCCCCCAATGCGCCGCGACGGACGCGATTCGTGCGCTGGGAGAGCTCGTATGCGCTGGACGTGGGCGCGCTGCAGCGTCAATGCTGTCGTCCTGATTGAACGCACAACGTCACCGGTCGCGAGGCGCCAGCCCCCGGTGCGCGAGAGACTTGGACGCAGAGACTCGAGGACGGAAAGAGGGGCGGTTCAGCGTCTGCGCCTAGGACATGCATGCTCCGGCAGTGTGCATGGCCGTTGACACCTGAAGAGAGGCTCGAGTCTGTTCCAGTGCTGTGGAAAGGACCGTCCGGTTCACGCTCGCCAGGTAATACGACAAGACAGAAGACAGGCAACAGGCTGTGGGCCGCACGTGCAGCTGGCTGGCATGGGCCCGGCTGGAATCAAGGCATCGCCAGTGCCATCTCGCAATCGACGACGACCTGGCGACGTGACGAGTGCTCGCCGAGTGCCACTTCATCGTGCAGCATCCCACTAACCCATGTCATACAAGCGAGCCGGGCCAAAGCAGGAACAGAAGGAACGGCGCAGACTCCGTTCGCACCGTCATCGTATTGGGGGCGTTCGATAGTGAATAGCAGCAAACCGGAGAAAGACGTTTCCAAGAACGCAGCAGTCGGTTCGTCTGGAGTCGCCGCACGTCGCTTGAAGCTCGCGTTCCGGCGTGGACCTGCGTTTCCTTGCCGCAAGCTTCTTCCAATCAGAGCCTGCAGTGCTGCTTTCGCCTCTGGCTCTCACGGGAGCGGGCCGAAACGTGAGGCTACGGTCCCAGTGCTGCCACGAGTCCTGCGCCTGGTGTCACAGCCGAGGCAGACGGCCGTCACTGCATCGTTGAACCACACTCCAACAGTACAACTCATCTCACCAAGTGTCTCTTTCACAGCTCTCTACAGATAGGATAGGCTTGGTTAGTGCGCAATAGCGCGGACTTGACATTCAATAGCACGCGCAAAAGCAAGTCTCCTGCAGCTTGCATGGTCCTTGGGTCGGCCTGAGATCGTGCGAAAGTCAGCTCAATCTCCCCCACCACGGACAAACTAGCTGCGCCAACTAGGATACATAGCGTGGAGCGCACTGGCATAATGTGCGACAGAGAGATAATACGAGAAATGATCATATTCGCATAAGGTTTTCATACATCTACCCAAACATCGCCGCCCCTTAGGACAGCAATCTAATTCCAAAACGTGGTATCGAAGAAGCGAAGAATATGCAACCCATCACATGATATATCCACCATATATGCAGTCCATCTACAACACAAAGAAAGCAACAACGGCAACGAACCCAGTCATGCCCATGCTCATCTTGCTCGCCGCACCTGTAAACTCAGGAGGGCTGTAGCCAGAAGGCTTGACGGGGTAGCTGCCAGTAGCAGACGGCTTGACCGCGCCGGTGCCGGCGGGAACAGTGCCGTTGCCGACAGGGTAGCCCTGGTGTACAACAGGCGTAGCGTACGCAACGGGCGTGTAGGCAACGGGAGTTGCGACCTTGGTGAGGGTGATGTACTGAGAGAGCGAGGCAGAGACCGAAGCGGAGGGGTAGACCGCAGGGGCGGATGAGGAAGCCTTGTGCGAAGCAACGGGAGCCTCAGGGTAGGAAGGAACTTCGGGCTTGGGGCTGGGCTTTGTGGCCTCGTACGGGACCGAAGAAGACTTGGCGGGAGTCTCGTATGAAGGAACTTCTTCCTTGCCAACGGGGTACTCGGCAGCAGGAGCAGAGGGCTTAGGAGCAGTGGGGTACTCAAAAGCGGTTCCGGCAGTTGGGTAAGCAGGGACATCGGTCGCCGGGTGAATGGGCTTGGTGATGGTGACAGTGAGGGTCTTGGAGACGTAGACGCTAGTGGTCCAGCCCTCGGGGTAGTCAGCCTCAGGCTTGTCGGAAGGCTTAGCGCATGCGTTGCAGACAGTCTTGGTGATGACGGTGGTCTTGGTGGTCAAGCCGGTAGAGCAGGTGTCGAGGTAAGTGGTGGTCACGACAGTGGTGGTGCTTTCAGCAGGCTTGGTAACTGTGGGGGTCGCGGTGCTGTAGACATCGTACTCAGAAGCAGACGACGCCTCGGGAGTCTTGGTCGACTCAGCTGGAGTTGGGTACACGACAACGTACTCAGTAGACTTGGCAGAGCTAGCTGGGATCGAAGAAGAGTACATCTCGTACTCAGAGGATGCCTCAGGAGTCTTGGTCGAGACGGTCTGGTAGCTGGATGGGTATTCAGAAGCCTTGCTGGAGACCTCGGGAACCTCGGAGGACTGAGACGAGTAAGAGTAGTCGGTGGCCGTCGAAGCCTCAAGGGTCTTTGAGGATGTGGGGTACAGCTCAGTAGAGGTTGTGCAAGGAGTAGACGAAGCACCAGTGGAGCTGGCAGAGTAGTAGCCAGTCGAAGCCTCAGGAGTCTTTGTAGACTCGGTTGCAGAGTAGCTGGACGAAGCCTCAGGGATCTTGGAAGACTCAGAGTAAGAGTTGTACTCAGAAGCGGAAGATGAAGCCTCAGGGGTCTTGTAAGACTCGGTCGAGGTGGTGCATGGCGTGGAGGATGCGTCGGCAGGAGTGGTGCTCGATGTCTCGTAGTCGGACTTGCTGCTCGAGGCAGAGTAAATGGAGGATTGCGCAGAAGCAGAGCTGGTGACCTGAGGAATGGAGCTGGTCTCGTAGACGCTGGATGCGGAGCTAGAAACCTCAACAGAGCTGGTCTCGTAGTAGCTGGAAACAACAGAGGAGTACTCAGAGGCGGTGCTGGTAACTTCTGGGACAGAGCTGGAAGCAATGGAGGAGTAGTCAGAAGCAGAGCTGGTAACCTCAGGGATGGAGCTGGTCTCGTAATAGCTGGAGGCGCTGCTAGTGACTTCAGGAACAGAGCTGGTCTCGTGGACGCTGGACGCGGAGCTAGAAACCTCAACAGAACTTGTCTCGTAGTAGCTGGAGGCGCTGCTGGAGGCGCTGCTGGATGCACTGCTGGTGACCTTGACAGAGCTGGTCTCGTAGTAGCTAGATGCGCTGCTGGTAACATCGGCAGGAACTGAGCTGGTCTCGTAGACGGAAGACGCGGAGCTAGTGACGTAGGCAAAAGAGCTGGAGTGGACAGCTGTAGAGGAGACATCGTCGGGGTAGACGGTGCTGGGCTCAGCAGTGGAGCTCGCGCTGTGACTGGAGGGAAGAGCAGTGGAGAAGTAGTCAGAGTAGCTCAGGCTGGACTCCATGTGAGGAACCGAGGCAGTGGAGAAGTAGTCGGAGTAGTGGATGCTGGACTCGACAGTTACAGAGCTGCTGGTCGGGTAGACTGTGCTGGAGGTCACCACAGGTGTGCTGGAAGACTTGACAGTGGAGCTGAGAACGACAGAGGAGCTCTGACTCGAGTGGGAGACGGAGCTGCTGGTAGGGTAGACTGTGCTGGAGATCATCACAGGTGTGCTGGAAGACTTGACAGTGGAGCTAAGAACGACAGAGGAGCTCTGACTCGAGTGAGGGACGGAGCTGCTCGAGACAATGGGTGTGCTAGACTTGGAAGGAGTCGTGGAGCTGACCTTGGACGACGTAGGGGTGCTCGTGGGCTTCGAGGAGGTGGGCTTCGAGCTGACGGGAGTGCTCGACGGGGTGATGACGGGGGTGCTAGACCTGGTGGAGGACTTCATAGTGGAAGACGATATGACGGAGGAGCTGGACCTGGTGGAGGAGACAAGAGTGGAGGAAGAGCGGATAGTGGAAGAAACCACGGGATGGTAGTTGTCCAAGAATGAACCCTGGAGACTGTACTTGATCCACTGAGAGTATGGCTGGCCGAACCTAGTGTTGTTCTGAGAAACGGTAGCTTCCCAAAGCATCACACCGCCGAATAGCGGCTTGTCCTTGAGGCTCGAAATCAACTTGTTTGCAGCCGTTTGGGTGAGGTAGTGGTTCGGGTTTGCGCCGTTGGTACCAGCAGGAAGTCCCAGGAAAAGCTTGACATTCGGGTTTCCTGATTTCTGAAGCTTCTTGGTCCAGGCATCCCAGGTGAAGCCACTGCCAGTGCCGGCCAGCAGCTCCTTCAGGCCTGTCGCAGCGGAGCATGCATCGGTGTTGTAGAATTGTACGAAGACGTAGTCGAAGGGAGCTTCAGCGATGGCCTTGTCGAGGTGGGCATCAGGGACGACGCACTGGGGCGCCGAGGAGATCAACATGTTGTTGTTCCTCTTCTTGATGTACTTGACAAGGTCGCCGTAGTATTGGAATTTCTGGTCGCCAACAGCAGTCGAAGACTCGATGTCAAGATCGAAACCATCCACTGCAACATCGTCGCCGAAAGGACGGGGCATGGTAGAGCCCGCCACCTTGGGACCGAAGGCCTCTACCAAAACCTTTGAAAGCCACTGTGCGGCATCCTGACTGGCGAGGTAGTAGTCTGAGCATGTCAGTAGATACAATGCTACCTGGATTCGTGGAACTGACTTGTGGGATAGCCTCCACCCAGGGAAAGCAAAACCTTCTTGCCGTTCTGCTTGCAGGTTTTGATACCTCGGGTAATAATGTCGCAGCTTCCGAGGAACTTGCTCTCTGTGCCGTCGGGGTTCGGGTAGGTCATGCCTCCACAAGCGTTACCTAGGTGCCGTTAGTGGGATTGTGAGTGACATGACAGTGATCCATTTACCGAAGTTCAAGTCTGGGTACTTGTTGCTGTCTTGCGGAAAGCCATTGACGAACGCGATGTTGACAATGTCAACACTGGGATCCTGGCAGACAACACTGAGCTCCCTCTGGTAGGCACCCTGACCCCAATAGATAGCAACCTGACCCTCAGCGGACACTGTGGAGGCGAAAAGACCAGCGGCAACGGCCGCGATGGTAGAGATGGCGGAACGCATGATTACAGGATTAGTCAAATATCAGTTGTACGTTTCGTAATGAAGGGACGGCCGAAGGCCAGTAGAGATCGTGATGAGCGGACTCAACGAAAGGACGCAAGCAAATGCTCGCAATTAGTGTGGATACTCGACAGAGTGACTGAACGACAACGATGACCAAAGGTAGGAGAAGTCAAACATGAAAAGGCACGGGAGATTGCGATGTATTAGTCTTCAGGCAGCTGCTGTGCCTGCACGGCGCTCCGGGGGCGCACCCACGCCGTTTGCTAGCATGAAGCCATTCTACACTTCACGACGGCAGAGGCACCCTGGCCCACCGTATAGAGCCAGCCCTGTGTGACGCTGTATGCAGGAACAGAAACGATAGACGTTGCTCATTGGTGGATATTGGCTGAGCTAGCTCAATATGGGCTGACGAGATCGTATAGCGTCTAGAATCATGCATGCACGCGATGCGCTACATATGCTTGGTGATGGATTCCCGCACCATAAATCTCGTGGCGCCTTTCCAAAGCTGATTGACCGGTTACTGAGCCGCTCTGTATGTATGATAGCTCATTTCGGTTAAAGATGGTTCACACTGTGCCGGTTAAGTAAGAAGTTGGATATTCTTACTTTAGGGCTGAGTCCGGACGGACGGCCAGACATCCGCCGGCGTGGCTTTCTTCAGACATTGCGAGATCTTTGAATAGAGCGAATACCATCCCATGCGACTCTTCTTCCATCTCTTGCAAGGTCCCCTCACGAATCCCGTGAAAAACTGTGTCCAATAGTCTATTGACAAGAGTCGTGCATCTTCCGAGTGGCCTCCCAGGAGCTTCTTTCAGCGTTAGAAGGTGGGACTGGCGGCCGTGTGGCTTGCTGCAGGAGGCATCGTGGGCGGGATGGATATTTCTCTTTCGTCCGGACTGGGCATAGTGTCATGTTCAAATTCGGTACGCTGAATGACAGAGTGAGCACCTGAAGCCTCGGGTTGTATCCGAAAGCTTACCGAGCATCTTGGCAGGTACGCGCAGCCAGGGGCCGTCAGCATTCAGAGACATGACATTTGCTGTGAGCCCGTCGCGTGCCGTTCAACCTCGATAACTTCTTTGATTTCGTAAGTGTTCACGGCGACTGTTCTTAAATCCTCGTATCCTTCTCCTGGCTGTATCTGTTGTTCGTTTTCCAGCAGACAAAGGGTGGTGGGATGTCTTTTGTCTCAAGGCCCCCCATTGCTTGATGCAATTTTGGCGCCAGCGCTATTCTGAGCGGGCAGAAGTGTGGAACTAGGCAGAACTCAGATCTGCGGGCGCAATGTTGCAAGCTGGCCCTGGCTTTCCAAGGCCGAAGCGCCTGACTCCAACATGTCCACGATCCTTCGTGCGAAGGGCGGTCGCGACTCGCTGCACTCCGGAGATTCATACACCGTTTAGAACGTGGTGGCTTGAATCGTGCAGGTGCCGAGGTCCGCCTGCGTGGCATCCTATAACGCCGCAATAGGTCGCCTGCATCAGATGCGTAGCACTGCAAAGCAGGTCAGAACCGATCTGTTGAATGCCGTCAAACGGCGGCGCATCGCTGCACGTGCGCTCTCCTAGTCGCGGCTCTTGAGCTTAGATACGCGGCGAAGAAGCGCGATAAGATGCCTGTGTTGATCACTCTGAACATGAACACCCTCGATCAGATAAGGCTATGAGCATGCAAATATAGGTGTAGACAAGGCCCAGCGTTGAGAATGTAGGTACCGCGAAAGACTGCGTCGTAGGCCTTCTTTTAGAGCAGGCTATCATCATGGCTTCCGGTAGCGTGATGCGCGTTGTTCTTTTGACAAGCTCGACACCCCCATGTCACAAGATCAAGACCATCGGTGGCATTATCGAGGCCAGTATCAGAAGTCGGACCATTACAAGGAAGACTTACTCTCGTCATCCGATATCGTGAGGCTGGTGTCTCGACGATCCTGCTACTAAAGGCTTGCCGAGGGCTGCGAGTGGGCGTTCGGTGACGGCGGTGAGATCTCGAGGAGGAAGGTATTTTGAGAGCCGCGACTCGCGAAGCTCTATCAGTTGGAAGTGGTGAATGATCCACCATGGTCTTCAGGGTCCAACAGTAGCAGTATTGGGACTAGCGATGTCGCTCATTACTGGCTGCAGATGTCAGAAGAGAGCCCGTGATCCTGACACCGCCTGAAATTCCGCCTAGGCGTGCGTCATCTTCCAACGATTATTGCGAAGCGGTGACCACACACACAGCTCCATGCCTCACAGTGGCTTCTTTTATGGTATAGAGGGTGGAGTATCCGGTGTCCTCAAGCCCTACATCTTGTCAGCTGCCTATCGCGCATCTGCACCATGGTGGACCCGGATCTGAAGGTGGCTGTAGCAGTCCCACGGGGTAGAAACGAAACATAGTGTACCGTACTCACCGTTGATCTTGGCCGTTACTTCAACAACCCTCTTCCCGCCGCTTTTGCTGTTCACGCCTGCAGCTTTGAAGTTTCTGTATTCTTTCACGGCATCATGGGCATACTGGGAGGCTTGCGAAAGCAGCCACAACCAGCACTAGCGGAAGGCAGCGGCGACACAACAACCCCTTCGCCGCAGAATGAAAAGAACTCAAATGCCACCAGGAAATGGAATCTGGGGATACTAAGCGATCCTCTGACCGACGAAGTGCCTGGTAAGTCAACGTTCTGGCGCATTTGTCCATTATCGACTAACGTTCTCCAGGCTCGGTCATTCTCCTTTCAAAGGCACATAATCGCAACGAGCCCCTCGGTCTACAGCATGCACGCGCACGAACATCCGCCTCTTCCCTCCCATCAGCGTACGGCCCATCACGAAGCGCGTCCCGCGGCTCCCGTCATTCGTCACGGTCGCGGCAACCCGAGCAGAAGCGCACAAAAGATGGGAAGTTCATATTGGACCCCCAGCCAGAAGACTCGGCGAACGACCCTCTCAACTGGAAGCAACTGCGTCGCGATGCTGCGTTGATATCTCTTGGATTCTACTGCATGCTTGGTGGAGGCATGACGCCAATTCTAGCGGCTGGTTTCAATGAGGTTGCTGAGACGTACGATGTTGGCCTCTCGCAGGTGGCTTTGACAACAGGCCTATACATGCTTGGTTTGGGTCTTGGGAGCGTTGTTGCATCGCCGACCGCCATTTTGTGGGGCAAGAGACCAGTCTACTTGGCTGCCATCATTTTGTTTACGCTCTCCTCGGTATGGTGTGCTCTTTCACCCAACTACCCATCTTTGGTCGTTGCGCGCATCGTTCAAGGATTCGCTGTTTCTCCAGTTGAATGCTTGCCGAGTGCTTCTATTGCCGAGATCTTCTTCCTTCACGAACGAGCGTACCGCCTAGGCGTGTACACGCTGTTGTTGCTAGGTGGAAAAAATTTGATTCCTCTGGTTAGTGCAGCAGTCGTACAAAGCCTGGGATGGCGATGGGTCTTTTGGATTATTGCTATCGTGGTTGGATTCTCTTTCTTCCTTATCTTTTTCTTCGTTCCGGAGACATTCTGGGATCGCACACCCAGAGCAAGAGGTCGTGGCCATGCGCGCAGCCGCAGTCACAGCCCCAGGGGACACAAACACTTCCATTTACCCTCAAGGCACCACAAGAAGTCAACAGACGCACTAGCAGGGCCAGCAAACGCCTCCACAGTGGCAACGCCAATACAGACGCCCCTCGAACATCCAAAGAAGATCCACAAAACTGCTCATGTCGGTTTTGCAGATGACGTGGAGCGTGAGACGGCGCACACAGATGTACCGCAGACACCTCGCTCCCCTATCAGCATACACTCGACACCTCCAGCAACGCCACGACACGACTACTTTGCGCATGTATCAGAGAGCACGAAATCAGATCCCGAGAAACAGGACCAGACGTCCGGCAGCCAGAGTCTGTCGTCCACGGCGCCTGGAAGACCGCTCGACGCGGACCAGGTCTCCGAGCAGCTGTCTGTCCATTACACTGATTACTACCGTACGGCCCCGGCAAAGACTTACCGCCAGTCTCTGAAGCCTTGGAACGGGCGCCTCGCCAAGGACAAATGGATTAAGGTCGCAACCAGACCTTTCATTCTCTTCGCCTATCCAGCCGTACTATGGTCTTCTTTGGTCTACGCCCTTGCTGTAGGTTGGCTCATCGTCCTATCAGAGTCTGTTGCGCACATCTACAAGGATCATGAGTCGTACAACTTCACCGCGCTTCAGGTCGGCCTTGTGTATATTTCGCCGTTTGTTGGTGGTGTACTGGGAACGGCTGTCGCAGGCAAAGTGTCTGATCTTATCGTGAGGTTTATGGCACGTCGAAACGATGGCGTATACGAACCCGAATTTCGTTTGGTCATGGCTATACCGATTACTATCTCTACAGTCGTCGGGCTCATGGGCTTTGGTTGGAGCGCTGAAGAGAAGGATCTTTGGATCGTACCGACTGTGTTCTTTGGCGTGATAAGCTTTGGTTGCTGTCTTGCATCTACGACCGCAATCACTTTTGTCGTCGACTCATACCGTGTCTACGCGGGCGAAGCACTGGTGACGCTCAACTTCAGCAAAAGTAAGTCAACAACAACGGACACCCAATACTTGCACACCAATACTGACTGATGATAGACGTACTCCATGGTTTCATCTTCTCCTTGTTCTTCCCACACTGGCTTGAGGCTAAGGGTCCCAAGAGCACTTTTCTGTAAGTCATCCACAAATAATCTCAACTCTTCTTTGCCTAATGGTCTTACAGAGCGATCGGCGGGGTTCAGCTGGCTTGTATGCTCTTCTCGATTCCAATGTACATCTACGGCAAGCGAGCGCGCATGTGGACAGTGAGGAAGAACTTGATGGAGAAGTTCTGAGTCGAGTTTCACGATGTTCGGTGTTATCACCGACAGACCGACGTGCGGCTCTGACACGACGTTACGACGTTACGACTTTGGCTTGGCATTACTCATGGCGTTGTTTTTTGGGAGCTCACACGACGTTGAGGTGGATCTTCCCCAGATTATTCCCCAGACTCTCCGCGCAGCAGTCACAGGTTTCTGAGGCATATCCTGGCATTTTCCATGCGAACATCTAGCATTTCCGCGGGGTAGACCGAGCCTTCCGTTCTTTGATGCGGGAAATAGATTTTTGTGTCGTAACAACAATCCTTGTGACTCGTCTCGAGAACCTTACGTGGGGCCACTCTTTGCGTCTCGAGAGCATTTAGCCGAATTGGCAAGCCACAGTGCCAGTCAAGTCTCGATGATCTGCCGGAGCAACTTGCGGAAGCAGCAGAGCCGCCTCACCTTTCGGACTCAAGCTGAGGCTTGCGTGGTGGTTATCGCCAGCCAGTGTCAGCTGGACGATATGGACAGCGCTCTCACCGTCCTTAACCGCAGGCTTGTCCTCGTGAGCCCGTATCTTCAACGGCGCCTTTGTTGGGGCTATCTTGGAAGACGAGTCTGGATGCCCTGCATTGAGACCTGACGATGTCGGAGCCGCACGCTTGCAGGCGTGGCTTTATCGGTAGTTCGTGATAATGGCGAAGCGATATGATGCATGATGTGGACTCTACTATCCGGAAGGGGTAATTAAATCCACCTTCCCCACAATCACTCGGGGCAGGGATAACAAGCGTAGTGATCTAGCAGCTCGCCACGATGCAACAACAAACATGGCAATGAGCATCCTCAGGCTGCGCTTCACAATACCGCGCTCAATGGATGGCCACAGTTTATCCAAACTATGTCCTGTTTTCCGCGTGAGCGAGCGTCCTCCCATAGTAGGGTTTACAGTTGAAAAACAATGGGATCCGACGCTGTGGCTGGCCAATCAGCCTCGTGCTGATGCAGCTGCGACGCAAGGCCAAGCAAGTGCACTCGCCTCAAGTCCGAGCTCGGACGATCTAGGCTGAGTTGCCTCTAATTCCAACCACACGACGAGGTTTTATCAGCTGCTCTATCTTGGCCCCTTGTTACCTTGATACGCAACGGTTCCTATCGGCTGTGTCATCATCGGAGTTTCACACGCATTAATTGGCGAAGCCCCCCTCGCTCTTGCATTTTCTTTCCAACCTGGGGTATATCACACCATCGTCTTTCGACATTTCCTGTCTTGTCACTTTGCCAACTAGCAGACATGCCCGCTTTGGCTCAACAGAAGGTGCTTGCGCAGGACTTGAAGACAAAGAAGACCAAATCTAGGAATGGTTGTGGTCGATGCAAGCTGAAGCGAGTAAGTCATCCCAGACACATTACCGGCCAAGACCCTTCTGACATGATACCAGCTTAAATGTGACGAGACCGCCGGGTCGTGCCTGCAATGCAAGAAGAGGAATGTCCCTTGCCCTGGTTATGAGAAGACCCTGAAGTGGTCCACCAAGTATGAGGTTTTCCAGCCTACAGAGTTCACACCATCTCCTCCCAAGCCAAGGACGGCAACAGCAGGTGTCCGCAAGCCTTCGAAGTCCAACAGCTCCTCGCTTCCTAAAAATGTCTCTAGCAGCATCGAGGCACTCGCGGCTGTGCTTCCTGCCAGCAGGAGGAGCGCAGAAGTTGAGATGAACGACAACGACAAGCAAGGAACACCTCCCATGACCTCACCACCGTTGCCATCTTTGGATGAGCCTATCACTAGCCTGGAATCTTCCGAAGAGGATGAGGACTCTCCCCGAGACCTCGAGCCGTTCCCCATGGATGATATTAACGTTTTGGATCCTGGCATGCTTGATGGCTTCGTTGATGCAATCCCATTGCCGAACGAGGACTTTCATTTCGATCCTTTCGAGGGTACCGATCTAGACTCCAACGTACTGGACGACTTCGGCAGCTTCGGTGGTTTCGACTTCGACAACACCAGACCCTTCAAGCACAATGAGTCCTCGACGGAATCATCTGTCCTGACCACTCGTGAGTCCAGCCGGGAAGCTAGTCCTCCACGTCTCTCTCGTTCGTTGCTTCTAGGTTTCTACAGGCTCCCCAGCCCTACACCCAACCCCTCGTCGCCGGACGACCAGGAGTCACTTCTCATTCAGCACTACTTCAAGGATGTGTGCGCTGTTTTCTCTTCGTTCGATTCCCATCTCAATCCCTTCAGGACCACTATTGGCAAGATCTACCAAGACTCACCCTCGATTAACTATGCCATCCAATCTATGTCTGCAGCTCACCTCGCCAACACCTTCCCTTACATGGCAGCCATTGGTGCAGAGCTTCAGCGCAAGGCTGTTGCAGCTCTTCAGGAGGAGCTGCCTTTGGCGCAAGCTGGCCAGGTCAGCTGCACAAGGACGTTCCTCAGCATCATGATGCTTGGTCTCACTACCTCGTGGCATGACAGCAATGCTCTTGGCACCGAATTCCTCTCCACTGCTCGGGGCCTTATCTTGCCTAAGCTGATGGACAGGTCTCAGAATGCCGAGGTGCAGCGCGAGGCACAGTTCTTCGAGGAGTCTCTCATCTACTGGGAGATGGTCATGGGCTTCGTGACAGAAGATGCAATGAGCTTTTCGCGACCCTCAGGCATGCGTCCTAGGGTGGTATCCAACAAGCAGAGCACACCTGCAGGCAGGCGTCCGGATGGTAAAATAGTTCCTCACCCCTGGACCGGCGTTGCACCAATGGTCCAAGCTCTCTTCGCTGAGGTCGGCCGCCTCGTTCGCAGTGAGCGATCACTCAACAGAGACTCAGTCATGGACCTCATCCGTCGTCAAGAGAACCTCTTCAACGCTACTTCCCTGGAGGAGGATCTGTTGGCTGTGGACTACCCTTCGGTCGATGAGATTGCCGACACTGGTGACGATCGTACACCCAAGGAGCACTTCACAGTGCTTGCTGAGGCCTATCGCTGCGCTGGTTTGCTCGAGCTTTACCGTGTCTTCCCTTCGATCCTTCGCAAGCGCTTAGGCAGCAACAAATTGCCTGTCTCTGATAACGTGGACTTCCACTTTCCGATGCCTCGCTTCGAGACCCCTTACGAAGATGCCGACATGAAGCTGTGGCTCAATTCTCTCGCCATGCATATCCTGCAGATGATCGAATCCCTGCCAGCATCATCAGGCACTTTCTGCATCCAGCAACTCGTCCTCACCGTCGCTGCCTGTGAACTCAAGTTCGTCTCGTCGGTCGACTTCTTTGATGTACATGCCAACGACCAAAAAGTACTCGATGCACGAGAGAAGGTCGTCCGACGTCTCGAGGTCTATGCCCATCGTCTGCCTGGTAAACCACTGCGTCAACTGATCACATTGATCAAGGAGACATGGCGACAGTCAGATGAGGGCAAAGACGCCTTCTGGATCGACATCATGAACGAGAATGGGTGGCACACTGTCATGTGAACGATACGTTGCCGCCCTGCCCTGTCCAACCATCACGTGTCTACGACCTTTAAAACTTGCATAGCGCCTTCCACTCGGAGCCTGCCTGGGCTCCACCTTCTTCTGCCGTCCTCACGCAACGGCATCCTGTTTCAGCGACTCCTGTACTTCAGCGTTCTTCCGGCTCTCGGCGTTACGTGTTTCCTGCCTCCTTCCAGTTGTCCAACAACTCGGCTTCATCGTTGACTAGTCCTCTGGTCTCGATCGATGCGACAGCATGTCCATACACTCGGTTCGACACGAACCTCTAATCACGACTGTCATCTAGACTATCCGAAAGAAGCATCATATCACCGGTGATAGTGATTGCGTACTCGCGGCAACATTCGATACCCCTGCGACACCACACTCGTCGCCATACCTGGACCGCCCTGCCCTGCAACAACACCTTTGCAACCGCCTCCTAGCGATTACCTAGCGACTACCTTCTGGAGCCCATCTGCGATGACCTCCGTCATACCATTGCGACTTACCATTGCAACATAATTCCCGCTGCGACTTCAGCCTCGGCAACCTAATGTACAACTAATCTAGATACCCATAGCGACACGCCTGGACCTTTTCCTTCCCAAGCGCTTTGCCCATGTTTCTCTCCATTTTCCTTCTGGGCAGGTAAGGCAGGTTATGCTTGTGCTGTTGACACTATTCGAGCTATGCACCGACCCTCGGCATGTCGCCGCCCCTAGCACCTGCCCATACATGCGACAATCTCGCCTGGACGATGTTGGCTTGTCTGCTCTTAGCGCGCAATTGTTCCCGTCGACTGTATATAGAAGCTTGCTTTATGATACCCATCAGCGTTGTTCTTTCGCCGCGCGCCTACAGCGTTGGCTTGCGAGGCCTATGTAATTCGTGTCATCTCATATGACACTAACGAGGGCCAAGACACGAAAGCGGGAGTGAAGAGGAAGGAAGGAGGCGAAGGAGACGAAGGAGACGGAGGAGACGAGATGAAGAAGACGACGAAGAATAAGTCGGACAACATCGAAGAAGGATAAGACCTCCTTCGAGCTCTCAGTGTGGATGAAACCCTTGAGACCGCATCTGAACATGTATCATACTTCATTGGGGTATCTCCACTGTATCTACTGCCTTTGCATCGCTGAAAATGCATGCTTAGGCACCAATATCAAAATTACGCGTCGGATGTGAGTGAAATCACATCACCGGCCTGTTCGCCTCATCGTCGTCCTCACTGTCATACGCAATGAATTCTCTCCTCCCACTCGAACTCTTGACAACGAAGTACCGTGTCGCCTCGTACGCTTTCATCTTCTTGTCCACACCGGGGCTGAACACATCCTCTTTCTCAATGCCCTGCGCAGGGATGGCGAGCAGCAGTCGCTCAGCACCAGGGAGTTGCAGCGCCTTCTCAGGAGAGATGTGGTCCTCCTCGGACGCCGCAGACGAGCTAGAAAACCACCGCATGCCCAGATGAATGCCCTCGGCAACACACGCTAGGATCGTGATCGCGACAATGACCTGCAGCGCCCACAGCGTCAGGCACGAGTCGCTGTATGCCGAGACTGCTTCGGGTTCCGAGTAACACACTATCCGCTCGTTCGGCCGTGATTTCAGGCGTGGCTCCTGGTTCATCAGAGCTTCGGTGGACAGTGGCTTCTCCTCGTCATGGCTCGGGTGTGGCGCAATTGCTGCGATCTTGTCGCTTACATATGATTCGTAGAGATCAGGTTTTGCGTCGCGGAAGCTGTCCAGTTCAGGGCCTAGTGTTGCGCATTTGTCGGGTGACTGTTGGTGGTAGGGGGAGGCGCTGGGTGTGGGGTCTGTGGGCTTCCAGTTGGTGGGTGTCCAGTGCGCAGCGGAGGGGGTTTCAAGAGGGTTGAAGGTGTCGGAGACGAGGATACAGCGGCAGTGACTGCGTTGTTGCGTCCGTGTTGGAGCAGCGAGAGTTGCTGTGAAGAAGAGGAAAGAGGTGAGTGTGGTGGGACGCATGGTTGCGGTGTTGGCTGTGAGGAGCTGTGACGACGTTGGTGTTATAGTAAGGACTGGCTAGGGGTCAATCACGAGTCGTTCAGGTCAACTCGGCTGTACTCACTCAGGCCCTGCTATATAATAGATTGAATCTGAGTGTTGCTTATCTGCCCAGAGCGTCGAGATTCGAGTGGCCGGATGCGTCTTAGTTAAGGTCGTACAAGGCCCAAATAGCTACTGCAAGCTGCTGGCCAGAGCCCAACAACCTGGTATGATGATGGTGGTATGTTGGTAAGGTATGTGCAAATGCGATGCCTTGTATCTGACGTCGGCGATGGTGTTTTGTAAACAGCGAGCAGCAGTCGGACACGAGCGGCGCCCGCCCAGTACATGTACTCCAGCGCTCGTGAGGTGAGCCCGGTCCCAGTCGAACCTGCCCACCTTGGTGTGACATGCACTAATCGCGCCTTCACTCTCGTCTCAGCTGCGCGCCCGCGCGCCGGCTCTAGATGCCCTTTCCACCCCCTGTCGCCATGTCAGATCTCGTCCGAGCGCGCAGACAAGCATATTGTTAGGCTCTGTCCTGCAATTGCAGTGCTGAAAACGTGCGGTCTAGATCGAACCACGGAGCGCCCAAAGCTCGGCAGGCGCAGCCGGACAGGCTGCTTGACTGCAACTGCACTGGCTTCGGCAGCCCCGCAGACTCGATGAGAATGCTGTGACTTCACGACAGATAGTTGGGCGCGAGCGCGTGATTTGGAGCGCTGCTTTCGATGTCACGTCCCGCTGCTGCCGACGTCGAGCCCATTTGCGGAAGATCTGGTGCCGCGTTCCAGGAGCTGCGTTCCAGCCTCGTCAAACACCACCCGGACACACAGACGCACAATATGTTTTTCATCAGATACGACGACTTCGGGATCGCTGTTGTAGATCACCAGGAAACGATTGCTGTAGCCTGCGGAAAGTCCCTCGGGTGCGCCCTTCCCATACTGTTCTGAGCAATTGAGAGCGCCGCCCTGACCAGCTTGTCTATTAATATTGGTTTCCCCATGTGTTTTGCGGCTAGCCCTCTTCTACCTCATTTCCCAGTACGAGGCTGCCGTACCTTGACAGTACCCACGTGCGCACCGGCCAGAGGTACCGCAGCGGATTGCATGCCGCTTCGATACAACGCGCATGCAGGCGGACCTCGCTTCTACAGGATCTGCCTTGCCAATGTCAGGTCCCGCCGCCGGCCGAACAAATTGAAGAGAAAATTAGAAAAATCGACAAGATCCATTTCGGAACGCGAAGCACGAGATGTTTGCGGGCCGTGGGCGCCGCGGCCTCCGCGCTGTCAGACGTTGATCTTATACAAAACCGTGGTTCACTGCGGAGCACAAAACTGTGTGTGTGTCTGGTGAGGTTGTTGGGAAACACTTGACGGCAATTGCGAAACGCTCAGGGGCCAAGCTTCGCTTTCGAAGCTTGACGGCCGATAAGAGCACCTTGAATCATGCATTTTCGGAAACCGTGGAGCTGGAGAATTGACGTTGACAGCGTGCAGACCCAGCGCAGAGACCGGTGTCACCACGGAGCGGAGTATTGGTGCCACACGGTTCACAGTGAGTTGCAGGCATTGTGGATCAGGCCCGAGGTGAAGACGCTCGTTGCAGGATGAGCTTCAGGGATGCGTCTTGATATTGCAAAGTCTCTTGTGCGACCCACAACAGTGACCACCGGTTGAAATCGATTCGTCGAATGGCCTGATACTTCGCAGAGTAGGTAACGTTCGGTGTAAAATTCTTTACCGGAGTAGACTCACCGTTCGTGTTCAAATCTTCTACCTTCACATGCTTTGCTGCGCGGCCATTCTTATAGACCAGCGAACCAAAGAGAGGCTGACAGGCTGAGTTGGTGTGCAAAGTCAGCATCAGCCTTTCGCATCGGAATCTTGCGGCTCTATGACTACAGGATCTACTATACTACAGGATGACCACCGCATCGGTGATTTCAGAGGCCGAACCTGCTCAAGGTATCTTCGCACAGAGTATAGAAAAGAGATGGAAGTTGTAGGTGCTTGGGTCCTACGACACGTCAGCGACTTTCTCAAATCTTCCACATGGCAAGGTAGTTAATCACGACTTCTCGCACACATATCGCGTTCGCTCTCATTACTTCCCGAAACAGAAATACCTTGAAGTTGCACAAACAAGAAATTAATAAGCCGCCGCGACCTTGAAAGACTGTACGTCCGGATCTCCAAGCGAGTGCCGGAGACTCTTTAGGACGTCAGAAGGGCGGATTTACCAATCAACATGGGGTGCTATCCGGATCTCTTCGTCCGTTGTTTGCGCCATCACTCTGCTTACGGACCCTGGAAGGCTGCAAAAGAAAGCGAGGCAGTCACGCTCTGTAAGCAATTACGGGAAATCACATCGACTCACCATGACCTGCGACCAATTGTAGCAACAAGCAAAGACGAAACATGCGCTTTTGTCCGCTGAGGACTGTCGCTGAAATGCGCCGTCCTCACATTGGTAGGCACTTATCTTCCGCTGACAGCTTAACGTGAAGCCACGATGCCTGACGCAGGTAAGCCGCCCTCGCCCTACGACATTTGCATACCACCGCACCGGTGACGAGCGCACTCACCGCGCCATTCCATCGGCAAGTGAGGGACTTGATACTTGGCATTGGGTAGAGTCACTCACATAACGCAGTTGAGTCTGACTAACGCCGACATATTACACAGCGTCGAGATGGACTTAAGGCGGAGAAGCGAAGATATAAACTCACCATACGCTTGGAGGCGCCAGAACGGCAAGCAACACAGACAACATCCTGCCTACTACTTCCTACGTGGTTCAAGACTTCAAAACACAAGATTGAGTTGCGGACTTTTAAGCTGTACTTTGTCATCTCAGTTTCTGATCTTATTAAAAGCCCTCACCCTTCACGATGTCCTACCTATTTCGGCATTCGTCGGTAGGGACCGCTCTCCACTACATCCGTCACCGAAGCTTCGACTTCTCGCGACGCAAGGCCAAGGAAATATCGCCCTCTTCGTCCACCGACGATGTGCCTGCAGCAGTTGCCGCAGACAGTGATATTGGCGCCGAACTCAAACTCGAGCAAAGTGCAACTTTGGTCAGCTGGGATGGACCCAACGATCCGTCTAATCCGCAGAACTGGCCGTTGAGGGATAAAGTCCTCATGACCGCTCTCATCGGCCTGTACACCTTCGCTGTTTACGTCGGTTCCTCCATCTATACGCCCTCACAGCAGGCCGTACAGGACATCTTTGGCAAATCACACGTCGAGGGCTCACTGGGACTCGCTCTGTACGTTCTGGGGTACGGCATAGGATGTCTGCTCTTCTCGCCCATCTCAGAGATACCCGCTGTGGGTCGAAACCCTCCTTACGCGATATCTGGCTTCCTCTTCGTCATTCTGTGTATCCCGACTGCCTTGGTCAACAACTATGAAGGTTTGATGATCCTGCGCTTCTTACTTGGGTTCATGGCATCTCCTTGCCTGGCTACGGCAGGAGCGTCTCTTGCTGACATCTGGACGATGGCGCAATTTCCGTTTGCAGTGGCTTTGTGGGCGGCTACGGCGACCATGGGGTGAGTGGTATCCAGATGCTTGCGAGACTTCTCACTGACTGTTGACAGACCTGCTCTCGGACCGACGCTGTCCACGTACGCCGTACGTGATCTTGGCTGGAGATTCTCGGCATGGGAGCTCATGATCATCGCCGGTCCAGTTTACATGCTCATGCTCTGCATGCTCCCCGAGTCGTCCGCTCCTACGATCCTCTACTATAAGGCTAAGCGCCTTCGAGAAGAGACTGGCAACCAGAACCTCATGTCTGACGCAGAGAAAAAGCAGAAGAACCTGAAAGCCTCTAGCCTGCTGTTTGATGCTCTGATCAAGCCCTGGGAGATTAACGCGCTTGATCCCGCTATCCTCTTCACGACCGTTTAGTGAGTCATAGGTGTGCTTGTGATGGTCTGACCGACTAACAACTTCTGCAGCATGGGTCTCTGCTACGGCACATACTACTCGTTCTTCGAGTCCTTGCCTTTGGTGTACCCGGTAATGTACGGCTTCTCCGCTGAAAGCACTGGGCTCGTCTTCCTGGTCGTCGCGCCAGCTGGACTTCTCGCCTTCACCGTCCACTGCATCTACCTCAAGTATAGATGTTTCCCAAGGATGATGAACGGTACCTTTGGCGAGCTGGAGAACCACTTGCTGCCCGGTTTGTTCGCATCTCCCATCATTTGCATTGGCCTCTTCATGTTCGCCTGGACAGCACGTCCTTCGGTTCACTGGATGGCACCAACGAGTAAGTGATGTCCTAATAGCTTCCGGAATACAAGCTAACAGAAACAGTCGGCCTTGGACTCGCCATCTTCGGCACATACTTCGTCGCGCAGTCGATCCTCCTCTACATTCCCAACATCTACCCCCGATACGCGGCCAGCATCTTCTCGGCAAACAGTCTGTCCAGGAGCTTGTTCGCATTTGCGGCGATCCTGTTCGCGAGGCCCATGTTCCGCGGCATTGGCATTGACGGCGGTGTCAGCCTCCTTGCTGGATTCATGGTTTTGTGCACCGTCCTGATGGGGCTCCTGTTCCAGTTCGGCAAGGGTCTGCGCGAGAGGAGTAGGTTCGCGGTTGCTTAGAGTATTCAAGCTTGGTCATGGGGGATAGAGCGAAGCTAAAGATGACATGTTTTCGACTTGGTATATAGACGTTATGAGAGGCAATTCCACTCTGTCCGTATGGTTTTTCATACAGAAGCTGCGATCAGACAAGATGGCGATGCAAGGTGATGTGAGATGGGCGGCTCGGAGGCGGCAGGGGTGATGCTGGCACGCGTGGTGGGGAAGCTCAGTCGTCATTCCGCGTTCAGCAACGACCTCACGGAAAGTGCACCAACACCCGCAGCATTTCGCGAATGCACCGCAATGCATGTCAGCTTCTCCGCCGCGAGCCCGGATTTTGAGAAACTGCAGCCTGACTGATCCCTCTTTGCGTGCACTCGCCGTGCCGTCACGCGTGAAGCTCGGCCGTTTGCCTCGCCGCGACTTTCCCACTGCACCCGTGGAGCTCGCCACAACCGCCCAACGAAGCTTCACTCGCTTCCAATATGAAGTACTCCGTATACGATCGCCTGCTCAAGCGGGAAGTCGGCCACCAGCGCAGGACGTACACGGACATTCGCGGCATCTGCGGCGATAAGCACTGGGTTGATGATCTGGACATTGTGAACGAGCTGGAGGGGCATAACGGCTGTGTGAACGCGCTGAGGTATGCAGATGTGTCACTACAGCTCCGTACAGCTGTGGCTAACTGTCAGCAGCTGGTCGCGGTCTGGCCGCCTTCTTGCCTCTGGCTCTGACGACCACCGGATCAACATCCACTCGTACAACCCCGGCTCGGACACAGAGCAGTTCAGCCTGACCACATCCATCGTGACGGGACACCGGTCGAACATCTTCTCCGTCAAGTTTATGCCCTACTCGAACGACCGCACCATCGTCTCGTGCACCGACGACGTCCGCATCTTCGACATCGAACACTCGGGGCATTCTGCGTACGGGTCTGGCAGCAGACGGAGACCCAGTGGAACACGGCCCAGCATCCACCATCTGCGCAACGCCGTCACTCTTACTGGCACCGAGACGAACGAGAAGGCGTTCCGCAGCCACGACGATACCGTGAAGCGAATCGTGACGGAAGACAATCCCTTCTATTTCTTGACCTGCTCAAACGACGGCGATGTGCGGCAATGGGACGTAAGACAGCCGTCGAAGACATACCCGCCTGCACAAGACGGGCGACTGCCATCATGGGCCAGGGATCCGGATGCTGCCGACAGCGTGCGGCCTCCGCTCATATCGTACAGCCGCTATGGTCTAGACCTCAACACGGTCTCCTGCTCGCCATCGCAGCCTCACTACATTGCACTTGGTGGTGCTCACCTCCACTGCTTCCTCCATGACCGTCGCATGCTGGGGAGGGACAAGAACAGGGAACGAGGGTCTAGGCTGTCAAGTCCAAGCAACTGGACCGAGACCGACGAAGAGCTGCTGGGGCAGGCTACGCAATGCGTGAAGAAGTTCGCACCCAGCGGGAAGCAGCGTATGAAGCGCAACGATGGTGGACACATCACGGCATGCAAGATCAGCGATGCGCATCCCAACGAACTCATTGTCAGCTGGTCGCAGGACCACATCTACAGCTTCGATATCCACAGAGCACCTGATGCGCGTGAGGAGGTCCAGTCGTCAAAGGTATCGACTGGTGACTCGACAGGAAGGGTTAAGGACAACAGCCGGAAGCGAAAGCGTCCGAAGTCGAGCACGCAGGAGACTACAGATAGGGCTGGCTCCAGGCAGCGTACCGGAAGCGCTGACGAAGATCTTGCCCTTCGGGTCAGATACGGCAATGGTCAATCCGAGGATATCCGCATCGAGGCCCCCACGAGCAGCGGATTATCTCAAGAAGAGCTGAACGAGCTGCGTGGTACTGACCATTTCCGCATTGCAAAGACAACTGTCAAGACGAAGAAGCGGATTTTCGGTCTGGTCGATCTTGGCGAGTCTGGCCTGCATCTTGCCTACACATCGCTCTTGGGCATGGCGCACTCGATACTGCCCGATATGGATGACTTGTCCAGGACTTGGGGATACCCGGTGGACCCAGATCCAGTCGATGTCGCAGTACAAAATAAGCTTCGTGACGACCGTGCTGCATCTCGACGTTTCGTTCAGGCCGCTGGCACTCTTTCTCGGGTGATGGGCGGACAGCTTCTAACGGGGTCTAGTTCAACGTCCGACGCAATGATAGCACAGTACTTTGCATCGATACAGCATGCGCCGCGAGAGCGGGAGTTGCCACGGCACGAACAATTTGGTTATGATTTCCTCAAGGCCATTCTACTGTGGCTCGATAGCGGTCCAGGTGCAGTCATCGAGGGCTTTTCCAGTCGAAGTGGAGGCGACCGCCTACCAATCCCGCAAGACTCGGACATGGATGCTATCGAAGATGTACTCATTCCATACTTGATGGACCTGGCAAGCGAAGATGCGATCGTCAATGTCGATGTATCGAAGTTCATGACAAACGACATTCGAGTGCTCTTTCCGACAGAGATCGATGCTGTGCGTGCATTTGCACGCGCTGTTCAGATCCCGTTCGCCGACTTGACGGGTGACGAAGACGGAGACGACGAGGACAAGCCAGATTTCCAGAATCAGAACCGCGATACGGCGAAGTTGAAGTGGGGACATCAGATCGCAAGAGGTGTTCTACTCAATGCTTCGAGGAACATCAAGTTTGCGTTTGTGGATCGGGCGTTCGGCGGTCGTGGCATCTCAGACGCGAGCATCAGGGCGGAGGAGAGGGCGCTGAAAGAGCAGCAGGAGGATATTGACACTGCTGAGGATGAGATCGAGCAGTTGAGTGCTGAGATTGCAAGAGCGGATGCGATAGGTGAGCTGGAAGTGGCGGCGCCAGGATCATCTGCAGAGCACTTGCCCTTTGAGCTCGAGGACTTGCTGGATGAGGAAGATGAAGATGAGACTGAAGAAGACATGATCGATGAGGATGAAGAGCAAGACGAGGAAGAAGACGACGACGATGACGATGACGAAGACGAAGACAGCGATGGCGATATGGAAGAAGAATCTGAAGAGGAGGAATCTGGCTCGGATGACGAAGGCTTACGCCGAACGAGAAGCGGACGTATGCTGTGGAGGTCAGACTTTGGTCGGAGAAGATATCAGAGGGCGAATGTCGAACGTGACATACTATGCGCCCCCCATACTCGAGTGTTCATCGGACATTGCAACGTCAAGACGGTCAAGGACGTCAACTACTTCGGTTTGCAGGACGAGTATGTGGTTAGCGGTAGCGACTCTGGTCACGTCTTCATATGGGACCGCAAGACTGCACAGCTTGTCAACATTCTGGAGGGTGACGGGGAAGTCGTCAATGTGGTCCAAGGTACGTCGCCCATGAAACAGCCCACTGGTATATGATACTGATTCTTTGTAGGACATCCTTACGAGCCTACTTTGGCCGTGTCTGGCATCGACCACACCATTAAGATCTTTTCGCCAGATATCCGCGACCAGTACAACGCGCGTAAGGGCGTTGGGGTCCACTCTGCAGACACGACCGGGTTCTCTAGTATCAACCTTGGACGACGAAGGAGGCCTAGTAGACCCGAGCCGGTGGTCGAGCCTACCGACGACGAGGCTATGAGTGATAGCGACGGGGAGGTTGCAGCGGGTGGTCTGAAGAGCCGCAAGCGCATGCACCAAGCGTACCAGATCACGTCGAAGAACGACATGGACCGCAGGGGAGGGAGGGACGACTACTTCATATCACAAGCAGTATTCGCACAGCTTGCCCGGCACATTGCAGCGAACCAAGGCGGCGAAGGGGAGATGGGCGAAGATGGAGAAGGTCCCATTGTCATCAGCGAGGACAACTGCAACGTTATGTGAGCGCCGGGTGTGACGACAGCACCCCCAAACTAAGGTCTGTCAAGTCCAATCAATTGCATGTTGAGTATGATATTATCCCTAGTGCTGTCAAAGACAGTTTTGATGCTCCGAATACCTCCCGTGCGCCGCCCATATGCCAGAGTGTTACCCCTATACCTCGTGTCATGTTACGGGCCATGCAACGTGTCCCCTACGAGGCCTTCTTCTGCTGAGCCTTGAGTGCCTTCTTGCGGTTGCTCCTTATCATGACAACAGAGAGGAAGGAGCCGACGACGGTGGTGAACAGGACGATCAGAATCACGGGGATGCGGATGGCCCAGACGCGGGGGAGGAAGAGCGAGTGCAGGACGTGGTCCTCGTCAACGAAGGGCTGGCAGTATGTCAGCGTCTGGGCGAAAGTACGATTTCCAGGAATCATTGGAGCATTGCAAGGAGGTGGACGCACCATGAACAGCGTCCAGACGGTGTAGTAGACGAAGATGGCAGTGGCTGCGACGAGCATGCTAAGTCCCACGAGGCGGTCGAGCTGCGATTGTTAGATATGGACTGGCCCAGGTGCAGGCAGAGCATACCATCTTGAGTGGCGAGGTAAGGAGCGTGGCGACGAGTGTCTGTGTCTGCGTCTGTTCGGTCTTCGATGTCGACGTGGTGAGAGCACCAGCACCAGCATGCATGGGGGAGGCCGCGACTGCGCAGGGGTGACGTGCCAAGACCCGCCGCGGCTGCGTCTGGAGCTAAAGTTTCTCGAGACAACTCTCGACGACTGACATCACAACGCCCGTTGTGAGCACTGCACCCTCCCCACCGCATCCTGTCGAGGGCCGTCACCATGCAAGTCGCCTCCGCCGTTCGCATCCCCTCGCCCGAGCCGGACGTCGAGCAGGATGCCCCCCGCAAACGCGACCGCTCGCCCTACGACGCCGGGCCCTCAAAGCGCTCGCGCCGCCACGACGACGACGACGCGCCTCCGCGCCGCGACCGCCAGCGCGATGCCAACGGCTCCAAAGACGACGTGCCCGACGACGATGCGCGCCTCAGCCTCTTCAAGAGCGCCTTCAGCGCCGCCCGCAAGCTGCCCGTCGACGACTCCAAGACGCGCGCCGGCGGCGCATACATCCCGCCCGCCCGCCTGCGCGAGATGCAGAAGAACATCACCGACAAGGCGACGCCCGAGTTCCAGCGCATGGCCTGGGAGGCCCTGAAGAAGTCGATCCAGGGCCTGATCAACAAGACCAACACGGCCAACATCAAGATGATCGTCCCCGAGCTGTTCAGCGAGAACCTGATCCGTGGGCGCGGGCTGTTCTGCAGGGCGATTATGAAGGCGCAGGCTGCCAGTTTGCCGTTCACGCCCATCTACGGTGCTATGGTGGCTATCGTCAACACGAAGCTGCCCCAGGTTGGCGATCTGCTGGTGCGCAGGTTGATCGTGCAGTTCAGGAAGAGCTTCAGGCGGAACGACAAGGCCGTGTGTTTGGCGAGCACCATGTTCCTCAGTCATCTCGTCAACACGCAGGTCGTGCACGAAGTCCTGATTGCTGAGATCTTGCTGCTGCTGCTCAACAAGCCGTCGGACGACTCGGTGGAGATTGCCGTCGGCATCATGAAGGAGGTTGGTGCGTTTTTGGAGGAGATGAACATGGCCATTGCGAACGCAATCTTTGACCAGATGAGGAACATTCTGCATGAGGCGGACATCGACAAGCGCACGCAGTACATGATCGAGGTGCTGTTCGAGGTCAGACGGACAAAGTACAAAGAGCACCCGGCCATCAAGGAGGATTTGGATCTTGTGGAAGAGGAGGACCAGATCACACACAGGCACACTTTGGAGGACGATGTGAAGGTTGAGGACGGACTCAACATCTTCAAATTCGACGCAGAATACGAGGCGCACGAGGCCGAGTACCAGAAAATCAAGAAGGAGATTCTAGGAGAGGAGGAGGAAAGTGGCGCCGAGTACACAGACGCTTCGGATTCCGAAGAGGAGGACGAGGAGCAGAAGGCAGAGGATATCAAGGACCAGACCAACGCCGACCTTGTCAGTCTCCGCCGAACCATCTACCTCACCATCAAGTCCAGCGGTGGCTTCGAAGAGTGTTGTCACAAACTGATGCGCATCAACCTGCCGCACGGCCTTGAAAACGAACTTACGACTATGATCGTCGAATGCGCCAGCCAAGAGCGCACATACGAGAAGTTCTACGGCATGATTGGCGAGCGTTTCTGCAAAATCAATCGCATGTGGACCGACCTCTTCGAAGAGGGTTTCGCACACTACTACGAGACCATCCACCGCTTCGAGACGAACCGCCTCCGAATCATTGCGCAATTCTTCGCACATCTACTCGCTACAGACGCTATTGGGTGGCATGTGTTTCAAGTTGTCAAGCTGAACGAGGAGGACACCACGTCGTCGTCCCGTATCTTCATCAAGATCCTGTTCGAAGAACTGCTTTCCTTCATGGGTCAGAAAGACGTCGTCGCTCGTTTCAAGGACCCAATACTGCAGGACAGTCTTACAGGTGTCTTCCCCACAGATGCCGACGACCAGAGCAAGACCCGTTTCTCGATCAACTTCTTCACCGCGATCGGCATGGGTGTGCTGACAGAAGGCATGCGCGAGTGGCTCAAGAACGCCGCACCAAAGCCAAAACCTCTGCCCGAGCCAGAGAGCGACAGCGACGACTCGCGCAGCGTATCAAGCTATTCTTCCTACTCATCCCGCAGCGACTCGCGCTCGCGCAGTAGAAGCAGGAGCAGAAGCCGCTCGCACACACCCGCACGACGACGCAGAGACTCGCGCTCGCGATCCCGCTCTTCATCTAGAGGAAGAAGCTATACACGCAGTCCCACGCCAGATCGCAAGCGCGTCACTGGTAAGGGCCGCGCAAGGTCGCCCTCGGACTCACGGTCTCGCTCCCGCTCTCCCGCGCCGCGCAAACGCAACTACTCTTCTTCCCGCTCGCCTTCAAAATCCCGTTCGCCACCGCCTAAGCGCCGTGGTCGTAGTCCGTCGGATTCACTGTCCAGGAGTCCACCGCCCAAGCGGAGGGGGAGGAGTCCGAGTGCAAGCGTGAGCAGAAGCCGCAGTCCCGTTAGGCGGCGGAGGAGCTACAGCTCGAGTCGATCGAGGAGCCCACCGCCGAAGAAGGCGAACGGGAAGGGTAAAGCGAGGGAGAGCGTGAGTCGGAGCAGGAGTCCTGTGCGCAGACGGAGAAGCTATAGCTCGAGTAGATCAAGGAGCCCTCCGCCGCAGAAGAGGAGGGATTCGTAGGGTGCAAGCAGTAGATATTCGAAACGCTTGACAGCAGTGTACCAAAATGGACAGGGAAGATCTGGCAGACGAAACAAGCAGATTTCATGTAATTAGCATAGCATAGCATGGCCGGGGTCAAAAGCAAGGCTTCAACAAATGGACAAGTATTCCGTTAACCGGGCAGGCGCTTTGCGAAGCCTGATTGCCTTCGCTGGTGCTGCGCCTTTCTCGACTTTGCAGCGTCGCAGCTGCCTGAGGGGTTGTTTACAGCGGTGAGGCCTCCAAATGGCAGTCGTTTTCCAGTGGAAGGACATAGTCATTTAGACTGACACATGTCCACAGTCGACCTAAGCAAGTGTAGCAAGAAACTAGCCAGTGCTCCCGCAATATATAACGTAAGGACACTTTTCGATAAAGTCCCATTGTAAAACAGCCGCCCAAGTACCTGACCATCCAGTATACAATGCACGGCGTCAATCCCAAGTTACAGCAGGAAGGCGTTTACCAATCTGACACCCGGCCCCCGAGACTTCGCACCAATTCACTATCCCATCGCCTAGCTGCCACTCCTACTGCAACAAACCAAGCACAGCTCACAGGCCTCGCCGTTCCACCCTGCGCTTCATGGAGAGTGTTCGCACCGTTCGAAGAACCCTCTCAGCGTCCTTAGACGTGAAACCGCTGAACGAGTCTCAGCAGGAGAATCAGGATTCTTCCGAAAACGACGAAGCTGTCACAGTCGCGCGCGATGTGCAGCAAGCGCAGCACGCAGAGAAGCTTGTCAGAACGTTGGGATTTGCACAAGTGGAGTCTCGTATCCGCACTCCGCCACGAGTCAGCGCACACTGTGCCGCAACAAATCCGTCAGCAGCAGCCACGATATCTTAACCTCCATTCGCAAACTAAGTGCTCGAGTCGTGATGTGTTGGTGGTGGTATATCAGTGGTTTTGTTGGTCACATGACCATCTTCCAACAAGCGCAGCCTCCGGGTTGCATTCCTCCGCTTGGTGTAGTTGGTTTATCACGTTCGACTGTAATAGCTTCATTGTTATCGAAAGGTCCCTAGTTCGATTCTGGGAGCGGAGAAACCGATGTCTTGTTTTTTGCTGGAGGAGCGAGCTGGGATGAGATGATCGTTTTATGTCCCACTCTTCCTGTGAACGTCGCAGCAGCTCTTTTTGGAACGATGTGTGCATCTGGACAGATAATGTTGTGTGTGTCTAGGCATGAGCCTACCATTGACTACGTTCGAGATATACCTCTTTAGCTGTGCTTTGCTGTACCGTCTGCGAAGTCTCATCTTGTTTGAGCCAGGACCAGTCTCCCCCTCAAGTCATACAGCACAGTACTCCAGGAAGCTGCGTCAAGTCTCTCTCTCCAACCTTCTAGCAAACCAAAGCCCCATTAGCAAAACCACCCCTCACAATCCCCCCTCCCATAGTCCGGCCTGGTACTCGGATGCTTCGCGCCCAGCAGCTCAAAAATATGCACAGCCACAAACACCGCCCATGCAAACGATCCAACCACTACCAACACCCCTCCCCAGTACGGTACAGTCCTGTGTGCAATAACGAGCCGCCCGTGCCCGGTGATGCTCGGCGGTATGATGCGGTGTCCGTTCGGGTGCGAGTAGGTATACAACAGCGGCCGGGGCCGGAACGGCGGGTCGGTGGGCGAGACCTCGACTGCCGAGTCGTGCGGGCTCGTGAAGGGCGACGAGGAGCCGTAGGTGACGGGCTTGAATTGGTTTTTGGAGTGTGACATTGGCGGTGCGTGTGAGGATGGGGAGTGCTGCGTCGACGGTTAGCTATACACCATTTGCTGTTTGAGGGACGAGACGGACCTCTTCAGCCATGGCTGTCCAGGAGCATGATGTTCAAGAGGGGAGAGGAGGCGTGGATTGGCACGCCTGGCGCTCAGTGGAGAAGGGCTGCGGTGTAGCTCTTGGTAAGCTTGTGCCCAGAGGAGCCGGCGCTCAGCCTTGTGTCTGGTCCTGCGCAGACCTGGCGATCGCTGCGTCACGCCGTGATTTGTGCATTGCGATATAGTTTGATGGCATACGCAGCACAGTGCTGGTTCGACTAGACTGCTGTGGCAGACAGACTTATGGTCGAATGCTAGATACGAACCCCGGCGAATCCTCCGCAATGCGGGCGGGCCGCTGTTGAGGCTAGCCAAATGGCGCTTGATCAATGGCTCCACTGCGTTTCGGAAGTTGGATCGCTCTGTGATCGTCTCGCGAATTTAGAGTGGAGGACATCGAATAACACAAATCATCAAGGAACAGGCTTGAACTCCCGCGTGGCGATATCTCACCCATTGATCACGAATCTCGTCCGCCTGATTCGCAATGAACGTTGGACGACGGCAACTGGCTCTTACTTGTTACACAACGCTAATTCAAAGTAAACCATACTATTGTCGACCTTCCACAAGTCAGACTACACGCCCAAGTCCTCCGCAAACCTCCTCCGATCCCCCTCAATATCCGTCCTCATCTCAGGAAACTTCTCATAAAACTCCTCTCTGACACCCCAACGTCTCAGCTCCCCGTGATACCTCTCAAAAAGCGGACTGGGGTAATGCCACCCCGTAGCTTCATCGTGGAAGAAAGCATCCTCAAACGCAAACGGCCAGTCAAACTTGAGATACCGGCTGTACAGATGCGATAGAGCTGAACTCTGGAAGATGGCCGAGTGCTGGCTAACGAGGCGGTCGCGCAGTGTTGGCCAGGCGAAGAAGTCGACTGCGATGGGATGTGCAATGGATGATTGCGTGATGCTGGGACGCAGCCATCTGGGGACCCCGGACAGCTGTTCTGCGCTGCTGTTGAGATAGTACTATGTGTGTTAGCGGGACGTTATCGTTCCCTCGGAGTCTTTGGGCATGTACCTTGAGCAGCTTGAAGCTTTTGTAGGCCGTGGCTAGGCGTTCTATCTTAGGCAGATGGCAGAATAGAAACTCGTCGACTTGCTTCAAGATGATGAGTGCCGGGCTCTGCATCCATTCGTCAGATATGTTGGCCCAGCCTTCCTTGATGCCCAAATACAGCAGTCCAGCCTCGGCCGGCGCCGATAGCTCCTTTCTGTACAGAGTGAGGGGTTGTGTACCTGATGGACTGCAGCCGCTATGTATTTTTTCAAAGAGCTCGTTCGACTTCTTCCAGATTGGACACACGGTCATCGAGGTTGTTGGGGTCGAAGAGTCTGGGGCGCCGATGTGAAGAATTGTCGGAGAAGGACAGCGCCAGCCATCGCCAAAGAACTGAGGGTACAAGTGTTAGCATTCGATGCTAACGGCGGGAATGGACCACAAGCCGCATACTTCTTGCATCAAAGGGCCCCAGTGGGCTGTTGCTGGATTGTTTTCCCAGTCGTGTTCATCGACTTGGCGATTTCTCTGGACCTCTGTGATAGGCTCCGTAGGGATATCTTCTACTGGCTCGGGATCGAGGTTCAGGTTCATGGTGGGCGACGTGCGTACATCTGTGATAATGTTCATGCCATCCAGATCAACCAGTCTTGTGCTCCCCTTGTGCTCATTAAAGTCGTATGAAGTGGGCAGATCGGTCGGTGTCGGTAGTGAAGGCTTACAGTCGGTCGCGGAGGATATGGTGCGCGGTTTGGGCGATCGGTGCTCTACCGGTCTGTGAGCCTCTTTGATGCAAGGTCATAGAAGGCCGTCTGAGTGAGTTGATGCATACCATTGCTTGAGGAAGCTGGCGAGGCTACCGCACCTCCTCCATTCGCTGGTGGATGTTCTATGATGGTGCTCGTTCTCGGTGCGATCTCATTTCCAAGAACACTTTTGACGCTGTCGATGATATCTCGTAACCGTTCATTCTCTGCTCGTAAACCGTCGATCTCGGAGAGTAGGTTTGCTGTTGCTCCGTTTCGGTCTTGGTCTCGCAGGATCTGTATCGTCCGTTCTAGCTCAGCGATGTGCGTCTTTGTCTTCTCTCTGAGCGATCGCTGAGCTTCCCGGTCTATCGCGCGTTTACGCTCCCGCCTCTCCTGTTCTCCAAGGCATGATGCTCGTCTCTTACGCTTCACCACAGGTGCAACAGAAACTGCAAGCTCAGCGGCGTCACTAGGGAGTCGGTTCACCATGCCGGCAATGAGGTCAGGTAGATAGACAGCAAACACTGAGTCGCAACTGGTGTATCAGACTGTGAGGTATCGATGAAGTCGGGTAATCGAGTTTGAGGGTCTGTTCTCTATATCTACACGGAGCCGACACCGACCGAGAGCTCCCTGTTGGTGTGCCTTCATCGTGCAGCGACAAAGCACATCCGGGGAAGCCACAATGCGGGGGGTTGTGGGGCAAACCCCGGCAACGACGGGTACGAGCTTCCGGTCGACTTCGTTACCTCTTTTGGGTCCAAGCTTGTCATGCGTAGCTTGACGATTGGAAAGTTGGCTCAGGGGTCTGAGTCGTGTTGTGGGAAATGGGAGTTACCGAACATTACCGAGACGGCGAACTCTGGACTGTCACTTCGCTAACTGCATTTAGGAACTGGCGATGATCGAAGGGGATCTTGAAGGATTACATTTGACTGTTGAACAAAGAGTTCCTGTGAAGTCCAACGGTGGCTCGCGTTTTGCTTAAAGTTTCGAGGGCTTCCAGTCAGGCTTCCTCTTCTGCGCAAAGGCGGTCAGACCTTCAAGCGCATTCTCACCGGACTGCAATGCATCGTTGTAACGTTCGATAGTGAGCTGTGTGGCACGCTCAACACTTCCATGCTCGAGGCTGTCCTTCAGAGCTGCCCTTGTTACGATCGCCGCATCTGGTGAGATCGCAGCAATCTCCTTCGCCAGCTTCAGCGCCTCTTCGACGACGGTATCTTGCGAAGGCGATATACGATTGATGATATTCAGCTCCTTCGCTCGCTGGGCGGTGATGGGTGTGCCAGTCAAAGCCATTTCAGAAGCTACTGGCAAGCCAACGATGCGGACCAAGCGTGCTGGACCACCAGCACCCGCGAAGATGCCTCGTAACGCTTCTGGAAGACCGAAAGTCGCGCCCGGTGCGGCAACTACCATGTCACTGGTCACCATTAGCATGTGCCGTGTGGAAACCATAGACTCGCAACTCGCCAGCCAAGCACGATCTCGAAACCTCCTCCAAGAGCAAAGCCATTGACAGCAGCAATGACTGGCTTTTTGCCAGTTCTCCTACTCAGCCCAGCAAAGCCACTGAACGGATGCCTCATCAAGCCCGGGTTCACATCGCTCTTCCCGCTCCTAATCCTTCCCAGCTCGATCAAGTCTTGCCCAGCACAGAAACTCTTCTTGCCGGCACCTGTAATGATGGCACATCGCAGATTGTCCTCCTTATCAAACCAATCGAACACCTGACCCATCTCCTGGTGTCCTGCGAACGGTATGCTGTTCATCTGCTTCTCACGATTGATAGTGACAAGCAGGACATAGTCGGCCGGGTACGAGAGGAGAACGTGGGATGTGGGAGGAGGCGTGGTCTTCGGCTTGATGGTCGACATGCTGCTGTCGGATCTGGATTGATGTTTCTGCGAGATTGTAGTAGCTGGGTTGCCCACAGCTGTAGTAATATGCTACATAACTCCCGCACGCTGGTAAGCTGTCGCGAGTCTGGGGTGAGATGAGCCGAGGTTCGTCTCCGCACGACCAGTCCTTACTTGGTTAGCGCTGGTCAAGTCTCAGGCGTGGTTGTGACTCGTCAAAAGCGTCTCTTTCCAAAGACTGTATCACAGGATAGATAACTCACAGCTTCATTTTATTTGCATTCTTAACGGGCGCAACATACACATGTTCTGGTGGATTTGCGCGGCTCGTCTGTCTTCGCTGCAACCTACAACTGAATTGTGATGATGCGTTCCAGCCTCGCTTCAGCGTTGGAGCCAGCATGATGATTTTTGATAGCGCTCAGCGATACTAACCTACATAAGTCACACACGAGAAGTAAGCACAGCACACCACTAGATCGGCTTTGAGGACGTCTGCGACGAGGTCAGTACCAAGCTCAGAACTTCTGCATTGCTTAACTAAGAACCTTTCTCGGCTTTCTTTTGATAACGCTTGCCCTCTTTCTGAGGAAGAACAGTCTTGCTACAGAGCGCGAATGGAGTGCGCAGGAATACCATTACATGAAGACAACCTATGCTACACGCGATAACACTGCATCATTGACGTTCACCACATCATGGCTGCCACACCGGGCTCCCTCTCAATGATTTCGACACCCAGATGGCCCCAGTAGACATACCACTCCACCCCAGGTACTCATCCAGCCTCTGCAGACAACGCTCCACATTCAATACCTCGGACTTTAGCTCAACTCCAGAGACTTCTTTCCAGATCTCCTCCTTACTCTTTTAAGCATCGAAGAAAAGTCTGTCCTGGTCCATCCACTCTTCCAATACCGGGCGGGCGTCTAGTACAGACTGAGTCAGTTTGTGTCTCATGTGCCATCGCTGATGCTTATAATCAGCGTGGTACTTGAGCGCCAGCTCTCTCCACGTAGGCTGTTGAAAGTCCGGGAAGCGTTTGTCCAAAGCTTGATTGCGTACTTCAGATTGCCTTCCAGAGCCAAGGTTGTCGATAATACGAATGTGTTGTATGCTGCCAATCGCGGATTTGAACACCCTGACAAGCATAGGCACGTCCGCGAGCGGCACGTCTCCGATGTCGACCGTAAGGGTTAAAAGTGTAAGTTCTTTCATCAGGTCCTGGATCTGGCAGCGCCAAAAGTAGGTCAGGGCAAACGGATTGGTTACAACTGGGGGCTCGAAAAGCTCCCAAATGGAGTCCGGTGCAAGCCAGCGTACGCAGTGCAACAGGGAAGTTTTGCCGAAACGGAATGTCAGGTGTTGCAAACAGGATCGATTGACGGGTCCAATTTGCCACAAGAACTTCGTAAAGCCTGTCATGCCGAAATGGAAGTTCGTGCTGCGGAATATATGGGCTATCATATGCTCGTTGATCATCTTGGATATCCGAAACAGCTTTGAGATCGTAATTGGCGGTTTGTAAAATAACCCAGCGTTCTGGACTGGAATCGCACGGACGATGTTGACGTGTCCTGTGTATCCAACCGCATGATAAAATATCTCATCTTGAAGCTCTTGCGGCAGTCTAAGGAAGGGGCGGAATAAGGGGCTGATGCTGACGGCATCCTTTCCTGATGCTGAGGTTCCAGTTATTCCTGAGTCGGCTTGATCCGCGGCGCTTTTACCGGCGTTGGATCCTGTTACGCGGTTGGTGCTTCTGGCGTTTGCAGTGACATAGTTATTTTCCAGACTAGTCCCTCCAGCGATCTGGGCGTTGTTAATCTGGACACTGTTGACGTTTGTTTGCAGAGCGGCGATCAAAGGGCCCATTGGAGGTGTTTGCGGCACGACAATCTGATTCACCGTCAAAGGCTGATGAGCTGCAAGGTCGGACAGCAAAGCTATGGCACGTCCCTGTATCTCATCCAGTGCAAGCGCACTTGCGAGCGAACAACAACCCGCTTCTTTTGCCGCTTTTGCACGATTCTTGAAGTAATGTTTATCAAGGTACTGGCGAGCAGTTACCCAACCGGATCCGCTACGGATGACCAGATGATAAGGCGAAGCAGACTGGCGAGGTCGATCCGACAGTTTTGCTTTTTGCTTCTCCTTGGATTGTCTGCTCGATGAGTTCCTGCTCGTGCTGCTATGAGGCCCGGCAGAATACTTCCTTCGAGATTTTGGAACACCATTGCGGGAAAGCTTTGACTGGTAGAGACGGATGACAATCTTTGTCGGTAGATCACTGGAGGATGGGTCGAACAACAAGGAGTTCACCGACCTGCCCAACTCCACTATCTCCCCTGGCACAGTGCCCTGAGGATGAAGGCTGATACTGCCGTGGAAGTGGGCTGATGAATCATGATTAGATGCCCAAAGTCTCAGGTGTTGCATGAATGTCTCGCGTTGACTGGCCTTGGTCCGTAGTCGATTTGCCGGGTTGTGCATGGTAGGACGCGTTGGCGCAGTAGAGGCTGGAGTCATGGCCGATGCTGAGGAGGGCATCGCGACTTCCTGCCTAGCCCCGTTGACTTCGATCTCGGCTTCCAGTACTGCAGGACTAATCGACTGGCACTGTAAGGCGTGCCTCAAGGCTGCCTGATGCCTCTCCCGTGGCGTCTGGACCATACCGTGATACTAAAACCACCAATCAATAAAGAAGTAGTAATGGCCCGAAATTGTAGAGTAACGGTCCGAATGGCTGACGCTGACAGCGGATGGTACCATGTAAGTAAGCACACAGAGGCTGACGTGGGAGCACGGCGCGTAGGCGAGGCTGGCTGTGGATGTTGTGTGACCCGTTACAGCATAAGTTGGGCCACCAAAGGACTCTTAAAGAGAGGCTTGCTGGCTCTCACGGGGGGCAGGCATACTGTGATATAGGTCCTGCAGGTGTTTGAATATTGGAAACGTGGACGTATTGATGTAAGTATTCGCGGTCGCCACCAAAAATAAGCGATGCGAATACTCGCTGAGTGTCGGTGACAGTAGTAGTAGTCGGGCAATAGGATGATGATGAAAATCAATTAATGAATAGAATCCAGCGCCAGTTCCAGCCGGCGGTGGATGTGCAATGAGCCGTGATGTTCAATGCGTGAAGCTGCTTGTGGCCGGGTGACCGATGTGATCGATGACGCTAGGGAAGTGACGAACTTGCTGCATACATAGCGCTAGGCTGCTTCCGAACAACACGCGACTGCGCGTGAAGGTCTAAACGTTAATTCGTATCTGCATGTGGCTTCGTGCCGGGTATCCATAGTGAACCATACGCCATAAGAATGCATGTATCCAGATATCAGCATTACGCTCTGCCTTCGAGCAAGCCTGCTGCCCTTTCCAGTGTACTGTTGAAACTCTTCACGTTTGCAAGCAAGCCGCCTCCAATCGAGCTCACGTCCCTGCTTACAGTCTCGAGGAGCATGCTCAAGGGAACGTCCGGCCCTTCGTTTTCTCGTCTTTCCTGCTTTGCTTTCTTGCGGCCGTTCTGGATAGCAGCCTCGATGTCAAACATGTTGGTGCTCAACGTGTTCTTAGATTCGATTCTGGCTTTTTGGCTCTCAAAATCGGCCTGAACGTCGTCATGCTCAAGAGCAATCTCTTGTCTGCTATTCTGCAGAGCGAGAATGTCCTTGCGTAACTCAGCATTGTCGCGCTTGAAGATTTTCATCTTCTTCAGATTGGTCGTCAAGACATCATTCGCATCTTGCAGATCAAGCAGCTTCTCGTTCAAGCTCTCTTTGAAAGACAACGCCAGATTGACTTCACTTCGCATCTCCTTTCGGCGCGACGAATCTGATAGTGTCTGCATCTTCTCCAACATCCTGCTCAGGCGGTGGTCGATTGTCTCTTCAAGTATGGTCCGTGTGGTGTCCGCCACAGTAATGCCTCGCACGCCATAACCCTTCATGCGCATGACCGATATTGCAAGCTTCGGTCCGAGCACTTTCTGTCGTTTGCGTGGTCTGTCGCTAGTAGATTGTGTACGTTGGACTTGCTTCGAGATTGTGCGCTTTGCAATAGGTTTAGGTGTAGGTTCTCGTGCTGGCTCTTCAGGTGGAAGCTCCTCGTAAGCCTCAGACCCCTCATCAGATGCGCCAGCGTCCCCTTCGACTGGTCTTGCGAGTTTGAGTGTTGCCTGAGTCGTCTTTTCGGTCTCAGGTGATAGCTCATCCAGTTGCTCGTCACTGTGCTCATCTTCGACCACAGGTCCCTTACTCTTTCTTTTCGCAGGCTTTCGCACGGCTGGTGTCACCATTGGATCATCCTCGCTAGTTCTATTGGTCTTGCGTGGCCTGCCGCGCGCCGCATCTCGTATCGGTACAGGAGTTGCCACAGTCTCGCTATATGTATCATTTACGACTGATGCTATGGTATCTGGGATAGTCGCCTGTGCGGGCGAAAGTTCATCAATGCCTCCGTCTTCGCCCTCGCGAGGTATGTCGTTGGGTATGGATTCTCTTGAGACGACTCTTGGGGTGGTGTCAGCTTTGTGAGGTGACGAGAGCTCATCCGCGTCGTCATCTTCGGCTTGCGAAGCATTAGACGCAGTGTTCTCGACCGTTGTTGATAGCGCGAAGGATTGTCTCGGGTTACTGTTGGGCTGCATGCCTGGAGTGACTGGAACCACATCTGTCGAGTTCGATCTTCGAGAAACATCACGCTGCGAGCCTGCTGATGCGTTTGTGCCGTTCGAGAGGAGACCCGTGACATTGCCTGGGGTCCGCTTGAGTGTGGTTGGCGCCTCGTCGAATAGCTCGTCTGGTGCTTCGTTTAGTTCTTCCCTTATAGGCGAGATTGTTCTGGCAAGTCTCCTGCTTTTCTCAACTGACACCACGTTCTCGACCCGGTCAGGACTTAACTCATCTTCCTCTTCATTCTCGTTGTCTGGCGCAGCAGCAGCAGACGACCCGCGCTTCCGTTTCCCCAGTTGCGGCGTAACGACATTATTTCTCGGTGTAATGCTACGCTGCGACTTCACGCTTCGTGGTGCCGAGAGGCTGCGATGCCGCTTCGCTGATCCGTCAAGGTTGCGCGGCGTGCTTTGTACTGGAGTTCGAGATCGCCGACCGGATCGTTGCGGCGGAAGGGAGGCTTGTTTTGCACCTAGAGCACCAAAATCGAAGCCAAAAGATGCTTGAACAGTCGAAGCTCTGGTCTTGTCAGTGTAATGTGCCTCAATGTCGTGGTGACATGTTTACCCTGCACCGCGTACGCGCTGTTGGCGATGCTCGCGTCGATCTGTAAAACATTAAGCGTGTATTCGATTCCCACCTGCAAAGAAACTCCTTACCAACAGGCGCCATAGTAGGAGTGCGCGCGACAATTGGGCTTGAGGTTCAACAGTAGTCGCGCGTAGATGAGCGTGTTGTGATGCCGCGGTTCGCGCTTGCAGGGGTGGCACGCGCCAACTGGATGAACGATGGGTGGTTCGTGGATACACTTTTGACATTCTCAACTCTCAACCTCACCAACACACAAGATGGGCTGGCTGTGGGGCAGCAGTAACGAATCGGACAAGCTCGATCCTTCCTTACAGGAGTTTCTGAAAAAGGAGGCACCTACAGGGCCGAAGCCTTCATTACCCGCCGCACCGAAAGAGAAGCCTGTCGAGAGCACGCCTGCACCGGCGCCGCCTGCGCAAGCACCCATTGAGCCCGAGAAGCCAATCGTACCGCCGCAGTCGCAATTCCAAGACGGCCGCTATGCGCATTTATGGAAGAACTATACCCCGCAAGATGTCCTCATGGATCGGGGGAAGAACGAGCAGGACAAGCTGAGGGACCTTGTCGATGCATACAACGACCGCAATGCTACGATTGGAAACATCGCTATGGAGAACTGTGCCATAGAGTACATGGAGCAGTTCGAGTGCTTCAGGCATCCTAAGACGTGGATGTCAATGGGCACACTATGTAATGCAGAGTCGAGAAGGTTCAACCGTTGCTACGACATGCAGTCAAAATTCCTGAAGGCATTGGGATACTTGACACTGGACGCGCGATCACCAGAGGAGGACGAAAAGATTCAGATGCACGCCGACAAGCTGTACCAGCAAATGCTCCAGCAAGAGGCGGAGATCGAAAAGGCAGAAAAAGAGGGTCGCGAGCCGCCCAAATTCGAGAGCGTGCTATCTAAGGCAAATGTCGCGCGAGCCTTGGCAGGCAAGCAGACCACCATCACGCCTCTACCCGCGCAAGGTAGCGCACCGGTTGAGACAGAAGAAGACATATGGGGTCAAATCAAGCCTGAGGCACGCAAGAGATATGAGGAATCTATTGCCAAATTGCCGGCGAGGGATCAGGACATCGAACGCATGGCAATCCTGGGCGAGCTGAAAGCACAGACAGGCATGTCCAAGCAGGTCGAAGAGACATTTGTTGAGGAGCGCATCAACCGCATGAAGAGGAAGGAATCAGGGCAGGCAACAATAGGGGATACCATCAAAAGCTGGTGGGGCTGGGGTTGAACATGGAGGCATATACTGTACGTATTGTGTATAACTATGTAATGATATGGCGCCTGTGTTGACTCAACGGCAGTCTGCCTCACCTGTTGTCGCCGCTGTACAGGCGTCGGCGCGTTTCACATGGTCAAGATGTTCATCACGCTGTGATACCACATCTTACCAAGAACCGCTCCTTGCTGCACGATTCATCCGTAGTGTGCAAACGTAGGAACTCACACTGGCTCGCGCACATGTTCTTATTGTGGTCCTGCAGCGCGAATGCATGTCAGCAACCTCGTCACAAACCGTTATATGATCTGCTGAAACGTTCTTGCAACGCCAACTACCGTTTCGAAAGACCTGTGTGGATGACGTTATTTTCCTGTTGAGACGCACGACAGTGTCAGCGCCCAGACGGATATGCGGCTGATTTGCATTCGTTGAGAACTCTCAAACTTTTATGATCATCCCCAGGTTCTTGCAAGCTTCGATCCCTGCAGACCCTCAGGCACAAGGGCCCGCATTTCCTTCGGGTACGATACCCATAGAGTTGAAGGCAAGTCCAAATTTTCTACAATGGAGAATCAACACTGGCAAATCGTAAAGGTCTCTCTGGGGGTTCAACGAGTTGGAAGAAGATAACGTGATATTAGATGATCTCGAGATCGGCGGCTGACGAGCTTGCACAATGGCCGTCCACAATCAGAGCTGGGACAGAGTTCGCGTCATTCATCGAGTTCTCTCACCGATGCTCTTCCTTCGCTGCACTTGCTCCAAATTTTGGACTTGATCTAGCCTCATAATCTCGGTCGCGACTGCCGGTCGTGGAACACCCATTACAAGAACCACGCGCCAACGACATGCTGTAAAAGCAAGTATATTTCCGGAGTCGTGGTGTCCGACCCTCACTGGCTATTCACCGGGTTCTGTCTCGATCAATGACCGATTACTGCATTCGCGCAATATCTGGACAAAGAAGGCGGCACACTGACTCGAGCTACTGTGGGCGTTTCGTGGAACCGGGCGTCATCGCTGAGTCGATCGTTGAGCTTAAAAACACATCGCTCAAGGATTGGCTCTGCCAGCCAAGGCGCACGACAAGCTTGAAGTGATCTTCAATGGGGATACGTACAGCCGCTTTGCGGCTGTTGTCCTCATACGACATGGAGCGACCCTAACAAGAGATTACCATATGACGTCCGCTTAGCGTCATCACGTGCAACGTGAAATGCTCGGGACAGCTAAGCGGAGCGCGTTGATTGGACGTGACGGCATTGTATTTTCGACTATAGTCGAGAAGTTGATGTTGTTTTGAGTTCAGAATGCTATCAGGGTAAAGAGCTGAAGCAGTCCCTTGACGTAGCACTGACGAGTGGCAGTCACGACCTGTCGTGAGCCTCGACAGGACTGCAAAACGGTCACCAAGCTATATAACCTCGACTTATCTTCACACTTTGCTCACTGCTATACTCCAGTGATCATTGAACCGATACACAGCTCGTCACTACCAACGCCACCCAGACTCTTCCACCTCCCCACCAACAGCGCCCTACATATATCACAATGGCGCGCTACCAAGAGCCTCTCGACGGCCCGGCAGATCCAAACTACCAGGACGAGAAGCCCACCGGTCTACTCACACGTTTCGTACCCGCCCGCCTGCGCAACACAGCCTTCTACCGGATCCTGCTTCGCCTGAGCCGCGTTTTGCAATTCATCTCCTCCGTCATTTCGCTTGGTATCTTCTCTCAGCGCTTCTACAAAATCTACCGCTTGGTCAACTCGATCAAAACGCGTCGTGGTGTGAACGGTTCCTACGGCGCTGTCGAAGGCATCCTCGCTGCCGCCGTCTTGTACACGCTCATCAGCACCATCTTCGGCCTGATCAAGAAATCCGCGAACCCAGGAGGCAAGACGCTGCGCTGGCTCTGGGTGCTTCTCGACCTTGCCTTCGTCGGAGCTTTCATCGCTGTATCCGTTCTTACGCGTCCGAACGGCGGAAACGCTGGCCCAAGGCACTGCTACACCAACCGCAACACCAACAATGCTGCGAACATCGCGCAAGGACAGACTGCCAATGCGCGGGACGACACTTGCAATCTACCCTGGGGTACTTTCATCTTGGCGATCATCAGCACGTAAGTTCTCCAACGCACTCTATACTCCAAATAGTACTTTCTGACACCTCTACCTAGCCTGCTCCATGCGCTCACTGCTGCGTTCCACGAGATCAAGGACCACCACCGCCAGACCAAGCGCGCCCGCGCTGAGGAGAAGGCTGCGCAAGAGCAGTATGCTGCTGACTCCACCCCCGGCGCACGTGTCTAGAATGCCGATTTTTGCGTCATTGAGAGTGCACCGTCGTAAGAAGTTGTACTGTCCAGCAAGCACCGAAAAAGAAGGATAGGATAGTATAATGATAATAGTGGACATACCATGAATTAGTTCTTTAGCGACTCGAGACATTAACAATTATTCACACGCACGTGTTTCCAGTCATTTCCATACCGTGCGTCTATGTTGAAGTGTGAGCGTCTAGTTGTTGTTATTTTGAACGTCAAATGTTGATTCACTGTGTATAGGACGTACGTGACATGCTTGTTTTCATTCCATGAGAACGATTTGCGAGCTGTCTCAGCGCATCAAGGGGAACGGTACGGAGAGTTAAGTGTGGATATACGTGTGTGGCAGGGATCGTCAAGCAAGTGAAGCATGGCGGCATTGCTTCATACTGATAAGACTGCTACTTTGCGTTATGAGCGCCGTCTGTCTGACACCGGCACTGGATATTGAGTCGCAATGCCTGGCAAGTGTGTTGTCCTGATGTGGCAGGGTACGGCTGTCAGTTGTCAGTCTGGAGGGCAGACTTACGGGCATCGTTTGGGCGATATGGTAAAGGGTTCCTAGAGGGTTCCTAGGCAAGGTCTAGCATCCAGTCCGTTCTGTTTCCTATCCTGGTTTTGCCTAGCCTTCCCTTCCTCTGCGCAATGTTACCCGTTTCCTTTCCTTCGTGTGCCGGCTGCCAAGTGACTTCCTCCACCCCCTAGGGACCGTAGTAATGCGATCACTCTTAACCGTTGCTCTTCATCCCATGTTCCAGTCTTCGCCGTCGTGTCCCCCTTCTTCCTCACTACTTCCGTCATCCTCAATGTCTATAGGTTTGGCCTCGACCTCGCACTTCTTTGCATAGCACCCGTTCTCATTGGCTCCACCAACACCGATGCCAGTGTACAGACCATCCTTCACTTCATCGATAATCTTGTCTTCATCGATCTCGAAACCGGGACTAGTGCGGGCAAACATGATCTTCTTGGCGCGAAGGTTGGCGGCCCGGGATGTAGTGTGCACCGAGTCGATCGAGGTCACACCCTTCCCTTCATCGAAGTCGGCCGCAGTTGTGTAGCGTGTCTCGGTGACGATGTATACGATCTTTGACTTGTGTGACCTCGGGCTCGTGCCGCATGCGCAGACGTTATTTTCTTCGAGGAGCATGTTGTCGCCTTCGTGCTGTCTAATAACAGAGGGCTGGAAGGCTGGGAGGATATAAAAAATACGGCTCGTTTGACTCGTAGGTTCGAGGTCTGTCTCACTGCGACTCGACTGCTCTCCCTGAGGACCTGATCATTCGATAAGGAAATGCGGGCCAACTAGGCGTCATGTGGTGTACCTGGAGAACAGGGCCTGAATCAGATTATGTATCGATGCAAATGTCAAGTCTGCGGAGAAAGACCATTAGCCCTCCGAAACGCAGTGTTACTCACTTTCCCACGTAGGCTTACTGTGGCTGCTACAGGCTAGCTGAAGGGATGGCACTTTCGCCGGTCCGCGCCTTGCCTGCCTCGTGGTTTTCACAACTTTCGAATGGAGGGGTACAACAAAAGTCTTCTTTGATGGTATAAAAGCTGCTGCCGAGAGGGTGGCGCTGTGGCACTGACTTCCGCCTAGTTGGAGAATAGACCAGATTGGTCATCGTTGTGTATGGGACCAATTCACGGGAGGAGAGACCAATGGACCAACCAGAGAACATGAGGACTCTATTAGCAGGAGCTTTCGACGAATTCGGTCGACTTTCCCGAACGTATTATCGGCCAAGGAGGCGAACCACAACGGGACGTCAAAAAAGCAGCTGCAGGGCGCCGCTTGACGTCGATGTGAGCGTCGCAAAACCCTTTCCATGAATCGAGCTGTTCGAGCCCCTCTCGTCGGGCTGAACACGGCTGTGGCGGACGCAGTCCAGACCGCAAAACACTTCCGCCTGTGTAGAGTGCTCCGCGGAGAGTATCCTCACGAAACCTGCAACTTCCTGTTTTCACATTTGTGACTGTCCACAACCAGAGTGCCCGGCTTCAAACCTGCCGATTCTTGGTCGCAAGTACGACAATCAGAAGTCAGATCTAAGCAGGAGCCATGAGTTTTCCCTTTAGAACTCTCTTTGCTGTTCTTTAGTTAGGCTCCTTCTTGGGCCGGTTAGTTCCAGTCCCAAACACTGGCAATGCAACCACGTCGGAAAGAGCGCTTGTCCAGGAATCCTTTCATCGGCATTTGATCTGAGCAAGATTTTTGAGGATGTCGAGATGTGGCCCACCAAGAATTGCGCTTGAGGGAAAGAGCACCGAGGTGGCGTTCGCAAGCTTAGCGTCGCACGAACCCTTCTATAGGTACCCACCACCACGAGAGACCCATGTTTCCAGCATCGACATTCGCACTTTGTCATACACAGTTGCGAATTCGCGACCAATGGGCGATGTTGCTGAAGTGTTGGACAGTGAATGCGGACGGACGTTGAGCCAAAGGGTCTGTCAGAGTACCGCGGCAAACGTGCGCACGCTTACATCCGAATTCACGGCACACAGTCCCCAGGACGAAAAATCCACAATCTGCAACCATAAGCTTTGCGATTTTATGTATTCAGCGCACCGCTGAGTCTTGATTGATCTCCCATTTTGTCGAGTGGATGAGAATGACACTACCCGTCCTTGGTGGCTGTGCTGCCGTGATCCATGGGTCAGACCATCAACAACATGGGTGAGTCAACCCATGTCACATTCATGAAAGACACAAGTGCCTGAAACCCTACGTCTCCATCACAGCTCTCATCAAAATTACTCCTCCCTCACAGCAGAACGTGAGCCGCAACCACGCCTTCTCGACCGCAAACCCGTTCACCATGGCTTGTTGAGACACTGCCCGCCGCCTCCGCCATCTGGCGATATGGACACCAACAAGTACAAACCATCATAGGCTGCGTCCATGATAGCCTAAGAAGCTACCTTGATCCTGACTGTAGGTCCCGCAGCCCGTTGGAGCAATAGTCGAGATCCTCAAACCCTGTCGATCTAAAGACCCGAAATGGGTCCGTATGGATATCGTTGCTAATATGCATGTGTAGAAAATCGGCAAAAAAAACTTTCGCATCATATTCGCGACTTCACGATCCAGATGCTTTCCTAATCTCGCATTGTCGCCGACGCCCCAGAAAAAAAGTTTCGTGCCGAGCCGGCGCCGACCAACAAAAATCAAAAAAATCACCTCCGAGTCTGCTTCCACACAAAAGTTGGCAGACGAGGATTCAGAGGTACAGGCGACCAACATAACGGTGCGAGCATGGCTAACACACGGAAAGCTCGGATCTCTAGGTGTTTTGACCTCAGTAACAATCCTACAGCGCAAGCAGGCATCGTCATCACGTGATATCTCTCCTTACACACGCAAGCATAGCTTGTACCATTGGTTTACCACTGTGTGTTTCACTCGTGAGCTGTAGTTCAGCACTGGACAGTAATTTGATCGCGGCGTTCCTATCGACGCTTTCATTCATTTTGATCCCACGCGACACATAAGCCTGCGAAGCTTGCTACCTGTGCAAACACACAGTGTCTTGCGATAACAGAGTTCTATTCATCACCGCATTCACAATGGCGACAGCTATGCGTACACTACTCCCGATGCTCCCGCCTGAGTTGCGGAACTCGGTCTACAGTTACCTATCCCCTTCAGCGACACCCACAAACAATGGTCTTCCAGTACAGCTCAAGTCATATTCCTGCAAACATACCCTCGTCCAGATCTGCCCCGTGCATTCCGGTTCTACCGCTCTTCTCTCACTTCAACGCTACAATTTCCTTGAAGGCAACGAGTACCGAACATGGCTCCTCAACCACGCGATAACACTCCGCATCGGTGTTGTCTTCAAAGGCCGAGTGAACACGTTCGTGCAGGAGCATTGGGACAAGAAGATCGAAACGCACCTACAAAAGCTTGCGAAACAGCACCCCTGGCTCAAGAAGGTTGCAAAGTACGACATCCAGATCTTATGGGACGCACCCGACGGAGTGTTGAAGAGCAAGCATAACCGCCGCAGCGCAGGTCAGATACCGCTTGCTATGGTCCGTACCCTTACAGGATTGATGGGCGAAGGTGTTCGGGAAAAGGTGGGAGACATTCAAGTTCGGTTACGACTCGAACACCACGTCGCAGGCGTGGCTGTCAGGTCTTCTCCGCGCTTTGGACTCGGAAGCTTCATGACATTACCGCCGGATGCAACAGCACTGCTGTGTGCACGACAAACACTGGATGTCTGGAAAGAGCCATGTCCAAAGATGTTACCGCGCAAGTCCGCACGTTTGACGCCTGTTGTTACGAAGCTTGCAGAGAAGGAACTGCTGCACTGTGCAAATGGGACAGTAGACTGGGCGGGCTGGGGTCAAGGGACTTTGGTGATGAGCAAGACGGAAGAATCAGGGAAGCAGACCTGTACGACGTGGATGGACACGGGCTATGCCTACGACTCGCCGACTGAACTTATGCTTTTCGAGCTGCTCGAGGACTGCCTTGGTCGTAGGTGACAAGTAGAACGAAGGTTGAACATCAGGAAATGCATCGCGCCTCAACTTGCGTCTGATCTTAATGCTGTCACGATGGTGACTGATGATTTGATATGAAATCCTGCTTCTGATAATCAAACAGATCTTTACCGTTAGGATGTCAAAGGCAACAACTGATGCATGAACATATTATTAGAGTAATGGGATGTTCGGTACATTGGCTATGCGAGGACCTGAAGTCCTCTGCGATAGTGTTGGAAGCTATAACCGTGCAGGGCCGAGGGAGATCCGAGGCATCAGCGACCAATCAACCCCAGATGTTCCTCCCACTCTCAACGCGCCCACGTCATCGTACATCCATCGAAGCAAGAAACCACACCCTTCTCTTAAAGTTGTTCGCGATGCTTTCTGCCACTCGTCATCCACAACATGTCTGCAGGATACTTCCCCAAACGTGAGAAGGTTGGACTCGAGGACCTCTTCAAGGGCCTTGTTACTGCCTCCCACATACTCCATCGCCACGAGGTCCTCGACGCGTACGGTCACATCTCGGTGCGGTCTCCAGACAATGCCGCAACTTTCTGGATGCCTTGTAATATGCCGCCTGCCCTAGTGAGCTCGCCTGACGACCTTGTCGAATATCATGTCGAATCCGCCGAACCTGTCGAGAAGGACGCGAAGCCCGGCTACATCGAGCGTCACATCCACAGCGAGATTTATAAGCGTTTCCCGAACATAAACAGCGTTGTGCACAGCCACGCAAGCGATGTATTGCCCTACTGCATCAGTGGCGTACCCCTTAAAAACACGATACACATGGCTGGCTTTTTGGGTAGGTGCTCCTGTCCCAGTCGGTTGAGACGTAGCTGACAAAGGCCATCACAGGTACGGATGTTCCAATATGGAACTCATCCGGTTCAGATTTCCTCATCCGCGACTCGAACCTCGGTGCATCTCTTGCTGCAACATTTAAGCCGGCAACGTCAGCTGGTTTCATATACTCAAGGGTACGATCGGCTCTCCCAGGCGCCAAACCTGAACCGTCGCTCCAGCCCGACCATTCGACAGTCTTGCTTCAAGGACACGGTTTCGTGACGTTGGCGCATGGTATCGAAGAAGCCGTTTACCAGGCGATATACACCAAGGAGGCTGCGAAAGCTCAGACAACAGCACTGATTATTCACGGCGCTCACTTCAATCGCACATTGGAAGGTAAGATCGATATCGAAGCGGGCGGCAAGATAAAGTCAGGAAAAGCGAAGGGAGAAGGCGACCTCAAGTACCTGACCGAGAAACAATCACACGACACTTGGAAATCTATGCAAGGGACAGTATTGAGGCCGTGGGCACTCTGGTGTCGAGAAGTGGAGGTTAGCCCTCTTTATAGAAACGACTGTCCGAGTGGTGAGGATTGAGTGGGTTCGGAAGCGTCTGTCTCCCACATACTCCATCGCCATGAGGTCCTCGACGCGTCATTGCCCTCAGTATCAGTGTCTGCCCAGGCATCAACTTTACTTCTTCTTGACGACAGCAAGCTTTGATCGCACTGGAACGTTGTGCTCAGGGTTCTCCGTATCTGGGAAGCCCTCCAGCTCAACACCCTTCTGGAAGATCACGCAGTGAGTACTTCCACCATAGTGGAACATACCCAGTTGATCTCCCTTCTTAACGTGATCGCCTTCCTTGACCGTCGTCTCACAAGTGCTGACTTCTGTCATTCCGATGCCTAGGAAGCACACGAGCCCAAGGTCCTTGTTGTCGGCTTCAATGAAGATGATTGCACGCGTCGCTGTGGCAGTGAGGTAGCCCTGTCCGGTCTTCTCACCTGCGCTGTCCATGTTGCCCTTGGCCTCGGGATCACCAATACCTGTGAAGAGCGGCTCGGAGAAGTACGTACCATCAACCTTGTAAGACTTGACGATCTTGCCACTTACGGGCGAGTGCCAACGGTGGTAGCTCAGAGCCGACAGGAAGGCCTGGTAGATGGTACCGCCGATAAAGTCCTCATGCAGAGGGTCTTGCGACAGCATATCGTTTAGCGAGTACGGCTGACCCTTGGCCCAGAATGTGTCACGTGCTTTGATGCCACGCGCAACCTTGTAGGGCTTCGATTCGCAACAGTTGGCAATGACGTTATCGTCGTCTGGCGAGGCGATTGGTCGCTTGTCCTCCTGTACGGCACGGGTGAAGAAGTCATCCCAAGACGTGAAGCTTTTGTACTTCTTTGAAGGATCGCACTTGAAGATCTGATCGAAGCTGTAGTCGGTTTGGCCAACATTTGCTGTTATAGCTAGATCCTCTGTGCCGTGCTTGCTGAACCATCCATCCGAGTCATCTCCGAGTACGTAGGCGGAGTCTGACGAGCCCAGAAACTCCGCCCATGCATTGAGCGTCTTCTTCAGCATCTTGTTGACTTCGGGGTCCAAGAAGAAGGCAAATCCACTAGGAGTGCCCATCGGCCAGTCGAGAATTGCGTTGAATGGCGTGCCGACCATACCAACTGAGTATTCTCGGTCGTTCCAAGAAGGTGCAGTTGTCAGGAGGTGGTTGAACAGCTCCAGCATGTGCTGATAGTCTCGGACCTGCTTGTGACCTGCGGGGTCGTTTGCGTATGGCTTCTTCGATGGCACCTCTTCGAACATGGCGTTCACGAGCAGGAAAATCCTTGTGTTGTCCTCAATGAGCGACTTGAACTCTTTGATCACGGGGTGAAGGTCCTTTGGGTTCTTATCGACATGTTTGATGATGTCCGAAATCCAGTCCTTGACATGGCGATGGTCTGGGAGCTGTTAGGAAGGTCATTGGCAGCGTGTGAATACGCTGGGCTTACCTGCTGGAAGCCATGAGCCGGTCCTGTGCACATGGTGTTCCTTGGGAACGCCGTTGACGCTGTCTTGGTTTGTTTTTGAGGTCATTCTATTCTAGAATTTCTGGTTGTGGATGTCTATCAGTTCCGTGAAAGCTTGGTCTTTAAGGAGCCGCGAACGACCACGCGTTCACCCTCAGCAGGTTGACGTCATAGCTGCGTTTGTGTAAACAATCTAGGGAAACAGCGTCTGGCGGAGCTGACGGAGCTCTTATGCTGCCTAAGAAATGGGCTACAACACTGTAGCCTTCAGAGCTTTTATCTAGTTGCAGACAATGCACAGATGATCTCTGACTACCTCCTCTATTTCTGAGAGTCCTGCTTATAGCCCACTTTCGGTGCAACATGAGAGCGGAGGCCGTTGTCGCCGCGGGGGTCTCGCGATCTCCACCTTCCAGACCCATGCCGCCCAACAATGTTGGCTCGTATCGGAATATAGGCTCGGTTGCAGACTCGAGTCTTCCGTGCTGTATGGAAGCTTGCAGCCTGCAGATTCAGAGCGGGAGTCAAACATAGATACTTCCAAACGGGGACAACGAAATCGCTATTGTATGCCCAGAGCTGATGAGACAAAGCACAGACATGGAAATCCAGATGAGGCCAGCGGGAGATCTTTCGCTTGGCTAGCTTGTTTCGGCTGAACCCTTCACGCGTCAATCCTTCCCGTTCACGCGAGATCCATCGAACTACAACACGATCGTCGTTTCCATCGGTTGCCCCTTCCGCTCATCTACCTGATACTTAGGCGTGCGCTCCCGCTTCTCAAAATATTGCCGGCTGTCTACGTTCTTCCCTGTCACGGTCTCCCTGTTTGGAAGATCTTGTCTCAGACATCCACTGCCTCGGCACCAATCTAGATCACACCGCAGCAAACATCTGCGCTTCAGTGTCCTTTTGGCCGGACGATATGCAATTCGACAAGAAAGACGCAGTTGCCGTTACTGCGATGCCTTCCTGAAGAGATGGAGAGCGTCGCAACTCACACTTCTAAGCATGTCGCTTGATGGCACATGCATCCCTTGCGTCCATCCGCACGCTAGGTGGGTACGTGGGGAAGTTCCGCAGAAATAACGCGATTGGCACGCGAGTAATGTAGACGTCCGCAGTCTCACTCTGTGCTTTGACTGCCTGATACAGGTGACGAAGTGGGGCGTATAGCTATCTCTGGATACTGAGACTGTTTCGGACTACCGGTGCCCATATGGGCCCTTATACAAGAACGCAAACACTCGCTCGTCTCTGTCTGCCACAATCAACCCTTAGTCTTTCGTTTCTTTACACTTTGTCCTGGAGACACTCAACAAGACACTTTGATAGTGCATTTTCAAGATGAACGGAACAGCAGCTCAGCAGTCGCGAAAGCGTCTTCCCACTCTACTTGCGCACGTTGCGCAGATCGTTTTGGCCATCATAATCCTGGGCCTTGCAGCCTACGGAGTTGACTATATCTCTTACAATGTCTTGATCTACTCCATCGCAGTGGTAAGTAACATGTCTCTGTGAATAGAGGAAGGTACTAACGAAGCAGAACGTCTGCTGTTTGGGTGCGGCAACCTGGCTGCTAGCTTCACGAACATTCCTCTCCAAATTCGACAACATCTGGGTTGCATTGGGTCTCCATGCTTGGATGCTCGTCTTCTGGATCGTCAACCTTGGCCTCACAGCCAATCTGACAAGCGAATGGAGCCCTCAATGTTCCTACACCTCAGAAGCCGACAAAATATGCTCTACATATGTCACTAAGCGGGACACTACATTCAAGACCTACTACGGTGCCCTGGTGGCAAGCTCGGTGCTCATTGGCCTTCAGGTGTAAGTGTTTGACCTACTATGAGAGAACACGACTGATGAACCACAGACTCCTCTGGATTGGCACCACTACACTCCTCGCTCTTGACCTCAAGCGCCGCCGCTCCACCATCACACAGTCTTCCACCGTTACCGCGGGACCACGCTTCTCCAACGAGTCTCAGACAACTGTCGGCGACGTTGAAAAGACCAATGTGTTCGACAATGTTAGTCAACAACCTATCCGAAGTACCGCACAGCCAATCTTACCACCATCACCAGAACTCGAAGGCGGGCCAATAGAGCCATCCCAACCAAACCAACCCACACAGTATGACCCCCGCTCGACGTTAAATTAAGCCAGCTCCCTAACATCATCGTCGCAGCCTGAACTTGAGTGGAGCGGCCTAGATGGCATAGATGGTGTTGGATCACCGATCCCCAACTTTCAAATGGAGGGCCGTATGTGCGATTTGCATTTCGAGGATTTAGGTCCGGCGCCTTATGCGGAACGACGAAACTGAGCAGATCGAATGACGTGGACCCTAGTGTAAATCGAGGAGAGCGCCTGATAGCATTTGTACATGTCTCCGTTATCATAAACGTCCTGTGTCTGTACCCATCAGTGAAGTAAGTCCATAACAACTACACTATCTCCCATCAATGCACCCGCCTTCGTGCACATGTAGATCAAAACACACGTCCGCGCACAACGCACGCTCTGCATTCCTATTTCGGGGTATCCATCCACAATCTCACCACACATCCTCCGCACCAACCCTAAACTCTTCGCCTCCCTCTCGAACCGTATTTCTCCCCTTGTCCCTCGACAACGGCTTGCGCATATCAAACGCATCTTCGCCATCATTGTAGTAGTCCATGACCCTCCTATACACACTATATCCCATCTTCCGATACAACTCCTGCGCCCCCTCGTTACTCGCGCGCACAAATAGATCCACAAACCACCCCCCTGCAGCGTCGGAGCTGCGCTCCAACGCCGTCGAAAGCGCCGTTGCGTGCCCGAGACGCCGCGCGCTGGGCGCGACGGTGAGCGCGGTGATGTGGCCGTGCCAGGGCAGGTAGTTGGGCTGCAGTTTTGTGGCTTGCACGGGCTCGTAGGGTTCGATGGGCGAGAGGTACGGCGAGGACTCGAGTTTGCCGAGGACTGGTGGTACTGTTAGTGAGTGTGCGAAGTACGGTGGGGAAGGGAGCGCACTGTAGCCTTCGATCTGCCCGTCAATGCCTTCGATAACTTGGCATAGCTCGGGCCATTTTGTGAGGTATTCGAGGTAGAAGCCGATGTTGTAGGTTTCGGTAAGGTGATCAAGATTTGTGGAAGAGAAGTTCAGGAGATCGTCTGGGCGCATGGGGCGGATCGTCGCCATTGTCGCTGTGTGTGGGGTGTTTTGGGGAATGTCGCGAGCTTGCAGTGACGATCGTGGGGTACCATACCTAGATTTGCCCGGGCTCTCACATTGTTCTTCACAGGGCCAATCACGTCGCGCAGCCGCCGCAGACCCCCGAACACGCTCAAAGGCGAGGGTGCTCTGGTCATCGATGAGACGCACATGCTAAGAATATAATGCTAGCATGCTACTAACAGTACAAATGTATCGATGGAAATATATGACATTACATCCGCCCAAAGGGTATATAGCACTCGCATCGTACAACACGCTTCTATCCAATGCTCGACCACCATGTTCGAGAGCGCAGAAGGCGTTTCCTGTATCCTCAGTGGTAGCGTGTCCTCCCACTCTTTCGGCACTGACAACGACATGTTTGTGAGATTCGTCCATTTCTGCCTTGATCCTTATAGTCGTCGTCTTTAGGATGCCGCTGCCTTCACTGATCGCAATCCAAATACTCCTATAAGACACCTCTTTGCTGTAATCAGTGTCGTCTGTGAGGTTGCCTCCATTCAATTCGTCGCTCTGTCAGAGCTGCTACTCACTGCCGGGTGCTTTCATATCTGAAAGGAGTCCACGCTAGTTCCGTGTCCGTAGTGGCTGCCCTTCAAACTGTTCGCGCTCGAGTGATTGTTCACCACGCGCTGGTCATTCGCGCTTCGCCGCGGACTGGATGGTGAACGCATAGCATCAAACAGCATATTCCTGTGTGCACCTGTGCCATTGCGCTCTCCGCCGTTGCGCTCGCCATTCCGTTCGCTGTACGGACTTGCCACACGATTCGGGCTGTGTCCGTAGTCGTCGTGCTGAGCAGTCTTGAGAGGTTCGCCAGTCAGATCAAGCTCGTCCATCCTGCTGTTCAGCTCTCTGCTGCCAGCTCCGCCGTGTTGTGGTCTCCGCACATCATTCGGAACGGGTGGCGCCTGTCTGAACCGCCTGTTCGGTTGAGAGTGCTTCTCCTCGTCTACAATGACGATCATCCAAATGCCGACGCTTCCACTTCGACCCAGAAGCGGTGTGCAGTGTATCCAGCGTGGTCGACCTTCCTCGTACGAGCTGCTGATATCTTGAACTGCGTGAGGCAGCCAGCGGATCTTGGCAGTGACGCCGCGAGAGCCGTCTGCGAGAGCATCGCGGACGGATTCACGCACGCGGTTCGAGCCGCCGATGCGGTCTAAGAAGCGTGACTGGAGAATACCGGGGACGCGGAGAGAGGGCGAGGTGAAGAGGATTCGGAGGGATGGTGCAGGACGGACGAGTAGGTACTGTACAATCGTTAGAACCACATTCGTTCGGAGAGCAGATGAACTTACATGTTTGTATGGCCCAGCTAACCTGCCTTCAGGCTTGGGTGGCGGCTTCTCGGCGCTCTCAACGTCCAACGTCGACTGATCCTGAATAAGCAACCTCGGTCGCTGAGCACCGTTTGTCTTGTCATCTGAACCCTCGAGATGGTCTCGGTGCATGTTACCACCAAACCTGCGTACTGTGTCCAATTCGCCGTGATTGAACATCTCACTAAGCTCCTGGAACTCGTCCTTCCCCTCATCAGGTTGTGCAATGCCTTCTTCCTCGTCGAGCATGCGCTGGAAGGCCTCGAGATCTGTGGCATCTTTTACGAGACCGGAGACGTCGATCTGCGCACCGATGAAGTAGCGAAGATTCCCGCGCGAGTCGAGGAGCGGTGCTTGCATGAGTAAGTTCACGAATGGCGAGCCATCACGGCGGCTGTTAAGTAGTCAGTTTCTATTTCCAAGCAGCATGTAGTGATAGTTCTTACTAGTTCAAAAGCACTTCGCTGTGCTCCTTCCCCTCTATGCACATCTCCTTGAAACGCGCAACACTGCTGCGACTTGTCTTCGGCCCTTGGAGAAATCGACAATTTCGCCCTATGGCATAGTTGACACCGTATTGTGTAGTCCTGTGAAATTCTAGAACTTGATCAGTGTTGTCCGGGTTTTAGGCTGTAGATGACCCACCTTCTGATGCAAATATGATAGGGTTGTCCTTTCTTGACGGATCTGTCAAACAGAACACCTCCGCCAGTCCTTCACTAGCCTCGCGAAGCAGAGGTGGTAATGTGCCCGTGATACGCTTCGATATGCTCACACTTACGACCTGCGTGAAGACGTGTGTAATGAAAGCTGGTAGATCGTCTCGGACTAGTATGTTGAATGCTTGCTTCGCCTTCTCCTCCAAGATCCCATTGACGGTTGGTCGCGCCTGTGTGTCCGTGAATTCCAAACCAGGAATTGGCTCAAGAGCCTCGGCGACTGCATTGGCGTAGTTGATCGCCCGTAAGGCTTTGAGTGCGTCGAGGTAATAGATCAAGATGGGCAGCGACGTTGGCCGTGCCGCACTGAGAAATGATGTGAATCGGAGTAATGAGGGTGTATCCTTGAAGATGGCGGCAAGATGTGACTTGGAGAACAGCTGTTCGGAGCGAGCCTCGAGGGAAAAGACCTGACGGTCTTCTTCGGGTACTACAAGGTCCCAGGACTTTGGATCATCTTCGAGTAAGGGAGAGAGGCGGTCACCATCGTCGAGGCCGTTCTTGTGCTGCAGTGGAGCAAGAGCGCCAGTTGCTATCGATGGTGCCAGTGAATCCACTGAGATGACTGAGTCGGCAGAGCTGCGCATGGTAGTAGGCCCTGTACTGGATGCGCGGACTGAACTTTGGCCTCCTATGCTACCGCGCCTGGAAGAGGGAGAGCTGAGTTGGTATGGTTTCTGAGCTTCAGGTGTCTCGGGCATGACGAGACGTCGTGTTTCCGGTATGACGTGTGGTGTAGCTGGGGTATCTGGCGTCAAGCTAGACTTGCGTGAAGATCGTCCTAGGAGACTTCGGCGTTTAACTTTGGTGGTGAAGTCACTAGAGCTGACCAAGATCAGCAGTCGTGCATAAGTGACACCTGCTATAGCTTACCTTGTTCTTAAAGGAACGTGATGAGATATGTCCCTACGGACGGAGATGTCTGGCGGTGCAGCAGCAGCAGTGTCTTCGTCTGATAGCCAACTTGCATCTGCTCTGCTAGACGGCGTTGCGATCGGGGAATTGGAGCCATTGGTGCCATCGTGCATCGTAGCAAAGTCCATTACTAGTGGCTCATGGAAAGGACCCTGTCCATCTCCGTAGACTGTGGCGTCCGCATCGGGGGAAGCTCCAGCGATGACGCTATCGACATAGTAGGCCGGGGTCTGTTCACCTGCACTCTCCATCGAGGAAGCTTGGACGATATCTGCAGCGTCTGTGGATCTAGAAACTGGCTGTGACTGCGTGGAGGAAGAGATACTATGAGCTGATCTCCTCTTGTGCTTGAAAATGTGCATAGCTTCCACGAATGCGAGGGCGAAACGCCAATGGACGGCTTCAAGGGATGTCAGGCTCGAGAATCAATGGGAATGTAATGACGGCGCCTGAACGTGAGCTTTGAAGCGGGAAGTGTGGGATCATGACGAGGATTCCTAATGAAAATAAACGTACCAGGAGGACCAGCTGAAAGACTCGACACGAGTGACACGTTGGGGTAGCTTCCTCACGACTGGGTCGGCGTAAAACTAGGCCACGACCGGCACCGGCCTTTGACTCGATGATGCTACTGATAGATCTGGCACGCAGCAGACAATGCGACTAGCAAACGTTAGCTCTATGGGTAAAAAGCCAAACCAATGGGCCTGGTGGGTTTGGTGGCTCGGGAGGGCCCGATCGTGCAGAAAAGTTGCTAGTCCGCCGATGCTCGTGCTGGAGTCTCGTTCCACACTCAGCAGCGACAAAGCCGTTGATGGAGACAAGTCCGGACGCTGGGCGGCGCGACGCACGTAAAACTGTCAGAGTCTAGCAGATTGTCTGTGCTGTCGAATTGGCAACGTCTGGCATTGATGCAAAGGGCGTGTCGAGCGTTGCACTGCAGCGAAGAAATTCCACATTGAGATGCGCATCAAACGCAAATGCAGGAAGCAGACGCTTCAAAGCCACAACAAGCCTCAAAGGCGCATTAGCCTAGTCCGTTCTTTGAGCTCGTGCTGCGTCCCTGCGGCACCGTGTCATCCTGGCAGGAACTCTCCGCGGCTCTGCCTACTGGCCACCAAGGCCTCGTGGTGAGATCTTGGACGATAGCAAATTGGCAGCAAAAGCAAATATCCGGAACACCCATGTTCGAACTGTGAGTGTCGCACAACGAGAAAATCAGGTGTTTGCTCGTACAAAAGGCACACAGACTCCCGCAGAGCGCTGTCAGAGCTGTCACGGCACTTCTTCGCCTGCACTAGCGCGTTGCGTTTACGAACGATGTTTTTGCTCTCGTGTGTGTAATCTGCAAACATCATCGCATCAGAGGCGCATTGAACGGAATTCATCCAAGGTTCAGATATAAAGTTGCCCGTCCGCAGTCTATCGAAGTATAGATACTAGCGGTGGCCCCGACCCAATTCGATGGCGCCCACAAACCTTCTCCATCGCCCCGGTCTCAATTCCCCCTTCCTTCCTGGCTTTTTGTGTTTATCAAACTTTACAGGGATGTCCGTTAGATATCTACACACATAGGTATTCTCCGGCTGAAGGCGAAACCGAGCGTGTCTGTATGCTGCCCTCTTTGAAGCCACGCTACGGCGATAGACGGCGCGAAGTGAATTGACGGGACGGCAGCGTGCTGCCACAAGAAACGCAACTCGCCGAGCTAACAATGCTCGTACCCTTCCCTTTGTGGTGCTTCATGAGCCTTGACGTCATGACGCCTCACTTTAGAACTTTGGTGCACCAGTGCGGACCTATAGAGTGTTGTGGCACGTGTCTGGGCAGCTAAGATCTTAGAAATCTGCCAACGTACCGGCACGTCTCCCGAGTGTTTTGGGGCACGGGCCGAGTGCGGCTTGATGTTGTTTACTTTTGCAAATGTTTGCAAGACTACGAAGCTCGCTCAGATATCAGCCGCTCGCGCTCAGCGTCCCATGACGCCTCGAGCTCCTCTTCATCATCCAGGGGCTTCTCTGTGCCGCGATACAGCACATAGTGCTGCAGCATGAAGATGATGTCAAACACGATAGTGATGTTTGACAGCCCAAATTTGACCGGATTGCCAGTCACGCCCGTCCAGTCGTGTTGCAAAGATGAGTCAATGACCAGCTGAGCTAATGAAAGCCAGCCTCCAGCGAAGTCCATGAGCATAGGGTAGATGCTCCAACCCACGGTCGACTTGCGCTTGTAGTTTACCCACATCTGGGGGATGTACTTGCATATCACAGTGATCAGCTTGACGTACCCGAGGACATAGATCTGCAGTCGTTGATTAAATATATGTTCAGCCCGAGGCATCATCGATGCGGCAGCACTTACCACGTCAATCCACGCCCAGGTATCAGCGTCATGTCCGCCGTCCCTCCCTCTCCAGCGTACCATAAAGATGGTCCAGATGATAGCTACGACGCAGCCCCAGAATATGCCCAGGACTGCCTTGCTGGCCCGTTGTGTCTTCCCGACCTGAAACCCCCATATCCAGGGAAAGAACTGGCTATAGCAGACTATGCACATAACAGCGCCATGCGCCGCGAACAAGAAGTCGTTGAAGCGCACAGTCGTCTCTGGCGCCTCAGGGTGTCGGTGCGCATACTGCGCTTGTACGGTGGGCGAGTAGAGAAACGAGGCTGTGGAGATGGTGTACATGCAAAAGCCGAGGACATTGAGTGTTGGGAAGTCTATCGCGAGGCCCAGCGTCGACTTGCGCGCGTAGTTCGATATCGGCTGTGGGTAGAAGCTACCAGACTGCAGGTCGTGTAAGTAAATGCCGTATGACGCTTTCCATTGCCATGCTTGCCCATGCGACAAAGTAGAACCAACCAAGCACTCTGGAAATAGCGCGTGCGAAGGCCTCCATCTCTGGAGATGTCATGGTGGGGTCCCAAAATTGTGGTAGAGAACGCGGTAACGAGAGAGTGACATCAAAAGACACGACGCAGTTATTGAATGCTCAGACGTATAAGCTAAAGAAGGGTTATCACGCCCAAAGAGACGAAGTGAGACTCGAAGGCATCCTCCGTATGCGCCTGATGTTGAGATGTGACTGCAGGATTGCGACAGCGGTAACGTGGACGGGGCCGCGGGCGTGCTTGCATCACGGACGAGGGTCCGAGCCACTAAGCCCGAGTATTCGACAAGCACCAAGCACGAGGCACGGATTCGCTATTGCGAAGCTTCAAGATAATCAAACGAATGACTTGAATTCGAAAGTGCATTGATTCTCCAAATCCTTTCGGAATCTCCACTGCCATGGAATCTTTACCATAGCCGTTTGCTATTCTTCGTACTCGGTCCAGATTCATGAGCATGAACGAAAACAAAATACAAGCAGCGTTCAGATAAAACTCGTTCTAACTATGGCGAGTCTCGGCCGGAGTCGCACAAGGCGTCATGAGCTCAGTCTTTGTCGCAATCCTCAAGTAGGGCCTTCAGAGCCTGGGCTTGGGCATCGAAAGATGCCTGCAGAGCCTCGCCAATCTGCACCTTCATATACTCTGCAGTTGCACCATGGAAGACTTCTCTGCTCTCGTAGAGTATCTTCCCGTGGCCAATGTCACTGATGGCTGACCAGCGTTCTGACTGCAGATCTAGTTGTAACTCTGCTTGTGTAACAGGTAAAAATGCCCAGGCGAGACGTCCCTGCTTGCGCTGAACGTGTGTGACAATATCGTGAGAGTACTGTGTGTTACGTTCGACGTCTGGAGTCTGTTTGTTGACCGGTAGCGGCAAAGGAGGTATCTGAGTGCGCAGGAACAGGCGGCGACCTTCCCGAGGATACTGGTCTCGGAGTGTGGCGTTGTCAGAGGAGACCATGATCGAACCACGGACGAAGGGGTTCCACACTGAGTAGTTGGGGAATTCGGTCAGTGCCTTCCAGGCGGCATGCTTGTTGCTGCGGATCTCGATGCGTGTGCTGGCTTTGAACACGCCTTGTGGAACGTCAGGTAGATTGGTGAAAGTTGAGAAGACACGAATAGCCTGAAGCATGAGCAACAGTGCCAGTACTGCGGGCTTGTGGAATACCATTGCGAATGGCATGGTCGATCTCAGAGCTCGTACCAAGAAGATGGGGTAAAACAGAAGAGAGAAGAGAAGAAAAGTCTGGTTATTGCAAGTGAAGGTGAGATTGAGGTGAAGGAACGCAGCTGCAGTCAACATGCGGTCTGTCTCTCAGCCTTACACAGTTTAGAGTGAAGAAGGCATACGGCTCGGGAGCTTTTCTTGATCTGACTTCATGTTGCCAGAGCAGGGCCCCTGTATATACCCTGTTGCGAAGAAGCAACTCAAGAGGCTTTCCGAGTACCCAGGTATTGTCTCAGACCAGTGCACTTACCTACCAAGCCGCATCGACATACACGGACAGAGCTTCATCGGTAGTGACACCATGATGGGTGCAGTGTGCAGCAAAAGCATAGGTGGACAAGCCCGGTTGGCGAATCCGCTTCACCTAGGGGAGGGCTCGCCGGTTCGGTTCCACAAGTCTGGACGCAAGGCTGAAGATGTTTGTTCGTTGAAGCCTGAATGCTGCCCTTGAATCGATCCAGATTATTGACCCTGCATGAGGCTGCGAAGAAAAAACAAACCATAGGACAAGTTTAGGAGTGGTCGCAGTTAATGGGACCCGTAGAATCAGGTTCTGCTCTTGCCTCGAGTGAAAGGTAGATCTGGTTACACATCAGCCTGACGATGCAAGCCTTGTCGAGTGAGGGGCTGTGGAAGCGCGTGCTCTGAACCTGAGAACAGAAGCAACGAGTACATTGACAAGGGAAGCCGAGCCTCTCCGGATCCGACTGTACTGCGTCTGTGGATGCCGTGACGGATGTATGTTTGTCACAGCTCAGATCCATATCAAACTAGACTGCAGGTGTTGAGGTGTTGAGTGGGGAAGGATAAGGGCGGATCGAGCTGCTGTGTAGCCAGAGACGTCATCAGCGCAGCTCGAGGCAGTACCCCGCATACTCCTCGACCTGGTGCATGGTCTGTAGCGGGTTGCGTGAGCCGCTGACTGAGAGGATGAATTCAACAGACTGCCTCAATCATGATGGAGCGACTGAGAGCGGTGGCCCAACGAACGTGCTGCTACCATGTCCACAGGCGGAAATGGCGGCGGGCGAGCTACTCGCGGCTAGAGGTCACCTGCGTTAGCTGGCCCAGAGGGGCAGTACGTGCTCCGACCTGGTGAGGCACTGCGCACCGCATTCACGGCATCTGCATACTTCCCAACACTTTCCACGCTCACTATAAGCCTCTCAGCTTCCCAGGCTTGCATAATTTCCTCGACGTCCTACGCGTTGCGAGCTGAGGAGCTTCCAACGCGACTGAAGCTCCGGGACCGCGGCTGATCGACTATCAACAAGCTTCCCCGCTACCTACGCCGAGTGCATAGCGGACAGGACCGAAGACCGTCCACTCAGGTACCGCAGCGGTATTGACGTACAGATAGGGGTCACTTGCTCACTTGCTCACTTGCGCGGCTATCTGTCACGACACAGGGTCCATTCGTCCAGCTGAACGTGTGGGCTGGTGCATGACGCAGAAGCCTGTCTTAGACGATCCAAGGCACCACGCGCCAGGTTCACCCGCTTCTACCCTCCAGCTTGGTACTCCTCCTCCTACACACCACATACAACCTGCAGCGGAGCTACCACTCTGCACCAAACACGCCAAACGCCTTCCAGCTACTTGAATGAGCCCATCGCCGAACTCCGGAGCCGAGTACACGACGCCTGTTTCGAACCTCAGTCACCTCCACAAACAGCAGCGCAACCAGCTCAAGGTGCAGGACACTCCCCAGCAGCGTGGGCGCAAGACGAGACATGAGCTGGGACGAGATAATAGGCACGGAGAGAACCGCGTTACAAGAATCTACCCGCGCGAGATGTAAGCTGCAGTGTACATCACCTCCTCAGACATTCACTGACTCTGTGACAGAACCAAGTCGCCGCCCTCCACACAGCGCTTTGCCTCCACTTCTCCACCCACAAACTATAATGCGACCACTTCTCCACTGTTCTCGGCTATTGGCGCCACTAGGACCGCAGCTCAATACACAACCGAGTGGACGAAGTCACTGCCTTTCTTTGGCAATCAAGCTTCTCCAAGCAACGGCGGAATAGCTATAGCAGGCTCGCCACCAACGTTCCAGAACTCCCCAGGGGCACGAGACGGACTATACATGCCGGGTATGTCGAACTCGCCGCCCACAATTGCAGGACGTCCCCTGAGTCATCCTGGCCCTCAGGGCGCTTTTGGTGGCAGAGACCGCAGGCCGTCTACATATTCGCAGTACAACGGTCGTGGTCGCCCACTCTCGCAGAATTTCGCAGGCAATCCTCCTCTCCCACACCAGCCACAAGCACACTTCTACGGGACACCTGAGCTCGACCTTGGGCTAGATGGACTGCGAGATGGTGGTATTCCCCCGGGCGAGGCAGGATACTTCTGCGGATTTGACACGCTGAGCATGGGAGGCGATGAAGCAGCCCGAACCACGGAGAATGTCCTGCTAGTCGGTTCACAAGGTGGCCTGGACGTCTTTCGAGTGGAAAGGGGCAAGCTTGATCTTGTAGGAAGCTTAGAAGGCCTGCGAGGTGCCGTCATTGGTGCAAAGATTCTTCCTTGGTACCTAAGGAGGGATCCTTTGTCAAGCTCCCGGCCTCTGATCGCTCTGACCCTGCACGGACCGGTCCTGAAGCAGAGTCGCAGTAGTCACAGCGGCAGCGGCAATTCATCTGTCATCGACGATTCTGCCTCTGAGTCTCCCAGCAGGCCTTCTAGCAACGGTCCTCCGTCGCAGATCAATGGCTATCAGACTACAGTGGAGATCTATTCCCTCAAAGAGCAAAGGAGGCTTGCTACGCTATACGAGAGCCCTTTGGTACCATTGATCATGCCCGTTGGAAGCCCTCTCTTTCAACCTCCCGCTCCAGTTGGCGACCTGGTGGTAGATGCAAACGGTAAGTTTGTGGTCGTAGCATCAGGTGTCAGTGGAGAAGTCTTTGTTTTCGCTCCGTATCTCAAGGGCTACGAGGATCACCAAGAGCGTTACCGATGTGTTGGCAAGCTCTGGACCTCGGTGCAACATCGCGAGCGAGTCACCCTTTCGAGCGCATCTAGCGGTGTTGAAGGCAGCCACGATGATACTACGCCTGAGAAGTATGGTGTGCCAGTCTTCTCACTCTCTGATCGCTGGCTCGCCTTAGCTCCGCCTACATCGAGCTCACAGTATCCAGTAAACGGCACTGCTTTGACCTCTACATACTACGAACGACCGCCCGGTATTTCCCACCACTCCGCACCAACTCAGCCAGCGCCAAACTGTGCCGTAGATGCACCAGAAGCAGCCAGCCTCTTGAACCGTTTGACAAGAGAAGGTACTCAGGTCGCAATCCAAGGCGCCCGCTGGGCCACGGAGAAGGGGATGCAAGCCATCAAGAGCTACATGAACAAGGGGACTGCGAATAACCTGTCCTACCAGGACCCGATGCAGCACTACTTTCCGCCTACACATGGCCATAATCAGGCTCAACCACGACAAGAAGCGACTGTCATCGCAATACACGACCTCCAGAAACTTGTCGAGGTCGAAGAGACACGAAGCAAGAGTGCTTTGCAGCCGATTGCCGTCTTTCCTGCGATCAACGGCTGTAGCCTGCTATCGTTCTCGCCGACTGGTTTGATGTTGATGACTGTCAGCAAGAAGGGTGACTTCCAAGAAGTATGGGACCTCAAGCGAGTAAACTTCAGAAGAGCGCGTAAATCCAGCAGGGAACAAGCACTGGGACCACATGTGCGACAAGTCGCCAGATTTAGTCGTATCACTGTCGCCAATGTTGTCGATGTAGCTTGGTCGGCTCCTCGGATCGACAAAGTCGCCGTTGTCACAGACAAAGGGACAGTACACATGTTCCTAATGCCAGCCTCAGCCTTTCAATGGCCGCCACATAGACGAGGTCGTCCAGCAGGATCAGCAAAGCCGAAAGAGAACAACCCACCAGCAAGTAACGGAGGTGCAGTTGGGTCTGCAATGCAAGCAATCAATGGCACGGCGAAGCCTTTCTTCAATGCCGTGCGCGGCCGAGCCACTAGTAATGGCTCTCGCTTCACATTTAGCAGTCTCGGTATGACTCCTGCGGCAGGTGCGAAGTCCAGCAAAGCTGTTGCTGTAGGAGTAGGAAACTCTATCAACAACATTCGTCACTCTGGAGACAACAAGATTGCACTCCCTGTATCGCCTAGCGGCGTCAAGCCTTACGGCGTGCGTTGGCTGTCCGGAAAAGGTCGAGGATGCGTCGCCCTGGTTTCTGGTGGCATTCTGCAAATTTGGAGGGTCCAAATGCGACCTGCTACTGGCAAAGGCAAATCTCCGAACGCAACTTCGATCTCGAAGAGGAAAGTTGCTGAGTTCGCACTTGCTGCAATCCCAGACGCACCGTTTCCCCCTTCCGTCACGGAGCAGCTCTACCCTCAGCCGGGCGAGCAGGACATTGTCAGTGAGGTCTACGGCGAATGGTTACCCCGGGCTCTGCCGCGCAAGACTGCCACGCAAGGAGTCAAAGGAATGAGCTCAGTTTTGGCACCCTTGAGCTTCTCTGAGATCGAGACGAATCCGCCTTACCAGCCATTCTACACTGACCGCCGGGTCACTCGATTTGTGTACTCGCGCCCGCTGAACAGCGTACACGAAAGCAATAGTGAGCATCAGCCCTCGACGCCGCCCAGTCTTGCCAGCAACCTTCATCACCAAGACGACAACACCCCCTGGCTTTTCGGGCAGGACGTTGAGGCCGTTCGCATCTCATCGCCAACAACTCATGCTCACAATCTGGATGACGATGACTACATGGCTGGTGTTGCAGCCAGAATTGAGAACAAGATGGTCCTCAATGACGATGAAGAGGAAGTCGAACAGGTCGTTGTCACGACCAGGCGCAGACGCGTTAAGAGGGACGGCGAAGAGGGCGAGGACGGCTTCTTCGAGGACGACTGCGAGGTGCTTGACTTTGCAGAGGATCGAGTCTAACTTCGCATTGCGTATACGTCTGTCAACACTCATCTCTTTGCATTGAGGATGGATGCTACGTCTCCACTTTACACTTGTGAGTGTCTCATCACTCCTTTTTGAATCTTGCATAATGTTTGGAATGATGCATGGGGAGGGCTTTGGCGTTCTCATGCTTTGATGCTTTCGCGGCGAACTCGTACAAGATACCAAGATACCACATAGTCGCCGCACTATATAGAATAAACATAAACGAGTCTACAGATTCCCTAGTCCCTCTGTCCTTTCTTGGGTACTCAGGCAAGGACGGTCTAATAGACATCTTTCCGAAATGGAGCAGTTTCTCAACATGCTGTGCGATCATAGAGCTCATCAAAGATGAAGCTGAGTCGGACTGCAATCCAGGTTCGTTGTCCCAAATGTGTCACCGACGTCAATTGATTGGCGCTCGCGTATTGAAGACATGTGGAAGCACAGAAGGAAGGCTCGACTCTTCCAGGGCCGAAGCCGGATGGGCAAAGCTTGGCTCGAAGCTTCGCCATCTAGCGTGTGGAGCTGTGGATCTCGGAAATCGATAGACTCGACTTTCCCATCCGAACACCCCGGATTTGCAGGCTAATGCAACAAATCGTCTTCGACAGTGTACGCGTTCGAGGTTGACGTCACATCCTTGTACCCTCCGCGGTTTCTAAACATGGCACCAGCACGACCTCAAACAATTGGAAGCTGCGGCCACCAAACGCTCCTTCAAGCCTACATGGCCCACAACACCACCATCACATGAAGATCATGCGCCATAGTCGCTATCCCTTCGCTACACCGCAACGATGAGCGGGTACCTGCACACGCTGCGCTACTTCTTCGGTCTGCCCTTCAACGTTGCTTGGAGAACTGCGCTCGTCCAGATCCCTCGATTCGTACCCCTATCAATTCTCCACATCACCTCTCCAAAGGGACCGCACCCTTTCCTCGTCAATCTACCGAGTCGGAAAGGAGCCGTCATTACACTCTATGTCTTCGTGCCGCCCGCGCCAGTCGATCTAGAGGGAAACGAGGACCGGCGGCGAGCAGAGACAGGAGAATGGAGAGTACCAGTCGTGCTGGACTTCCACGGGGGTGGCTTCATCATGGGCAGCCCGCTTGAGCAGGCACCCTATGCCTCAATGATGTCGCGTGAGCTCGGTGCAGTGGTTATATCGGTATCCTACCGCATAGGACCATTTCATCAGTTTCCCGCGGCTATACACGACGCCGAAGACGCCCTGTCTGCGATACTTGATCTGGACGGCATAACGGATGCTGGTAGATATCTCAGAACAGAGATTCAGCGGTACTACACCATCATGCGCACGAATACGCTCAACAGGAACAACAAGAGGAAGAAGAAGGAAACTCTGCCTTCTCACATCGAGCATGTGACGACCATCACGCTTGATCCAGAGCGTCTGTGTATTTCAGGCTTCTCGGCAGGTGGAAACATCGCATTGAACATGGCTGTCTCAGCACCTCCATGCGCGGACCTTCTGCAGTCCGGTACACAACGCACAAACTCGGTCTCGCAAGGTCCTTCGCCCGCTGCGACCATGTCACCGCTTCTACCGCGCAATCGCGCACCTACGATACTCGATAACCCACTACAACCTTGGCCGACCATCTTGCCTCCTCCACAGGCTCGACCACGATTCATGCCACTTCTGCTATTCTACCCCTCGCTTGACGCACGCCTGTTACCTCACGAACGACCCATGAAGCCTCTGCCAAACGCACTGAAGGGCGAGGATAAGGCTCCCGAGAAGCCGCGCATGCCTGGCCTGTTCTCGATCATGGGACCTACTTATCTACCCAAAAAGCTACGACCCCACCCTCGAGCCAGCCCCGGCCTGATCGACCCCGAGAACATCCAAAAAAACGCTGCCATGTTCCTCGTCCTCCCCGAGAAGGACACTCTCGCCGTCCAAAGCGACGTTTGGGTCGACAAGATGAACTGTAGCGGGTGGCATGGACATGTGCGCTTTGGCGACGGGCGAGAGCACGATTGGGACGGCATTGACGGCGGTGCGCCCTACCCCAAGGTCGACACCAACGGCGGTCTTGAAATTTGGCACGCCCCCGGATGCAGGCACGGTTGGACGCAGTTCCCTGATATAGCAGTCGGGAAGCACGAGAGGAAGGAGAGACACCTGGTCTTTGAGCGGACTTTGCAGTTCGTAAAGGACGCGTGGAGAAGAGAATTGCCGGTCCCTGATAGAGAGTTGGGAAACAATAATCAGGAGTTGAGGCCGCTAAGGATCCCGACGCAATACGGTGGGCTGCAGCATTGAGAAGGGTACATCTTATACAGGCATTCAAGGATGCTACGGGAGTTTGGCTGGAAGCATAGCGATGGTTGTACACATCTCTACATTTTTCCAATGTATCACTACACACGACACCAAGGCGTCAGTGCGCCAGAGTTATCCTGTGCTTGCCTCCACTGGCCTTGGGTCCAAGGCAGCTTGAGCCAAGTTTGCATACAGCATGCCTCTACGCAAGCACACACGCAACATCTCAAGCAAAGAAGCTTCCCTCATCACCTGGCTGTGCACTCCAGTGCCACGCCACGCTGCCACGTCGACCAGCCCCCTCCCTACTCTAGCCCGCCCCATACCAGGCTTGGCCGTGCAACAACGCGCCAACATAGCGATCTAAGCGGAGCAAGACGCCCAGACTTACCAGTTGCTTGGCTTTGCAAAGGAGAAGGCTTGGCTGTGTACATGTGGTGCTGAACAGAAGGAGAAACGGGTATGCAGCGGGCGGCGTGCAGGGAATGCTTGGCTGTGTTCGTGCTACAAGGAGGAGACGAAGAGCGTCTATGTGGTACTGGGGTGGTAGTAGTCATGGGCACGAGAGAGGTAGTGGTATTGTGAGGTTGTAGTGGGTCAACATGATGATATGGATTGGTACGGTGGAACGGCAGGCGATGAGGGCTTCAGCTGGGGTGGCATGTGAAGAATCAGGCTGGTCGTTTCGAGTCCCTCGATCGACATTGATTTTGTGTCAAGGTGTCGCCAAGCTGCAACGGTCGTGTTTGGTATCTGCAAAGTACAGCTAAGGAACGTTGATCGAATCCTAGAGCTCCAGGAAGCGATGCTCGCCTTCGACAAACAGAGAAAGCGTACCAGAGTTGCAAACTAAGTTTGGAGCACTGCCAATCTTGGTAATTCGACAGACCCTGCCAAGCGAAGCGAGGTTTCATGTTCGTAATCAGAGCGTGGGGTAACCACTGGTCTCTTGACATGAGGTGAATTGCCAGAAGCATCTGCCGTCTGGGGGAATGCTGCGCTACCGTATTGCAACCATAGCAACGTCATCCAAAGAGTCGGATAAGGGACGATAGTGGAATGGTACCACGGCATCATAGCCTGGCTGGTGGTTAGTAGGGGCTGACGCAGCATCCGAGTTCTTGTCGTGATTTAGCATGCTCACGGTTAGATGAAGTACCCCGCCTCGACATTAGCCACTTGCCTACCGTAGGAAGTCTGCCATTGCCTCAGATCTCAGTCGCATTGCTGATGCACAGTCACTGAATCGATTCGCACCCAAAGCAAGTTGGACTGAAAGAGTGTCACCAGAGCAAGCACTCTCCCCGCAGCACGCGGTTTGGACATGCTTATGCAAGGACAAGCCGGCTCGGGCGCTTCTCAAGAAAACACAGAGACAAGGGTCGTCATGGCTCTGCCAACGAAACGCGGAGAATGCGGACCCTATTCCTAGACGCTGCAGGCGGAGGGCGCAGCGAAGCATGTGTGAGTGAGTTGATGAAACGGGAAACCCGCAACTAGCGTGCTGTCCCAGAGCACTGGGCGTCAGATGACCCAGACCGACGCAAGACGATGCAAGACGTGAAAGTAGGGAGAGTGAGAAAAGCGGTGAACAGCGGTGTAGACCTCCGTAAAAGCGGCAAGGTGAGCAGCCTTTGAGGAACAAAGACAAGATGAGGGCAAACAAAGGAGAGCTGAGACTGTCAAAGCTGCTGCCAAAGACAGCGCTGGACGGCGCACTGCATGCGTGTGCTCGAGGTGCTCAATGATGCATGAAGGCTGCGGTGGACTCGGATGCCAATCGATGTGCCTCGCTAGTGCGGACATGCTCGTCTGCACGTCGCGCAACGGTTGGACGGAAGTTTGGAGGATTCAGGACAGTAGTAAATCAGGGTCCTGTTCCGATGCATGAGCAATTGCGCATTGAATCGCGTAACTTGTCGTTAACCGCTCATCCAAGACGGAAACCTGCTTCTGGTGTGATTCGAGGAAAGTGACGACGGTGCTGCTGACAAAGGGCGATGATGGCACAGAGAGGACGTCCAGCAGCATCGAAGTGCAATTGAAAGCACTGTCAGCGCGCCCGTCGGAAAGCTGCGCGCCACTATTAATGCAGGTCGAGAACACCTACTCGCCGAGTTTTGTCTTGCTCGTGTAATTTTGACTGCGTTCGCCTCAGGCCAAGCCAGCGCCCATTGCATTCGTGCGAGCCGTACCAAAGACTCTGCGTTACATTGGCACGATTGGTTGCGCGCTCCGTGGGGAAGCATAGACTTCTAAGTTCTAGCGCGCCCGCCCCAACGCTTCCCTCGCACATCAAATTCCTCTCCTCCCTTCTTCAGGACTTTCGAGGCATCGCAGCAGCAGCCACTGCACTGCACTGCGCGCGCCAGCAACGCCAAACTCCGCGTAGCACTCCGCCCCCGCGATCAACGCAAGCACCGCAATCGCTCCGAGGCTTGTACTGGACGCCCATATCGCCCACCTATCAGATCACCGCCAGCCTTTCTTGGAGCCCTGGCGCCGTTGCCACAGCCTGTCTGAAGATCCTACATCATCTCCACCGGGTATTCCTCTCCACGTGCGACTGCCCAGCTCTGACAGCTCTGACACCCAGCGAAGCTGCCACTCCATTCCGCTTCAGACCGCACATCTCACTGTACTTCCATCATGATGTTCTTCTTATTATAACAATACGTCCTTTTGGGGCCCCACCTCTCCATTACCACTATCCCTATACTCAGTAATACTACCACACGGCCGCGTTTCCTTGCCACGAACTCGACTCTGTCACGACTCTCCACTCTTCCGGTACATATTGGACTTCACGTTTGCGATCGACGTCAAGGCGACTCCGAAGCGCGTCTCTAGACGGCATTCAGCAGCAACATCTTACTATTACAACACATAATTATCCCACCATCCACCAACAAGCATGCCGAACGAGCAGGACTACATTGGGAGAACGGGTGCAGCGGGGATGGGCACAATGCGGACAACCCCCAGCACAACACGACCAACAATGGCAGCAGAAGACGAGGTACCGGCCGACGTCGATGAACCCCCGGAACACGGACGTACCCCGCGACCAGCACCCCTCAAGATCCAGCACTCATCATCATTTACAAAAATCTCCTCGAAGCCGGGGATTGATCGCAAGACGTCTCTCTTGACGTCTGCGTTACAGTCCGCCTCGAACACAAACTCCCCTGTGGACGACCACTCCGACAGGGATCCGCCTCGTGGCATGTCGTGCATTTCCACATGGAGTAACAGCACCATCTCGACTGCCGGTCTGACTAGCGACGAAGGCTTCACGAGCCCCGGCACGCGGGCATGCACTCCTAGCCCACCACTGCCCTCGACGATGATCCACACTATGCTCCCACCTTTGACGCAGAAGCCTCTCGAGCAGCGACTGAAATTCGTCGGGCAAGAGAATGATACCGTTGCAGCTTCCAAGCCCACAAAACCAGCCGGCGAGCAGGGAGTCGAGGCGACACTGGGAAGAAAGAGGTGCATCATGTTTGCATGCGGCGGCAAGAAGGAGGAGAAAAAGCCAGTGGAAGCGCCAGCAAAGCCGACGACACCACTACCCGCCGAGGAGCCTCCCAAGCGTGCTTGTACTATCAAGTTTGCCTGCGCAAAGCCCACGATACCTGCAATCGCCGCCGAGGAGCCAGCCAAGCGCCCCAGCACTATCAAGTTTGCCTGCCCGGCACCAAAAGCCTCCAAAGAAGTAGTCTCGAAACCGAGAACTCACCGTCGTCCTGCCAGTCCCGCACCTCCACCACGTAGGATACCAGTGTCACCCAAGCCGTCGCCGAGAGCCCACCGTGGTTCTGATTCCACTGTCCGCAACAACTCTCCCATCAGTGTCCGTAAGGTTTCGATGGTCGATCGAACACGTCGTCTCAGCCAGAACTCCGAGCTCGCTCGTACCGAAGCCTACCGCTTCCACGAGTTTGCAAGCTCGGAAGAGGAAGTCGAGGAATGGACGCAAGAGATCACGTGTCATCGAAATCGACTCACTGTTGGCGACACACTCAGAGTTGAGAACAACCTCCGCCAACTTGTTGAAGAGGCCGAAGAAGAGGCCTTGGAAGATGATGACGACGATGATGACGATGCAGCTGATGATGAGGATGACGACGAAGACGAAGACGAAGATGAAGACGATGGCAACAGCGATGCCTATAGCGATGCCACTGATGAGGGCTTCCAGACTGACGATGAGGAAGGTTTCGCAGTCTCCGACGATGAGAGCGACGCTGGATCCGACTATAATTGGTGGGCTCCCGGAGGCTCAACTGCAGCTACGTCCATCGATCACATTGGCAACCTTCGACCCAAGAACCACCGCACGGTATCCGAGTCCTCCATTGGATCTCTAGAAAGCCGTAAGAATGGGCTCAAGATGTTCGAGCGGGAGCATGGCCAGCGCGCAGAAGCTCCGTCAGGCCACTCGGTCAAGCGCAAGAAGTCGAAGCCAGTGAACATCCGCGCACCAGAACCGGAACTTCCTGACAGCACCGACTTTGTTTGTGGAACTCTTGATGAGGACAGGCCGGCGGAAGAGGCTTACATGTCGAACCTAGAACGCCGCCGCGCAGCCAAGCACAAGCCGGCACCTCAAGATATCGATCCTAGCTTTCCAGCCTCAGATCCTGAGCTCGTCGAGGATGAGGAGGAGGACGAAGTGGATGACATCGAGAACCCCTCTGAAAGCGACAATTACTTCATGATGCAAGGGCGAATGGATATCGTTGATGGTGCGCCACGCGGACGACGCAGAGATACCTTGAAGCAGCGCTCTCCTCCTGCTCATTCACCGAAGCGCCTTCGCTCGCCTGCACCAGTGAAGCGCACTGTGCATCGCTCACCCCCTCCGCCTATCACAAAGAGGACCAGCAATCGTTCTCCACCTCCACCTACGAAGAAGACCGTTCGTCGCTCGCCCCCTCCACCTATCACCAAGAGGAGTAGCAACCGTTCTCCACCTCCGCCCATAAAGAAGGCCATTCATCGTTCCCCACCACCTTCGCGTACGCTCTTTGGCAAATCACCTGTGCGAGCACGTTCTCCCGCTCCCATTCGCCTCCGCTCACCTCCTCCATCTCTACGAGGCTCCGCCAACATCATGGCGGCACGTCAACGTTCAGAGATGTCCATCAAATTTGGTGGCATTGGCGAGCGACAGGCCCTGACGGTATCTGCCTCGCTACCTCGAACTCCCATCACTGCTCACCACAACCCCCTGGAGTACGACGATGACGATGATGACGTGACAAGTACCAACGACATGCCCGTTCGTCGTGCAATCGACATCCAGGTTGGTCTCGAGAAGAAAAGGCAGCGACGTAGGGAACAGCTCTACAGGAAGCAGCACCGCAAGAGCACCAAAGAAAAGCGCCCCCCGGTACCCGGACGAGGTGCAGAGCGTATGCGTGATGTCGGTCTGCAAATGGCCGCACACAAAGGCAAGACCACTGCCTTCAACCCCTTCTATGTTCCAGCCACACCAGATCAGGCGAACATGCACGTGCTTTCTGTATAAGAGGCAGCACACATGTGTAGAACAGCGCCGCCAACTAATATTGGCCCTTGACATGACCCGCAAAGAATGCAGGACATGCTGGTCGCTTTCACACATCTGAGGTCGAGTTGCCCAAAGAGGGCGTGCTCCCACTCTTCGATTCTTCCAAAATATTATTGTTACGGTAGCCTTATACTTTTGCTGTGGCTACTTATGTACATAGCCAACAACTGTTTTCTCAAATCAGACACTATCTCATCATCTTCCTTACAGATTGTCTGATAGTCTCGTTCGTACTGGATCATACCACGGCATAGCATGGATTCGGCCAGGTGCATTGACGGCCTCCCTCGGGTTAAGAGGTTGAGAGCCTTTGGAGTTTGCTATACTATCACGAATCTATGACTCTCACACCAATTTAGTGTGTTCCATGGTGCTCTGTGATGTTTGTAGTTGGACTAACATCGGCATTCACGCCGTGCTGACACGGCACCTGTGCTAAAGCCACGTTGAGCGCGCTACACCAGAATGCTCACGATCGCCAATGTGGGTGCGGCAGTTCCACTGCACAGCCTGCGATCAGCAATGATTGTTGCGTATCATCGCAAAAGCCAGCTCGTGCACCAACCAAGCCGGCACCGGTTTTGCAGGTTCTGTTTCAAGCTCAGCGACCTCGTACCCTGCCACTGCTCGCTACCGCTCAATACCCGGAACGCGTTGGGTGGCGGGCACTGCTCTTGCATCGTGATCTTGAATCGATCAGAGTGGCTGGGGACCAAGTTTGCAAACCCGCGCCAACAGGACTTGATCGTGCAAAGAAGCAGGCTACAGAGGCTTGGTGCAGCTAGCTTCGGGGCAGCAGGTTGGAGGGCGTTAGATATCGGGGAGTTAGATGGCTCTTGTAGGGATGTAGAAGCGCCGGGTACTGGCACTGGCAAGCCGTGTGTCTAGCGGGGTTGAGGCTGAAAGAAATGAAGTGTCGATCTGAAGGTGTTACTATAACAAGGCTGCAACACACGACACCGCCCCGAGGCTGTCAGCAGCGTGCAGCGTGCAGCGGGCATCAAGGCCGTGGTTGTGTGTGTGAAGGATTGGCAGTGCTTCGGTAGATTGCCGCTACCGTCGCACGCGCAGAGCTTTAGGGGAGCTTTTCATGACGCCGCGCGTCGTCTGTCACCTTGATCCGCCCCACGCACAAGCTCGCTGCTTTCCACTGGCGCGACTAGCAGCAGCCAGCGCAAAGGCAAAAGTGACGGCATTGCTCTTTCAAGGAGCAAGACAGCAACCAGTCTGGAAACCTGCAAACGCTGCAGCCAGCCGCCGCGGAAAGCTACCGGAGAGCGACTGAAAGTCATGGATGCTTCTCACCTGGCAGATTGCGGCCTGGCGTCTCATCAAAAGAGCAAGCCAGCACCCAAGCCCCTTGTAGGTGCGTTCGGATTAGGCGCGCTACAGACCTCGACTCGCTCCTTTTCCACCACACCTAGACGCACCTCGTCCTCCGCACAGCCTCGCAGCTCCCCGTCTCCGCAAATCACGTCCACGCCGCTGTCGCGTTTCTGATTTAGCCATGCTGGGCCCGCTGTAGCAGAAGTGTCTTCACATCTAATACCCACCTGCCCGCTGAGCCTGTTTTGTTTCATTCTTACATCGTCGTCCCCGCCAGAAGCCCACGGGCCCTGCCCACACTGCTGCCGCCGTCACTGTCGTCTCACGCTCTCTGCCGTTGCTGCCATCGCCGCCCTGTGTACACTGCTCTGCCCTTTCAATGTCGCCGTCGCGCAATATAGACGCCTAATACACATCACTACGCGCCCGACGACCGAGTCCCTCGGACCTAGTCGCGCGTGTTCGTCGCCGCTACACTGCCTCGGTTCCATTTCCCCCGGTCCCTCCTCACGGGAATGATGGAGAAACTGTGGATTGTCGAGGAGCGCAAGGACAAGCGCATGTACCGCAGGAGATGCGCCGGCACCGACGTGCTGACCTTCTTCTTCGTGTCCACCTGCGCCCTGCTGTTCCTGCTCATCTGCTCCATCCTCTATGGCACGCGCACCGAGTCGCCGACCCTGCCGCCGCTCGTCAGGGAGGTCATGCCCGCGGGTCGCTGTCTGTGCGAGTTCAGCACCAATTTCGCCTGCGATACGTGTTTGGACTGCGCTGCGAACCAGGTCGTGCTGGGACAGAATGAGACGGAGGAGGCCGACAATTGGCTGTTCAGCTACAAGCGCGATAGGAACAACTATGGGCTGGACGAGGCCCAGTGCGACAGCGCCTTCCCTGGCCAGTACGAGGACATTGAGCGCGCAGTCAAGGTGCGAAAGCGCTGGGGCAAGGTAACCGAGGCCGACCTATCCAGCTTCGATCTGACCAAGGGAATGGTGCGAGCCATGATCTACGACCGCGAGGTGAGTCGTCGCTTCCAATTGGGACCAGGCAGGCGCATGCTGACCACGTGTAGCTCTACATCGTCGAGACCTTCCTCGTCGACAACATCAATCGCCAAAAAGCACTTGCCTCTCTCAGCGCCATGTACCGTGCCATCCTCGCCGCGCCGCCAGAGTCGGACATTCCCAACATTGAATTCATCTTCTCCGTCGAAGATCTGCCCGCTCAGCCCACGAAACCCATGTGGTCGCTGGCTCGCCGTGCCCAAGACCACAACCTCTGGCTTATCCCTGATTTTGGCTTCTGGAGCTGGGACATGCCGGCAATTGGCACATTGGATGAAGTCGCCAACGAGGCTGTCCAGCGGGAGAGTGTTGAGCCGTGGGACCAGAAGACAGAGAAGCTGGTCTGGAGGGGCAAGATCACCTTTGCACCCAAGCTGCGGAGAGCACTGCTCGATGCTGCGAAGGGCAAGCCGTGGAGTGATGTTGGGCAGTTGAAGTGGACAGATCCAAATTTCAAGGAGCAGTTCCTTGGGCCTGTCGACCAGTGCAACTACATGTTCATTGCACACGCCGAAGGTACGACAATATCACACGACCGACCATCTCAGGGCAGAAGCTAACAATACCAATAGGACGCAGCTACTCGGGCTCTCTTAAGTACCGCCAACTCTGCCGCTCCGTCATCGTCTCGCACAAACTGCAATGGATCCAGCACTACCACTACCTCTTCCGCAGCAACGGCTCGAACCAGAACTTCGTCGAAGTCGAACGCGACTTCTCGGACCTGGCCCCCGCCATGGAAGACCTCCTCGACCACCCTGAGAAAGCCAAACGCATCGCCGACAACAACGTGCAAGTCTTCCGCGAACGCTACCTCACACAAGCCGCCGAGGCGTGCTACTGGCGCAAGCTGATCCGGCGCTGGAAAGACGTCATGGCGTGGGAGCCCGTGCTATATCAGGGCGTCGAAGTCGGCGAGCACCTGCGGCGGACGCAAAAGCGAGGCGTCCGGTACGAGACATTCATGCTATACGAGCAACACACACAGATGGAGTGGCCCAAGAGCGGCAGGTGACTAGCCCGGCACGGCAAGGACCCCTATGTTCAGGCCCCTGCCCAGATGCCAGCCCAGACGCCCAGGGAGACGGGCGAACACGACACCTTGAAAATGTAGTTGTCCGCACCGAGACTACGCGATCCGCACTCTTCCATCAGTTGGCTTTGCCCGACTGCAAACATACACACACATTTTGCCAAGACTGGCCTTTAGACGGCGGTGACTTGTAGAACGCGCGCGCCATGAGCGTCGCATGAGACCAGCGTTTATACCCATTTAGCGTTTTAAATACGGCAAGGGACAGGGGAGATAGGGTAGGATACTGTTGTTGTTTATCTACCACGGGTTATACGAACGTTGTACATATAATAGAGCCCACGCGCTCGGGACGAGAGTCCGAAATACGAGAACCATATGTTCAAAGCTACGCTCTGTCTCGTGGATGTATTGGCAAACATGTCACGATGTACAGTAATGATATATGTCACGGCTACTAGCCTTAGAGAGATACAAGGTAAACAAATATACATTCCCAGTCTTGAGTACATTGTTGATCAGGTATAGAACCCACATGTTTGTTGGAATAGCAGAACGCAATTACTACGGTCGTCGTCGCAATGTGCTGAACCATCCGCTTCTGGTTTACCTACGGGTAGGTATCTGCAGAAGCACCTATCGCATCTACAAAGTACAATCGTCTCGCTAGAATGACAGTCAGAGTAGAAAAGCGCTGCTATAAAAAGTGTATAGATGTTCTGTTCTCTTACATCGAAGTAAGGATGTGGACGACATGAACACCCTCCATGCCTTTTGTTGGCAGCTGTGAAATCTGAATCGTGGTTGGAATTAATTTAGTACACAGTGGTGTTTCCAGACATATAGCTTTGCGGTACTCTCAACTGCCCATTGCAGGAGTTGTTACTACTGAAATCTGTGTACCCAGTGGTACGACTGGGGACCAACATAACGATATGGGAGGGGCTCAGCACATTTTGACGAGTACCGATACAGTTACAACACGAACTATGTAACCCTCGTTTGTGGTCTGCTCCCGCATCCGCATCCGCCTCTATCTCCACTCACGCCTCGGTCCCCGCCTTGATGTTTTGGTCTACCCTCACCCGTAGTCTTATTGCCTCTGATCTCTCTATGCACTCGGTATAGCTTGCTGGTCCTGGAATACAGCCCCCGCTGTCGGCATGGCTGGCGAATCGTGGTGCGAAATGACTCACTTCTTGGCACCCCTCCAGACGACTGCCGATCTCTCATCGTAAATGTTGATGGCATAGGCAGAGCATCGTCCAGAGCTTGGCGCTCCCTGACGCCACTGATGTGGCAGGCGCTGGAGGAGGGTCCTGCCTGCTCCAAGCTACCGTGTCCTTCAACATGCTTCTCCACTATCGTGGTCTTCCCGCTCTACCCTTGCTTACTATAGTTATCTGTGTGGTCAACTGCTCATACCAGCACCTTTAGTTCCTTCACTTCCCACCTCGCAATTGTTGTTTTTCTCTTCTTCCTCGCAACCATCGCGCTTCTAGGTTGCCGGCTTTGCATGCTTAGACAGCTCTTGTCACTATGTGACTTTTCTTCTTGCAAAGACCCCTGCTCTGTCCGCCTCACTCCAATGGCCTGCCAAGAAATTCCATATGTATATGCAGACATGGATTATATTATGCTAGTGCGGCGGCAACGCTTGAGTGGTCCCCGGCAACTCCCGCGGTTCAGGCACGCGTTCAGAGCGGCTCCATACTCAGCACCAGGCGTTCAACAAGCGCCAGCCTGGCAGTCTGCTCAATCTCTGGCTTTTCCTGCGCGGACAAATGATGTATACCCTTGGGGACAGCAACTCGTCGCTTCCAGATCTTCGTTCCAATATATTTACCACGATATCGGCTGGGCTTAGCCACGTTCGCAACTCGAGAGTGATATGCGACTGTTACGATGCGTCTCTTGAGGTGTTTGCAGAGTGGCGGCTTTAAGCTGACGTCTTTCGACGACGATAATCCTCCTTTATATGCCATCCTTTCGCACACATGGGTCGAGGGTCAAGAAGTCACTTACAATGATATGGTCGATGGGACAGGCACAGAGAAACGTGGTTACCACAAGATACGGTTCTGCAGCGACCAAGCTGCGGCAGATGGCTATGACTACATTTGGGTCGACACTTGTTGCATCAACAAGTCTGACAGCCAAGAGCTCAGTACAGCAATTAACTCTATGTTCCGTTGGTACCAGGGAGCAGCTACATGCTACGTTTACCTCTTAGACGTCTCGTTACCTGATGAGGTCACTGATGCGAAAGAACTTCCGGCAGAATGGTTGGGAGCATTTCGACGAAGCCGGTGGTTTACTCGAGGTTGGACGTTGCAAGAGCTCATCGCACCAGCTAAAGTTGAGTTCTTCTGCAAGCAAAGCAGGTGTTTGGGAAGTAAGGCATCTTTGGAACAGGAGATCCATGAGATTACACAAATACCCATCGACGCACTACGAGGGTCAAGTCTTGCTAAGTTTGGTGTCGAGGACCGAATAGGCTGGGCAGCGAGGCGCACAACAACTCTCAAAGAGGACAGAGTGTATTGCTTGTTAGGCATCTTCGGCGTGTTCCTGCCGCTCATATATGGAGAGGGAGAAGCATATGCAGAGCTTCGGCTGAGAGAGGAGATACAGCGGCGTCAAGAAGGGCGTGGGGTTGACAACTCGAGGGATCTGTCCAGTACGTTTCATTCACCAGGGTGTGTTTTCTGTGCAAGCTGTCCGCCGCTAATGCTGTCCAGTTTTCTCATCCTTGTCCTTCCCGCGAGATGAACTCTTTGTCGGACGAATCGACGAGCTCTGGTCTCTTGAGCAGTCCCTTCTTCGGTCGCACACGCACCGGCGTATAACGATATATGGACTTGGGGGATGCGGGAAGTCTGCACTCGCGAATGAGTTTGCATATCGTGCGATGTCAAAAAGGGCTCGGCTGGTCTTTTGGGTACTCGCTATCAGTCAAGAAAGCTTTGAACTTGCCTATCGAGAGATTGGAACTCGCCTGAACATACCTGAAATCGACAATAATAATGCGGACGTCAAGAAGCTTGTACAGGACTACTTGGCGTCGGATCGGGCGGGTCGCTGGCTGATGATCGTTGACAACGCCGACGATCAGGACGTGTTATTGGGTATCGCCAATAGCAGCTCGAAGTCAGTTCGATTGATTGACTATCTCCCACGCAGCAACAAAGGCGCGGTACTTTTCACTACTCGAAGTAAGAAGGCAGCTGTCGCTCTGACGCAGGATAGCGTTCTTGGGCTGACTGATTTCGGCAAATCCGAAGCTCGTCAGCTGTTATCGCATCGGCTGACAGACCTGGCGTTACTCAACGACGAGATGGCTGTAGATGAATTGCTTGAGATGCTTACCTACCTTCCTCTTGCTGTTGTTCAGGCAGCTGCCTTCATGAACAACAACAGTGTGTCAGTAACTGGCTACATATCGTTGTTTCGAGAAGCAGGTGCAAACGCAGAGCTCTTCCACGAACCTTTTGCCGATCCTGGCAGATATGAGGAGCTAGACAGCACTATCGCAAGAACGTGGCATATCTCCTTCGATCAAATTTGCAAGCAAGACCTGCTTGCTGCGCAGTACCTCTCATTTATGGCTTGCATCAACCGCGTTAATATTCCGCAGTCGCTGGTGGCTGGAAAGTCCTCCTTGGTGCAGCAAACGAAAGCGTTGGGGACATTGACTGGGTATGCGTTCCTTACAGAGCGCCAACAAACAGAAGAGACAGGCGAAGGCAGATGTTTTGATATGCACCGGCTGGTACACATGGCATCTGTCTGGTGGCTGGACAGGCACAACAAGCGTACCGCATGGGAGGACACAGCTGCCGCACGGCTCATGGAGCTACTGCCGTACGGTGACTATAAGAACATGCAAGTATGGTCATCATATCTGCCACATGCGACGCATGTGGCTAGAAGCTGTAGTGTAGTGGATACAGCAGTGGGCGCTCTACTCCTTAATCGCGTGGGAAGATGTCAGACAAGCCTTGGACAACATGCGGCAGCCGAGATGACGCACCGACAAGCGCTATCAGTTAACAAGGAAGTGCTTGGACCTGAGCATCCAGACACTTTGGTAAGCATGCATGAGCTAGGAGAAGCAGTTTACAATCGTGGAAAGTATGCTGAAGCTGAGAGGGTGCATCTTGAGACGCTAGCATTGAGAAAGAAGGTGTTGGGAGATGAGTGCGTAGGTACCTTGAGAAGCATGAATAACTTAGCAGTAGCGCTTAGCAGCCAAGGAAAGTATATCGAAGCAGAAGCGTTACATCACGAGGTATTGAGGTTAAAGAGGAAGGTTCTAGGGGAGGAACATCCGAGTACTCTGAAAAGTGTTAATAACTTAGCAGAGGTACTGGGTGGCCAGGGAAAGTATGCAGAGGCGGAGGAAGCACATCGCGAAGTGTTGAGGCTAAGGAGAAAGATGTTTGGGGAAGGGCACCCAGACACGCTGAACAGCATGAGCAACTTAGCAGGCGCACTTAGCGCACAAGGCAAATACGCCGAAGCTGAAGAGATTGGTCGGAAGACACTCGACCTGAGATTAAAGTTGTTGGGGGACAAGCATCCCAACACGCTGTTAAGCATGAGCAATCTTGCTTTCGTCTTCGCAAAGCAACTTCGCTTCGATGAGGCCCGCTGTATGTACGAACAAGCATACTTTGGGTATAACACTGTTCTTGGAGAGGATCATCCATGGACTCGCACCTGTCACCAGCTTTATGACGATCTAGCATTGCAAGAGCGGGATTGGATCTCAGCGGAAAAGAAAGTCGAAGCCAAGGAGAATGGGAGCGATGCCGGAGACAAGACCGGCGCACCGGCCGCATTGCCATCTGTGGAAACCCCTGCAATCCATCTACCATCAAGGCCAGTGCTAGATGATGGCGAGACCACGAACTTAAGTGCCACCTCAATCAAGCGGTCCGGATGGAGAAACAGTCCTACGTTGAGTTTCATCAAGTCGAGAGGGGTCAGGGGCGTAGCGAACCTGCTACAACGCAGAACTAGTCTACCAGAGTCACGGAAGTGAGTAAGAGACTGGTCGCGACTCGTAATACAGGAACCACCCCGCAATGTGTAAGGTCACTACGAGCGACGAACGCTGAAATGTCTGTCATCGGAGCATCCTTCCTAAATTCGAAGACTTCTTACCTCCATCATCACCACACAAATGGTCCCAATCGAAACCCGATACAGCTGCCAGGCAGCGAAATGCTCTTCCTCTCTTAGTCAGCTGCCACGTGGGTAGCCTTCTAAAATACTCTCCCGTACCCTCACAGACCCTGAAAGAGTCTTTCCAACCACTCACGGAAGCTACTGGCTAGTTTTCGAGTCATGTTGCCCAGTATAGCGGAGCTCGTCCCATGGGCAGTGTGATCAGCACATTCCTGCCAGTACCGATACTATCCTTGTCGAACCCTTTTCCAACTGAGATGATCGTCAGCATTGTTGGGGTCCTAAGCGCAGCCTTGCAATCTCAAGGTACCATATCAGGCTCAACATCATGAGCGTCACCATCGACTTCTTGATTAGGAAACGCTGAGCGATGAAAGTCACATGTTGCTTCCACTTCCGCTCCCGGCTGCTCGCTCTGCGTTGGACTTGCGATTTGTTGTATATCACTGCCAGATCATCGCCGCAAATCACTTCCACCTTTATCGCACCTTTTCACAAGCGGTGGCGGCAAAATCAGGCAGCAAACGGCGACACGAGGTCTTGCTCTTGAAGGGTTGCACGCAAACCTCTCACTTGCCAGCCCCTTCTTGTCCCTACTCTACTCCCACAATACCTGTTTACAACTGTCGCGATCGCCGTATGGTCGCGACCAGGGTTTCAAAATCAGAACTGGAAATTGAGAAACACGAAAACCAGCTGGTAGACGATGTCGGCGAGGATGCTATGCAGCTCATAACGAGGATATTGACCACGAGCTGGCTGACACTTCTTCGCACGTAGCATTGGCATGATTGGGTAAAGGCTGATCATCTGTACTGAGTTAATAACCGTCCTTATGACACCTAGCACTGACCCGGCTGCCACTAGCCTCTACCGTTACCAATCTTAACAAGCACCGATAAAGGGCCTCGAATGGAGAGCGAATGGGTAATCCAGAAATACTCAATGATCGGGACGTACAGCCAAAGATCTGGCTAAGTAGTGTGAACAATGACATGTTGGGAAATGTAATGGGATGTCATTATAGGCAAGGTCAAAAGAGCCTGGTTGAGAAAACCAGGGTCTCAAATGAGGTCTTGGAAGCGCGGTAGACCAGACAAAAAGGCGGACCGCAGCCTTGTGCTTTTTTTGCTCAGCGTAATCGAGGTTCGTTAGGACCAAGTGCATTGTGCTTTCGAAGAGACAATCTTCATGAGTGTCCACGTCAAAGTAAAACGAAAACGCGCCAGACAGAGGTGAACATCATAGAAACACCAATAAGTCTCAGCGCTGCCATACAGAGCCACTGCGCGAGCTTACCGCTCATCGGATAACAACCTCCACAGCTACTTCGTTGCTCCAAGACGCCTTTGAATCACTCTCCTTCCATGCTCTTGTTGTGTCTATTTCGAGCACGTTTTCGCACGTGTCGCTGACTTTGACGCAATGTCTCGCGATGGGTCTTCCGAAGATCAAAGCCATGACATCGTCGTCCAGATCGCGATGCTTAAGGTCGGAGATATAAAGCCCTTCAGGCTGTTAGCTTTCATCGAACGCAGTGATTGAGATGCATCAGTGACATACCGTATGTGCCAAGCACCTTCAAGGATGTCCAGATTCTCAGACGGCCTGACGAACGGTCAACGTAGCTATCGGTGTTCACAATCGCTGCAGCTCCTGTCATCTTGCCTAGAACACCCAAGTTGGCTACCTGTACTTCGTCTGAGCCCTTCACATCATGACTGCGCTTGAGTTTAAAGGTCTGCAGTGGGAAGGCTGAGAGTATCTCCCACCCGCGCGTCGGCAGCTCCAGGTGAACGAAGGCATCGTCACCCGCGATACTAGTCGGTTTGGTGACTTGCCCGCTAGTGTGGTTTCTGATGATGTATGTACCCTCCTCAGCACCAGGGAAGGAATCGAGGCCGATCAATTCAGAAAGAGGCCGCTGTGTGCAGTTGAAAATGCCAAGAATGCTGACGCCGCTATGAGCCATTCCAACGTAGGTCGCGACTTTCAGTAGCACCGGGTCGTCGTAGGAGTTGTAAGCTGATGTACTTTTGCCGACAGTATGGGGCCTAAGAATGACCGTGTTGTCGCGAGGAGTGTTTCCCGCCATCTGCCCGATGAGGTTTATGTCATGCTGCCCCGGTACATCGGTGATGTAGATTGGTCCGCCAGACACGCAACGTCCGGCGGCGTGGAAAGAGGCATAATCGTGCGATGTCTGGAACATATCCCAGTCTGGGAGGATGTTGAGATATTGATTGAGGATCGCGTTGTGTGCGTTACAGAAGATGTGCCAGGGGTGAGAAGCTGGCACTTCTGGGAAGAAGTCATCCGAGTTACGCAGCAGTATCCGTGGCATGTTTGAGCGCAACTGTGAGTGGAAAATCATTTGCGGCGATTGTGACATGCATGAGATAGCCCGAGCGGAGAAATAGCGGAGCTGTGCGATATTCCACGCGTCTTGGTACGATCTGATCAGGTTCCGACGATCCGTAGCATCGTCCAGCTCGTCGAGGAAGAATTGAGCGTCGGTCTTGACTGAGTCTATACCAGCAGAGCTGAGGAACTGGTAGAAGTCCTTATAGAAGCGACTGACGTCTTCCTCTGCGACCACGGTGAACTTTCCTCCGGATACTCCGTCCTTTTTCTGGACAACGGTGGTTTTGTACTCTTTCGCGATTTTACCTTCAGGTGCGATGCCACCCCAGTAGCCGAAAAGTGCGTGCCATACTGCGATGTGCTTGATGTTCTTGTACTTTTCGCGGATGTCACCAACTGTCGCTTTGAGGCCACGAGGAAACCCGTTTTTGGTTGCTTCAAATTCGACCCAAGCATTCTTGAACTGATCGCCACCTTCATGGTTCTAAATCGCGTAAGCATCCGTAGCATATTGCCACATAAAGTACCTACCAAGGATTGCCAGTTATCATCAATGATGAGGTTGCTGATGTTGATCTCGTTCTTCGCTAGGGACTCTAACGCATCGAAGAGCTTCTGTTCCGTAAGATGTTGCCCAATACCATTCCATGTGCAGTACGAGAGTCCATCGTCTATGGTGGTGGATCAGTATCTGTAAGCTCCGTATTCAGTCGACACTCGGACTACTTACACCAGTTCTCGAGCCACTCTGGCTTGAAATCGTCTGTCAGCGCCTTCAGCTCAGTTTCCGTCTCTTCGGAATCCACGCCGTACTTCATGACAAGTTTCCTTGCATGGTACATCACAGCTGCTATCGCATGATTCAGATCCTTGCCAACAGCGGCGACTAACCGCGAGACACCATCATCCTCACTGTCATTACGCGACTGAATTACGATCCGCCCTTCGCCGTCGTGGCTCAAGGTGGTCAGTACATCGTCCACACCACTGATCGCCAAGACGACCAGATGAGAGCCATCTTCGCGTTCAAATGTTGCAAGGATGGCTTCTTTGTCGGGCTGAAAGCGGTCCTTGCCCTGTCTCGGGGCAAGCCAAGGGCTCCACAAGCGGACCAAGGCAAACCAACGCGTGAAGTCTAACGGTCGTCCGAGGCTGTTGTGAGAGTAGCCAGAGGTAGATCCAGATGCCGCATTGACAGGGCTTGTGATAGACCATAGCAGCGTCTCGGGTGAGTCACTCTGCTCTTTCCCAATTTTCAAGTATGGAGGCAATGCACCGATATAATGCGTGAGATCATCGCTCAGAGCATCCTGCAACTGGTAGATGAGGCGGCCGTCTGAGGTGGAAAACTGCTCGTTAGCCCATTTCCAAGGTTCGTCTTCGCTGGCTCGGAAAGTGATGGTGTATGACAAAGCGCCCCCATGCTTAGGGCGTCCTGGCAGATCGATGGCGAAGAATTGCCGACGAACGTTCGCCTGGCTGGCTTTCACGACTGTAAGAGAAGGCTCCAGTGCCGGCTCGAGGCTCAGACTGGTCCACTCTTCTTTGTTATCGAAGTTGTGCCATAGTGCAGCTTCCCACGTCTTCTCTGATCCGGCTGAGCTCTCGATCAGGACGGTGAACTTGACTGACGTTCTGTCGAATGGGATCGTCGTGGTCTGACCTAAAGGAGGATAGCATATGAGTGCAGCGTACATGTTAGCGGTGTAGATGGGGTTCAATGGTTTGAGATGCGTGTCTGACAAGTGCACAATTGGAATTGGGATGGTAGTTATATTGAGGAGTAAGTGAGAGATCACGCAATGAAGGAATGTCGATGCGTCCTGGACTAGGAAGGCAGGTGACGTGCATGGTGCACTTGCGCTTGCGGTGCGGAGGTGCTCGGGGAAGCCGCTGTCTGTGCGTGATTGATCGTCACTTTCAAGATGGGAGTCGCATTTTGCGCCAGAGCCATTGACAGCGATGCTGATGCTCAGACATGTGTCGCAGCGGCGGCAGTACGTCTGCCGACAATGCATACGCAGCCAACACACTCTCGCCCGCGGTGAGCGACCGAAGAAACGATGGGCCGCCGAATATGCAGACGAAGCTGCGCGACACGCCGAATGGGAGGTGCATGCCGGCAGAATCAGGACGGGCGCACAGCAGAGCATGTTGAGCGTGCTTGAGGAGCGAGGATTCGTCAAAGATGTTGCTGGGTACGCACTACCCATGGAGAGTGGTCAGGATGAAGCTCATCGCGTACAGCGGCCGCCAAACACTCGACTGGCTCCTCACTGAGAAACGCATCGGTGTCTACGTCGGTGTCGACCCAACCGCGCCTTCCCTTCATGTTGGACACCTCCTGCCGCTCATGGCAATGTACTGGATGTACCTCCACGGCTACGTCACCGTCAGCTTGGTGAGCAACTTGCGCCGAAGCACACGCATCAAAAGGTTAACATGGGACAGCTCGGTGGAGGCACAGTGCAGATTGGAGATCCTTCGGGGAGGACTACTGCGCGCTCGAGACAAGGTGCAGATGTGCAGACCATGAACATCGAAAGCATACGGCGGCAGCTTGACAAGCTATGGACAAACGTCAAATGTCTGGGCATCAAGCACCACTTCTCCCCAGAAACAAGCAGGAAGCAGGTGATCCTGAACAACCGGGAGTGGTTGGAGAAGCTCAATGCTGTGGAACTCATGAGAGACTTGGGATCTGGCATGCGTCTAGGCACCATGCTCAGTCGCGATTCGTAGGCACCACGACTCCTCCAATTAACCCCGCTGACGACATCCAGAGTCAAGCTGCGCATGGAAAGCGGCGAAGGTATGGCCATATCCGAGTTCTCCTACCCCCTCTTCCAGGCCTACGACTGGTGGAGCATGTACCACAACCAGGGCGTCCAGCTTCAGATTGGCGGCTCAGATCAGTACGGCAACATCTGCGCAGGCATGGATGCCGTGTCACATATGCGCAAGATCCGCCGTCTTGATTCGACAGAGAAGGAAGCAGAGGACCCGCGTCTCGCAGCCTACGGTCTCACTACGCCCCTCCTGACCACCGCTTCAGGCGAGAAGTTTGGCAAGAGCGCAGGCAACGCCGTCTGGCTCGACAAAACGATGATGAACTCCTTCGACCTGTACCAGTACTTCATGCGCACAGCTGACGCCGACGTCGAGCGCTACTTGAAGCTCTTCACCTTTCTTCCTCTCGACCAGATCACCCTCCTCGTAGAACAGCAACGTAAAGACGCGTCAAAACGCATTGCGCAACATGTGCTGGCAAAGGAGATCGTCGAGCTCGCCCACGGCGCTGCAGAAGCAAAGAAAGCCGAAACAGCCCACAAGGAATCCTTCAGCCACGGCACCAACACATTCTCCCTCGGCGCACTACGCAACGCCCTCGGGACAGCAAACCCCAACGCTGGCTTAGGTGCACAAAAGGAGTTGAGCGATTTCGACACCCAGCTCCTCGAGTACAAGCGCGCATACGCCGCACCCTCAACCACGCGACCTGCTTCCGGAACCTCCACCTCCACCTCCACATCTACCTCTACCTCTTCCCAAACGAAGGACTCAGTCATCACCCTCCCCCTCTCGCTCCTCCAACCAGGCTCCTTCCCCCGCGTCCTCCACGCGGCCGGTCTTGCGAGCACAAAGAGCGAAGCGCACCGTCTGATCGCAAGCAAGGGCGCATACGTCGTGGTGCCCAAGTCGGGCAGCGTCGAGTCTCCCACGAGTCTGAAGTGGGCGCCCATCGAAGCCTCCAAGGACTGGAACCCGCAGCACTTCCTTGTCGATTTCGAGGCGCTAGTGCTGAGGTCCGGCAAGTCGAAGATCCAGATCGTGAGGATCGTGAGCGATCAGGAGTTTGAGAAGCAGAGCCTGCACGATGAGCAGACGGAGAAGAAGCTCGAGCAAGAGACGAAGGATGATGTGCGCGAGGAACAGGGAAAGAGTCCCACGGAAGCCGAGGCGGCGAAGACGAGCACGGGGGATGCTGTGCCGTTCCAGCCATCGTAGGAGTGTGTATATCAGTGTACAACAGGGCCCATGTCGGCATGTACATTAGCAAGAAGACGAGATGTACGTTAGAGGTAGATGGCGGACTGTACAACATCACGCAGACTTCTCGGCCCGGGCCAGATGTAGTTCTATCGATATTCTCCTTTTCTACAACTCCTCTCCTATGCGAGGCAATATACATCCCACCGCAACCCGCGATGGTACACAGCTCACGGCGCTGAAATAGAAGGCGCCCAAGGAGCGCCCAGAACACACAAACGAAACAAAAAAGAGCTACTAGCAATCCAATTTTCCTCCACGGAAAGACTTGCGGTGTCTTTTCCAGGGTTCGCAGAAATAAAAGAAATGTGGGGTGAGATGGCACATATCCACCGGGAATCGAGGTATTATACAACGTATCTTGGCCTGCCTGCTGAGATATCGAGGGATACGAGGGTGTGCGGGTGGTGGTGATGGATATGGCGTTGTAGGGTGGTATGGTGGTGGAGCTGGAATTCGCTCTCGGAAATGTGCTGGGATTGCAACGTGCTGAGACTGCAATGTGGATGCAGATGCCGCTTATTTACCACCACCGGTAGCAGCCTTGTTGACCTGGGTCACGACGACGGCCACGACGACGATGACAATGATGATCAGCAGGACGATCAGCAGGCACCACCACTTCTTGCGGTTCCGGCTGCGCGCCTTCTCGATTGCACCGCCGATTTCGGTGTTGGCTTGCACCACGTTGTCGTGGATCTCCTCGCCCTTTTGCTCGATATTGGTCACCAGTGGCTCCTGCTGCTGCACGATCTGGTCCAGGTCCTGGAAGAGTTGGGCGAGCTCGACCATCTGGCGCTCGATGTTCTGGATCGCGTCGTGGCGCTCCTTGACGTTGCGGAGGGTGGACGAGGCCTGGCCGCGGCGGTCGGAGTTGAGAAGCTGGAAATCGTGTTAACAGGGGTAGGGTATGTGCAATATATAGGAACGTACAGCTTGCTGGAAGATGGGCGCGTCAGGGTCAGCAACGGCTTCCCTGACCTCCTCCTCTGTGGCATCTGGGCGCACAATGCGGTACTGGCGTTCGGCAGCGGCCTGCGAGTCTCTCCTGAAGTCGGCCTCTAGGGTCTGGTACTTGTTGATGGTAGCCTTCAGGCGGCGGTCGACCTTGCCGACCTGGGGCGCGTTCCTGGGGCTGCCGGACTCGGGCTTGCTCTTGATGTTCTTGACGCGCGAGACGAGGCCGCGGTAGCCTGTCATGATCTGCGTGCTGAGGTTGTTGATCTCGCCCGAGGGCATGTCGGGGCGGGCTAGGACCTGTCTGAAGACGCGCTCAAGGTTGGCGAGCTGACCATCGAGGTCGTCGAGCGCGCGGTCTACCTCACGGCATTCGTTAAGGATGGCATTGGGGTCTGCGCCTGCGCCGCCCTGAGGGCCGTAGTTCTGCATCTCGAGCCCAGCTAAGGGGTTGTCAGCAGCCTGATCACCTCAACACGGTGCGATTGGGACGTACGGTCATCGTAGCGGCCCTGCGAGTAGTTGTTGAAGCGGCCGCCGTCATTGTTGTTGTTGCGCTGGTCGTACGGGTTGGCGCCGTAGCCGTCGATCTGGTTGTAACCGCTGTTGCCGTACTGCTCGTTCATTTCCGTCAGCTTCGACATGGTGGTTGAATGGCGGATGGGGTTGCAGAAGCAAGGGTGAGAAGAAGCAGGAAGGAAGGCGCGTGTGCTCGCAGTGACCAGGAATGCTACTCACGCTCATGATGAAACGGACGCTGTATGGTGTGTGGATGTGTGTGAGGACCCCTTGAGACAGCCGCACCCAAGCAATTCAGAGATGTGTTGTGCGAGACAGGGGAGCGCCGATGGCAGCAAGAAGGACTGTTATGTGCGAAGGTGAAGATGTAAAGAACAATGCAATTGCAGAGGCAGATTGCAGCGGTCAGCGAAGATATGTTTGAAGTTTCAGCATTCACCGAACCGTTTAATCTCTGGGGCTGAGAGCTCCTCAACCCAACCGCGCCCCGTTCTAGCGCCTATGCAGTGTGGATCCCGCTCACCACAGCACTCTAAAAATGGAAGGCCCTTCCAATCTTTAACCTTATACCGTCCGTATGGCCACCGCATTGCTTACATGTTGACGGCTACGCCTCGCTGCATTCCTTCGAGTTTGCATGTCGTTCTGCTACGGAACATGTGGACGTCCGACACGGGTGCGGACTTGTGGTTGTTGTTCCCAAACTCACCGCCGCTGCACTCCTGGCGGCGTTCGCAACCAGGGTCTTGCGCTAGCATCTCAGCCTTGTCGACTAGCCACACCACGCTTGAACCTCAGCTTCATCTCTGACGTTGCTGGTTGGGTCATCAAACACCCTGCTGCAGATGCGTGAAAGTACACGTGACGCTTCATGCGCTTCTCCGCGCTGCTTTGGGAGGAGGCTGGCTGGATTCGGCATCTCCATGCGTTCTTCTCGTCTACGTGCAGTGGTACGCCAGCCATTCTTTGTGCAGCTGAACTGACATCTTTGCTGTTGCCTTGTAGTCGCAATCAAGTTAGTTGAGGTACTCGCCAACCTCGACGGCGTGTGACCATGGCGATACTGACGACGATGCAAAGGAAGCTTTCTATATACAACGTTGTTGCCTGTCGACTGTTGAATAGTTCTTGCGCATCAAGACCCACTAGCAGTCTGCCTTACGTTCAAGAAGCCCTCATCCAAAGCTCCTGCTCTTCGTCGCAATCCATATGCCCAGCATACTGGCAACCGCAACAATGTACGCGCTCACACCAGACGCACCTTGTATGTCGTCTTTCAGCATCGTCCAGAGAGTCAGAAACAATAGACTAGCGAAGAAGAGGACCATAAAGACGACCCCAATGACGGCGCTGATGTCCAGGTCTTCTTGGAAGTACAAACCCCAGCCTTCTGGTGGAGACCCGGTCGATTCTTCCAGCTTGGAATTTATCTTTTTCGGAAGCTGTTGCAAGATTGACGAGTCGTCTTCAGCGATACAGCTGGGGGAGTAGAGCATGTGCATCATGAATTCGGGACAGACTGGAGGCCACGTATGTGGTGGCCCGGATGGATTACAGTCGTACTCGCCCGAGCCCATGGGTGGTTTTATCACTCTAGACCGAGGTGGGATGCACGCGCAGTTGTGCTGTGTGCATTCGTAGCGGTGATGACGCACCTCGGCGACGCTTCCCTTGCGCAGTCTGAACTATCGGGAAGGCTTAGCTTTCGGTCACGGTAACAGCGTGTTCGAGGTAGACTTGCCTTGACGAAGAATATCTTCCTGACGCGTCTCATTGATATCAGACCTCGCAATCGGCCACGATATAGTCCCAGCTGCATCTTCAGGAAGCCGAAAAGTTGACGATCCGTGGCAATGTTCTCGAGAGCATCTTGGACAACATTGATATGGTGTTCTGTGCGATGTATACAGGCCATCAGGTACATTGCGCGTTGGGGTGTATGTGTTTTCTGAGTTGGATGTGTGTCTGCTTTTGGAACGCTGGGTGTGTGATGGTGCGGGAGACTCCTCGTATCATCAGCGGTACGTACGAAGGCGGATGACAGCCTGCTGGTAGCAGATTGTAACCATAGAAGAGGCCGGAAGGTGTGCTTCTGATTAGTCGAATCACTATTGTACATAGTGATCGTAACATTGGCGCCTGTCAAGTGACGCATACGCTTCGTTAATCTATCGACGCCACCTTCACGACACTTATAGACATCGCTGAAGAAGGCGCCTCCGCATTTCTGTATCATCATCATCAGTAGACGCTCGCCTGGACGGTCTGAAGCGATGCAGGTGTACATCGGAAAGCAGCACTTACGCAGTGCCAACGAAGCCGGGTCATACCATGTGGTAGTGGTGGCTCGAGAAACCCACAACGGACCCAGAGGGTTCTCGTGCAATTTCTGATGCTATCAATAGGAGCCTCTAAATATTCCAAGGCTGCAGTGTACGATCGATTCGGTGTCTCGTCTTCTTGAAAGATATGCAGGACGTCCTGTGCCGAGAACACACGGTAGTCCCTCACAGGCATGTCCTTCCTCTCTCCGGCCCAAATCTGCGACTCTGAGTCTGTATATTTCTTGATTGCTGTTGACCACTTTTTGAATGAGTTGTCATTGGGTGAGACTAGAGGATGGGAGATCGCTCCCGGTCTCTTCCTTCTGTGTACGTTGTTTACTAATCCTTCAACAGAGTCGCGACGTAACACTGATCCACCCCCAACTTTCGAACTTTCCATTGCTTTTGGTTCGATGCGATCCAGGAAGTGTGGACTTGACATGCTCGGTGAGGGCGAATCACTGCTCTGTCTTCGCATGGCACTCGTTCTAAGCACCTCTCCCTCTGCTTCCGACGATCGTACATTGTAGGCTTCTTCGAGTGGCGATACCTCTTTAACCACTTCTATATAACCGCGAGTCCTTGGAAGGCGCAGGGATTTTTGGCCACCCCCGTCGATGATCACAGAACATTGGGTAGCTGTGTTTTGCGGAAATTCCAGGGGTAGCGCCAGAGTACTGGTGTAAGGTCTCTCAGGATCGAAGGGCGATCGGTCAGCATGGGTATTACGTGAGCTCGACATCTCTTCCTTGTCGAAATCCTCTTCGGGTCCATGGTTTGTATCCACGTCCCAGTTTGAGACCCAGATTGGGTCTTCCATAGAAGTACTGCTTGAAGAGAATGTGAGGCCACCGAAAGTATTATCGAGATCCAATGAAGATGTTGGCTGCTGCTGTGGACCAGAGTCTTCATTGTTCGTTAAATGCAACGTGCCCCCAGAAAAATTCAACCCCCAGACACGATCAGTATCGAGTCGATCTAAACTCTTGGAAGGATCTATGTCCTGATCCAGTCGAAGACGTGGAGCCGTGTCAAGACCGGTGTCTTGATCACGGATTTGGCCGGAGGATCCTGCAGATGAACTGACAATATCGACATCTTGGCTAGATGTTGCAGCCTTTAGTGCAGGTGAGTCTACAGTATTGCTCGTCGCGCTATTTTTCCCATCCTTACTTGCAGCCAAATCCTCGACCGGGTCCAGGAGCATCTCAGGCAGTGCGCGAATAGGCTCGCTCCAAAAACCACGCTGTCTGCTCAGAGAAGCCATCGACAAGTTGTCCGACGTGTAGTCCATCTTGGCTTGGACATGGTCGTGCCCAAGGCTCCTCCCAGCAACAATGTTCGAAATCTCATACGACTGGCTGAGAGGATCTCCGTTAGGTTTCGAACCAATCGATTTTGCGAGAGCGATGCCTTGATCTCTTGCACTTGACTGTTTCTTGTGGGAACCATGGCCAGTCTTGGCGTAGCCTCCCCCGATTGAAGGTGGGGAGTCTCGTGCTCGCTGTAGAGTGGTGTAAGGAGGTCGTAAAGCAGCCAAGATGGCGGAGTCTGATGGGTGATTAGCGAGTCTGAGATTCTGCCTATCGGTCTGACTGTCTAATCTCTCACCCTCGTGTTGTGACCCCTTTGGCGGTGGCTCTCTCGATGCCTTACGTGGCATCTTTGTATCCTGACTTCCGACACTTTCCTGCGAAATGGAAGATTTCTCACTCTTGTGCCGTTGCTGCCCACTGATCGAGCTCTTCTTCATGGCATCCCCATCTTTGTTGTTCGCGAGGTAGGATCTCATTGCCTTTTTGCGTACGACAGTCATATTCTTCTTCGACCTGAGCGCTGTGGGCGAGCCACCCACGATAAACTGAAACCCTCCGTCAGCCGGTGCATTGTTGGCTGCTGTCGTAGAAGGGTTAGTTGCCGGGTACGCCTGTCGAGATTCATCCTGAGGGGCACGATCACCAGCGCTGGGCTGTAGGCTTCGATCATTCTGTCTATCTCTTTCGGGGTAGTAGAGCGCAGTACCAGTGGCTGATCTTTGTGGACTTGGTGGTCCGCTCTGTTCGCTTGGCTGATTTCCAATGGCCGCTGTAGAGCCAGGCTGATTCAGGATCACTGTTTCGTGCATGTCGAATCCAAGCTTCCGTGATGCCTTTCGCTGTCCCTTGTGGTCGTTACGCGATGAAGAACAAGTAAGGCGCCGGAGGGTACGCTCTTGGAGATGTCGCCGTGACCAGGCTGAGTCGAACTGCATGTCTGCTCAGCTGCAGCCAGCCACCGGACGCTTAGCCAATCATTTATACTTTCGACAGTATCGCCTCTCTCAAGCGCTACTGCCTGCATCGCAAGGTTGACAGATCCAATACCTCCCACTCCATCCGGGAGCGTTGATGAAACATAGTGGGACCACCATACGATTGGTAAAAGCTGAAGAGTGACATCGCGGAGGCCACCCGTGACTGTATTGATTCGATTCTCTATGTGTCCATCTATTCGACACACTCTACGGTGCTATCCTCCAAGCCCTCAGAGGCAGAGCCTGTATCCTCATAACCGCAGGCTTGATGTAGCCCCAGAACGTGACCACGCCGATGACAATACACAGTATATTAACGATATAATATCCATCGGTGGTGACATTGCAGATGCCGCCTCCATCAATGCAGCGGTGCTTCTCGTGTTCCAACGCGCACGAAAACGGCTGCGTGATGAGCGGTCCCTTGAGCAGGTCGGTCTTGGGCGGGACAGAGGGAGGAGAGCAGGTAGCGGCGGTGAACATATCGACGGCTTTGAGGACGAAAAAGCGTGGGAATGTGCCACCGAGGTTGGATACACTGTTGTTCTGTTAGTGAGAGGTCTACGTAGGGTGTTTGGGTAACGTACGTAGCAAGCAGCGTCATGTAGGTACCGCCAATGACAGGGTCAGAGATCTTTGCGTGGAACGCACTGACGGCGACAAACATGACCGTATTCATGAATGTGGACAGGACGTGTTCGGCGATGACGAGCAGGAGGAACCCACCTGTTGCGCCGCCAGCTGGGAAGATGGAGACAACAAACTGTGCGAAACCAGCTGCGATCAGACGGCCAACAAACGAGTAACACCAGATGTGCATGGCAGGGTATGTCTGGCACCATTTACCAACGTAGTAACCAAGGAAGACCTCAACGGGGAAGTCGACGAGGATGACGAGGGACAGCTCCTCCTGCTTCAGGCCCTTGTCGAGGAGCTTCAAGCTGGTGACAGCGTCGTTGGCCTGGAATCCGATCTTTGCGATCAGGTGAATGATGATGAAAGACTGGATGTTCTTAAGCTTCAATATGCCCCACATTGTCTTGTAGACCTCCTTGATGCCATCGGTGTTGCGGTCGCGGTCTTCGCGCTTCATGAGCGCCAGACCGAGTGTGACAAGGAGGTACGCCCAGCCCCAGAACGTGAGGTAGCTGTCAAGTTCGAGAAGACCAGTCTCAGACTGTGCGCTGGCGCTACGGAACCACTTGTTTGCAAAGTCTTTCGAGTTGAAGGCGAGGAAGACGGTGTAAGAAAGGAATTGGCCTGCCGTGAGGCCAACGGTTTGGGCGGTCGAGGCGTATGCGAGGTTCTCTTTGGAGAGAAGTGTGAGGGCCCAGCCTGTTCAAGTCAGCTATCGTATATCTTGAAGTTCAAAGCGAGCAACTTACCATCCACAGCGATATCCTGCGTAGCACAAAGGAAGACGAGAGCGAACCACCACCATGTAAACGTCCACACACTGCTGTCTGACTCGGCGGCCTGCGTCATCAACCTGTTGATATTTTTGCCCAACCAGATCATGGAGAAACCAGAGATAGTCTGGATAGGAAGAATCCAGCTCTTTCTGCGGCCAACGTTGGGAGACCAGACAGCATCCACAATCGGACTCCAGAGCAACTTTAACGAGTAAGGATACGCCGCCAGGGAGAAGACGCCAATGGCCGAGTACGACACAACGTTCTTCAGCAGGAAAGGCACTGAACCATGCGCCAATCCCATAGGGATACCCTGGAGGAAGTAGAGCAGAACGAGCAGCAGGAAGTTGCGCTGATCCTTCTTCGAAAGCTCAAAGAAGCCCTTAGACGGGCCCTCCTCAGCATCCAATGGGGGTATGTCATCGTCGAGGGTGAAGGAGTGGCTGCTCATGAGACTCGCAGCCTGGCTAGAGGGCGAAGTGCCGTCGACGCTGGCATGCTTGCGGCGGTGTTCGAGGATAACGCCGTTCATAGTCGCGCTGGTGTTCGCATGTCCGTTGTCGGTCTCTTTGCGCAGCGAGTCGGTGGAGCTCTTGCGTGGTACAGAGCCGCGATTCTTGGATCTCGAGGCGCGTTTGCTCATTTGTGGACTGGGAAGCTTGCGTACCCTTCCTGGAGGGGTGCTCGGAAATCTCCGGGGTTGGAATGAGCCGGGTAGACGGGAGTGAAAGTGGAGTTGTGAGTGCGATGGGCGCGGCAGGTGTCAGGGAGTGGTAGGTAGGGAAGGTGCAATGAAGAAATTTCGATAAAGAAGGAGCGACTTGAAGACTACAAAGAAACGTGTAGAAGTCCGCAGCGATCGGATGCAGGCAGCACTGGTACAATGACGGAGCTGTACGTTCCTGGACGGGGTACCACGGTGTCCTCTCGAAATGTTAGTGGATGCGGCGATCTGCCCGCAAGTGCACGTGCGATCGCGTTCGGCTGCGGCTGTCAACATTGCTTGTGTTTGCGACAACACCAAACGCCGGTCGAACAACAATGGAGTCCGTCGAGCAGCTGGACTCGGACATCAGCGACCTGCACGCCCGCATAGCGACGTTGAAAGCGCACCGCGCCAATCTCTCCTCGGTCCTCCTCTCGCAGCCAAACCTCGCAGCACGACTTGGTAACGACGCGACCGCAAAGCGTCTGATCGACCAGCAATCGAAACGAAACATCGAAAACACATATCGCGCCTGCGCAGGAGTGACTGCCTACAAAGTTAAGGACCCAGACCCATATGCAGTAAACAATGGCGACATCCTAGGGATAAGCGTCGAAGTGCCTGTCAACGGTGGCTTCGTTGATACCTACCACATCCTCTTCACAGTGAGAGACCATGAAAGCTCAAAACGATTGCACATTCACAAACACACAATACCTTCGTGCATACCACTGCAGCAACTGGCGAACAAGTGGTTACCGCAAGGCTCAAGGGATGGAGACGGTGCAAAAGAACCAGGTCAAGATCTTGTCAAATTCGGGCGAGCGCTGAGAAGAGAGCTGGTCAGTTGGCATTTGCGCCTTGACACCGTGCAGAGTCTGAGGGACCAGGCAAAGCTTCCAGACTTGCTGGCAGAAGATGGCGCTGAAGAAGATGTCATCTCTGGGGGCAGGGTACTGAACGCGTTCGTGAGCAGCGACGCCAGCTCAGATGCTGAGGATGATGACGGAAATGGCCCGGTGCGCATCATGGACATCGAAGCGGATGCTGCCGTACGACAAGTGTCGATAACTTGGTCAGATGGGCGCACGGCAATGCTAGTGGTTACGAAAGATGGCAGAGTCGACAGAGCTATCTGCAAAGCAAGAGGAGGCAGTCGAGATGTTGTGTCCAGCACGAAAGCTGTAGGGCCACTGAGTGGACTACTGCGCAGGCTCACGTCGTAGGGAAAACTTGGTTTGGTGGTTTAACAGCAGGCGTTAGGAAAAGGCTACGATACCCAGGTTTGAGCGAACAATGCAATTCTTCCACGTAAATTCCATGTTGTGCATGAGACAAACCAGATGTGGACCTTGATAACACTTGATCTGCACGCAGTGCCGTGCCAGTAGGGTGCTCACGGCGCCGGTCTCGGGCTTTGCTTCACGTGAAGTTTGACTCAGTGAGCACCATCTCGATCAGCGTTCGTCATAACCAAGATTTTGCAAAGAATTGATCAGTAGTTCTGAATGAGCTTCGTCGGACTTCGTAGATATTGGACCAGACCGCGAGCAGTTTGTAAGACTCGCCTGACTCAAGATGCCGAGCGCTAGCCACTCGCATCAAACCACGAGTCCACGGCAGCAATGCACTCCACCAGTGTCCTTTTCGGACCCTCCAACGCCTAACGAAAGCCGTACAAGCGTGAGCAACGACGGCGAGGATTACCGCAAGCAGACGAGCATCTGATAAGAATATTGCACGCGCTAGCACTTTTCTGTATGCCTCGCGTCAACTCGCACGTACATGGCGCGCAACCTCGTGATCGGCGAGGCGCGGCTCTTCTTCCTAGGCCACTCTACCGCAACTCTATGCAGGTACCGCGGCCTGATAGAGCTCCATCAGGCGCGCCGTGCTGCGCGCTGCACGGCAATGCACACCGCAGAGCCGCCGCGACGTAACAAGACTACCAAGTGGGTCTCCCATTATCAGATTGCAGACGAAAGCGAGGCCTAAGGGCAGATAAGTGGACACAGCATTGCGACATGAGCTTTGTGTAAGCAGACGTGCCTCGACCATGATGCCGAAAGGCGGCCGATGGCGGAAGTTGGTAACGGCCCGCTGCACATGCTCGTGGCCTGACAGCAGCAGAAAAGGTTTTATAGATTGCTGCTTCCCTTGCCCTGGTCCACTCGCACTATTGCTAACTGCCTGTGGTACATAATTCACCGCGCTTGTCTCCGAGCCCGCCACACCGACATCGTAAGTACCATTTACTTCACTCGCCCTAGCCCGATTCAGAACCGTGTTTTATCATCTTGTCGCAAAATATCTGCTGATACAGAACCTTCCAGTCTGCTATTTACTCTCACCTACAACCTAAAGCCTCGACTGCTTCACAGAAGCTGTGCCTGCCAATTCCATCCTAAGCGGCCGTTACCTGACATCGGACCTCCGACCGTACTACTCAAGCTCCAATCACCATGTCTTTCCCCGCCTACACTCCCAAGGCCCGCGTCCAGAAGCCCGCGCCCGCCTTCTCCGGCACCGCTGTCGTCGACGGCACCTTTGAGGGTACGTCCAGTCACCAATTGCACCTACACTACCAACTCGAACCAAAACGCTAACCCGCCCCCAGATGTCAGCCTCACCCAGTACACCTCCAACAAGCAGTGGCTGATCCTCGGCTTCGTGCCCATGGCCTGGACCTTTGTCTGTCCCACCGAGATCCTCGCCTTCAGCGACCGCGCCGCCGACTTCGAAGCCCGTGGGGCGCGCGTCGTGTTCGCGTCGACCGACTCGGAGTACTCGCTGCTCGCATGGACCAACACGGCGAAGAAGGACGGCGGCCTGGGCAAGATCAACATCCCTCTGCTCAGCGACAAGAACCACTCGATCAGCAAGGACTACGGCGTGCTGATTGAGGAGGAGGGCATTGCGCTGCGCGGACTCTTCCTCATCGATCCCAACGGCGTCCTGAGGCAGATCACCATCAACGACCTCCCCGTCGGACGCAGCGTCGACGAGGCCCTCCGCCTGATCGACGCCTTCCAGTTCACAGACAAGTACGGCGAGGTGTGCCCCGCCAACTGGAACCCGGGAATGGACACCATCAAGGCGACACCCGAGGGCATCAAGGAGTTCCACACCAGGAACGGCGATGAGAAGATGAGCGACGCCAAGGTCACCAACGGTGCGCACTAGACGTGTCCTAGGGTCCCTGCAGCGTGTGAGTGAACAGAGTTGCATTTCTTTGAGGCATTGCGGATGGCGCTAGTATAGACATGATTTGATGGCTGCTGCACAGCGCTTGACGCGCATGTGCAGGGCTGTTTGTAGATCGTAGAATGATATCAATAGACTTGAGCTTTGAAGCACATCAACATTCGGGGGCCGTGTGTGCTGAACCCATCATTCTTTCCATCGCTGTCATTCGTTATGCCTCAAACGCTTCAGCATTCGCTCACTGAGCTGTCCCCACTTCACTCTCTACTGCTTCTCAGTGTGCTCCCACCCCAGGATCTTCTTCGCCTTATCCGTAGTCCAAAACGCCTTATTCCCCTCCAGACCCTCTCTGATCTCAGCATTGGGGTAGTATTTCTGCGCCAACTCCTTTGAACTAGTCTTCTGCGTGGTATCGGGCGCAATAACATTGAACACCTGCGCGCCCTCATACTTATCCGCCTTCTCGAGGGCCGCAAGACACGCGCGCGCGGTGGCCTGGGGGTGGACCCAGCCCCAGAGCTGGCCTTTCAAGAATCAATATCAAGGTACTAACAGATGACGGGAGGGTGACGTACCGACAGCAGCGTCCTGCCAATTCTCATCGTGCTCTTCCTGGACATCGCTCTTGGGCGCGACTTCGTGGATGCGCATCAGCGCGATCTTAGTCCCTGGGAACCAGTTCACGAAGGCGCGCGCCTGCGTCTCAGCCTCGTGCTTGGCCAACGCGTACGAGTCGGTCGGGTTGACGGGGTAGTCTTCGTCGATGGGGAAGTACGGGAACTGTTGCGGTGTCAGTCTCGCAGTTAGCACGCAGGGTGTAGAGTTTGTCGTTACTTTGAGCGGCTGGTTTGCGTATGCAAGGCCGATCGCGTTCACGCTGCTCGCGTAGCATATCTTCTTTATGCCGAGCTCGCCGCACGCGCGGAAGCCGTTGAATGCGCTGTTGACGTTGTTGGAGTGCACTTTGTGGTCTGGTGTGCCAACGGGGTTCGGGATGGCGGCCAGGTGAATTACGGCGTCGCAGCCCTTGAATGCGTTCAAGGTGGCATCGTAGTCGGATGCTGCATCTGCAGTGCGCATCTCTGTGTTCTCGTAGCCATTGTTCTTCTCGTCGGTGCGATTTACTTGCACGGTGGAGTAGCCAGCTTTGGCACAGAGCTTGACTACTTCTTGACCAACTGTTCCGCGGGCTCCTGTGATGGCGATCTTCATGGCGTATATTATTTTGTTATTCTTTATTGTCTTTGTTGGTGACGGTATTGGATATCCGTCGAGTCAGTCTACGTTTTGGGAATGTGTTCTGACACCTCTGATGTAGCTTCCGCATTTGTATGTTTATCTAACTATTTGAGCAGTGACGTTACTATGAGGTGAGGCCGAGAGCCACCGTTGTAAGCGCAGCGCAAGCGTTGTGTCTGGGCCATTTCTGTGTGATGTCAATCGGATGCTCGGCCACGAGACTTGAGTCGTTGTTCCAGCCGTGAGTCTGCGTTCGTCTTTGATGTTGTCCTAGTACCATCTCTTCTGGCGGAAGAAGTACCCGGATGGATTGAAGCAGCGCGCTCAGACGGAGCCTTGGAACACTGCAGGCGAGGACTCGAAGTGCTCTTCATGGAATCGCATCGCATGATGATCGAATGTGCAAATTCCGTGGTAAGCAATTGATGAGTGTCAAAGACACAATGTGCATCGAAGTTCGGGTCGAACCGATTGGATGAACTGCCAGCCTGCGGCGGTGCGGCTGAGCTGCTGCACACCACAGTAAGCTGCAGCCAGCGCGCGCGTTGCGAATTCAACACGTTTTGTAGTCCCAAAACTATCGCGATCACATGCAAGCGGCAGTTGCTCTCGCTTGCAGGATTGCTATCGTGTGGTTGCGGCTCCCTCGGGGGCTCCACTCGCTACTGAACTCACCTGTCCAGACGTCATGACTTGGTGAATTAGGACGCCTGCGCCACTTGTGAGAACCGCGTAAAGTCGCGTTCCTACCACGCGATTGTTCCTGGCCCTAAGATCGCCATTTCCACAACTCCAAGATGGGAAAACAAGAGTTCGACGCGCGCCCGAGTGTGATTGTTGTCGGCGCTGGTGCCGGTGGTGTTGCGACAGCTGCGCGCCTCGCCCAGGCCGGTTGCAAAGTCACACTTGTTGAGAAAAACGACTTCTCTGGTGGGAGATGTAGCTTGATACATCGCGATGGCTATGTATGTTACTCCAGATCCAAAGTGGGGCTTGGAACTGACAGCCTCTTAGAGATTCGATCAGGGACCCAGTCTGCTTCTTCTGCCAGAGCTGTTCAAAGAGACATTCCAGGATCTTGGCACTTCACTAGAGGACGAAGGCGTTCATCTGGTCAAGTGTAATCCGAACTACAACGTCCATTTTCATGACGGGACGAACATCAAGTTATCGACCGATGTTGCGGTCATGAAAGAGGAGGTGGAGCGATTCGAAGGCAAGGACGGTTTTGAGCGCTATCTGGGTTTCCTGCAAGAGTCGCACCGTCATTACGAGATTTCGGTCATCCATGTGCTGAAGAGAAACTTCTATTCGCTTTTCAGCATGGTTCGTCCGAGTTTCCTGCGCCATCTGATTGCCCTGCATCCTTTTGAGAGCATATATACCCGAGCCTCCATCTACTTCCGCACCGAGAGGTTACGGAGGGCTTTCACATTCGCGAGCATGTACATGGGCATGAGTCCTTTCGATGCCCCTGGAACATACAGCCTCCTACAGTACACAGAGCTCGCTGAAGGGATCTGGTATCCCATCGGTGGGTTCCACAAGGTTATCGAGGCTTTGGTGAACATTGGTGAGCGCGCTGGTGTCGAGTACAAGTTCAACAGCCCAATCTCAGGGATACAACTCTCCAACGACGGGAGACGCGCAACAGGAGTCACATTCCAGGACGGCAGGCCGCCCTTGACCGCAGACCTGGTTGTCTGTAACGCGGACCTGACATATGCGTACAACGAGCTTCTGCCAAACTCGAGCTACGCAAAATCTCTCCAGGGCCGCAAAGCTTCATGTTCGAGTATCTCCTTCTACTGGGCGCTCGACAGGCAGTTCCCCGAGCTCTCAGCTCACAACATTTTCCTCGCCGAAGACTACAAGGAGTCCTTTGACAGCATCTTCAAGAAACATCTCATCCCCGACCAGCCCAGCTTCTACGTCAACGTGCCATCACGCGTTGACCCCTCTGCAGCACCAAAGGGCTGCGATTCCCTCGTTGTTCTCGTCCCCGTGGGCCACCTCGAGGACTATGGCTCCGACTCACACAAGGGCTCCAAGGACAGCGCAGGGCGTACGCAAGACTTTAACGCCATGGTCGAAATGGCGCGTTCCACAATCCTCAAGACCATCGAAGCGCGCCTCAACATCAATGTTGGCGCGCACATTGTCAACGAAGTCGTCAACACGCCCGTCAGCTGGAAATCCACGTTCAACCTCGACCGCGGCGCCATTCTCGGCTTGAGCCACAGCTTCTTCAATGTCCTTGCGTTCCGTCCCAAGACCAAGCATGCTTCCATCGAGGACCTGTACTTCGTCGGCGCAAGCGCACACCCCGGAACCGGTGTGCCGATCGTTCTGGCAGGTGCGAAGTTGGTCAGTGATGAAGTCTTGGCGAAGCTGCGGATGGAGCCGAAGAGCATGGATAAGGGAGAGGTGGCAACGATGAAGGAAGAATACAGGGTCATGGGCAAGTGGGGAGTGCCGCTGAAGAGCCATCTCGACGTGCAGAGTAAGACGGCGTACTCGATTTGGTTGCAGTGGTGGGTACCGGTGTTCCTGGCGCTGGTCGCATTCTATCTGTGGACTGGGACGAGTCGGGGAGTGAGTGTGTTGTCTTGATCGTGGGGTTGGTGGCATAGACGATAGATGAGAGATTGTTCAGATTGACGGAAATGAGGTGATGCTTTGAGCCCTAATATACCTAAATATCTAACCATCATGGCACGCTGAGAGGAATGTCACTAGTCTACGTTCTCCTAGTTTCTTTGCTGATAGCTGTAGCACGACTGTCCCTCTCCCAGAGTATCAGTCAGATCCCCGGACGGCGTAGGCTCCACGTCTGAATAGTTGACCTTAACATACTGATAAGACAAGCAAGGGCACTCAACGAGAGTTGCGTAGAACTCCGATTTTGGACGGCAATTCGGACCTTCTTAGTAGCAAACACTACAACTATGGAAGATATTCGATCTTTCACTCCAAGTCATGGCTGGCATAAGCCTCAGTATTTTAATAGGGGTTGGCAAGTATTCCTTTAGTCCTAGTGATCGTGTGAGGCTCACTTTGACCTTCATTCTACGGAAGCACATGCAGAGGGGCACACAGGTGCCGTCTCGGGCAAGGTACAGCCGCGGTCTGGCTTATGTCTATGGTGCCTGGATATGATGTGAATATCGACACCTCGAACAGATTGCTGATAGCTATGGTTAGCCCAGCCCTGCGTAACCTGACCAGTCGTGATCTCCGTAGGTGTGCAGAGGCTCTGTCGAATTGTACTATTATTCCATCTTCGTCTCATGCAGGACTATGAAGTTGCCGTATCCAACAACGAAAAATAACTTCAAGTTGTGCATCTTATCGTTGACTCGAATCGGTGTCAGCAATTCAGAGGATGAGCGTGATGTTGTCAGACAGGATCTTGGGCAGAGAGGACGCTAGTCTCGCCACCTTCCTCGTTCCATCTCTCTGACCTGCACCTCACCCTTTCCCACATGGAACCTCGGATAGCGACACTGCTAGATCAACAGCACTACAGGAGACTCACACTCGACCCTTCCGTGCTTACTGCTCCTTCATCCGTCGCGCCCCGGCATGTCGAGCTTTCATCCGGTCTTAGCGCGGGACGTGCGATCCCTGATTCTCAGAGCCACCATGACTATGTCGATACTAGACACAGAGCCTTGTCGCAGGTGCACTCGAGTGCACCACTCGCTCGAGTACTGAATGATCCAGGATATTCGTCACCGTCATTTCAATCGTCGCCTGTCCGTTCAACGTCACAGCATGCGACGTTTCGCACGCGAAGTGATATTCCCGCTTCGGGTCTTTCATCGACTTCACCCGATGCACCTAGAAGAGATGAACAACCCACCACCACTGGATACCCTGCCGGTGACATTTCGTTGATACAATTGCCTAAACCCCCACAAGCGCCACGGAGAACTACAAAGAGACCAAGAATTCCGCCATTGCTGCAGGGTCTTCATCAGCCACCTCCGCTACCACCCAAGAACAAACTCTTTCCGCCCATCAGCGAAAGGAGCGGACCTGGAGACGACGTGGGCGATCGTTTTGGGCTCACAAGTACACTTCCCATAAGCAGCACTGAAGCGTCAGCGAAAGCTCGAGCCTCCCCAGAGGAGAGGAACAAGCCCGCAAGTGTTGATGTAGGACAGACGGAGGCTTCAGTCAACGCCCCGGTAGTACATGGAGAACAGGGAACGAGTAGCGAGAACATACCAGATCCATCTTCGGCGATCCAGACTGCAGATCGACCTCAGGCCAAGGGGAAGACGACCCGGAAGCGGACGAAATGGTCGCAGAAAGAGACAGAAGATCTGCTCATCGGAGTCAGCAGATACGGTATTGGAAGATGGAAGCAGATCCTGGAATGTGCAGACTTCAACTTCCAAGGGCGGACAGCAGTGGACCTGAAAGATCGATTCCGAGTGTGCCGTCCAGGCGAAGGACTCAAAGCCAGGAAAGGCGCGACGATAAAGGCGTCAACGAATTCAAGATCAACAGACACTGGCCGTACCGCCAGCGAAGCCGCATCTGCGTCTGCGGGCAACACTGCGACTGAATCCAGCGCGCCTGCACAAGAGATGTCGACCGAAGACAGAGATACCAACGATGCGAATGCTTCGAAGCCGAATGATGTTTACGGGCCATTCATGAAGAGTCAGCGCAGAGCGCGCCGTGAGTTCAGCTATGAGGATGACAGGAATCTACTAAAGGGCTTCAAGCGGCATGGCTCTACCTGGCACGCAATGCGCGACGACTTGGAACTGGGCTTCGGCATGCGCCATCCTACCGACCTACGCGACCGCTTCCGGATCAGGTATCCGGAGCAGTTCGCAAAGGCCGGCTACAAGCTCAAGCCCAAAGAGGCGCGCGCACTCCAAGAGGCAGAGAATGTGAGAGCGCAGAAGGCACATGCATCGAGGCCACCATCGCCGACTGCAGGCGGGACCACAGATCACCTGGTCTCTCATGCCAGCATCCCCATCGCCTCAGCATCTGCATCTGCATCTGCACCTGCCGCTGCCGCAGCACCTGCCGCAGCCGCAGCACCAGCACTAGCACCCACATCTCCCCACCCCGCCTCGCAGCGTCCATTGTTCGACTCAGCTCTCGATTTCCCCCTCGACTCCGACTCAGACGAACGAAGCCCCATCGTCCTGAACCGCAACATCCTGCAATGGGCCGACGAGAACCCTTACTCCCTCGCGCCTTCCACAGCGCTGAACACACTCCCCACGACAGACGCTTTCGCCCTCGCCTCAGACGGCCTGCACATCAACCCGCTCGCGACGCTCAAGCTGCCCACGGCGCACTGGGGCTACGTGGCCCCGACTCCGACTCCGACTATGAATCCTCTCACCGCAGCGCCGTCCTCGCTGTCGCATTCGCTGCCGCATTCACTCCCGCCCCCCGCGCCGCTGAAGCTGGGCCTGCATGGAAACGCGGGCAGGCCGCAGTGCGACATGCGCACGCCGAATCTGCCCAACATTGTGTTTCCGTACGTGCCGAGCGCGAGTGCGAGGGGTGCGGTGTTGAATCTGCCGGCGCCGGCGGATATCTTGTCGGAGAGGCAGGGAGGGGGTGGGGAGGGTGGGTTGGATAGGTGTCAATGTATGTCCACACGGTTCGGTGCAAGGTGCTTGGGATGAATGCTATTTGATTTTATTCCAGATCGTTCGTCATCCAGCTACCAAGCGCTAGTTCAGATTCTCCAGGGGTGGAATTGTTGGTTGTGGTCTCACGTCACGTGCCTTGACTTTACCTCACTTCACCTCATGCATGCTACTCGTCCTCCCATCCACCCTCACCTCCCCGTCTGACACAGACTCAGACAAAACTCCCTAAACTCACCCTTGACCGCCTCCTCGACGTCCTCCTCCACAAGCCGTCCGTACTTGTCCTCGTACTCGGCTTTGGCGCGCGCCATGTGCATGCGGTCCCAGTGCAGGCGCACGAGGCGCGAGATGAGCAGCTCGTAGCGCTGCTGGCGCTCGTGCTTGTCGTGCTTAGAAGATGTGTTGTCGCGGCTGGAGCGCGGGTGAGCGGACGCGGACGCGGAGGAGGGCTCGATGAGGTCCATCAGCGCGTGGTGCAGGAGCATTGCGTCGCGGGCGGGGCGGTTGATGACGCCGTTGAGGATGTGCGCTATGACTTCGCCCTGAGTGTGTTAGTGTGTGACTTAAACGTTTGCTTGCGTGACGTACGACGAGGTTGTTGCTCTTGCGGAGACAGTCGCGCGCAAAGCTGCCCTGGTACTTGCGCTCGTAGGTGCGCAGACACTCGCGCAGATGGGCGTCGGAGCGCATGACGACGACGCTCAGGATGGCGCTCTCGCCGCCTTCGCGGGCTTTCAGCGCTTTGTACAGTGTGTCCACGTCGCGGTTCCGGTACTCGATGGGCCAGACGTCGCTCTCCTCCTGCCGCTCGCCCTCGAGCGCCATGAGCACGGCCTTGCGGAACTTGTCGGCCTTGAGCTCCTTGTCCATGCATTTGACCAGCGAGTCGCCGTAGCGCTTGTCCTTGAAGCTCGAGCAGATGGCGCGGATCTCGTGGTTCTGCCGGCCCATGAGCGCCTCGATCAAGAGCTCTCGGCGCGCCGAGTTGGACTGGTACCAGTAGTTCGCCCAGTAGCCTTCGCCCTCGTAGCGCCCCAGGGCCGTCACGTATGCGATCTTGCCAAAGTTTCCGGATGTCTTCAGCTTGATGTGTTTCGCGATGTTTATCCCCCGGCCTTGGACTTTGCAGTGTCGCTTGTATTCTGTGCGCAGCTCGAGCATCTGGTCGTGTGACAGGGCGGGCAGGATGTCGATGAGGGTGTCGAGGTCGGGGGTTCGCGCAGCCAAGGCATCGACAATGGCGAGCGCGTCGGGTTCGGCATCGTAGACGCGGGCGCGGCGTTCTTCTTTGCGGTCGTCTCTCCTGCGGTCGTCGCGGCGGTCTCCTCGACGGTCGCGCGAGTGGTCGCGGTCGCGGTCGCGGTCATGGTAGGGAGCGTACGGATCGCGCGCAGACGAGTTGTAGGCTTCGAGGGCGAGCTTGTCGTTCTTGCGATTGGACGGAGGGAGAGGGCTGGGCGAGCGGCCTGAGCGCGAGTGTGCGCGGTGTCTGCCGTGGACGGATTGCCTGGACTCGCGCGGGGAGAGGCTGTCGAGGGGCTCGATGTCGTCGTCGTCGAGCATCATGGCCTGGGGCATAGGGCTGATGGACTGGTACACGCCCTGGTACGCTTCCAGCAGCGGACTCGGCGGAGGCAGACCCCCGCCGCCCGGGAAGCCGCCTGGCATGCCTCCAGGGACGATGTTGTGCAGGTCTGGCCGGTTCCCGCTCACCGACAGCCTGTCCATGCGCTGCGCAAGGCCAGGGCCTCCGCCGCTGACGGAGAGACTGTGCGGGCGCATGGCGGGCGAGGGCGGCGCATTGGGCTTCCCTCCACCGCCCGGGACCATCTCGACGACCCTGCGGCCATCGTAGCTCGAGTTCGCGCGGCGGTGCTCTGGTCGCGGCGAGTGCGTGCCCATGGGCGGCGGGGGGTACTGCGGCTGAGCCACGGGCGGCGGAGCGGGCGCGTGTGGGATGGCGGCATACTGCGCTGGCGGTTGCGCATACGTGGGACTCGTCGGCTGGGCCGTGTGTCGTATGGCAGGCTGCTGCGCGGAGCCGACAACCGGCTTCGCACTGAAGGTGATCTTGTCAGGTGCCTGCGCGTACTGGAAGCTGGCGGCGGCGGCGGCGTCTCTCGCGGGGGCGGTCGTGTAGGCGAACTGCTGGCCCGTGTTGGGTGTCGTCGTGTACTGGATGTTGCCCGGCTGGCTGTAGTGGAAGGGCTGCTGGTACTGGGCGGCCGCTTGAGCCTGCTGCATGTAGCCAGGGCGCTGCTCGGGCGGCAGGTCCGCGTAGTTGCCCATGGTTATGGGCTCGTTGACGCTGCTGCTCGCCATGTCTCAGTAGGTGCTCGTCGCGTGCGATGTCTGCCGTCTGCTGTTTGCTGTCTGCTAGAGCTCAGCGCCCAGTGCTCAGGCCGAGTACTCACGTTGGATACACGAGTGGCTGCCTGGTCTCGTACTGGGGGGTCCCCATTGGCGCGTACTCTTGCGCGCTGTAATGCTGACCCGCCCCAGCTTCAGCGCGCACATGGCTGTGGCTGCGACTGCGGCTGCGCTCCCTTGCGCGCCCCGGCGACTTGGAGCGCGACCGTCGCGAGTGCTCATCTGGGCGCAACGACATGGCGCTGCGATGCGAGAGCTGAGGTTTTCGGAGCTTCAGTCGACTGACTCACTCCACCTCTCGCCAGTTTGCGCACAGGAGCACAGTGGAGGCTGGGAACCACTTTTGGCCCCCATGTGCGGAGTATCCGCCATGGCGGGGCGTCCACCTCTGTCGCTTGTGCCCGTGAGGCTCTACCGGTGCCGCGCGCAAGAGTGGGTCGAAGCCTGCCCTACCAAAGTCGAACGTTGAGGTGGGAACTGCCATGAGCCACGAGGAGGAGCCATGGGCTTCAGCCCTCAGCAGCTCGCTCGCTTGATGGCTTGCCGTCACACTTCCCTGGACCCTTCACTTCACACGTCATTCCCTGCCCCGAGCCATGAGCGATAACGTGGGCGTGTTGAGCCCCATGTCCACTTTTTGTCGGCAAGATTCGCGAAACTCGACCTGCATGTCAGGGTAGCCCGGTCGGTCAGCCACGGCGATTCACCGCCCTAAGCCTCTAACTCCGGATAATTTTTTGAAAACACTGCTGAAATTGCTCATAGCTCGGGGAAACCATGGTGTGAGAGCGTCGACTCGATGCGAAAACGTGCGTAGCTGAACGTTTCTGACCACTCATGCTTACTGCTCTCGCTTGGGCCGGATCCACATTGGGTCGCCGCGACGCCATCTCGCCAGAGGAAGCCATGCAGCTGAGCTTGCTATCGAGCGGTGTCCGTGTGCCTGAGTCAAAGCCTTCTATATAGATAACACACGTCCGGACGGAACTTTGTGTCTGTTTGCTTGAAGATCCATCCATCATGTCGTCCCCTGTCATCGCATATCCAGCCAATCTCCAAACCCAGTCGCGACTGGTCCAACTACCACAAGAAATCAAAGATCTCATCTTTCATCTATGCTTCACCGCCGATGGCGCCATCATTGAGCCGATCCCAAACAAAGTATCCTCGACGGCCAATGGCCCGCGCAGAATGGGAGTCAATCTGTTGCAAACCTGCCGCAGACTCTACCATGAGACCGATCGCCGATCCCTATTCACCCAGAACACTTTCCGTTTCAGCACCGTCGACCGTATGAGCACCTACCTGAGGTCACTCAGCCCTGTCCACAGCGCTTGTATCCGAGATGTCGAGATCGACGCGCAAAATCTTCACTCCAAACACCCTGTTCCAGCCCGTGAATGGTTACAATACCTATCGTACGACAACGGCCAGGGGGACAAGGCTCTTGGTTCATTGCATATGGATGCTCCTGGACTGAAGTGCGTCCGACTGAACTTTGAGTCCTGGCCCAGGATTGCTATGAAGAGGGTCGAGCTCTGGAACCAGCTAAGAAACATGCTGGCCAACATCCAGGACCTCGAGCGAATCGTTGTGTCGGGCTCCAGCAAGGGTGCTGCGATGGCCAAGCGAGCGCCCTTCTCTCCGGTCCATTATGTGGGAGGCGACGACGTCGGTGTCGATGATCTGGTCCCGCACATGTGGTCCACCGTTGGAGCTACGGACGAGTCTAAGATCGTGAGGTGGACACGTCAGGATGGAAAGCTGGAGCTCGAAGTCGTGTCAATACCCTATCTGCTGAAGAACATCGACCCTTACTGGTACGGTCCTTCGGTGAGGAGAAGCCACACAGACCCATGGCCTGAGAATGGGTCCTGCACGCTGTTCGGGTACGAGAACCGCGACTCGGACGTCACAGAGCCGACAACGAAAGGCTTCAATCCCAGCGCCGCCGAATGATAGGCCTCGCTGGGTCCCAAGGACCATGTATCTCGTTCTTGTACTTCTGCAGCCCAATCAGCCACCAGCTGCAGATGCCCATTACAAGAAACGTCAGAATGCTTCCAAGCACCACGCCCGCCATGAATGCGCCTTTACCCCCTCCGGTCAATGTCACGAAGACCCCGCCCCATGCAGCCGTGACCAGCGCGATCGTGAGAGTGAGGTGGCCTTGCCACGAGCGGGTTCGCAGTTCGCGGCGGAAGATAGGGAAGAGACCAAAAACCTCGATAGAGAAGAGTGTCAGAGAGAAAACATGCGTAGTGGACGGAAGACGTGAAGCCAGCACAGCAGACGCCATCATGGCGGAATTAGTCGAAATAGACGCGGGAAGCCTGTAGCATTTTAGCGTGCATAGCGAATAGACATTTTGACGCCTTACTGAGCTCCTGACCCGCTGCTGTAGTCGAAGAAAGCCACATTCATCATGAGGAGCCATGTACTGATAGCCCAGATCGAATCGCTTGTCGTCGATTTGGTCAAGGACTTCAGTATTGGGCTCAGCCCTAGCAAAGCAGCGTAGATCAGCACCGCTGATTTAATGGTTGATACTCGCTGTTGATATCGCGAAGTCGGGGCTGGGGTTGATTCAGAATGCGAACCATCTGCATCATCTGCGTCATCTGCATCTGAGCCTTTGGCGATTGTGTTCCCGTTTGCCTCCAGCTCTTGTCCTTGCCAGTAATCCCACAGCACCCAAGCCAGCACAGTGCACATGGTCGCCCAGCCCACTACTGACAACGGGGACACGTTTCCTTGAATAATGGCGACGAAACAACAGCAAAAGATCGTAACTGACGCAAGGTGCTGTACGATGATAGTTGTGTCGCCCATAAGCGACCAAAACTCGTAAGGCTGCAAACGCGGATTGCGCTGCAGATGATCAAGAAATGTTTTTTCATCGGTGTAGTTGTCAGGGACTGCAAGGAATCAGTCCGTAGTCGCCGCTAGGGATAATCACTTCACTGACATGGCTGTTTGAACCACAGTAGCTTCTTGTAGTGGCTCCTCGACCTTCTGCTTGTGCTGCGCCCATCTCTTCTCCTTCGAGTAGATGCTGATGGCTTGAAGAATGCGTCCACAGGGTCTAGAAACCGGCTGGACTCCATGCTGCCGCTCATGTGAATCGTTGACGTTGACTGTTGTTAATGTATTGGAGGTTGTTACTGCTTTAGGAGGTCGCACGCTAGATTTCGGGCGCCCCACATTTATGGTTGCGCTTTCCACATAGCTTGAGCGCCGAGACGAGTGACACCAAGTGAGGGCTTGAACGCCAATTCCCACACTATATTCATTAAGCTTAGGGGTATATGCTGAATCGACAATTACGGTCCACACCGAGACTTGCTCGTCTGGTTCAGTGTCTGCCAGGCTACAAGGAGCCTTCTCCATTTCGGCACGGTTGCACGGCCGGCCTTGACCACGTACCCTTCCTTCCGTAGTGTTCTCCCAATTTCCATGTAGCTCTCAACAGCGACCCTTATAGGTCCTGCGGCCTCGGACGGCAGCTTCTCAATGGAGTGCTTGGACTCGTTGTAGAGCTTAAAAGCGTTGTCCAAGAGGCGGTTTCGTATACTCTCTACACGCGGCCCGGAGGGTTCTTTGAGGACTAGCTCTTGGTTCAGGCCTGCTTCCAATAGCCATGTTGTTGGGAGATAAACACGGCCGATTTCGGCGTCTACGGCGATGTCTCGGGCGATGTTGACGTATTGCAGCGCTACTCCCATCAGGTTGCCTGCGTTTTCTACCTCAACCTGTTCTGCCTTGCTCAGGCTGCTATTGTAGGTATGGAAAATGAGCTCGATGCACATCTGAGCTACCGTACCCGCAACTCGTTCGGCATACAGTTTGAGGTCGTCCTCGTTCTGGATCGGCGGAGAGGCAGTGTCGAAAGCTAGATCCATGTCGAAACCAAGGAGTAGGTCCTGCATCGGCTGGCGCGACAGTTTGTCTATAGGTAGCTGTACAAGGGCGGAGCGCGTGTCAGCTGGGAACTGCTCGTGAACCAGCTTGATGAGCGTAGGTCTGGACCTTGGCCCACTATAAGCAAGATCCAAGAACTTGCCCAAATGCGCAATCCACTCCTTCGCCTCTGCGGCTGACGCAGCATTGTCCACTAGGTCATCTGCCACGCGACAGAAGGAATACAATAGCAACAAATCGGTTCGGAGAAGTCCTTGGAAAGTTGAAGATGCGAGGTAGAAGCTCCTGCTCTTGCGCTTCAAGCGGTATACCGCTTCTCTGAGACCCTCCAGACGGGCTTCGTCATACCTCTTCGGCGACACGAACAGCGCCTGCATAAGAACGACCGGCGACGGTAATTGAGGAGCAGGGTTAGGGAACAGCGAGGGGAAGGTGTGCAGGATAGCAAGGGCATTGTCAAATGCAACCAAACCAAACACAATCAACGTGTTCGTGGCAAGGAAGAAGATAGCCTCTTCAATCTCCAGCCCGTCCCACAGGTGAATGCCATGCTTTGTACCCTCGCTGATAACCCAGGTGCCCCGTCGCAATGCTAAGGTGTCCACGATCCAGAGATACAATGTCGGCAGCCAGATGGGAAGCGCGGTATTGGACAAAGGAAGACCCAGAATGAACTGGTAGGCAAGCGTCCACAACATCAACAAGACTGGGCCTGCCCAGACGAGGATCAAGCCTGTATATGTGCCAGTCACATTGGCTTGGACACAATACCACCCATATGCAATGATCGCAGATATGGCCACCTGTCCACCCCACTTCTGGTATGTCCAGGGCGCTGGCGAGGAGGGAGTTGCGGCGCGCAAGTAGATCGGTTGGTAGGTAGGCTTGCTGAGTAGCAGATACAGCAGCGAGGTGTTGTAGGTCTGGATTACGAAAAAGAAGACCTCCTCAAGAGGGATATCGAAAAACGTAGGGCCGACGATGACATGGCTTGGATAACTCCATATCCCGGTGCGAATGAGATATGAGTCCCATGGGATAGTCGCGGTAACAGCGATCTGCGCTGTCAGTACAGAGCTATGCTGAGGGCGGGCATGTCTTCATACAAACACCAAGAAGCCAACGCGGTAGGTGTCGAGTTTTGACCAGAGCGGGCGGTACAGGAGGGTCAGAAACACAGCCGGTGGGATGGTGTACTTCACATGCCTGGTCCCTGCGTATCAGCACTGAGTTCGATGTCTGGAGATCATGGGCGGGGTGCATTCACGTACACGAGCGCATAGTCGGTCCCCATTGTCGCAGATCGTCGCGACTGTCGACCCGAACGTGGAACGGCAAACGTGCAAATTTACGTCAATTCGAGGACCACGATGCAGGGAAGAGACTAGCAGCCGCCGTGAGAGTCCGAGAAGTCGTCAGGCACAAGACGAACTCAACCATCTTGATCGCGCCCCGTCGCCGCCGATTGCCGACCGCGAGACATTGAATTGAGGAAAACCCATGTGAGCACGTTGCAGATGGAGATCTGTGCGGTGAACAAGCATCGGGCTAGTCGTAGAGGGCTAGTACCTGACATCATTGACTCGTCCACGGAGGGTGCGGCGGCCAACGTCAAAGCAGGTGCAAGTGGCCAATAAACTTGCAGCAGAGTTACATCACTGGTACTTGTTCATCGTGCGGTCACCATGCCATCCAGACATGTGAAATCTCAGACCACTGACATGCCGAGTGCCACATGCTTGCAGCCAAACTAATATCACATGGCTGCACCACCTTGAGTACCTCCACAGCACGCCGCTTCAATGCGAACAGCGACCGTTAGCTCACCATGTCCCACGATGGACGTACCAAGAAGAAATCAACCGTCCACCCATATCTTACTGGAAACTTTGCGCCGGTAACCCAGACATGGTCGCCCACGCCTGTCACTTGGACGGGAAATCTCCCGAAAGAACTCAATGGCGGCATGTATGTTCGAAATGGTGGCAATCCTATGGCCAATGCCGACCTTGGACGTGAGGCACACTGGTTTGATGGCGATGGAATGCTCTCGGGAGTCTGGTTCAGCCATTCGTCAAGCAATGCCAACGAACTGAACGTCCAGTTCGTCAACCAGTTCATTCTTACGGACGTGTACCTATCTCAAGCCGAGAGCACTGCGCTACGGACGCCCATCCTACCCAGTATCGCGACTTTGACCAATCCTGCTTCGAGCCTGTTCTGGATCCTCTGGAGGATAATGCGTACAGTCTTCATTGTTATACTTTCACACCTACCCGGCTCAGGCTTTACCATCAAGCGCATTAGTGTTGCCAACACCAGTGTCCTATACCACGACGGACGAGCGTTAGCTACATGCGAGAGTGGCCCACCCATGCGCCTCACACTACCTGAGCTCGAGACTGTCGGCTGGTTTGACGGAAACACAGTGGAAGGCGAGCCTCAAAAGGTTGACGAGAAAGACGCACCTACTCTTGGAGGAACAGGACCGTTGAGCTGGATGCGCGAATGGAGTACTGGACATCCCAAAATCGACAACGCAACTGGCGAGCTTGTGATTTTCCATTGCAGCTTCGCCCCACCCTACATACAATACTCCATCATACCTTCCTCGCAATCGAACGTCATGGACTATGGTTCAGCAGATGACGCAAGCCGCATTATCAACGCTGCAGTTCCCAACTGCACAGGCGGAAAGCTTATGCATGACTTTGGCGTCTCCAAGCACAACACTGTTATCCTTGATCTTCCACTTAGTTTGTCTCCTCTCAACCTGGCGAAGAACTCGCCAGTGGTCGCATACGAGCCTTGGAAGCCCTCTCGATACGGCGTGTTCCCCCGCCACCACCCAGAGGCGGTTCGCTGGTTCGAAACTGACGGGTGTTGTATCTTTCACACGGCCAACACGTGGGACGAGTACGATGCAGATGGGAAAGTAGCTGCAGTTAGTCTGTTGGCATGCCGTCTCACATCTGCATCTGTCGTCTTCAGTGCTGGAAATATTACACCGCCACCTCACCCGAACCATAAGGAGATTGTGAGCGAGAAGCCAATGTCTTTCTTCGCCAAGTACGACGATGACCACGATCCCGAAAAGGTCGACGAGACAGCCCCTCTGCTTTCTCCTAGCGCTGTAGTTCCCAACCCGTTTGGCGCGTCGTCAGACTTGCCAATATCGGATGATGACGAGGAGCAATGTCGACTATACTACTATCGGTTCTCTCTGGATTCAGCAACTGAGAACGTTATCTCACATCAGTTTGCCCTTGCAGCTATACCTGTAGAGTTTCCTACAGTATCACCTCTAACTGCGATGGAGTCTGCACGCTACATCTACGCTTGTAGCACATCTGACGAGTCGTTCGGTGCAGCCTTGGGCAAGGCCAGTAAGATCGACGTTCTCGTCAGGTTCGATGTTCAAGCCTTGCTGGCAAGAGCTCAGGTTGAGCCACCAGATCCAGTCACAGGCTGTGTGGACAATCGTAATCTCAGCCAGATCATGGCCTCGAAAGATCCTAATGACCCTATTAAAGTCTTCAGATTCCCGCCCAGGCATTTCGGACAGGAAGCTACATTCATCCCGCGCTCAAGGCGCGGTTCAGCAACCAACAAGAATACAGCTTTCGACGAGGATGACGGTTACCTTGTTTTCTACGTGTTTGACGAGAACCAGCTAGATGAGAACGGCGAGTGCAAAGAGAACGCAAAGAGCGAGCTCTGGGTCCTGGATGCACAGACGATGGCACGAGTCGAGTGCAAGATTCAGCTGCCAACTCGCATTCCATACGGTCTCCACGGTAACTGGTTTACGGAGGAGCAGATCGCTCGTCAGAAGGGAGTGGAGAAGGTACGGGCGCTGCCGGCAGCCGCCACGGATACTAGGTGGAGTCGTATCAAGCGACGAATTCACGCGCGCATGGGTTGATACCATTGTACACATAGCATTTGCATACGGCTTTTTTATGTCTTTGGCCATACATAGGCGCGTATCGCCCATAATGATAATGATCCACAACACCAATGTTCTCGTGTTATGCTCGGGCAGAGTATGCATCGCAGTCAATTATCCCATGCATAGTGTTACGAAGTTCAGATCCTCAACATGCCTGATGATAACCGCCATCGCGTTCCTCGGAACGTGTTGGTACACGTATGGCTGCCAACAACACTCGCCCTGCATGAGGAAAGTCTGCCTCGGAGCATTGTTGCGGGAATAAAGTCTATGATGCAGTCACCTGAACTTTTTACAAATGGAAACATCCGCGATCATCGCCATCGATTCCTACAAACATGGATCTTGCGCAGTGGGCTGATTCAGCGCTGATTCAACCCCAGTCAAAGTGTTGAACAACATCTGCCTGTGCAGCCGGCAGATCCACACACGACCTGGCGATGTGGCGCCCATATGCTGCAGCGCACAGCCGTATCACCTCCGAGATGACAGCCCCGGTACCCTGCAAACAATACCAAGCTTTCGGTTCACAAATCTTGCAAAGCTTGGCTGCGCCCTTAACGCAAAGCGCCGATCTGTGGTGATATTTCGGCTGTTCCAGTGGTCAGAGATACGTCGCGTTGTTGTGGTAATGACTTCATTCTTGCGAGACGTCGACGCTAAGCCATCGAGAACGCTTCTTCATTGGCCGCCGGCCTCGCTGCTAACCATAATGCTGCAATAGCGCGTCCGCACTCTCCGGACCCCAACGATGCGACAGTGGTTTGGGTAATGTCAATTCGAGACCATGTGGACGTATCGTGGGCATCGCACAATTGACGTCACTGATGACATCTATGTGAGCGGGCGTCTCAGCTCTCGACATTATATGAGATTGATGGCCGCTCTGGAATTCAAGCAGATCCGCATCTAACAACCAAGCCTTTCTGTGCAGGAAACAGTTCTTGGAAAACACTTAGCAACCATGGCATCCCACCTTGTGTCGCGTGCGAACCACGCTCTTGACCTTAATGGTGAGTTGCTGCCGCATGCCCGTTATTATTCTCAAGGCACTCACGTTCCAAAGGCAACACCGTAAACGGTCAAACAGCTCAGATTGCTATCACCACCCATGGCTCCGACCTCTACTTCGCCATCTGCGCCGCCATGGGCGTCGCCGGCTTCAGCTTTGTCGCCCTTGCCATGCGCAAGCAGCGTCGCGATCGTCTTTTCCACTACATCACCGCCGCTGTAGTTTTCGTAGCATGCATCGCGTACTTCACCATGGGATCCAACCTTGGATTCACGCCGATCCAGGTCGAATTTCCTCGCAACAACCCTGTTGTCCGCGGCCAGTACCGTGAGATCTTTTACGTCCGCTACATCGATTGGGTCATCACTACTCCTCTTTTGCTCATGGACCTCTTGCTCACCGCTGGCATGCCGTGGCCAACAATCCTATGGGCTCTGCTTATTGATGAGATCATGATCATCACTGGTCTTGTCGGTGCCCTCATTACCAGCAGGTACAAGTGGGCATACTTCACTTTCGGTAAGCAAGCCATGTAGCTTTCTACGAACATCGCTAATAGCAAACAGGCTGCATCGCGTTGTTCTACATCGTCTATGTTCTTGTTTGGGAGGGACGCAAGCATTCCGCTCGCTACGGCGCGGAGGTCAAGAAGGCGTTCTTGTACTGCGGATCCCTGACGGCCTTCCTCTGGATCTTGTATCCCATTGCCTGGGGTCTCTGCGAAGGTGGCAACGTCATCTCCCCCGACTCCGAGGCCATCTTCTACGGTATTCTTGACTTCCTCGCTAAGCCTTGCTTTGGCGCTCTTTTGATTTGGGGCCACCGCAACATCGACCCTGCGACGATCGGTATGGCTATTCTCGATTACGAGGACGACACTGCCGTGCGTCGTGGTGAGAAGCGTGGCTTGACCAACTCTGGCATCCAGGCTCCTCTCGACGGACCTGCTGCCGTCAATGGAAGCCAGGTCTAAATACCTGCCTTTGTTGATCGACGAATACACATATACCCATTTGCTACGACCATTTTGGAACGAGATAAGGATAACCCATGTATGGGTTGTAATAGATAATGGAGGGAGGAAAACAGAGTTGGATATGTACGATAGCACGATATCTTAATGTCATGACGATACAACCATTTTAGGTCTAGCTAGCCCTTTCTGTTGTGTGTTGTGATCTTGATGTCGTTCACAGCATGGAGGGCAGGCCACCTGCCATTCACAATTCTGTCCTCTATGATACTGTACATGATTTCTTTTGCGCTCAGACTTTTATTTAAGGCCTGTTGATCATCGGCTGAGGCATCTAATGTAGAGAAGGCATCAGTTCTGTGACAAGGTCATCGTTGTGCCGTTAAGCGAGTTTGCGTATGCGACTGTTGCGGTTTCAGATCGGGCTTGTCATTTCTTGGACCTGCGCATCTTTGCAACCTCGAGTTTTGATACCTTCAGTGAGGTTGTTGGGATCTAATTACTTCGTCATACGTAGAGTATGTCTATGATGCTCATCGATGGCTTTGGAAGGGGTTTGACTCGGTTGGTTGTGTAAGCTACGCAAACATAGGTATTCTGGACTAGCTCCTAGAACAACATGCGAACAGGTCGACATTGAAGACCTTTGACAATAAATCCCAAGATACCAGTCGTAGATTCATGAGACTGCTGCAAGTGGGTGTTGAGAGTGACAAGCTTCTTGCTGTCAGCCGCTGTCACTCAACTATTCCTGTCGCGGGTTTGGCCGTATCAACTCCTCCGTCGCAGCACGGTTTCAGGATGTGTTTGCAAGCCGCCACTATCATCTACTGAAAGGGGAACAAGAATATAAGCTGTCGATAAATTTGCAATTGAGTGATCAGCCAAACCTCTACCTCCGTGCAGCGTCGCCATTCGCGCAATCACTCCCCACAACACTCTCGCTTCCACTATCTGTGCTGCCAGACAGACATAGATATCTCAGGATATCAACGAAGGACGATCTATCACCAGATTCTATACACATCAAAATGTGGACTGCAAAGCGCACAACACCCAGAGCCGAACGCACAGGATCGATACACTCAGTAGCCTCACTTTACGGCAGCCGACCAGAATCAGTAGCCTCGAACCAATCGTTCTCACAACAGAGGGAATACGACTCGGACCAGTCGTCTGAGACAGCCTTCGCTCAAGATCAGATGGCGACCAGGCCTCCAAGCAAAGTCGTTATACCGGCAATATGGCAATCGCGAGCTGAGGGACTAAAGCCTGCTCCTCTTGGTCAACGACCAGCTATCGAGGCATGGAACGAGCCTATCAAGGAGGAGCCCATTATCAGTGCCGTACCACAGATCCTTCACACGACTCCTCAGAGCCAATGGACAACAGACAACGACAACGAGTCTCTTGCCTCGACACTCGACGGCGAAGAGCAGATCCCAGAATACCCAGAGAAGACACCGACGTCGATCCCGACGATGCTCTACGCCAACGAAGCAAATGATGAGCCTCTCTCGCCGGCTCCAGCGCCGCACGTTCCGGGACCTCTCGAGTCTCAACTTGCTGCTTTAATGTCGAAGCTCATCTACATTGAGCGGACGAACCCTGTTGTCTCAGTCGAGCCCGCAGAGTATCAAGAAACAACAGCACGTCTGAAGAAGCTAGAGGCAGAACACGAGCAGCTCTGGAAGAGACATCAAGCAATCTGGACTCTGCGAGACGAAGACCTCGAGAACAACATCAAGATACGCGGTCTGTTGGCCAAGAAGGACCGTGATCTTATCGCCATGACAGCTCTTCGTGACGAGGATCTCGTCAACGTCCACATCGTGCGGAACAAACTTGCAGAGAAGACACGCGAGGTTGAACGCCTTCAGTCACAGACAGGAACCAGGAGCCCCACTCGCGGACGACCAGGAAGCTTTATCGCGCGCGCAGCCACAAACGATCTGTTTGCGGCTGCCAAGTCGGCAGCTCTCGAGCAGCGCGTACTTGAGCTGGAGAAGAGAAACTCGGACCTCGTAGCACAGGTCGACACACTGAAGGGCGGTTCGAGCATCGACACGCTCAACTCGCTGGCCGCGCATCAGGCCTGGAAGGATCACGTTGCGGACCTTGAGGCTCAGGTCAAGGCCAAGGACGCGCAGTTGGCCCAGCGATCAAGTGGCAGCGCAACGGACTCCAAACCCACTGCCAGTGAGTGGTCGAGGGTTGAAGCAATCATCCAAGAGCATGGTGCATATCGGGAGTCGGTGGGCTCTAAGTTGCAGGCCCTTCGATCCGAGAAGGAGGCTCTCCAGAAGCAATTGCATGCAAAGGAGGACGAGTGCCACACATTAGAGCTGAGTGTACAAAACTTGAGGAGACGTGCCATGGCTGTCTAGAGCTCCAAGGCGGTTAACGGCTGCATGGGGGTTGGTGTTGTGGCTGGAATGATCTGTTAATTCTTAGCTGGCGTGCTATTAGCGTTGATGATTTGGCTGAAACACAGCGTGTACCTGGCTCAGGGAGCCACGGACCAATGAACATGTTTATCTGTCATTCACCGATGATCGTTTTCGATCACTACAAAAGTTTGTCGTGAGGCTTGTCCTTGTTGTATCAGCTCGTATGACGTAGCGGACCCATCAATGCGGCCACCATGCCCTTCACGGTCAAGCATTGACCAAGAAAGCTTGAGCGTGCCCTGTTTACGGCCATCCGCATCGTCATGTCATCCTATGTTTCCCATGTAGCGCTGCAAATCACCAGTGCCGAATTCCGGCAGCAGGCAATGTACGGTCACCATGTTTGTATGTGCGCCGAAATGCGAGTCTCCGTTAAAAGGCTGGAGACCCGCCATTCACTCGGACGGTGTCACTAGCTCGCCATTCTGAAATGCGTTCCTCAGCCCTTCTCACCGTTGCGGTGGCTAATGCCGTCAATGCAAAGTACACCTTTGACCCGTTGAACCACCTGGCTGGTGTAAGTATCTTGAGCTTGGAATCCAAAGCTTCCATGTTAACAGTACCGCAAGATCGCGCCCTACTTCGAGGACCCTCAGTCTGACCCAGCTCCGCCGCAGGGCTGCAATGTCACTCGTGCCGCCTACCTTGTTCGCCATGCCGCCATCTACGCGAATGACTTCGACTACGAAGAGTACATTGAGCCATTCACAGACAAGCTTGGCAACATGTCTGTCAACTGGAAGGAGGCAGGACCATTGGACTTTCTGCAGAAGTGGCAGACTCCTATCTCGGACGAGGAGCTGGAGGACTTGACTACCGTCGGACGTCTCGAGTCGTACAAGCTGGGAAGCGAAGTTCACATGCGTTACCCCGGACTGAAGTCCCCTAAGAAGGTGTGGACATCGACAGCCGAGCGTACGGAGCTCAGCGCAAAGTCCTTCATTGAGGGCCTGGTCATGCAGAGCAACGAGACCGAGCGCGTCAGCGTTTCGGAGGATCAGTCCGAGGGCGCTGATTCCCTGACACCCTACAAGGGCTGCCCCAAGTACAGCTCTTCGTTCGGTAGCAAGCAGTCAGGCGAGTTCCAGAAGGTCTACACGGCCCCCATCATCGAGCGCTTCCGCGCGTATGCTCCCAGCTTCAACTGGACAGCCAACGACATCACAGCCATGCAGCAGCTGTGCGGTTACGAGACCGTCATCCGCGGCGAGTCTCCCTTCTGCGACCTCGATCTCTTCAGCCCCGACGAGTGGCTGCAGTTCGAGTACATGAACGACATCCAGTACTTCTACAACACGGGCTACGGCAACGAGATCTCGGGCGTGCTCGGCTACCCCTGGCTGAACGCAACAGCGCAACAGCTGCTCGCCAGTAACTCGACCCAGGACCTGTACGTCTCGTTCACGCACCGCGAGCTGCCGCCCACGGTCGCCGTCGCGCTCGGCATCTTCAACAATACGGAATGGGCCGGCGCCGCAAACATCAACAACACCATGCCGCTCAACAAGATCAACTACCAGCGCGCCTGGAAGTCTTCGCGCATCCTGCCGTTCCTGACCAACATTGCGATCGAGAGGCTCGAGTGCGACAGCTACGGCTACCCTGCCGGAACATACGTTCGTGTTCTGGTCAACCAGGACCCGCAGCAGCTGGAGTGCGCTGTTGGACCTGGTGACTGCTGCTCGGAGGGCTCGTTTACCGAGTTCATTCAGCAGCGAGGCGAGATGTTTGGTGATTACACGGAGAAGTGTGCGCCGACTGACTACAACAACTCGACTGATGTCTTGACTATTTACAACTAGATTAGCGAGTTGGCATGATACCCTAATGATAATACCTTCTTCTTCACTGTTGGCTTCGACTTAGTCAGAGGACGCGACCGTTGGCTTGCTCGTAGTGCTTACCATTAACATGTGCAGGGTGCTAGCTCACCAATGGCTGCTACCTATCAACCTCTTGTGCTAGCAGTAAGACATCATCGACACCCCACCACCCCTCACGTCTCACCCGTCGCCGTGTACTCCCAGACCGTACGCTCTCGCCAACCTCGCTCTCACCACCCACCATGGCGACATCCAAAGCTACCGTCGCCGTCCTTTCAATCGGCCAGATGGGTCTCGGCATCGCAAAACTGCTGTCCGCGCACTCCTTCCGGGTGATAACGAACGTCTCCGACCGGAGCACAGCGACACAGCAGCGCGCAGCATCCATAGGGATCGAACAATTCTCGTCCGACAACGAGCTCGTCGCGGCCGCAGACTACATCCTCAGCATCGTGCCGCCCGCCGACGCACCCGCAACGGCATCGCGCGTCATCGCCGCGCTCGCGCACGGCGCGCGCAGAGACCGCACCGAAGACCTGTGGTTCCTGGACCTGAACGCCGGATCGCCCGCGGGCGTCGCGCGACTGTGCTCGCGCTTTCAGGCGGAGGCCCCACGCGTCCGGTTCGTCGACGGCGGCATCATCGGCGGCCCGCCCTCGCTCGCCAACGGGACGTGGTCTCGTCCCGACATCCCGCTCTCGGGGCCTGACGCGCTCGCAGACGCGCCGCTGGACGGTGCTCGTCTTGCCCAGGTCCTCAATACGAGATACCTCGGCCCCAAGATCGGCAGTGCGTCGGGCCTGAAAGCGTGTTTCGCGGCGCTGTCAAAGGGCTTCACGGCGCTCGCGCTGCAGTCCTACACTACTGCGAGCCAGCTGGACGTCCTCCCTGATTTGAAGCACTATCTGGATATCTACAATCCCCAGGCGAGGGAAAAGGCCGACAAGAGTATTGTCGCGTGTACGACCAAGGCGTATCGGTGGGTTGAGGAAATGCACCAAATCGGGGACACATTCGCGGAGCAAGGCGGGTTTGGGGAGCAGGCTCGCGTGTTTAGGGAGATAGCGGGCGTGTACGAGGGGTTAGCCTCGCTGGTCGAAAGGCAGGGCACAGAGGGCTTGGAAAACGCTGATGGAGTCGTTGAGAAGCTCGGTGGACACGTGAGACAGCGAAGAGGTTCAATATAATGCTCGACCGAAAGTTTACACGCCTGTCTGCACCTCCGCTCAAAGTCTTCCCAACTGCTAAGCCCTCACTCCCAGTTATCGTAAATCGTCTTCTCGCACATGAACCATGCCGGGATGAGCTTCGGATCACCGTTTGGCAGCGCCTGGCCTGCTAGGAACCCAGCAACACCCCTCTCGCGGTCGATCCACCAGAAGCAGTTCGCCAGCCCCATCCACCATACCGTGTTCCTGCCTCGCCCCGACGGTCCCGCTTCGATGGTCAGGAAACCCGCGTATGTCCAGCCCTGAGGCGGGTTGCCGGGCTGTGGGTAGAACTCGGGTCCTGCGTTGACGAGCTCGAGGTTCGCTGGAGGCGGACCGCCGCGGGCGAAGTCAGGTCTGGAAAGTAGTGTTAGTGTTGTAATCGAGGCGGGCTGGGTGAGGAACGAAGTGAAGGGTTCGATAGGGAGGAGAGGGCTTACTGGTTGGGGATCTGGTTCTCCCAGAGTAACTCCACCGTCTCAGGCTTGAGGATCTGTTTGCCAGTCGCAGGGCTGGTGCCCTCGTTGAGAATCGCCGCAAGGATCTTGACGTACTCCTTTGGCTTTGCAAACAGGCCTGCGCCGCCGGACTGGAAGAACTTGTCTTGTTTGTCCGCGCTGTCTTGCTTGAGCGAGTGTCCGTAGAAGTGGTCGCGTACTCGGAGCTCGCCAGAGTCTGGGGCTCGTTGGTGGATCTCTGCGAGGTTGGACTGTGCTGAAGACGGAGGGAACATGGTCGCGCCTGCAGTGTCGACACCCAGTGGCGCGAAGATGTGCTCTTTGAAGTACTCGCCAAGCTTCTGACCGGTGATGCGCTCGAGGACTATGCCGGCCCAGTCGAGGTTGACCTGTTAGGCGTTTAGTAGAGTTGAACGCTTGGTGATGACCAGTAGACTTACACCGTACTCCCACATAGAGCCAGGCTGGTTGACGAGCCGTGACTTCAGGATGTCGTTCACGTCGCCCGTTTGGCCTTCGATATCTCCTGGTGCGCGCAATCTCGGATCGAAGAAAGCGTATCCGAAGCCCGCTGTGTGGGCGAGCAGCATCCGCAGGGTAACCTGGTTCTCCTGTTCTACCCCATTTACACCGTCTGCATAGACCTGTTTCTCGCTGATCTCAGGAGCATACTTCTTGACAGCCTCGGCGTCGTCAAGACCGATCTTGCCTTGCTCGACAAGCTGGAGAAGGGCAACGGCGGTGACGAGCTTTGTACAAGAGGCGATCCAGAAGAGCGTGTCTTCGTTGACGGCTTGCTTACTGTCAATGCTGAGGTTGCCTGCCTGGTGCTCGACGATGGTCTTTCCGGATCTGTCGACAGCGTGGAAGGAGATACCTGGTGCGCCAGACGGTCCTTCGCTGGTCACTGCATCGAGAAGCTGCTTGACGCCCTGTACACCCTGATTAGAGAGAGGCATATCAAGAGTGCGAAGGGTGGATTTAACGGTGTCGTTTGAGGCCTATCGACTGCTGAATGCTGAACTGGAGTGGTCTAGCTGAAGTACTTATACGTGGTAACGGGACGGCTCCTGATAAGACCAATTAGACGTCGGGCTTAGCTCGTCCGTGAAGCCTAATTTCGTACCACTCTCTCACTGCAGCATTAACTGCTTTTGCCATGATCTCAACCAGTCAGAAAGCTACCTGGTCGTCCCAGCCAAGCAGACAATGGGATGACTATAAAGCGTCTTCGTAAGACGACCACACAAGATGCTTGGCTCAATCTTGGAGCCATCAGCACTCGAGTTGGTACATGTCCGATGCGATTTTGTGGAGTGGCCGGTCCCTGACACGCCCGTCGTCCGCATGTGTACCCCGCATTCGAGGGTTAGCGTGTGGAGGAGCTATGAAGCTATGGCCAGCTGAGGTGAGCTAAGAGAGGGGATGCATCCGAGGTTCTGCATGCACGGAGCAGACAGTCGGGAAGCTTCCGGTGAGCTAAGGCTGAATGGGGTTGATTCTCGGGTCGTGGCTAATAACGGCTTCCAGTTCACCTGCCACGAACCGATGCAATCATACCTTTGAGCTCTTTGAGCGCAGCCATAACTAGAGGTACGGCGACTGGGCCAAGCAGCGGCAGGTAAACAGCCACTTTGTGCTCATCTGGGAAGTAGACCTGACCAACCATGGAGCGTTCAAAGAACGCCTTCTCAGCCTCCACTTCTGCAACGCGTGCGTGTTCGAGAGCGCTCTGAAAGCGACCTTCTCGAAGGAAGCTACAAGCTTGATGAAGATGAGCAATGGTCGAGTCGACAGACTGGGCGACGTTGTCCGGCACAGGGATGGAAGGCATCTTCTGGTAGACTTGCGCCAATGCACCCAGCGTCGATGAGGCCGAGAAGATGAGTGATACAGCTCGTACGCGTTCAAGGGTCGAGATGCGAAGAGGCAACGACGCAGGAGCCTGTGGTAAGCCAAACAACGTCGTCAATTGATCCGAAAAGGTGTGCATGGCAGGTGCGAGGTGTTCGGCGGTCAAGACATTGGGTGTGCCTGAGCCACTTGGAAGGTTCAGAATATGAACGCCGCCCCATTGGGGTATCAACCAACTGTTGCCCGCATTCTCTTTGACAAGCAAAGGAGATTGGCTTGCATCCGGGACGTAGAGAATGAAGTTGACTGTAGGTCCCTCGCCGATGCTAGGGCTTAGCGGCCACTCGGCAGCGTTGACGAAAGCACTGAGATCCTCTTTGCGGAGCATCCAGGCTTTCGAATCCTCATCGTATTCGGGCTGATGGATAGACGGTGAAAATGTAGCATACAGCTGTACCTGAGAGTCGACTGTGAAGTTGCTGATGCCAGAGAAGGACTCAAGCAAGGGTGATAAGTAGGTCTTGAGAGCAGCCTCGATGTTCCAGGCGGACGGTGTGTACGAGGGGCTGAACAATGAGAAGGTGAGGTGGTATGTTGGAGCGTACTTCAACACCTTTGTCGATTGTCGGTCTAACTCAACGTACTTGTCAACGGACAAGGCCTTGGTCCTGGCTGCTTGGGCGCCGGGTTGAGACGCCAACAGGTACGCTAGCTGAGCCTGTTCCTCAGCGAACACCGTATGTAGCTCCTGGGCTATGAAGGTTGCAAGCGGCGAGCTGGTCGAAGATTGCGCCGGAAGCTGACTCGCGGAGTAATAGACGTCGAGCGTAGTCGAATATGGCTGCAGCAGCGACCGAGGTGTCTCGCCAGTGTCTACTTGGATCATGCGAACGACCAATGCGTTGTCCTTGTCGTCACTCCGGATGCTTGTCCCGTCAATGACAACCTCTTGGGAAGAATTCGCGGCGTAGGGAGAGCTGGCGGGCATCAGGCGAAGATGGTGCGCAGAAAACTCGTTGAGGTCGTCGATGGCATGTTGTGTCAACCTGACCAGCTGTTGCGCGTCGTGCGAGGGTGTTGATGATTCGACGGCGATGCGTAGTGGGAAGACGGGCTTGCATATCTGGCTTCAGTCAGTGACTGGACACAGCGGATACTGGAGCATGCACATACTTTGCCTTCAGCCCAGTCTGTCATGTCCTGCAGCGGAAGCTCCGCCCTGTAGATGGCTGTCGTCTTCCACCATACCGGCAGCCCCAGCAGGACGACGACGGCCCAAAAGGAGAGGATGGCAGCGCGTCGAAGCCATATGCCCTCCTTTGACTCTGGTGGAGGCCCCGACTGTGCGTTGGGAGGCTGTGGTGTACTCGCAGATGTCTCTTTAGTCGGTGCAGCCGCGGGTGACGCGTCGGCCGCGTTCGTCGAGGCCATGTTGCGGGTGGTGCTGGTCAACGGTAGGGCTTCGAGAAGATCCACGCTAGACACGCATCGATGCACAGACGCCGTGTTCTGTGTTCGCGGTCATCCCACCATCAGTCGACTGTAGGCAACATCACCCACAGATGGCCCATTAATATAAGAGTCTGGTGATCCTGTCACACAAGAACGTCCTGAGGGGCATTCGCAGCAAGAATGCATGCATCCATGTCAGAGGAGCGAAGTGCAATGACAGGCCACGCGCAGCACTAGCTGCTGCAACTGGTCGAGCACCCAGCTTCTCGCCTAGGTTGCAACTCGTACGCACACACGAGTCTCGTGCCTTCGCACACACTCAATCGCAGACGCTGGACAACATGCTCTCTCCAGAGCTCTTCACGCTCGGTCATGTTGCCTCAGGCCGAAACGGTTTCATCAGACACGCTAAGACAAGCGGCCCTTCGCGCCTGCCCCACTGAACTACAACGCTTTGAACTGTGGGTGGCTCCTGCCGTGCGGGGTGCGTTGCTCGTTTCCTGGGGAAGCTTCACGGTGACGCGACTGGCATGGCACGAGGGGCAGGTGACCCTCAGCTGACTATACAATACCCCTCGCGCCGCTGCTTGAATCCATCTTCCTCACACGACACTCTCAGTCTCAATCTTCACCATTCCACTATTCACCCCAATTCTCGTTATACAAATCCCACCTCAGATCATTCAAGATGAGTGCAATCGCTGACAGCACCGATGGCCCTGTCGAGAAGGTCAAGGTGCTGTTCACTCTGTTCCCTGGCTACAACACCCTCGACGTGGCTGGCCCACTCGAGGTCTTGAGCCGTTCTCTACAGAACCCCAAGGACAAGTGTAAGAACCCAGTCAATTGAACTCGCAATGCCTTCTTTGTCGAGCACAGCCCCAATTGAGCCCTTGCTGACACCCTCGCCAGCCAGCAAGGCTTTCGACTGCCAGTTCGTTGGCCCTGCAGCTGCCATGACCTCTGTCCAGGGCCTCACTATCAAGGCCGATATGGACTACGATGATGCCAACGACGAGCTTGAGGACTTCGATGTCATCATCGTCCCCGGTGGTGAAGGTGTCTTCGACGTCCTCAAGAACAAGGCTGAGCCCCTCAAACTCCTCTCCAAGTACGTCGAGCTCCAGGAGAAGAATCCTGAGAAGGAGCGTACCGTCCTCGCTATCGATGTCGGTGCCCTCTTGCTTGCCCAGCAGGGCATGCTCGAGGGTCTGGCAGCCACAACACACCCAGACTACTACGTCCGTCTCGAGACCCTGTGTCAAGATGCTTCCAAGCGTGACATGTCTATGCGCACCGACGTTATGGAGGAGCGCTACGTTGTCAACAACGCCCGCTTCGACCTGGGCGAAAACCCCGAGGACAACCCGTACGTACTCCTCTACAGTTGCTGAGAGGATGCCTGCTCACACCAACAGATACATCATCAAGAAGGACCGCTCGGGTGCTATCCCCGACGGTACCGTCACCCAGAATGGACGCAGGATGTCCATTGCTCGGAAGGGCAGCAACGCTTGGCGTGACTCTCGCCGCCGCGAGTCCATCGCCAGGCGTGCCTCCATGCCGCTGGGCGGTATGCGTATCATCACTACTGGTGGTGTCACTGCCGGCCTCGATGCCAGCCTCTATTTGGTTGGTTCCCTGGCTTCTCACGACTCGGCTCTCGAGGTTGCTCGCGTTATGCAGTACTCGTGGGTCAAGGGCGTGACCGTCGACGCGATCGATGTCTAAGGGACTCGATGCCATGTAATATACGATTGGACTGAAGTGCACCCGGCGAGGTCACCAGAAACGATATGTCGGGAATCTGGAAGATTTACCACGACTTGGAGGAACTTTGTGAAGCATCTACGAATGTCATTGAAATGATCAAACCATGTCCACATCATCGTGCCTGTGAGTTACGGACCAACTGCTGACAACGCTCAGTCTTTCTTCCCGTCTTGGCCGACCTATGCGAGACGATCGATCTTGAAATGGCTCACAGCCGTGTGCCTCGAGCATTAGGGCGTCCCCGAGCGCCTGGATTTCACTCAGCCTGCTCAATAAACAGCCGATCCACCTCTCGATCAAGTAAATGCACAGGTCCGGTAGCATCGAGCCATGCGGCAGCGCGTGGGGTCCGGACTGATTGTGCCTGCATTGCATCTCCCCTTCGTATTACGGAGCCACACATCGCTCAGGGTACCCGACGGACGCTCCCGCTCTGTGAGCAACATACACACTCGAAGGCAACGGGCTGTTAGCTTCGTAAGAGTTTGCAAGACTCCATTGTTAAGATGACACAGAGATTCGGTGCTGCCTCCGTTCGCAGTTCTTCAAGCGCGGCTTATTCAACACTCGACTCAGTGGGTACTGCGGTAACCCACGCGACGCACCAATGCAGCGATGCATCAGGATATCGGCAAAGATTTTGTACAAGCTGCTTGCGGTAGCTTTTAGCGACTCGTGAGATACCCCACAGTCCTATGTGCATACATCACCCAAGATCAAGATGTAAACACGAGAAGCAGGGTTGATCTGCGAGCTGCAGTGGCAGGGTGCGTGTACGAACGCCCTGAGAATCCGGAATACTGGATCTGGACGCGGCAGCCAGCGTCAAGCGAAATGCAACGTTCGGTAGTCATCAGATTTGATTTCGAAACGCGGTATTTAAGAGTCGCAAGTGTCGTACAGGAGGTGTCGTCGGCGGGAAACGCTGCGATTGGCGCGCTAGACAAAAGCTTGAGCATTTCATAGATCCAGCGTGGCTGTGTAGTCACGTGCAGATATCATAAATCGCTCATCGCTAACCAGCAACAGCTACGAGCATCACAACAACACAAGGAAATTGCGCTGCACGTGAAGCGACCCGGCGGTATTCCTGATGTGAGCACGATTGACACACTGCATCTGCCTGGTTCGGCTTGTATGAGCGATTTCTTGTCAGATTCCACGTCAAAGACTGGATACCGCTTTGAATTATGGTGTCAGAAGTGTCTTCTCCCGGCGATATCCCCGCATAAGTGTTATTTCGGAGAGCAGGCAATGCTGTGTGAAGCGTGGGTTGCACGTGTCTAGCGCGGCTGCGCAGCCAGCCTGGAAAAGTTCACTGGCGCGTAGGAATATCATTCCTGATTCAAGGTGTTTGTATAAATCGCTCAGTACCACTGCATTCAAATTACCTGTTACCTCTTCTCTTCTCTTCGGTCCTACGTTTCGCTCCCTACCTCTACCCAACTCCACGGGTTTGCTGTGTGACAGCCAGCTTCCCTGCGCGACTCGTCCAACTTCTTTCGTCAAACATGGACAAGGGGGACAAACCAGTCCAGCGGATTCGCTTCGATGCTGCAGATGAGGAAGCAGGTCGCGAGCCACTTGAGCGTGCGCGCGAGCGCCATCGCCGTCGTAGCAGTGTCGGGAGTCTCTCAATTCACAGCACCAGTGGTGCAAGGAACGTAGATCCTGGGACTGCGCTGCCCATCACCTACCGCACACTCTCCATCGAAGTCGACGAGGAGAAACAAAAGAAGCAGTCTGAGGTCAAGCGCGCAAAGGAGAAGGGCGCCGTTGATCTCGCTGGTCTCGAATGGTACGCTGCGGAAGCGAATAACTCACCTCCTTTGGAAGTTTCCTAATAATCACCAGGCATACTCTTGAAGTCGAAGAACTCTGCCGCCGTCTTTCTGTCGACACAAATCAGGGTCTCTCCGAAGATCAGATCAAGCGACGCGTTGCCGAATATGGCAGGAACAAGATGTCGCCTCCTCCTTCGGGCCTCGTCGGTAAGATCGCAGGTTACTTCTTTGGTGGCTTCGGTAGCATTTTGCTCGGCGCCGGTATCCTTGTCTTCATCTCATGGAAGCCTCTTGGAGATCCTCCAGCGCAAGCCAACCTGGCTCTTGCCTGCGTCCTGATCGCAGTCTGGCTCATCCAGGCTGCTTTTAACGCATGGCAGGATTGGTCCACCAGTCGTGTGATGGCTTCCATTGGTACCATGCTTCCCGACCAGTGTATTGTCATTCGTAATGGCTCGCAAGCCAGCGTGTCTGCTCTCGACCTGGTCCCTGGAGATATCATTGTTATCAAACAAGGCAACAAGCTACCTGCCGATGTTCGCTTCGTTGAGGCGTCTAGCGATGCTATGTTTGATCGCGCTATCCTTACTGGTATGTCCATTGCTCTCAAAACTCAATTGCATAGCTAAAGCATCGCAGGTGAATCAGAACCTGTTCACGCGACCGTCGAATCTACAGAAGAAAACTACCTCGAGACCAACAATATTGGTATGCAGGGTACGCACTGTATCTCTGGTAGCTGCTTGGGTGTCTGCGTCGCCACCGGTGACAGTACTGTCTTCGGACGCATCGCGAAGCTCACATCGGACCCCAAGACTGGCATGACACCCCTACAGAAGGAGATTCTTCGCTTTGTTCTCATTATCTCGACTTTCATCACAGTTGTGGTCATTGTCATCATTGTCCTCTGGTATGCCGGCTGGTCACTGCGGATATTAGTCCTGCTAACAATGATGCAGGGCGGCATGGCTGCGCAAAGATCATCCTAACTGGATCAGCGTTCCCCTTCTTATCGTCAGCTGCGTGTCGGCTGCCGTCGCTTTCATTCCCGAAGGTCTACCCATCGCGCTTACCACAAGTCTGACGATTGTTGCGAACATCATGAGGAAGAACAAGATTCTGTGCAAGTCTCTGAAGACAGTCGAAACTCTGGGTTCGGTTTCGGTCATTTGCTCTGACAAGACTGGTACTTTGACAAAGGTAAGCTTTCCCAATGGGCCACAACAAGATTGTTGCTAATGTTCGCATAGAACAGCATGGTCGTCACGGACATTTACGCCGGAGGCGAGGAGCACACACCAGAAGCTGCTCGCGACCTCATGGCCGTCCTTCGCTCCGAGAACAATCTTGCCGCCTTGTCAAAGAAGCGTGAAGACGTGATCGACCGTGTGCGTATGCTTGCTGGTCTTTGCAACTCTGGAGAGTTCGATGCTGCCACAATGCACCTTCCAATCGCCGAACGGAAGATCAACGGTGACGCGACAGACCAGGCTCTGCTTCGTCTTTCTGAAAGCCTTGGCTCGGTAGCTGAGCTTCGTCGCGACTACAAGAAAGTCTTCGAGATTGCCTTTAACAGCAAGAACAAGTTCATGGTTAGACTCATGAGCCCGGCTAGCCAGAACGCGACTTCCAACAACACAACACTCATGATCAAGGGTGCACCAGATATTCTTCTCGGTCGCTGCGACACACTTCTCAACGACAAAGGCGAAGCAGTTACTCTGACCTCCGGTCAACTGGCCCGCATCGAACGCATTAAGGATGACTGGTCTCGCCAGGGTAAGCGTGTCATATTGCTCGCTCAAAAGCCCACCGTTGCTCCCTTCTCTGCCAATGCCGAGAAGGAAGTTCTCGTGGCCGCTCGTCAAGGCCTTACGTTCGTCGGTATGGTCGGTATTGTTGACCCTCCTCGCGATGAGATCCCTGATGTCATCCGCATCCTGCGTGGCGCTTCGATCCGCATCTTTATGGTCACTGGCGACTTCAAGCTTACCGCACAAGCCATCGCGGAAGAGTGCGGCATCATCTCGAATTCTGCACTCGTCGACGACATTAGCGCACTTGGCCGGGATGGCAAGATCGGAACCACAAAACAGTCTATCGTTCTGAGCGGACCGGAGCTTATCACTCTCAACGACTTACAGTGGGACCAGCTCTGCCAGTACCAAGAGATTGTCTTCGCACGCACAACGCCTGAGCAGAAGCTCCGTATTGTCAGGGAATTTCAGTCTCGCGAGAACATTGTCGGTATGACCGGAGATGGTGTAAACGATGCGCCTTCCCTCAAGGCTGCTGATATTGGTATTGCCATGGGCAGTGGCTCCGACATCGCTATCGAAGCTGCAGACATGGTGCTACTCGACTCGTTCGCCGCCATCGTCGAAGCGGTCCAATACGGTCGTCTCGTCTACGACAACCTCAAGAAGACCATTGTATACCTCCTGCCAGCGGGAAGTTTCTCCGAGCTCTGGCCTGTCGTCACCAACGTCGCATTCGGTATTCCCCAGGCTCTGTCTTCTTTCCTCATGATCATTATCTGCTGTCTTACCGACTGCGCTGCCGCCATCACCCTCGCCTACGAAAAGCCGGAAGCTGATCTCATGCTTCGCCCACCCCGCAACCCACGCAAGGATCGTCTTGTCAACACCCGCCTCATATTCCATGCCTACTTCTTCGTCGGTCTGATCCAGTGCTTCCTCGCCTTCACTATGGCTTTCTGGTACATGGAGACCCAGGGCGTTCCATTCACTGCCATGTGGCTGAAGTACGGAAGTTACGATCCTCCATATGATGCCGACTACATCAACGAGAAGTTCAACACCGCATCCAGTATCTACTTCGTCACTCTTGTGGTCATGCAGTTGTTCAATCTGCTTGCGACACGTACACGCCGACTTTCGCTTTTCCAGCAGCCGCCGCTATTCAACAAGGATACGCAAAATTGGCTATTATTCCCCGCTATGGTTTTTGCAATTGTGATCGTATTCATCTTCTGTTACATTCCCGGCCTGCAGGATACGATCGATACCAGGCAGGTACCAGTCGAGCACTGGTTCCTACCAGCAGCGTTTGGATTTGGCCTGCTGATGCTAGACGAAGCGAGGAAGTACTGCGTCAGGAGGTGGCCACAGGGCCTTCTCGCGAAGATTGCATGGTAGATAAATGTTCGCATAGTACCACTTTGTTCTGAGCGTAGAAGTAGAACGTAATAGATACTGCGCTTCTCTCCAACTGTGCACGTCACTCCACAAATTCAACGTGATCTCCCCACGCATCCCTTGAACTTCTGATCGCATTCGGCCGCGCTCCTACATCCTCGTACCCCACTGCCCCGCCGCTTAGGACTACCATCTCACCCCCAATCCCCAGCTCCCTCCGCACCACATCCGGATACCCAGCGACACTGACCTGCCAACAGCACGCCACACCGCGCTCCCCCAGCAAAAGCGAGACACTTTGCATATACATGCCAACACACATCACGTCCACGTCCGCGAGGCTCCCATCCATGTAGACGACCATACCAACCGGCGCGTCGAAGAAAGCGTAATTCCGACGTCGAGCCGTCTCCATAGCCTCTTTGTTTTCTCGGGCAATATCGTAGCCTTCGGGTCCGTACAGCATGTGCCCGAACTCAGAGCGGTAGTGCTTAAAGTGCTCGGGGATTGGCGCTGTGATTGGCTCCGCGCCGGCTTTGACTGCGTCGAGCAAGGCGGAGGAGAGGCGCTGGAGCGCGCTGCCGGTGAGGATCTTGAGGCGCCAGGGTTGGCAGTTGGAGTTTGATGATGTTTGTTGGGCGAGTGAGAAGACGTCGTGGAGGAGGTCGCGAGGTACGGGGTTGGGGAGGAAGGTGCGGACTGAGTGACGGGTGCGCATGAGAGAGGTGAGAGTGATGTCGGCGCTAGAAGTTGATGTTGGTTTGCGCTCATCTTGGGAGCCATGTTCCATGGTGGACGAGATGGGTTGTATGGGCTCGCCCATTGTGACAGGGCTCGGTAATGCTTGGTTGTTCTTACTTCAAAGCGACGTTACTGTGGTGCGATCTGAAGGATGCTTCTTTTAGACTCTTCACTAAACGTTTATCCTATGAGGCTTAGGGGGTCGTATCGCAGATTTCTCAAATCCAGCCGACTCGGGTTGGCAGAATCGCGAGGCTATCGTGCTCCTTTTGGGTCGCTCGCACAGGCGGCGGCTCGCTCTTGTGCGTCACCCGAACTTGGTTGACACGCTTGCAGCTGTTTACTCATCATGACTATAGCCTACCGTCAACCGCCGACCGTCAAATAAGACCGAAGCTTTATCGCAATGATACTGAGCCATTGCTTCGCTTTTCACGACAATTTGATTCCGAGGAAGTATGTAGAGATGGCGTCCAGTGTTGTCTGTAGTGCTAGCGCCTAAGTGGGCCTAGCGCACTTTCCTTGCGTTGCTCATTGTTTCTTTCCCGCAGCTACCGCTCTTTCAACACATCGTTGCACTAGTTATCATTCGCGCGGAGCGGACCATCCCCATCGGTCAAAGTGGTTGATGGTTATACAGCATGACTGAGCATCGCAGGAGCAAAGCGTTGCAGAGCCACGCGAGCGCCCCGCGTGCCAACCCCCTCATCCACTTTCAGCACCATCACCGGCTGGGCAGATTGTCTCTGAAATCTCACGTGCTTTGTGCGATGTGACTCCAGAATCAGATGAACCAGAGATGCGGGATCGATTAACCTTTCTATTGCAGCAGACAGACGTCGCAACTCGAAAGCAGATTGTGACTGGTTGAAGTCGAGATGCTGTTTTAACGGTCGAAGATCGAGAGGAAGGGGACGGCGAGCTTCTACCTTCGAACACATCTACGGCTACCCATAAAACAGGCAGTTGAAGCGGTGTGCCGATTCACGTCGTCTACTGACCCCTTAGGCCGTCGCAAGAACCTTATGGTAGCTTCGTGTTTCTAATACTGCTCGGCAAACTGGAGAGCACCAGCACCCAGTTCAAGGAACTAGGACCTATTCAAAGCCGTGAGACTCAACGGACATAAGTTCTAGCTTCAGGCCAGATCAGTCTCCAGAAGCGCTGCAACCCCAAACTCACACGCACTCCCACTATGTCCGCGGAACCAAAGTCTAGTTTGATGAAGCGCTAAGGCTCACAACCACTCACATGCAACCGTTCAAGACTTTCGAGATCTACCCCGGAACATCTCAATCTCTCGTGCGGGCTACACAGGGCTACTGTCAGCCTCTACAGCACGAGCGCTATCTTTCCGTCAGGAGGCATCTTCACGCCCACTATGCAGCGCCCTCAAGTTCCTCTTCGGGCTGGTCGCCCGCCCTCTGTCTGTCACACCGAACAATCTTTGTTCTAGGCTTGCGATATGGTGCAACAGTATCAAGCCGATTTTCCTCGAACTATCCAATAGCACACTGTATCATAAGGCCGGGGAGGTGAACGTACCTAGGAACGCTACTCACTTTGATGAAACGTATGAAGAAAGGAGGTAGTGTCCTGACGTTCAGTTGGCATGTGGTCGACATGTCGGGAGAGATGACTTGCATATATATGTGGTGCTGTCCAGGCTGCACCCAGCTGTGCGACCGCACGATATCGCTTCCCAATACATACTGCAGCTATGTCTCTGATCAGATCGATCACATCTCTTCCACTGCTGTGGTTTTGTGTTACGGCTATACCAGCTGGGCCTGGTTATTGGCCAAATGGTACATCATCAGATGTCGTTGGTGGCGACTTCAATGCTGAAGCGTATGGGCTAATCGACAACTACGATGGCACCAACTGGCTGAACATGTTTGATGTGCAAGCAGTAAGCAAGCGAACAACGTAATATATGCAACAGCTGACATGAAGCAGATAGCTGACCCTACACGTACGGATACAAAAGGCACACCTTCAACGCGGTACTGATAGCGAAAAACAGATGGCTTTGTCGAGTACGTCAATGCGCAGCAAGCGCAACAGCTGGGCCTGATCCACACACAAGGAAGTCAGGTGTACATGGGAGTTGATACTACATCCGTAATAAGCCCCAACGGGCCCGGACGCAAGAGCGTTCGTATCCAGAGTAAACGAGCCTACAACCAAGCGTTAGTCATTGCCGACTTCGCCCATGTTCCAGGCAGTAATTGCGGCTCCTGGCCAGCATTGTACAGCACCTCATCTTTCTCTTTGATGCAGTAGCTGACATCATGACAGTTGGATGGTCGGACCCAACTGGCCCAACCAAGGCGAGATAGACATCTTTGAAGGCGTGCACCTAAACACCTACAACCAAGCGACCCTCCACACCTCGTCCGGCTGCGTGCCTTCCGTCGGTCCCGGCGGCGAAACGGGACGCCGCGTCACAAACGCAGATTGCGGAGCTGGTGGCGGCTTCAATGGCTGCGGCGTCATGTCCAATAGCCCTACCTCGTACGGCACGGCATTTAACGCCAACGGCGGCGGTGTGTATGCCACACTGTGGACAAACTCGGGCATCAAGGTATGGTACTTCGCGTCGAGAGACGTGCCTTCGAATATCAGGAACGGTAGTCCTGATCCCAACTCATGGGGAACACCGACGGCGAATTTTGGATCGGGGTGTGATTATGGTGCCAAGTTCAGGGACTTGAATATTGTCTTCGACATTACGTTCTGTGGGGACTGGGCGGGCGGCGTTTGGAGCCAGACGAGTTGCGCGCAGGTCAATCCGAGTTGTAATGCGTATGTGGCGAGTCAGCCGCAGTCCTTTGGTGATGTGAGTATATCCTGTCCGGTTGTCCTGTAAAGGTTGTTTGTTGACAGAAAGACAGAGTTACTGGTTGATCAACTCAGTAAAGGTATACAGCGTCTGAGCGCGAGATCTGAGTACATAACTCCATTCTGCATACTGCACCAGTTCTTCGATCGTGAGCAACTTGGGAAAATGCAGGTAATCACCAGTCTCATTCTCTAATCCGTGACTTTAGCGTAAAAGTGGAGTGTGGAGGTATTCAGTTAGCCAGATTGCCGGCTTCTCTCTCATGCTACAGAAAGAACCGGACATAAGCCATAGATTCCTAGAAAAACAGAAGGTAGTCTGTGTTAATCTACGAGTTGTTTAGAAGCAGATAAGACAAACCTTCTGCTGGCTACAAAGATCTTTGTTATCACGTCCAACCTTTTCTGTAACATGAAAGCTTCTCTGCTAGGATCTAAACCTTTTAGAGATGCCAAGCTGCTCACCATCGACTGTAGGGTGCAGTACAGTCGTTCCAATCTCGGGTATCATCTTGTTCACAACTCCTCCACCGCTGACTTCAGTGCCTCGATCTCGCCCTTCTGCCATTCCGTGATCTTGCCTTGCCACTTCTCTCCCTTGCCGCCTCCCTTTGCCGTCTTGACGATGTCTTTGGCCTTTGCTGATAGCTTCTCTACCAATTCTGCTTTCCCTATAATGACGAGGGAACCAGGTGTCCTTACGTCGCCAGTGCACAGCACGACGACACCATTGCCTCTGAGAGTCTCCCTGAGTTCGATAAGAACAAGGTTGATGAAGTCGAGGCCGTCGTCCGGGCGGTGGGAGAACACGCTCACGGCGCATTGCAATGTCTCCTTGATCTGTTGAGCTTCGAATTTCGCAATCTCCGCAAGCATCCTCTTTTCCCTTTTCCTCCCTTCAGACACCTGCTCGCTGAGGCCTTGCATTTTTGCTGCGACTTCTGTTGGTGCTGCTCCAGAAGAGAGTGAAACAGCGATGTTACGGAGGCCATTGATCGACTCGGTCGCCATGTTGATAGCGCGGTCACCTGTGGTGAAAAAAAGCCTACAGTTGGTTCCTCGTACGGATTGTGCGTGATGCAGCAGTATCAGGCCGATGTGCGATGTTTGCTTAAGATGTGTGCCGCAGCAGGCGTTGTAATCCAGGTCACCAATCTTAATGAAGCGGACTACACCCTTCTCTCCATCGTAATCGGCTGGCAGACTTGACGATCCTTTCCCTTCTGGTGTTTCGACTGTTACTGGAAGATTCTCGCGGATCATCGCGTTGCACTCTTGCTGTATCCTAACGATTTCAGTGTCTGTAGGTTTTCGTGGCAGTTCAACGTAGTTCATCTCTCCAGGTTGTCCCATGCTCCAGCCTAGCGTTGGCAAGTCCATGCCGTCCATGATCGCCGAGAGCAAGTGCTGGCCTGTGTGCTGCTGCATAAGATCCCATCTTCGTGCGTAGTACACCGTTTGCCTGACTTTCGTTCCAACCTCCAGTGGTGTTTGCGAGAAGTGTACGCATCGTAGCCCATGTCGTTGAATATTCTCAATTGGTATCGCGCTCATTCCTTTGACGCCGATTGGAGTGATGAAACCGTGATCTGTATGCTGTCCTCCGCCCTCAGGAAAGAGGACAGAATCGGCGAACTCGATCATCCATTGTTTTTGTGTCGCTGCGTCCGAGTTGCCGTTGACTTTCGAAGGGTCTGTTGATTTCTTCGATTTTGCTTTGCCTTGCTGTGGGTTGCCTTTCGGTAGAGTGTACTCTTCGCACGCTACAACCTCGGTCTCCAGGGTCTGCAGATAGGAGTCTTTCTGGCACGAGAGCGCGCCAACAATACTCGGGGTGATAACAGCTATCGCCATATTAATACAACACGAGATGCTTTTGATGCGAAAGATCAGCGGGGAAAACGCTTGATTGAGATAGATGTTGATTCAAGAATTGTTCGGGAAACGAAGGCGCGCGAGGGCGGTTCTATCGTTTTAGTAAGCGTACTAGTTGCAACATCTCTCAATCGTGAGGCCGCATTGTCCGCAACACAATCTCCAGATGCTTCAAACGAAGCAAACAATCCAGACACAATGCGATGTACAAATGCTATATCTCCTAAACAGAGAATAGCTGAGATCAAAAGAGCTTAGATTAGTAGTTTCAGAGATACCACCGGTGTGCATCCGCCAATTGCAGAGAAGCGGTGTACAAAACCGCTCGTATCGACCCACCTGCGTCAACTCACCATGCAGAAACACCACCCACATATTCTGGAAGCCGTTCCGGAACTTCCAGAGTCATCTCGACTTGACCGCAGCACTCACCGTCCATTATTCTTCGCAGTAGAACCTCGACACGAGTTCAATGCGCGTCATTATGGCCGAAACATCGATGACGTAGCAATTTCAAGACGCCGATATGCCAATGGTGCATGTCGGCTTTGAAGACTCTAAACACCCCAGGGTTGTCAAGACATGCCATCATCAACGCCATTGCCGACTCATGCGGCAGTCACACGCTTCGTGGCCTCACTTTTACCTTTCAAGGAGAACGATGTCCCACTCCTCTATCACGTACCACGAAGACGCCGATACGACGCCGAACTTGCCTTTCTCGACCGTATCGTCCTCTCCATAACACCTACCCCAGGCGTGTATCCGTTCATCGGCCACACTGAAGCATACCACCCGCCGCGCACAGTATGCTTCCTACATAGGCCCTGGCAGCTCGACCGGCGCGCGGTGCGTGGAGACACGCTTGTGCTCTCGAGCCATACATCCTTCGACGAAAACCTGACGGTGGGATGGAACCCACCGTTAGCAATGCGCCTTGGAATGTCAGACGACAATTGGTTCTGTGTGCAGGGTTACAAGGGCGACCCAACAAGAAAGATTGGCATCGTAGGCGCTGTGTCAATACAACGAGACACGATACTCGAGCGCATACAGCACGAGTTTGGGCAGACCGAACTGATCCACCCAGGAGAGTCTGATGAGATTCGTGTTGTGGCTATCATGAATGCGTTCAACGAGGAAGAAGTGATGCGCGTACTGGACATGGCGCAGGAGCGCGAATGGGTACCAGACGCGAGCTTCGAAGCTCGAGGTCGACACGTCCTGTACCTCACTGGTCAGCCTCGTGAAAGTGGTATGCTTGCTGCGACTGCATTGGGTTTGACTGTCGCCTGCGTCGGACATCGGACGACTGAGGAATGGGGGGATTCAGTTCCTAGCCGCAGCTCTGAGGGCTGCCTATCCTAATGTGCCGGTGGAAGAAGTATATGAAGAAGAAGAACCCATCATAAGGAAACCAAAAAAAAGAGGTAGTTGCTCCTGCATCAACGCCTGTTGAGACGGTATAGAGAAGAAGCTTGCCAATTGATCGAACTCGTGCCTTCTACATACGTCTGATCCTTGTGGGGCTTAAATAGGGGTGTCATAGGCGATGTTCGGTGGCGGCGGAGTCCCAAACGCGCAGGCACCCGCGTTCAGGCGTCCGATTTGAGCCTGCCACCCGTAGAAAAAGTCACACGTTTGCCTGAGCTCAATGACCACCAGTGCCGAAGCCAAACAAACCAGACAAGCTACCATAGTATTCAACAGGAATGTCTGCCATCAGCCCAAGCAGCGTCCCGAGTAACGACATTGGCCGTCTATCTACGAACAGAAATTTCAACCAACGCAGAACCCCAGCTACACATGCATTCCTAATCGCGAATACATGCGAGAACAAGGGACAATGCTCTTGGTACTATCAATCACCGCTGTTCACTACCGTATACATGAAGCCCATCTATCAAGACTGCGCTGTGTTCACGGCTACACCGCGATTCTGCGCAGCGGAGATGATTGCCAACAACAATGATCGAACCTTCTCTCTACTGCCCATCTTAGCCGACAAATCGAATGCAATCCCGGAATACTGCAGTATAGAGTACTGGGAATCGCACCTGTACAACACAAAGCAATCAGGCATCACATGGGAAGGCCTGTATGAGGGGATCACCGTTCGCTACCCGCCTGCTAAGGTTAATCGGTTCACCAAGCGAGCACTTTCAACGTGTCCTGCGCCATACACAATCGTTTCTCAAGACCGTATCCTTGGCTATCGAAGACACCCGAGTCTGCACCAGCATGTGCCGGGCAATCTCCATGGCTACGGTGACTTTGATCAGTCGTTTCACGATCGTATGTGGTCTTTTCGGAACCAATCTTCTACGAAATACTATCGCATCGTAGGGACTGATATACGATTTGCACTTGGAGTCATAGTCTTGTCCATTGTCGTTATCCTAGCGTATTTTCGTAGAAGTACCACGCCATGGTGGTGTCTTCATCTCGAGCAGCCCGGAATGTTCGGGTCAGGGGGAGCAAATGAAGAACCTGAATGACCATTGAGAAGCCGTTTCTCGGTCAGTAACACACGGGTTGAGAGGCAGCACTGCGTTTATCGTCTGCATTATGATAGTTGAGGCTATATCCGCTAAATGAAGGTCCGATATGCACATGCCGTTTTACCAAACATAGATACAAGAAGAGAAGTTCGCATGCAGGAAGCGTCCTAGGACAGTCGAGTGCTCAGTCTCTCGACAGACTCAGCTTCTTAGGCGTTGTTGAATCCTCAGTCACTACGCCCAGCCCTTTCGGCATCTGCGGCATCGGTTCATTCTCACTCTGCGAGGCCTTCGGCGAGTGATTGGGCGAGACTCGACAGCTCGGCCCTGTTGACAGCTCAGAGTACCTGTGGTGCGTGGTGGGTCGCTCAATTTCAGCAGGAAGTTCAGAGTACCGGTTTGACGGGCCAACGTCTGCTTCCATCTCCTGAGGACCATCGGCAGTGTGAGCCCACTGCCCTTGCGAATATGGGCTCTGGGTGTAGGGGTTGACTTTGCCTTGTGGTGCCATACTCTGGTAGTAATCTCCGTTGGTGGCAGAATATGTTGGTGGCGCTTTTTGTGGGTTAGTGAATGACTGTTGAGCTTGTTCGGGCACTTACGTGATTGAGCGGCGAAGGTGGGTGAGTGAGGATCGAAGGCCTTAGGGTCGCTCATCATAGGGCTCGCGACCTCGACGTTATCGCCACGAACAGTCTTCGCGTTGCGTCGCCTACGCCAGAGGAAGAAAACAACCAGACCAATGATCAGGAGAGCACCGATAGCTCCACCGACCGCACCACCGATGGCTGCACTGTTGGAACCGCTGCCTCCACCGCTACCACCTGTTGCGGAAGCTGTTGCAGTCGACGTCGAAGATACGCTCGATGGAAGAGTGGAAGAGGCGTAGAAGGCGAACTGTTCAGGCAATTCTATGTAGGCGTTTGTGAGACTGCCGGCAGGACAGACCGCATTGTTCGCGCAGGGATTGGACTTGCAACATCCCCAGAAAGTGTCTTTGCCATTGGGGTCCAGACCACAGGTAAAAAACTGGCTGGTCGAGCCACAGGTAGCATCAGGAAACTTCCCATAATACGATCCATTATAGTTGGCAGACTGGAGAGCTCCTGCTGCACATCCTGTAGCACATGGATCGGCATCGGTCTGGCAACATCCTACAAACTTCGAGTTTGAGCTCGATGGGCAGGCGTACCTGCGCATGTTAGGGGGGTATTCTTACATCAAATCGTGCATAGAACGTACCATTTGCCGCCAGCTGGACAGGAGAAGTTGACATCAGCCATCGTAACGATCCCAGTGAGTTGCCTTGATACGACAACGTTTCTTGACTGACAGAAAGGCAAAAGAAAGGCGATGGAAAGGATGACGGGGAACAGAGAAAGGGAGTCGCGAGAGAAGTGGGCCATGATGACTGCTGATGTGATAGCCAAGTGGCACAGCAAGACCGATTTCAGATCAACAATGAAAACACGGGCTTGGGGTGCCAACAGAAGGATTATACAGCCTGCACAAGTCGCGCAATGAGCGTGAGACCTCAGAGACATCTCTGCACCACCAATGCACCCATAGGTCCAGCCTCAGCAGAGCCTCCACTGGAATGGTCCATGAGTCCAAGTACGGTGTAGCCGTGTGCCGTTCCGCATGTCGGCTGAGTTGTTTGCTGCATTTTTGGTGTTGCGTGAGAAGCTTAAATCACTTGTGGTAAGCGGGAGTGAGCAGTAAGCCGACTGATTGCCTAAAGTGGGTTGGTGCTCTGCAGCGCCGCACGCTTCGACCTCAGCTCATGTCGGATTGTGGTCATAGCGAGAGCTTAGAGACGCCTCAAAAACGCCCTCTGTTGTTGTAGGGAATTAGTCGACCGTGCCGACAAGTCCTTCGAGTTACATTCGGTAGGACACTACTGCCCTGCGTGAGTAGCACGTCATGGTGCACAGAGATCTTTACGTCCGTAATGTCGTGCGGGGAAAAGCTCGTGAGATCGTATCGATTCGTGGCAATATCTCAGAAGAGATTCGGTCATCGGTGCGCTGTTGCGCCCAAGCAGCTTGGTGTTGAGTATTGGAATCTTGGTAGCTGGGGGCTGGGGGCCAGAAGCCCCATGCGCGTGCAGCTGTACGCGAGAGGCGTAAGGCTGAACGCGTAGGGAACAATGCCAGGTCGCGGCGCAGCTCGTAAATAAGATTGAGATTTGCGAGCGCATAATGAGCTCCACAAAGGGCTTTAAACAGACCGATATTGTGTACGCAAAGTTTTGAGACTTGCGGACGATGCAAGAGCTAGCCTTTGCAAGCAGCCTTCTGTCAAAGCCAAGAACCTATCTCTGACTCGTGCTGTAGTTCGCCCAGGGCTACGGTGACATCGTTCGCAGCTTTAGAAGGGCCGTACCAATGCCATAGTTGTGCCCCCACCTTGGGCGATGTCTTACGCATCGCTACAATGCACGAGTACATGTTTACAGAAACAAGAATAAGAAGACTGCATTGCAATGACGGAGGGATAGATTCGCGTTGGGCAAAGAGTGAACGTTTGAGGTCCTCCACGGCTGTTGCCCGCACCAAATTAGCGCGCTAGCGGATTTGGACCAACATGTACCTTCCACTTCACCACCACCAGCATGTTCCAGAACTGATTTCTATCAGCATCAGTAAAACGCTTTGCGATCCTGCTCCAGATCACAACCAAAGTCGCCGACCAGATGCTGTCACGAGAATCCGACTCTTGCGATGAAGCCTTTAGCGCACTCGCCACCACACCCACCTTCCATGGAGCTGCCCACGCTGCCATCTAGTTTATCTAGGGACATATCACCCCCTCGTGCGTCCAGAAGAAGGAGAAAATCCGGCGTGCCTTCTCCGGTATCACCTGCGAATACTTGTTACGATGCTGAAAAAGACCATAGATTGGCAGCCGTGGAGGCTGGCAGGGCAAAGGTTGAAGATCACCTGGCGTACTTCAAGCACCATCTAGCAAAAGCCTCCAGAACAACAACTCCAGGTATCTCACGACTAGAAATTCATGACTTCAATACTCTGTACAAGAACAACCAGCACCAACATGGCCATCACTTCGTCATACACCAGCACAATCACCCTAGAGCAGGCGTGCACTACGATCTACGCCTCCGGTTCTCTGAGACCAGTACTGCTTCCTGGGCCTTTCCGAAAGGGCTTCCTGGAAACTCAAGCTCTAGACAGCTAGGACGAATGGCGATTGAAACACGGGTACATAACCTCTGGAGCAACTTGATCAAATCTGCTTCGATGAAGACAGGTTCATTCCTCATCTGGGACACTGGGACATACACTGTGCTTCCACGGAAAGAAGACGAGAAAGGCATGCCGAGCCCACAGACCACAGACGACGAGTCTGATCAGGACGATGAGAGTGTTTTCAAGCTGCGAGATGGAAGACACGAGAACGAGAAGCTCATCGAAGCCTTTAATTCGCGCCACATCTGACTTCGTCTGCATGGTACCCGCCTCCCAAAAGACTACACCATCACATTACGGCTGCCATCCAACAACGATTTCACGAAGAAGCCAGCTACACGACGTAGAAGAAGTAGGCAATCAGCTAGAAACCGCCGACCTAGCTATACCTCTGACTCAGACGATGCAGCACCAGTTACACCCACTGCGACTACCGATCTGGCCGAAGCGGGGGAAGACTTGGACACCGACACAGATGAAGACAGTGTCACACGGACACAAAACGCCTATCCCGGCTCCACGAACAGCATCGGCTCGATCCATCAACGGCGGTGGTTCGTGCTTCTCGACCGGCGGAGCAGCGGCTTCGAATGTAGTGGTGGTCGATGGTCGCGCCGAATCCTACCAAACGGCAACTTGGGCGGTTTTGAGCCTTTCATCGTACGAGGGAGAGATCATGAGAGGAGTGTCGTAACAGGCCGATTGGCTCGCGAGGTGGAGAGAGACGAAGGATGTGAGGGCTACATTGGTCGCGGAGGTTGGAAGTCGATCGAAGACTGAATCAGAAACTTGATAGTTGCATAGTGGCAGTATATCTGCTATACATGACAAACAAAAAGCTCACAACGAACGTGGTCTAGCCTGCTCTATTCTAAAATCTATTATTTGCGCACCCTCCCACTCCTCGTGCTCCCCCTCACAATATTCTCGGCGGCGGCAGCAATGCTCTTTCGCCCCGCCATGATCTCATCATATTCCTCAGGCGATACACGCTGTTCGAAGTCCCGCTTCGTGCGAATCTTACGTTGCTTCTTTCCTGCAGCCCTCGCTTTGACGACGGGCGGCGTCGACGTGATCGATGAGCCAGGCGTCAAAGCGGGCAAGCTAGTTGACGTGTCCAGGTTGCCACACTCGACAGGCAGAATGGGTGTGCAAGGCCTCGCCGCATCCCTTACAAGTCGTCTGCGTTGTGACAGGATAGCCCGATATTCGATGTCGTCCTCGGTTTGGTCCTCAACCACGTCAACGCTGAGACGCTTACGCTTGCCTTCTGCTGTGGTCTGGTACGCGGATGCGGTTTTGGTTGCAGTCGTGTTCTTGTGCGGACGGCCAGGTGTCTTCTTGGGAATGGTGATGTGAGTTGCTGCCTCGGTTTCCCATCCCTTTGTTGGTGGGCTTGAGGGATTGTCAGAAGAGCGTAAGGATTCTTCCATCTTAGCTCGTTGGCGGCGTATTGCTGAAGTGGTGGCAGTCTTCTGTACTTGAGGTGCTGCGCTGACAGGTGAGCTAGTGATCACCGGGAGGTTCTCGTCTACAGGTGTCGGGCACTCGATTGAACTAGATGGCGAGGATCGCTCCATGTCCTTGAGGAGTGCACGGGTCACCGGTAGTGCGGATCCGACCTTGCTGCTGCCGTTGCTGATCGAACGAAGCTTAACGGGTGTTGCGTTCACTGCGTTGCGCACATGTTCGATGACTGTAGTAAGGTCAGCGTGTTGTTCTACAATGAGCCAAAGTTCCACTTACGGTCTGCTGCGGGGCTTGCTTGCTGGCCAACATCAAGCTTCTCTAAGAAGACACGCGGGGCGTACTTGTAGTCACCATCTTTCCCAGCCCCCTTGGAATCATCACCGTGGTGGAATGCGTCCACTGCTTTGCGCAGCTCATTGACTGTCCCAAACTCCTTGACCTTCTTCGTGTCCGCTGAGCTGGATGTGGGCAGCTCGAATCGTGACCCAGATTCGTATTGTTGCAGATCGTTGTGGCGTGTAAGGCGAGAATCGTTGAATGATACAGCATTACCGGTCACTGGCTCAGTCTTATCCATGTTACCCGTATTGGCAAGACCCCAGTGAATGCGCAAGCTCTCCCAGTCGGCCATGCGGATAGTCTCAGGGAAGAGTAGCGATGTTGCAGCCTTTTTGTACCACGTTTCTGGATGGTTGCCTGGGCCGCCGTAGAGATACGTTCTCTCTACATCGTCTTTTCCGCCAATCTTCACTGTGCGTCGAGCAGACGGGACCTCAGACGATACAGGACTGGAGTGCATGCGATACAGACCTTCTTCAGCCGCTGTAGCGTAATACTCTGGTGAATCGCTGTAATCGTACAAGCTAGCGTCTGCCTCTACAGCGTCCTCGAACTCACGAAGCACATGGTCGATCTTCTGCTTCACACGACGAAATAGCTTGGGGTCGCAGTCATAGCTGTGTTGCGAGATCTCCTGGACCAAATCTTCGTTGATGCGATGGACGCGTTCCATGTAGGTTGTAGGCGAGTCTTTACCTCCTTCTGTGATGACGTAGTGGTGTGCTTGTCTTAGTAGCTGGTCGGTCTCATCGCGGTCTGGCATCTCTTCGTCGGTAGAGTACGAGTCTTCCGTATCGGAGAAGCTAAGCTCTGGAGTGTGGATGAGCGAGCGACATTGTTGCCTGGTTGTCATGTTGAAGGGGTCGATCTCTACTTCCCGAAATCGGTTGAACGCTGGTGTGTATATGTGTATGAAGTTCTGCAGATCTAGCAAACAACTCTAGCGACCGGTGAAGTAGGAAACTTGCAGTAAAGACCGACAGGGTATGCGAGAGCCCTCTTGTTGAAGCAAGCAGCTGTCTATTAACAGTTTCTTTGTCTGTGCGGTCGAACAAAGCCACATGATAGAACGCCATGGTGTTTCCCGAATGCGGGAGTCTCCTTGCATTTACGCCTCTGCAGTGAAGCGACAAATTCTCTTTGTACTCAGCAAAGCATGTCAATCGCGGCCGTGCGGTCGAAGATACTGCGACCATGGTGCGGATGTCACCATGGTTGTGTTTCAAGGCTAGACCTTGCATGGCCGCCATGCAGTTGAGGGTCGTTGTACCACCAGATCCACGGTCTTTGGAGATCTTTCAATACCGTTGGATAGACAACTTAGATGTCGTGTAGCACAACGCCAACACCAGGGCTGAAACAATGGAAGCAAGCGACTGAACTCGGAAGAATGAGCTGAAAGACCAGGAGTGACGGAGAGTCAAGCTTCTCTTTCTTTAATGATAAATGCCCCCACAAGTCACTCTCTTGCAGCCACAATTTCTGCAACGAGTGGCGTATTATCTGTCAAGCCTGGGATGACCATTGTCGGGGAAAGATGAGTATTGGAGGCCTGATCGTCGCTCAAGTCAATCTGTGCGTCTGTCGTACATCAAGCCTCGCACCACGAGGCCAAGGCGAGATGCGGTCGCTCGCTCTGCGCATCTCCCAATCGGTCGTTTTGTGCCCAGGTTTACGCGAGGAGGGGAAGTCGTAAAAAAGGAAAGGTGGGCTAGAGTGACGACGCTGGGGTGCAGGGTGCCTCGGCTCTCTCTCGCAGCAACATCAAGCGCGTCTCACCTTCCTGAGAACGACTCGACACCAGGACATAGGCTGGCCTTCCTGTTCTGCTGCTGACAACTCCTTCCTCGTATTGTACTTTGCTCCTTCTCCCGTGATACCCCCATTTCCTTGTACGTTTCATATCATATATCTTATCGATTCTCCGCAATGGCAGGTACGTGAAGACCTCCATCGTCAGAAAGAAGTCAAGCTTACAGACACCAGCTATCCCACTTACTGTTCCCGCTGCAGCTGCAGGCCTCGCGTACCTCAATGCTCGCCATGGCATCAGCTACGACTGGCCGATGCTTGCATCCTTCGCCTCGGCGATTGTCCATATGATCCGCGCAGAGCGTCGTGATCAGATCAACGTCTTTTACGAACTCGAAGCCCTCGCCCAGGGACCCAAAGGAGACCACCCGTGGATTATTTTCCATGGACAGACGTGGACATACAAGCAGGCGTACGATGTCATTCTCAGATATGGCACATGGCTGAGCAGCAAGGGTGTTCAGAAGGGCGAGATTGTGGCGATGGACTTTGTCAACTCAGAGATATTCATCTGGATTTGGTTTGGGCTGTGGAGTATTGGCGCAAAGCCAGGTACGTGAAGTATTTCATGATCAGAAACGACGAAGCTGACAGATGATAGCATTCATCAACTACAACCTGACAGGCAAGTCGCTTATTCACACAATCAAGACATCGACAGCACGCTTAGTACTGGTTGACCAGGAGAGCAAGGCCAACCTTTCGGAAGACGTCATGGCAGAGCACGGCTTTGTCCTCGCACCTGCGACCGTAATCGGTGAAAGAGAAGCGAACTACGACTTCGAGCTAGACCAGAATGAGGTGCCACGCTCTGTCAAGAGTAAGACATTAGCACAAGCACAGCAGCAGGGCATCACTGCAACGCCCCAGAAGAGACAACTCGAGATTGTCTTTTTCGACAAGCAGCTTCAAGATTCGATCCACATGCTCCAGCCGACTCATCAACCCGACTCCTGCCGCGCCGGCCAGCTGCGCAACAGCATGGCCATGCTTATCTACACAAGCGGTACCACGGGACTACCCAAGCCGGCTGTCATGACATGGGGCAAGTGCAATGGCGGAGCAAAATTTGTCTCGAGCTGGTTGAACATTAAAGACGACGTCATGTACACCTCCATGCCACTCTATCACTCCTCTGCCTCGGTCTTGGGCTTATGCGCTGTCCTCCGTGCTGGCAGTACCATCTGTCTCTCGTCCAAGTTCAGTCACAAGACTTTCTGGCCTGAGGTCAGAGCCAGCAAAGCAACAATTATCCACTACGTCGGCGAAACCTGTCGCTACTTGCTTTCTGTACCCCCCTCTGCTCTGGACAAAGAGCATCATGTCCGCGCGGCTTTCGGCAATGGTCTACGTCCTGATGTCTGGGAACCCTTCAAGGAGCGATTTGGTATCAGGACGATTTTCGAGTTCTACGCGGCCACAGAAGCTCCTGGTGGCATGTGGAACCGCAGTGACAACACTTTCTCCTCGGGTGCTATTGGACGAAACGGGACTCTCGCCGGTTTTCTCTTCAATCCTGGCACGGCTGTCGTACGCACCGACCCCGATGCCGATGGTGCGCAGCCCCTAAGGACTAAAAACTCCGGTCTATGTCAGCTGTGCGACTGGAATGAGCCAGGCGAACTTCTTTACAAGCTGAACCCCGCAAACATCGAACTGAAGTTTCAAGGCTATTTCGGGAACGACAAAGCGACCAACTCGAAGATCATTAGGAACGTCAAAGCTATGGGTGATGCATACTTTCGTTCTGGAGATCTTGTGCGTTGGGACAAGGAGGGACGCTGGTGGTTCGTTGACCGCATCGGCGACACCTTCCGCTGGAAGTCCGAGAACGTCAGCACTGCAGAGGTCTCCGATGCAGTCGGTCGTCACAAGGCAGTTGAGGAAGCGGCTGTCTATGGCGTTCAAGTGCCTGGTCACGATGGTCGCGCTGGGTGTGCCGCAATCGTACTGAATGAGTCCGCGCTGTCCACATCTGCTAATGCGGAGAAGACCATCGCGGTCAAGGGTGAGGTGCTGGAGTCACTTGCTGCTCATGTTACGAAAGAGTTGCCGGCCTTTGCGAGACCCATCTGGATTAGAGTTACAAAGCAACTACAGACGACAGGCACGAACAAGCAGCAGAAGCACCTCTTGCAGAAAGATGGTATCGATCCGGAAGCTGTCAAGCAGGCTGGTGATGCATTTTACTGGCTCAGTGAGGGCGCGTACGTGCCTTTCACAATGAAAGCGTTGAAGAAGATCGAGGGTGGTGGTGTCAAGCTGTAAGCCTTCATGCTCGGCTATAGCCATCGCATTAAGGATGTTTCCATGCTTTTATCGAACAAGCGCCTCGTTGCTCATATCAGTCCGACCAATCTTGTTAATCTACACCATCTCGCTTACCACCTAACCAATCATCGTTATCGCCTTCCCTGGTACAAGCGACAGTACACCTTACGGCTTGCTAATATTCTCACTATTACCATCACCAACGAGGACTTCTGTCGAACTCGAGCGTCGGGCTGACCTACTCACGCAGACAGTCACATCGAATGAAGCTAGTGGTAGTCAAATAAATACGTACGGATGTCGATTCTGGAAGCATATCATTGCATATAACCATTGGTCGTGTACGGCCTCTCCGCGCTTTGCACGGCGGCAGTACTGTTGTCAATCCAGGTGGTAGTGGTAGAAAACCAGATGCGTTTCGAAGTGTAAGGCTTGGACAATTGGCTCTCGCTCATATTGACATCAGATTGTAAGTCCTGTGTGGTTAGAAGAATGGTCACTGTCTGGAAGAGTTCTAGAGCGAATTGAAGAGAGCTTACCGTGAAAATCTCCCAGCTCTTATGCAGCTGTAGTGTGCCAGAGCGCGCAATGTTGCCTTCTTGTCGGACGACCTCGGTTCAACTCTCTTACTGGTCATCTAAAGCGAGCATCTGTAGATTCAGGCCCGTTTGACCGCGGTGGAGGACGCGTTAACCATTCACAAATCATTATTCGAAGCATGCCGATGCAGATTACCGCTGCGCTACTCAGTTGCGGAAGTTATGGAGGAAGATTTATCAGATGACGCGGGTTGTGCTGTGGCAGTGGCGAAGAAGAGTACGGAAGCTGGTGCTAAGAAGATTGGTCAAGGCTGGGGCTAAGTATAAGGACATTAGACAGTATCACGACGATATGGTAAGGGTTGCAGATCACTCAATCAAAGTTAGTCACAGCTGCTTTACATGCACCTTTCTCCACTGAAGGGCTGTTGGAGGCCCTCAAGCTGATAAGACAGACTTTTGTGTCTGCGTTTGCCATAACACTCACTGGCGGTGCTTTCATGGGCTCCGAGTGCTCTGACAATCTTCAGAAGCCGTTTGCTCAATGGCTTCAAGACGCGGACATCAAGAGATATCGAACGTAGCAGTTGGACTATGGATGGCTCGGTCAATGCTGTTCAGTGAGAAATAATGGTGCAAGGTGCGTGCACGAAGTTACGATGAGGCACGGAGTCGGAAAATAAAAGAGTGAAGATGTAATCAATTGCCTGACTAGGGTAGTGTCAATCGGAAGCTCCTGGACATCATAACTGTCTGTTGGTGTCTGAAAGAGCTTAGCGTGGTGGCTGCCTCGTTGCCTCGTTGTGCGCAAAAATGCGGACCACAAATTTCCCATGAGGCTCTGCTGCGACAGGCAATGTTCGGCTAGGACCAATGAAATCAAGCCACCCATAGCTACTTGGCGTGGGGTTGATACTTGAGAGCACACGACACGCCGAACAACACAGAACGATCAAGTTGAAAGCATGCACGGCATTGACGTTACTTTGTATAAATACGTTACCTTCCTCAATTATCAAGATGATATACAAGTCGCTGCTTTTCCAGGCCGTTACCACCGTCCGCTACCATGAGCCTCAAATCAAAAGCCAATGTTAGCGGTCCTCAACCGACCAATCAGTTCGACACCTCTCAAGGACATCACCCTGAATCTCAACACTCTGGCACCACGGCTGCAGACATACAGACCTATATCACGATGTTGGAGACAAGCACACGGGGGCTTAAAACATATACGGACTTGCTATCTTGCAATGGTACACCGTCCTTTCCTCTTCCTCTCAGTGACACTGTCTTATCATACATAGGTGACTTTGATGTCCCAATCGAACTCCTCAAGAAAACTTCCAAGACGGGCTCTATGCAGGTTGAACCGGTTCAAAAGATGGAGAGAATGCCGCTAGTCGGTAGTGCTGTTCGAAGATACTAACTCCACATCAATTGAGTGTGAGCGTCGTGGTCCCTTCACTAGTGAAAGCAACTAACAACGACCAGGTCAGAAAGGCCTGATGAAATACTGCGTAAGGTGCGATCGCAAAGCAGATTATGTTTACCTCCATTGCCCTCCAAGCAGTCGGCAACGTTGTCCTCCATCATTGAGGTATATCGTCGCGAGAAACGTCTCATGGAAGAGCTATGGTCAGTACGAAGTGAAGTGCGCTGAACTTAAGGCGTGTAACCAAGGAAGTCTGTTTGCGGATTTTGTATCCACGCTCCAGCATGAAATATACATATCCTACATTGCTCTCTCCTATCCCTCGAATACTCCATGGTTGAGCTCAACCCCAAAATCCTTCGCCATAGTCTTCATCTGCTCCTCGAGGATGTCTTCCAGCCCCCGCTCCGCACCAAACGCCTGCTTGACCCTTGCCCATAAGAACACGCCATCGCTCAGCAACAACACGATCCTAAATCTCAAATGCTTGACCCAGTTCTTCCACCTCTCACCCGTACTCAGCTCTTTGCTCTCCGCCAGAGCTCTTGACGCCCACATACCAGTGATCTTGACCCTATTCACAGGACTGCCCAAGAACTGGTTGTTGCCCTGCACGATGCGCAAGTTGCGGCCGATGAAGATCAACTCTTGAGGCCACTTCTTGTCGTCACCTAAGATGCTCTTGATAGCATCACGGCCCTTGACTTGCATGTCGTATGCTCTCTCTGCTGCGTCCTTGCCATGTACGCCCTTCTTGATCTCCTCGATGACCTTCTTATCGCCGCCCTGGTATGGGCGCATCAACGTCGCAGACGCAAAGATGTCGGGGTTATTTACGCCCCAGCTCGTCACAATGTCGGCGATAGTGCTGTTGTCGAATGCGAGCAGACTCTTCCAGAACAACGCGTACTGGTGCCTGAACTCGGGGTTCATACGGATATAGAGCCCGTGGTCAATGAGGACGACTTCTGGTTGGCCAGAGGGCAGGCGCCGGATAAAGATGTTACCCGGATGCGGATCGCAGTGCACCAGCCCCCAGAGAAACATTTGTGCACTGAAAAGGTCGACAATGGTGTTCATTGTTGTCTTCAAACTGACTCCTAACCCACCCTTGCCATCCTTGCCTTTCCAGGACTTGCGGCTGGGCTTTATGATCTCGTTCTTGGGCGCATCGGCGGGGACGTCGGCGTCGTACGAAGCGTTCGCGGGAATAGGAGGGAGTTGGACACCTCCTGCGCCGGGAGAGCCGCGACGCCAACCTCCGCGCCATTTGTTTGTGATGCCTTCCTTGTCCCAAAGACGCACACCCTCAATCCATTCAGCAGTCATGACACGCTTGGAGGAGAGCTCACGGTAGACTTGAGGGATATAGACGCGGCCGTTGAGTCGTGGCTCCCCCGCAACGAGACGGCGCATTTCCTCGCCATTGTCGGCCTCGTTCTCGAAGTCAGTTTCGAGCATCAGTCGCTCGGAGATGTAGGGTACGAGCGTGTATACTGGGATCCCGAACCACCATGTGTACACCTTGGCGACGACTTTGAAGGCCCACAGATCCCAGCCGACTTGTGATGCGATCTCGCGCTTCTGGATCTTGATTGCAACTTCTCGGCCGTCTGCAAGGCGTGCCCAGTGGACCTGCGCAACACTAGCACTCGCTCGAGCAGTCTTTTCCATTACGCCCTTGCCCGGTGTCTGGTCGTGCGAGAAGCTCACACCGAACACTTCCTCAACGCTCTTGCCAAAGTCTTCTCTGACCACCTTCTCGACCTCCCACCAATCGTTCTGCGGCGCGTCGTCGAACATCTTGGCGAACATCTTCTGGAACGACGGCGGCAGGATCGCGCTCTGCATTGCAATGGCCTGGCCAATCTTCAGGTAGAGACCACCGTTGTATCGCAGCAGGTTGAAGATGCGCTCAGCATTGCGGTTGTGCACGTCTTCTACGCTGTTCGCGAACGGAGGGTGGGCGCGGAAATTGATCTTGTAGTCAAGACCGATAACAAGACCGGTCTTGAATGTGCGCAGCGACCTTGTCAAAGATGAAGCGTAGAATTGCCTATCGATGGCGTAGCCAACACCAACAAGCGCGGTGACGGCAGCGAGACGACGCACCCATCTTCGTTTTGTGAAAGGTGGTTTTACTTTGCGGATTCGAGGTTTAGGCAGGTCGGCGGGGTTTGGTGGCCGAAGAGGCTCCCATGCTTGCGACTGTATGCGGCGCACGAGGGCAGATGGTGGTGACCGCGCCGAGGCGAATGGTGAGCGTGCTAGCTGTGACGCAACATTGTGGGCGGGTGCTCGTCGCAGAGCGAGCAAGCCATGTATCATGGCTGTCGCAGAGATGTGGCAGGCGAAAAATGCGGTACAGAACTGTCAGACAGGAGCATGTTGAAGTCTTGAGGCAACTATCTTTCTTTCGTTATCCGGAGTCATGACGGCATACTGAGCGGTCTTCGTCCGTGCGCTTTCTCGGGGCTTGCCGACCCCCGGACGGAGAGATCCTTGTCACCGCTCCGACTATACATGCCGACTTTGAAGCAACTCGTCCCCTTCACAAGCCTGATAGGGTCTGACGAAATCACTAGGCCTGCCTTTCCTCCCTGCAACCGGCGCGGCTACTCTTGTGTTGAGGAGTTGTCGGCAATAGAGGTACAAGCTCTTGTAGAGTAGTACCGCGCGACGCCGCTTTGGAAAAGAGCAAGGTCGTCTCTCGTAGATATGAGATTGCGTGCCTGGTCACGAGGGTGCGGTCGGTCGTTGTGGTGTGGAGTACGTCGGTCGTACCTGAGCCAGCGCAGTTGCTGTGCCCGTGCGGGTCCAGTAGACAGCGTGCAAACCGTATCAGGGTACATTGACCAGTCTTAAGAGCATGGCTCAGTCAGCCCTTCACGACTGCTCCTCATCCGCGCTCATCTTTTCAACTGCGTTGAGATCCACACTCCATCGCCTAGCTAGTTCCTCGACCTTGTCATCCCACTTTTTCACAACAGGATGCTGCGCTGCAACTTCCCTAAACGTAGCATCGCCGTCTGCACCTTTGACTTCCCATTTCCAAATTCCCTCCTCATCGACCCATCCCTGGCCCAGCAGCTTTTCGATCGCGAGCTCCTTTTGCGCATCTTGGTAAAGCCCAGAGGTTTCGCTGTAGACGTCTTGATCGTGGCCTTTCCAAGCACTTACAAAGCCTCTCAGCACACCTAGGATGTAGCCAACGCGCAATCCGATGTCAGCGCCTAGTGCATAGCCCTCATCGAAGCCTTCTTGTACGTATTGTCCTTTCGCAGAAGCGAGGCCTTCGCGGTATGCGTCGGCATCGAGCGCGCGCTGGCGAGAGGGAAGATCGGAGAGTATTTCATAGTCACGGTCCGAGGACTGTGCATCAAGGAATGGAGAAGTTGGCGCGGACCCGTAGATGTCGTCGAGCGCGGACTCGTGCGGTGGTGTTGGTGGCGCGTGGCCTGCCGCGAGCTGGGTCGGACCCAGTGGAGGGGTCATGTCGCCGTTTGTGGTCATGTTCGTTAAGCTGTAGCAGTCTGTGGCAAGTGGTTACAGTGTGATATGGTTGGCGCCGTGGTAACTTTTTGGTAGTGGGGTCGAATTACATGTATAAGGTGGGGCATCGGCGAACTAGGGTGGCCCAGAGGATGATCAACTTCTAAACGTTTGAAGCTCTGGATTGAGTGCCGCAAAAACGATGTATGAAGCAGTCGGCGCAAGCCCTCGAATCTGCACTGCTTTATAAGGCAAGCATGTACAGGGAGTGTTATTTGGTCAGTCGACATAGAAATTCCATGTCAGCTTGGTCGCTGAACAGCAGTGTGAGCGATTGGGTTACCAGAGAGTGAACATGGTTTCCCTACTGAAGATGTTCTTGAAGCTGGAGACGAATGTGCCTAGATTGACGAGTGTGGGGAAATCTCCTTGAGATGGGAGAGCCTCTGACGTCTGACTCGCGGGAAGCTCTGCAAGCTCCGGGTAGAGATTGATGCGCAACGCAACGCGACACATGGTGTGCACGGCTCCTTCGGAGTGACATGGCACCACACAATCGTCTCGAGCACCGGCGCCGCTGATTCTGCTTCATAGTGACGCCGTAACGGCGTTCTAGCGTCGAAGGAGGTGTCCCGCGGCAGACCGAACGCGCCGGATGTCCAAATCAGGACATTCCGTTCGCAGGAGCTTTCCCCGCCCTCGAGCTCTCAGTAATCCGCCATGCAATCGTGGCTTGTACTGGGTGGAATGCCGTGGCCTGGCCTTCAAAATAGCCGTCTGGGGACCTTGGGACCGGGTCGTCGTTTAAATTTCGAGTGCCCCCCGTCTCGACGGACTGTAAATTTACCGTAACCTCCCTGTGCCTATTTTCTAACAGCGAGGTGTTTTGGTATAATTGACTCTCTTACCTTCCAATTGATCCATCCTGTACTTTGAGTCGTACTCGGGAGAAAGATGACTTCACCGAACCTCGCTCCTGGGTTGCCTGAGTTCAGTCTGAAGAATAAGGTCGTCCTTGTGTCTGGTGCGGCACGTGGACTGGGTCTGACACAAGCAGAGGCGTTGCTCGAAGCAGGTGCTATAGGTAAGTCCCAAATGAATTGATCTCAAAGATGCATCCTAATTGATTGGACTGCAGTGTACGCTTTGGACAGACTACCTGAGCCACACCCAGATTTCCACACTGTCGCAGAGAGAGCAAAGAACCAGTTCAGCTCAAAGTTCGAGTACCGACAGATCGACGTAAGAGACGTCGATGGGCTCCACAAGGTCGTCGAGGACATTGCGAGCGTCGAGGGAAGGATGGACGGTTTGGTTGCAGCTGCCGGCATCCAGCAAGAAACACCAGCGCTCGAGTACAAGGCTGAGGATGCCAACCGCATGTTCGAAGTCAACATTACCGGTGTCTTCATGACTGCTCAGGCGGTCGCGAAGCAGATGATCAAGTTTGGCAATGGCGGTAGCATGGCCTTCATCGCCAGCATGTCTGGCACTGTTGCCAACAGGGTAGGTCTTCTTCCAACTTGCTGCATGTGGTCATGATTGTTGACATGTCATTAGGGCTTGATCTGCGCTGCATACAACTCGTCCAAGGCAGGTGTGATCCAGCTTGCTCGAAATCTGGCGTCCGAATGGGGTCAGCACAACATTCGCGTCAACACAATCTCGCCTGGGTACATCGTAACGCAAATGGTGGAGGAGCTGTTTGTCAAGTACCCTGAGCGCAAGGAGACATGGCCGACGCAGAACATGCTGGGAAGGCTGTCAGCTCCTAAGGAGTACCGCGGTGCAGCCGTGTTCCTGATCAGCGATGCCAGCTCGTTCATGACAGGGTCTGACCTGAGGATAGACGGTGGACATTCTGCGTGGTAGTCAAGAAGTCTCAATGAAAACAATGCATTGCACTCGAGAGTGTTTGGTACAGGAGTGGAGCCGTAATTGCGCCAATGAGGGTGAGAGGAAGTCCGGCTTGGCGGGTCTTACCTCACCGAGGAAGCAGCCCGCATGTCAGCGTTTGAACATCTGCACGCGCGCAGCATAGCCAGACATGTCAAACAGGTAGCCACAGTGCTGGAGCTCATGCGCTCCTATCTCGGCATCGCTCTTTGCTCCGTCATCTGTTGTTCTGTTGACACAGCGATCTCGGGCTGATGCTGACTGAAGCTTGACCTGTTTCCAAGCTCCACCACCTCCAAATGTCGAGCTCGACATCGGCCACCGTCACGCGCTATCGCCCTGCTGTACTTGCGCTCACCGGAGCGGCGGCCGCTTATGCTGTCTACCTGATCTATGGCAGCCTCCGGGCTACACCCAGCGATGGTTTGCATCGCAGCAATGCCGTTCGGCGAGGCACTCCACAACGGCGATTGTCGCGAACCACGCGCATAATCTCACGCCTTGAGAGAGAGGTGGACAACTTGGGTGACCACACCATTCTTGGACTCGTGGTGCCACTCGACCCGCAGAACCTCATCACCCAAGATGAGCTCCGCGAACTGCTCGTGCCTATGGCCCCTGAAGGCAGCGCAGACACCATCGAAGTCGAGACGGCGCGGCTGTACGACATATTTCTCGACCGACTGCTCGATTCCGGCTTCTCGGACCGGCCACTCGCACCTCCTGAGATTGAGGCTGTCACTAGATGGGTTGGTGCCAGTCTGCCGAACACTGCTGCCATCGCTCGTGCTGTGGAGAGAAGGACACAACGGCTGAACGACGCTAGGCCTGAAGATGCAGAAGGTGCTGAGAGTGTTGCGGGTACCGACATGTCATTTGCGAGTGACGACGACACAGACGGTGAGGACATTGATCCTGAGGGGCAGACACTCCAGCGCACACTCTACCACATCGCAGAAGAGCGCGCAAGACAGGAAGGAGTCGTACATCGAGGCATCACATGCAACGGCTGCGACGAGAAGCCCATACGCGGTACCAGATGGCATTGTGCCAATTGTGTCGACTTTGACTTGTGCTCCGCTTGCGAAGCCACCAACTCTCATATAAGGACCCACGTCTTCTACAAGATACGGGTACCGGCTCCATACGTGTCCCTATCGAAACAAGAACCTCTGTATCCCGGCAAGCCGCACATGATGCATCATTCGGTCAACTCGGCACTGAAAAGACGTCTAGCCTCAGAGACCAAGATGGAGGTTGAAGAAATTGAGGCGCTTTGGGACCAATTCACCTGTCTTGCAAGCACCGAATGGGGAGATGACCCCAGCAAGGTTGGCTGGGCTCTTGATCGACGAGCCTTCAATCATGCTTTCGTGCCTCGGTATGACGGCTTCATCTCTGCGCCGAATCTGATCTACGACCGTATCTTCCAGTACTATGACAGCGACAAGAACGGCCTCATTGGATTTGAAGAGTGGATCAAAGGTATTGATGGCATGCATTCCACTGACATGAAGGTCAAGGCCAGGATCATCTTCAATGGTTATGATCTCGATGGTGACGGCTACATCTCACGTCGGGACGTACTGCGAGTATTCAGAGCTTACTACGCGATCGAGAAGGAGGCAACTCGTAACTTTGTCGCTGAGTTGACGGAAGAGCTATCTGTACGTAACAGCATGGATACCGTACGATCCAGCCAGCCTCTAGGCTCAGCATTTCCTCCCAATAGCCTTCCAACCTCGAATCAACTGCACTCTGATATCGCGCTTAAGCGGAACGGAACGTTTGACGAGGCATCCCCTGTCATCCTCGACACCAAGTTCGAATCTGCAAGCCGTGAGGAGGTCATCAGGGCCAATGAAATCAGTCAGCTGCTTACAAGCTCCCCTCAAAAAGAGGCCGGAAAGCGCGTGGTGCGCGAAGCATGGGCAAGGCGCGAGTTCACTTTAGATGAAGAGGAGGGTATGACAAGGCCTAGCGACGCAGACATTACAGACGATGAAGAGGAGGCGAAGCATCACGACACAGACCCTGCTGCCGCTGATCTTGGACCGGACCGGACAGTGTCCCGTCGATCTTCAAAGGTGCAATTTGAAGACGAAACTAACCACAGAGACTGGTCTAGCAAGTCAAACTCAACGAAACCAGCCAAGGAGCAGTGGGCGGGCTACGAGATACCGGAGCTGGAACAAGATCTTGGGAAGGAAGTCTTGTATCAGATTACGCAGCAAGCCTTCAATGAGTTGCTTGACCCTCTCTTCCGCGCTCGAGAAGATATGGCATTGGATGCTCGTAGCCTAAGGAGCGAGCGACGCAAATACGCCGAAGTCATTGACGCACATCTGGAAAAAGAGAAAGGATGGGGCAAGCATAATGCAGCAATCTTCCGTACTGGCGTTTTCCGATTTGCCAAGAGCGTCGTTGACGTGTTCGGTCAGCATTTGAGCAAAAGCAAAGGTGCCCTACAGGCTTTGCAGGGCTACACGCACAAAGACGATCCGGAGTTGCATGCTTCCATGATTCGCAAGGCAATCACATCTGCTGAAACGTTGGTCTTGGCAGGTCTTGAGGGTCGCTTTGAAGATGTGCATCCTAACGGCACTGCCGAATGGAATGCTGAGCTCCTAAAAGAGCAGCTCTACCAAGAGCTCATAACAGCTACAGTCTGGTTGCTCAATCCAACAGAGTGTACCATGGCAGACGAGACATCGTCTGTAGAGCAAGTCACGGTGTCAGAGGACTCAGCTCGTGATCCTACTATGCCACAGTTCCGTCCCAATTCAACAGTCGAGCTCGAGATCGACGGACATGTAGAGGTTATAGAAGGATCCCAACACTCCACGACTGCCTCGGAGCTCGGACAGAGCCTAGCAGACTTCATGGACGACGAGGGCCGGATTCGCATCGGCCAAGAAGGACCCTTCTTCGTCTATGTCCGCCAGCCCGATCAAAATCCAAGTAACGACAACGCAACGATCACACCAATCAGATATGGTCTCTCTCTAGAAGAGGAAAGCGACGGAGGCGACTCCCGCAACAGTCAAAACCACATCAGCGTCGATGCCACAGACCTGCCCAGCACCGTCCCAGCCGCTCCACGGTCCAGCCGTGACTTCTCGCACGACAACGAAGACGCCGGATCAGCCCCCAAACTCCCCACCGATCCCCTAGTAACCCTCTCTCCAGACATCATTGTCCCACACGTCTACACCAACACCCCCTGGCTGCAGTCCCTCACCCTCCTCACCTGTCCCGACGGAACACACACCGTCGCAACCGAACGCCGCTATATCGTGCACACGACCAATCTGTACGCCATAAACCCCGAGCCAGACCAGACAGCCGCTTTGATCGCAAACCTGCGCCGCAGCGCAAAACATCCCGACTCCCCGCTGTACACACGCCTCCTGGCGAGCTGCGAGGCAGTGGAGCACGAGAGCCGTCGCAGAAAGGGCCATGGGCTTCTGAGTTTCAGCGAATTCGAGGATGTGCTTGAGGATGGGCGGTTGAGGTTCTTGGAAAGCTGGATGGATTGGGTGAGTTTGTGATTTGTGAAGTTTCAGGGATGTTCGATCGTGCTGGTCTGAAGGGGGACTGATGAGGTTCATGTCTTGAGATGTTGGTAGATCGAGTGCATTTGAGGGTTCTGAAGGCCTCTCCGGATGGTACATTGTACGATATAACAAATGCAGCTTACGATAGGATGGTCTTGACTTTATCTGAGTGTTCTTACAACTAACTCCTGTAGTGTCTAGTATGAAAGCCTCCTGGACGAAACTTCGGATCACGTGCAGGGAGTGTTGAGCAAAAGAGAGGCGGGGCATGTTCGACACTGTGGGACCTTCAGGAGGACACATGTAAATGTGAACTAAACCATGTGCCATTGCAGTCATTCGTAACTACATAAAACGTATAAGTCTCATCAGGGTATCTTGATCGGTTGCAGACCCATCATTCGTTCTCCATTACCAGCATGTCAAACTCGCTCGGCGGTCAAAAGGAAGATTACATAAGGTTGTCGTGATGATAATGATGCTGGGCTCGCGCCATTGAGCTGTAGTGATGATGTTCAATGCCATGCAATCGCTATGCAACGAGGGTATAAAAAAGACAAAGAACCAAAAAAACAACGCTTGAACGCAGTAAAACTCCGAAAAGCAGATAGCTATTACGATGTTGTGTAAAGATCTGTCTCCGGGACGATAGAGCACAGCTTGCGTGTGAAGAGGAAAGAAAAAGATATTAGACGCTGACGTGACGCCTAAGGCTAACCTCAGGCTTTTGCGCGTAGCCGATGAGCATGCGGAAAGTGGTGCCCAGCTCCTCGCATTCGCTAATGAGCTTGTTGTCACGCCAAATGCTGTTTTTGAGAAGGTCGCTCGACAGCGCGGCATCTGGACCTTCGCCGTCAGGCAGTACAATGCTTTCGTAGCAGCGAGAATACCACCAGCGGCCCACACGTGCAACTTTATCTGCGATGCCTTTGTCTGTGGACTCGGATGGGTTTGAGGCGTTGAGGAGGTCGGAGAAAGACGGCTCGAATCTTGGTAGCGTGGCAGGATTGAGGTTGCTATCGGCACGTTTGCGCGAGCTGGCTGTGCTGTTCTTTCTCATGGGGTGGTTGACATCGTTAGGGGTGGGCAGGTTGCCAGCGACCGGTACACCAACAACGCAGGACCTGCACTCGACAAAGCGCTTGCGACCGAGGCCTGCGATAATCTCATCGCTGATGTTGCGGAGCGAGATGCTGTCATCCACACGGTGAATATCCATCTTCAGTTGTCGCACAGCCCGCCGGGCACAATTGCCCATGTTGACAAGGTCCAGATCAAGCAAACTAAATTCTAAGTATCCACCAGGGCGAAGGACTCGTTTGGCCTCAGAGAGCAGGAAGTTATGTGTGGACGAAGGCTGTGCAGAGGGGAAGCGAAGAACGACGCATGCAAAGAAGTTCTGCGGATATGGCAATGGGTCGGTAAGCGAGGTGTGTCGGATATGGCGGTGGTTGGGGAGCGCAGACTTCCTGTCAGTTGATGGGGGAGTTGATGGAGCAGGACCAAGGTCGTACACGGCTGCGTTCTCATATGTAAGGGCGCAGTAGAAGGACCAGTCCTTGCCTGTGCCATCAATCACAAGCACACGGTCTTCGTTGACATCTTTCAGCTGAAAGTGCACAGGACTAAACAGCACGCGACCGAACGACAGCCACTTGCTTGTCATCAGAGCACCGAATCGAAGGTCAGCCATGGATGCATGGCCAAATGCTTGAGCTTCAGCAAAGTCCATGTGACGTGTGTCCCTGTAGCGAGCCCCGGTAGTGCTGTGGCGGTCTTTGTCTGATCGTGAAGTGACGGTTGCCTTTGAAAGCCTATCGCCAGCAGATATAGACGTGGGCAAACTAGTTCGAGTCGAGGGCCTTTGAGCTGAGACGGTTGACAAGCTGGGACTGAGAGGCAGACTCAGACGACCGGTAGTAGAGTCAACGACGCTGAGCTTACGGTCGCCGTAATCGTTGATGACATCGGACAGAGCCATGGAAGATGTGGGTGACTGCGAAGCGTACAGAGCCGCAAGCAAGCGAGAGCGGCGGAGATGCACAGAAGGCACTGAGGCTTCCATCTCTGAGGATCCGGAGAGGACTGATACACACGACGTCTTGTGATTGAGAGTTGGTGGTGGAAGTGAGGGGCCTTGAAGGTGCGATGGCACCTTTCTGATCGTGCCGCCAGGGGAGATAACCTGGTCAAGCAGATCATCGTACTCGTTCCAAAGCTCATCATCTGACAACGGAGCACCTGGGGGAGGTATGACCGCAGTACCAGCAACAGGAGCGAAGCTCCAGATTCCCGAGCTGCTCGAGTAAGAGACTTCGGAGTCCTTTCGCGGAGGAAATTTGAAGAACTCGCTCTGACGAAACTCTTCGGAGAATGGACTGATGGTCGCGATGGCTGATCCATGTGAAAGTGCACCAAGTCCTTGCAAAATGGGAAAAGGTTCAACGGGTCCAGCGGTAGCCACCACTGAGCCGATAGAGTCAAATGAGGTACGTGGTAACGCAGTCGGACGCGACTGAGGATGATCTGTGACGAATGGTCGCGAAAACGATCGAGAGGAAGGTTTGCGTGGCTTGCCACGGCTCGAAATGACTTGAGGGATGCGACCGACTTGTGGCAAACGACTTGGACGAGGAGGTGGACTTGTAGGCGCTGATGCTGGAGGAGGAAAGTCTTCAATGGGAAGTCTTGTCTGCTGGGGCGCCTCAAAGGCAACAGCAGCCGGCGCACTCTCCGGTTCGGCCTCGTCCTGCGGAGGAGGTTGCTGTGTGATGGGCGATGAAGGTGGCGAGAGATCGAAGACTGTGCCAGCTTGCGAATGCCTTGGGGAGGACTCGGGTACAGGCTGCACATCGGTATTGACCGTGAGATCGGCATACCGCTGCGGTGATTGGTCTGACCGCAGGACAACTTTGGGAGAAGCAGGACGGGAAGGCGGTGCGAAAGCTGGCAAGATCGGCTTGGGCGGCAGGAGCATTGACTGCATGCGCTCTTTCCGCATAGAGTCGTTGTCAGAAAGAACACTTTCCGTATCAGTATTGCCTGCCGCTTCCTTCATCAGCTGCTCAATGTCCTCCATATTGAGGCTGGACTGCGCGTCCATGAACGCATAGTGCGCAACAGATCGTGAACCAGGCCCAGGGCTTGTACCCTTGGCCTCCTGAACGGCGGGTGTTTCCACTCTGGGCGCCGCATGCGCGCGCGAGAAGAAGTTCCACTTTGACGGCTTGGGCCGCTCCTTCTCTTTGTCGGCCTTGCTCTTCTTCGACGACCGAAGCCAGCTACCTTCATCGTTTGCAGAGTCCTTGCGAGTCTTCGAGATACTGCGACTTCTTGTACGGCTAAGAGAGCCTTCTGTAGGTTTAACCGTGCGCGATATGCGCCTTGATGCTAGCGTGGGCAGGAACGACCTCTTCGAGTCATCGTCACTTTCGGACGGCCTGCTTAGCGCCTTCTTTGCTGGTGACCCACTGCGCGAGGTGTTCGGCATTGCTGAGGGTAAGAGTCTGGGTCGAGTCTTGTCATTGGCGGGCTCAGCTGTAATGCTTGTCGTGTTTCCCATAGGTTGCTTGATACGGTGTGAGACGTCGAGACTATTGCTACTGCTCATCGGTTCAGGACTACGTGTCAGTTCTGAACTGCTGCCGGCTCCTCGCAATATCACGGGATTGAGTCTGTTGAGGAAGAAATCGTCCATCTCACCGCTAGTTGTACTGGTCATGCTGCTTTTGCGAGTCGAAGGAGTCTGGGTCAAACTTTCAGATGTCGTGCCTGCGCTGGCTGAGCGCCCAATGCTTGCGCCAATCGAACTGCTGCTCCTGCCCCTGGATGCATGTCGCCCATAACCCTCATGGCCGGTACCTGCTGCTGGCCCCTTTCGGACAAGCTTGCCTTCAGATTTGCTCGGATGCGGCGCTGGGTCAGTTTTGGTGCGTCGGGAGAAGATGCCGAATCTCTTGCCCGGACTTGGAGCTGGGGCCGGAGCAGGTAGCGTGCTTGATCGTCGTGTGTCATGTTCGTTTTGGCTGTCCGGCGTCGTTCCTCGTCGAAGTGCGCTGGAGGCGGTTGGAATGCTCGACGTAGGCACTGGCGAAGGATTGCGCGAAGATGGCTTGGCCGGGACAGCCATCCGAGACCTCGCAGCAGAGAGAGACGCAAACTTTGAATCGGTCGAGCTTGTGCGTCTGTGGTGAGTAGGAAAGCTAACCATGTTGCTTTGTATGACAGGCGATGGGTCGCGGAGACCATGTATCTCTGGGGTTCCATCTCTACTTGGCCTCGATGGTCGTCTTGAACTTGGTGGCGAAACAGGAGAAGGATCAGCCAGGTGGGCAAGCTCTGGAACAGGTTGTATACGAGTCTTTGTCTGCACTGTTGGAAGAGGTCTCAGCACTGGTGGGCTTTGTGGTACTGCGGGCAGCTGCTTCTTGGCCACTTCCCCCTTGCCCGTCTCAGCCGCAACAGTGGATGCTGATGAAGAAGACGTGGACGACTCACGGACTGTCGATAACCCATGCGTCGTACGGATGCTGGGTTCTTCAGGTGCTCGGTGCCGGCTTACCGGCGGACGGCTTTCTAATGGGCTGACTTGTCGGACCCTGTACGATGGTTTCGAAAGAGCGGTTGCCGGGGAATAGGAGGTCATGGAGGTTGCAGCTGATGAAACACTGAACGCGCCTGGGGACTCTGCGTAACGTGTGGAAGGGGTTGCTGAGGTAGCATACTGTGGTGTAGGAACGGCATAATCCAAGGGGCCTATCTCGTCGTACAAGCCATATTGCGGTGACTCCAATTCGGGATCTGAGCGAGCCAGGATATTAGACGACGGTGGAAGAGAAATCCCGAAGACAGAATCGGTGACGAACGGATCTTTGAACTTCGCAACACTGCCATCGACTTGTGAACCACCCTCCTGGGAGGACATCGAGTCGTCTCTGGTGCGCAAAGCGTGTCGACTACTTGCAACCCCTACGCTAGGCTGTTTCCTTCTGAGGACATTTGAACGCGGACTCTCAATTGTTGATGCGGATGATCCAGAGACTAGGGATGGTGTTCGAGTATTCGCAGGCACTTCGAGCTTTGGCAGTCGAGATGAGGAGCTTGTTGATCTTGTCTTGTACGATGCAAAGCCTGGAGCTGGAATGGTGGGAGGTCCGGTTGTGCTAGGTGTCTGGCGTGAGCTGACTTTCCGTGTGAGCTCTCTCTGATTCGACAGTCCCCTCTCTGACTGTGCTGGCTCATCGCGCGAAGGCCTCCTCTTCTGTAGCTTGGACTGGCTGCTGGCAGTGGGTAGCTGAGATGTGATAGTAGTAGGTGTGATGGATCGTTTTGGTAACCGGGTCGTAGGCGTGCTATCCTCTATTCTCCTTGCAGGTCCGTACTGTGACTTATAGGAAGCCATGTCGGGTAGCTTTGTGTGACCCGACTACGAGTATTGCGGAACGTTGTGTACTGTGGATACCTCATGAAGGCATGTGCTTGTCAGGCTGTGAAACTCTTGAAAAAAAGGTCCAACGACGCAGGGGGATCGGGTGTTTCGAGTTGCTGGGACGATCGAAGACTTGGGACCGTCAGCAGCGTTCAGCTCGGGTATATTTTGTCAGACGGTTGGGTAGCGGGTGATTGCGGGTAGTCTACTCTGCCGGGAGGGAAGTGGCGAAACCGTTATGGTCCAGGGTAGTCAGAATGAGAGTCAAATGATATAAGTCATCCAGCAAGAATGTACAACGCAGCGACCGCTTGTTCCACGTTCGTTTTGGTGGATTCTTGTTGCTCTTCGGCGCCACCGAAGGTGTGGCGCTGCTTCGGCAAAGCCCGATCAAGGACGGGGCTGTGCAAGGGTATCGTGGGTTTGAGCGAAAATCGACAACGAAGCGTACGAGCGACGGCGAGGATAGCTACTGATGTTATATCTGTATCCTTGCACGGGCTCACACGTCCCGTCTCGTCCCTCAGGGTCTGCCGTCCAAGTGTGGGGATTCAATTCACTGTCGCCGCAGTGGGGCTGGCACGAGTCGGCCCTCTTCAACGTTGACGTTAAGGCCAGTCCGGCTGCTTATCCAAGGGATCTCTCCTTTATACGAAGAAGGATTCAGTAGATAGTAAGCGCATTTGTCGGGATTCGTTGGGTCTCAGCCTTTTTGAGGATTCTGCGGGGTGAGCAGGGCGTCGATATGTATCCTTTCGCGACAAGCGCACGCACAAGGCACCCCCCAACGATAGCATGGCTGCTCATAGCTCTATGCACTTGTGCTGACCCCGGCACGGAAAGCATTCTTGGTTCAGTTACGGGCGCTTGCGCTTGAGAAAGCGGGTGGAGGCTCGAGGACAAAGCGCAACCAGTCGACCGTTCGGAGCCTGATGGAGGGTGACGATTCGCAGTGAGTCCTTGCGCGGCGGCTGTAAGTGCAGAGTCCAATTGGCTCCTCGGCTGACCCTACCCTTCATTTACACGCACCATCAATGCCGTTGCAAGCCCACAACAGCCCGGTTGAAGCCCTCGGGTTTCCAAGCTCATTGTTGAAGAATGCTTCACGTGGAGGCGGTTCTAGTCAGGAGCTGAAATAAGAAACCTGGCGAGCAAAACACTTAGGTGGATCGACTACCAGCGTAGACCTGCCCGAACAACATCCCCCCTTCAGCTCGCAATGTAATCTCGAGCCATTGGGCGATATGCGACGATCAGATCGCTTGCCTGGATGCATCTTACGGCAGAGGCAATATAGACCACAAACAGATCGATGCAGCCCATTCGAACGATCAAAAAGGCCGGACCCGTAAGAGCCCTACACCGTCAAGTCTTCGAAAAGTCCTTACGGCCTGGCAAGTCTAACGGATCAATCAGGCCGCGTAGCGTGAGAGGCGGCTTGGTTACTCTTGCAGAAGAGTCATAGGCCTGTATGGAGCCAGTGGAGCGCAAACGTCGCCTTTGCATCATGCCGGCTACTATTCTCGTAATTACCACGAGCTGCAGGAGGAAATGTAGTCGCCATTTTGTTGTATGTCGAGCCGGAGTGACCGTCCATGACAGCTGAAAGTGTGGCTAGGTGCAGATGTAAAACTGCTAGCTGCAGGAGAATGAGGCTGAGCACTGATCTACGCCTCGCCACTTGACAACACATCAAAGGCGTCGCAAGCCCACAAGAAAACTTACTTTGGATACTTGCCTTCGAGAAAGTCGGACGAGAGACGTTCCTTCTGCTTTGCCTCAACAGTTTCAGCGGTCTATCGGGGGAGGACGGCGATTCTAACGAGTGTGTCCCACCATCCAGGTTGCGCACAAGCCACCAAGTCTCTTTGCCCCAGACTTTGCACGATCATTCGTCCTTACTTGTGTGCCGACTCCATTACCTCCCGCATGCCATCTTGGTCATGTGACCGCACCTTGCCTGATCAAGGCAGTTTGAATCACGTATTCTGCCAATAGGCATACAGCAACGACTTACACTGCGATCACTGGCCAGGATTAGACATGGGGTCGAAGAGGCTTGCAGGAGACTCGACAATCCCTCTCCACTATGCAGCTAGACATCTCTGTCGCCATCAGATTCTGCTCGTGTGCAGTGCTGACAAGAGGATGTTGCGAGGTGCTGCGAGGTGTATGCACAGGCTTGTGATGCATCACTTGGAGTGTGTATGCGCTCGTGTGCGCACCATCTCGAAGCGACCACTGCGTGATAAGGGTGCACGAGTAACCGCTTTTGCAATGGCGCGAGCTGCAGGTTCTGTTCCTGTTGCATTCTGCAACATGGTGTTGCACATTACGACTCAGACGGCGGTCCCTTCACCGCACGTAATATTCATGCTTTCGCTGGCAGCGAAGCAGAGCTCTGCAATAACCGCGAGGCGGTGAAGACTGAATGAATGCTTGTATAATTTCATCTCATAACCACGAGAAGGGCAATTCTAGCGTAGACGCGCAAAGTTTGGTCCTCGCCGTTTGGTACGGAGTGGGAGGACGGCACGGCGCGTGGAAAGTGCCTACGAATCAACTGTCTTGCAGTGAGGGACTTCTGAGCTTACAGTGGATCTGGCCGCAGATCACCCAACCCTTAGGCAGTTCGTGTCGACCTGAAGTTCTTCGTTCGGTTCGTAAGTTGTGAGTAAACTTTGTGGACGCTATGACGTGAAGCTCGATATCTGATTGAGCTGCGAGCCGCTGTGATTTTGGATGCTGTTCGACGGCGACACTTGGACCGGTGCTACCTGTGTTAGCCTTCAGCTAGAGAACGGAGGTTTTGCTGCAAATGGATAGTTGTGGGATACTGTTGTGACCAACACTTATCGGTCACGATCCGAGTGTTTCCAAGGACACTGGCGAGAACGGCCAGTAGCGAGCGTGAGGCGTCACCACCCTAGCGCACATAAGCATGGGGAAGCCTGAGAGATCCGCGTCTTACGATGTGGAGACTGATTTTGAGGAACGTGACGTATGTGCGATTCAGACAGTAGGAAACGAGAGTGGAAACGTTCACATAACTAGGTAATACTGCCATGTGAAGTTATGGTCGACCGATACAGGTTTCTACATGGTGTCACAATACTGTATGCTCTCTCGTCGACGCTCTCTTGTCGCCTGAATCGACCATCGGCTTCACTGCCTATGTATTGTGTAAAGGTGGGATTAGAGGGTACAAGTGTGACCAGACCGCTGAAGCGGATCGCAGAGGCTGTTGTAGCTGTTGTGCAGGATCACTCGCCCCGTCAATGGCCTACGGCCTTAGGATGATTGCTTCGATACTGCGATATAGGATCGGTGGTGTGGCATCCGTTCCTGGATTGGTATCTGCGACGCTCAGGATCCAGTGACTTTTCCTCTTTCGCCGTTTATGCATTCGAGAACGCATCACCATCTCGTTATTCCTGAACACTCTTAGCTCACCTCAATATCCGTTAAGGATTTTTTGAGAATCCAATGCAATTGACTTCTCGTTTCAGAGTCCTCTATTGGTTGTCATTGTGATCGAATTAGTCTTGCAGTGGCGGTGAAGTCGTCTTGCGGACTCTAAAACACCAGAATACCGACCAACACGGAATCGTGGTATCAAGGATTGTATCCATATGCTTTGTAGCGCCAAATTGATGATGGAATTGATGTCGAATCTCGAAGCAAGAGCTCATCTCGCGAGGTGCTTGGCAAGCGCTAACCGTTTATGGACGACGTTAGCTGAGCTTCGCGGGTAGCTCTTACCTCACTTCCGCCCTCGCCCTTTCAACACCCATTGTCGCAGTCGCGCTTCTCCTATCCTTCGTTCAGCCGCCGCCACTTTCTGACTCGTGTTTCTTCTTCCTTTGTTCTACGTTTCGAGCGACTTCCTTCGGACCCTCCCACCCACCGAGACTCGCGCCTACACATTCACGACTGCGCGTTAAAAGGGGTCGCGTCGCACAGCAGCATTATCGCGTGTTATCATCGAAGAGACGCGCCCAAGATGCCAGAATACGCTAAAATGAAGAACGCCGAGCTTGAGGCTCTCCTCAAGGAGCGCGGTCTGCCGCACGCCGGAAAGAAGGCAGACATGGTCGATCGTCTCACCAAAGACGACGAGAAGAACAGCTCCGGTACTGCTCCTGCTGACCCCAAGCCCGCGGTCAATGCGGAGGACGAGATCGACTGGGATGACGACGAACCTGCGAAGACCGCGCCTGCCGCAGCTGAGGAAGTCACAACAAACAAGGAGACAGTAGAGAAGGCTGGAGGAGAGGGGCAGCCGCCCAATCCGCAAGCTGTACCCAACCAGGTAGCTGACATCGATCCTGCGAAGACCGACGATCTGTCCGTCCAGCCACCAGCAGAGGGTGCCGACAATACGACTGAAGAGAAGAAGGAGCCCGCTCCTAGCTACGCGCAAGGCCTTGCAGCCACCAGCATCGACGAGGAGATTGAGCGTCGCAAGAAGCGCGCCCTGAAGTTTGGCACCAAGATTGAAGACGACGAAGGACTCAAGAAGTTGGAGCGCATGAAGAAGTTTGGTGAGAAGGGACAGGTGCAGGGTCTCGACGAGGCTCTTCCTGAGCGCGAGAGGAAGCGCGGACGCGAAGAAAAAGACGACGCAGGTGCGAACAAACGCCGCGATGGAGGCAGGCCTGCTCGCGGTGGCCGAGGCGGTGGTGGCAGGCGCGACAATAGGAACGAGCGTAGCCGCCGAGACAGCAGAAGCCCTCGCCGAGAGCGCGCACCAGGCAATGCGAGCTACAGCGAGTCAGACAGGAAGGCGGCAGAGGCACGAAAGGCCAGATTCGCGAAATCTGAAGCTTAAGATTTTCAAGACTTTTCTGCTACCACTTTCCACGGAGCGTCAAGCAGCATGCCCGAGACTGAACGATATCTGATCCGGCTCGGCGCAACAGCAAAGGCAGGACCATCAAATTTGTAACACATTGCTTCAGGCGTCATTCGATCATATTGGCCGGTCACCGTTCCTTCTACCAATATATCTATTAAGTCCAAGCCTTTACACGCACGGTCGCGGTGAACTGTCTGGTCTCCCTTCTGCTCACTACCAAGTCCTCACTCTTCACGGACATCACGCGTTCTGCGAGCACATACTCAAGTGCTATCACGCTTTGTCAATGTGAGCCGCGATGCGCAGTCCGCTTGGGGTAGGGAAGAACACGTGCGCTTCCTGCACAGAACTGGGCGGGCAATACAGCATCAGCACCCAGATCCTCTCGAGTCTGCATCCTGCTCCTTGGGATTCGCATCTCAACCAAATAACTTCTTGCACTACTGACAGGAGCACTGGATATTTCGTCAGGTCCCCGGACTATCGCGACTCGAAGCACTCACTCAGGATAGGGTTGTCAACTCCCCATCTTGGAAGGTATTGACTTGCCAACCCATGCAGTGGGTCCTTCTAATCGACACGGTGCAGTATGTTACTGCACAAAGTGCAGAGGGTCTATGGCCAAGCAAATGTCATTATGATGGAGATAGTGAAACGACGTAGATTCATCGGATAACAGAAAACGATCGACCAATGTCCATAGGATAGCCATCAACTTTTTATGATGAACCCCAACTATGGCAGTGAGATCTCACTGCCATCCACTTCTCTCAGACACGCCCCTTCCCCTCCTCGCACCTCTCTCTTCATACCCAGGCGGTCTCGAACCACTCCTCTCCCGCGTACCAACACCATAACCCGGCGGGCTAGGGAAGCCCATCTCGGCAGCACTGAACGGATACCCTCCCAGATCCGTGCTCATTGAAACCGGACTCCTGAGTGGACTCCTAGGTGGCGGAAGCGGCCGATTGGCGTACATCTCCCTGTAGTTATCCCTTTCCCGGTCCGCCGCAAGTGGAGGAAGAGGACGGGTTGCATACTCGCTTTCGCCCAGTCCGTAGGACTCTTCTGTACGCAGGTGGCGGAAGTCGACACCTACATCGTTGATCCGTGCAGATTTGAATTCGCCGGCCATCACTTTCTCGTTCTCGCGGCGGCGCTCGTATTCTTGCCGCAGCATACGTGATGCATTGTGCGACATGGAGAGCGAATCGATTTTCTCGCTGATGCGGGCAATGTCGTTCTGCATCAGGGCTGTGCCTTCGAGGTCGAGTGGTGCAGGGGGAAGTGGGCGTTGTGGTGGGGGCGTGGAATTGGGCGTGTACTCTGAACTTCGAGTCTTTGTGTTCGAGCGTGCTCTTTCCTGTGGTGCAGGTGGTCGGTCAGGCAGAGTCACTGCTTCGAGTTCCACGGGCGCATTGCGAATCGGTGTCGGATCCCAAGCGCGCTGCCAGCACCAAGAGCGCTGTTGAGTGGCTTCCAAGAAGTCGCTTTGTCCATTCGTTACCCACTCGGGGCAGCGCTTGAGGTCGGTACACAGAAAGTAGCGAACACCTTCTGTGTGTTTAAGGCCCTGAACATCGACCGAAAGGGTGGAAAGCACCTGGAGGATTCCGTAAAGCAGAACCCAACGGCCAAGACGGGCCTCGCGCGGTGAAACGTGCTTTAGGTCGGTGGTTAGCTCGAATTGCTCAAACTTGTCGATCAGCGTTGACCCTGGGCTGTTGTCAGAGAAATACATCTAGAGGCGAATAGGACAACTTACCGTTGAAGTTGACATCTAGCTTCTCGATGTTTGTTGCATCACTGAAGACTATGGAGAGTTGCAGGTGCGCTTTGGCATCTTTTGTGACATCCTTAGGCTTGTCCTTCTTCAATGACGAGAAAAAGCTCTTCTTCTCCTTGTCTTTTGGAGACTTCGAGACTTCTCTCGGTAACAGCGGATATGGATGTGGTATATGTGCGCAGCCAGCTTTTGCATCGTACACCACTAGCATGTCTGTGATACCAAGCTCTGGCAAGTCTGCCTCAAACTCATCGGTCTTGCGGTGCTGCATCTCCCACTTCCTGCTTGCGCGCTCTTCGCGAGGATTCCAATATACGTCGCGGTTGACGAGGTAATCGTACAGAGATCCAAAATCGTTCTGCATCGCGAGGACGGTCTTGCGGTTGAGCCAGGTGCTTTGCGAAGGTGGTGGCCAATTCCCGTATATTCTCCCGTAGTGGTTGATAAGGAACTGTCGGAAAGCTTGATAGCTCTCGTGAACAGGTCCATCTACAAGCTTGGGGCTGTCTTTCCACAGTTCGCCGAAATCGAAACTAGCCAGCCTTTCTTCAGCTTCCATAACCCGAAGCTGTAGGGCTTTCGCAGCGATAGCAAGATTTCGTCTCGTCACAATGGACAAGCGCTTGAACTCCGGAGTGTCTTCGATTTGTGGTGTCATTGCACCCGCGAGATGTGTAAAACATTCCAGATAACCTTGTCGCCATCTCACGATGTCTTGCTCGGCCCATGCCAGGAGCGCCAATGCATGTCTCATGTCATTACGTACGTTATCGATGCCATACTGTCCCAGATAGTTGATGATCATCTGCACGCTGCGTTCCGCTGGCGTTGCTGACCGGACGTCGGTGTCGAGGTCATACATGACCTGTATCTGCATTTGCAGTGTGCTGAGCATGTCGAATACATCTGCTCCCACTATCGGCTTGCCGTGTAGAATGGCGAAAAAGTTTCGAATGGCTACATGGTGTAGTCGCTGAGCCTGCGCTGTACGCAGCTCTGAAGGCGCAGTGAACCAAATTTCATGAGTGGGGTTTCGCTGGTTATTCTGTCGCAGGGGTGCAGACGATGGCGAGCGCACGCGACCATCTGCATACACCTGCGGAGTGCGACTAGCATTTCTGGACGGCGCTCGTGAAGAAATACCGTCTATGTCTAAAGGTGGCGGTGACAAGCCTCTGAGCGCTGTTGGACCGAGCATCCTTCTGTCGTATGCGTATTGGCGTGACGGAGCCATAAATTCGTCCGCAGCAGTCAATGTCCAATCATCTTCGTCCTCATCGAGACGACCCATCATAAGCGCATTGCTCAGCCAACCTGATCCTGAGCTTTGAAGGACACCAAGCTCGGCTCGTATCGAGGGTACCGGATGATCTTCATTCAGCTGCTCTTCTTTGAAGTAAATCAAGACACTGCCATTGTGCATATCCTCATCCTGCAACTTGTCAGAATATTACCAAGACAGATGTTATCCTGACGTACGAAAGCAAAGCCACCATAAGGTCGCATTTCTTCTTTACTGCCTTCCCATATCTTGAAGTCAAGCCACGTTTTCCTGTAGCTCGGAAGGCGTGGAGCAGGTGATTCGCTTCGAAACTGTGGAGGCACAGATGTTGGCGCAACTATGGTCTTGGTAGGGACACCTCCGCCCCTTCCTCGGGGTGCCTTCGTTTCTTTCCCGTTCGCCTGAAACTTTGTCTTCTCTTTGCCTTTAGCTGAATGATCGGGGACCAAGGCTGCACCGCTCGTAGAGCTCTTTGACGGTCTTCCATGACTCAATGAGTCGTTAGAGTAGACAGTGTTCATACGTGATCGATTGCCACTGCCATTTGTACCACTACTGTGTGAAGTACTACGACTCAAGTTGCTGACGGACCGAGACAGACCAGCATTGCGAGTTCCATTGCTGCTCGGCGTAGCTCGCCAGTCCGTGAGAGCATCGTGACCCTCTGGAACTTTGCCTTGCACCGCGATCTTCTTCTCTTTTTTCTCGATATCTTTCTGCTGGACTTTGCGACTTCGAGCTCCTCTTGCAGACATCTTCCTTCCAAGACTGGCCAATGTTTTTGCGCTTGGCGAGAACCAAGGCGGGGCCTTCTATAAGTCGATCTTTTTGATCAAGAGAGCCGATTGATTCTTGACCAAATTGAACTGATCACTGCATTGACGCAAGATTGAGTGCAGATGATAGGCACCAGTTTGCTGGGCGTTGCTCGAGGTTTTGTTTAGTGAGTAATGGCCCCGCTGTCAAGTTGCGACCAACTGCATGCAAGTATGAACCAGGCGAGCAAATGAATCGATTACTGGGGTACAGATGTATTCGAACCGAAGGGTAAGGAACGGAAAGAAGAAAGAAAGTATATACACGCAGAAAGCGAAACCCAAGGGGCGGAAAAAGACAAAGCGCCCTATACTTCACGGCCATAACTTTCGAGTCCATATAAGTTCTCGTCTTTAAGAACCCTTGTCCGGATGTCCCGTCGGGTAGGTTGTGGAGATCAAAACGTCCGAAACGGGTCATGGTGGACCGTGTGAGCGGTGTTGCTGATAAGGACCCATGCTCGTCCCACCGCAGTCTTACCGTTTCTTCTCTTTTTATTGACCAAGTGGATGGCAGATCCGCCTCCACATGAAGATCATGCTGTTCGGTGAGACCCATGCAGTGCGACACTGAGAATGCGATGTCAGGTCGGAGAATCTGGAGAGAAGCAAGCCGTCCCAGAGAGGACAGCGGGGATGTCCAAGCAGTGATAAGGGATGGCAAAATCGTGTGATTCTGGGCGTCAGCAATCCCATCACCCTGCAGGGCGAAATGAGTTGTCGTCCATTGACGGAAGAATCAGCGGTGCAGCTCGAGCCCGCGCCGCAGAAGCTGCGGTTCACAGTCTCCCTTCCGTAAGGGCCGTGAGGCACGTTCTCTTGAGGCAAGTCAGTGCTTAAGATAGCAACTTTTCTGCGCGCAGCTTCGTCTCGGCTTCTTCAGACTGACAGCGCACCTCGCTCAGAGTAGTGTCGCAATACGAGAATTGATCATGTTTGTTGTGGTGGGTGAAGTTGAAGGTTTCTGGAAGGCCCGGTTCGACCAAGGCCGCTTCCACAGCAAGGTAGAGGCATCCATGGCTACAGACACTGCAAAGCAATTAACGGCGCAATTATCGCCCAATGTCGCAACGACTTCAGGTACCATTTCTTGGCCCATGTCGTTGATTCGTACACTGACGATGCAAAACAGGTGTGAAAGTTGGAGGTTGGGTGCTACGACGCCAGCCTGCCACCACCAGCCCCCCGCGTTTCGACCATACATGTATGCCGGCACCCGATTCACACGTCATGCTGCTTCCCATCACGAATCGTTCCTGCACTGCTGCGTTGTACTGGCGACTGCAAGCTTTAAACAAGCTGCATCCTAGTCCCTGCGTTAAACTTTAAGAACTTGCTCTGTCCCACGTTCCTCCTGCGCGCAACCGTCATCACCTTCTCTTGAAGCGCCGCACTTCCTCTTGGAGCATCGCAGCTGCTTTTGGTCGTATCCAGCACCATACCAACTGCCCGCGATCGACAAACAAAGAGCAGAACAACGCTATTGTTCTGCGCAACTCGACTTCGACCAGCACAGCAAATAGCGACGCGCGCCCAAAATGTCGATCTCTGGGCTTTCGTTCGTCTTCTGGCGCATCTTTCAAATCGTCACACTCATTCCCACGCTTGGCATGCTCGCCTGGTTTGTCTCGTGGTACGATGACCGCAACCTGCTTACGCCGCGATCAATCCTCGTGCTTTTCATAGTCTCAGTGCTTGGAGCAGCATGGGCGATGGGGACGTTGTTCTTGTACTCGCGCGCACGACACTCGGCCAAGTTCGTTGCCTTCATCGATCTTCTCTTTGTCGGCGCGTTTATTGGCGGCGTCTACTGCCTGCGCGGCATCACCGATGCGGACTGTTCCAACTGGTCGACGAACGGCTCGTACAGTGCTGACCTGGGGCTGTTTAACATCTCTGGCGATCGCTACAGCCTGAACATCAACAGGCAATGCGCTATGCTCAAAGCGTCATTTGCGTTCGGCATCATGTAAGCATCTGACAATAGTGCCGAAGAAATTACACTAATAATCACCCAGGAACTGCATCTTCTTCTTCATCACCTGCCTTCTGGCGCTCCTCGTCGCCCGTCACCACCGCGACAGCCGTGACCGCGTGGTCGTTAAGCGCGAAGTCCACCGCTCCCGTCACGGTCACCACTCTCGCAGCCCACGCACCTCGCACTCGCGCCACAGCCACAGCCGTCGTAGCTACGTCTAGAGCGTTTTCGAAAGTCTTGTAGCTGGATGGGAAGAGAGACTGGCTGCCTTCTGGCGACCAAGTGTATAAGATTAAGATCACGATTGTTATAGGATTTGATCGGCTTTGACGGGACGTTTATTTTTTTTTTTTGGCAGATTGGACACATGATTATGGGACATGCATGGATATGCATGATGACATGGAGAGAAGCGTTTACGATCACACGCACGATAAGATACCACATACCCCGAGCCCTCGATACTTTGTATATAGCTTAATGATCAGCCTCACGGCCATGAGAAGACTGCCTTTGCGACTTTAGGAAGCTCTTGAGTGCAGAAATCTGAAATAGCGGGGGTCGGTCTTCGAGAGGACCTTGCTTTCTTCGTCTCCCAACAGGTCGTCGGACCCTTGATATATCGTATGTGGATTGGACAATTTCTGGGGACGTGAATGTCTTGTGCGTGTGGGCTGGTTCAAGTCTTGTTGTTCTTGTTCCACTCCGAGTCCAAGCTTCAGTCGCTGTACTTCGTCTTCCGACCGTGCTGCTTGGGCATTCTTATCTCTAGCAAGGAGACGACTTGTCGCAGAGCCAAACGCACGTTCAGTGATCCTCTAACTTCTTGAACAATCTCTCCATGGGCTGTCATGAGACTCGCTAGCAGATGGGCTTGTGGAACCAAGCACGACTGAGTATATCTTACTTTTTTACTAGAGTAACTTGAACATGGTATCGTGGGTATCATTGTGTTCTCATAACATACATGAGTAAAGTCGGTTGGTGCTCTGTTGACTTCGGTCAGTTGCCTCCAGCAAAGAAGAACGCCTTTCGCTTCTCGCGCGCTAGCTCTTCTGAAGGCTGCGGCTCGTTCTTTGGTCGCCCTCGCTTGCCTTTCCTCTGCACTGGCTTTGCCACGCTGGACTGCCGGTCGAGGGACGGTGGCGGTGGTGTTGGCGCAGTGGACTTGACAGCTTCTTTGATCGTATCACGAGAAAGGCAGAAGTCGATGTGTGCGTTAAAGGTGCTGTCGTCAGGTGCCTGTGGAAGTGCGCAGATTGGACACGTCCACTGCTCTTCTGCAACAGGCTCTGACTGCGGCGTGACAAATGCTCCGGTGTCTTCCTTGATCTGAGCTCTTTCGTACTCTTGTGAGAGCTGCTCCAACTCGTTCATGTCATCGTCACGCTCTTGTGCCGCAGCTTCTTCGAAGTCTTGCTCTGGCCAGACTTCCCACTCTCCACCAGTCCGGTTGACTCGTTTCTTCGTTGGAATATTCCCATTGAGTCTATTGCGTCCAAAAAAGTCTATGCCAGGCTTCTTCGTACTGATTATGTGCGTCACCCGTAGGCCCATGAGTCGAAGCTTCATGTCTGGGATCTCCCTCATCAGCTTCTCCAGCATCGGCAGGCTGTACTTGTACAGGTCATTTGCACGTTGTACCGCGAATGGTGGTGTGACCTGACGTGTGAGAACCTCGTAGGTAGCTAGCTTGACTTTTATGCAAAGCGTCCGGCCCTTGTATTCCGTACGCTTCAGGTCACCTTCGAGCTCTTCAGCGACCCACCGCAGCTTTTCACGAAGTGCATCCGGTGACCCAAGTTCTCTGAATGTCGTTTCAGTGCCAACGCTCTTGCGGTGAGACTCTTCAGGCTGTTGTATCTTGGTGCGACCGAGACCTAGGTAGCATTGCATCAAGAATTGAAATGCTTTCTGACCGATGAGCTGGGCAAGATAGCCTCTATACGCGTAGATGTCTCCGCAGGTCTTGACGCCGATTGCGTCTAGTTCACGCTCGAAGACACGTCCAATACCGTTGACCTTTCGAGTTGGCATTGTCTTCATGAATTCCATGATGGTCTGTCGATCACTAGGTAGAAAGAACTGCCCATTGGGCTTGTTCTTATTCGACCCGATCTTCGCCAGTTTTGCGTTTGCCGCGATTCCAGCAGAGACAGTAATCTTAGCCTTCTCAAACACCTCAGCTCGCAGTTGGCTGACCACCTCCTCGGGACCCATGTGGTGATCCTCGCAGTATTGTGTGATGTTGAGATACGCTTCGTCGCAGCTGGCACTCTCGAAGTTGGCGTCATACAAGGCCAGCACCTGGCGGACTTCCTGTGCTTTAGCCATATACTTGGAGAAGTTCATAGGTACACAGATGAGCTGAGGGCATAGCTTCATAGCGACAAAGCCTGCCATGCCTGAGCGGCAACCGAACTTCCTCGCGTGGTAGTTGCAGGTAGTCAACACACCCTTGCCCACTGCCATAGGCACTTCCTTCAGCTCAGGTCTGTCCAGCTCCTCAACCGCTGCGTAGAAGGCATCGCAGTCGAGATGAACGATATTCTGGCTCAAGTCTCGACCAAGTTCCAGCTCTGCAATGTAATCATCTGCACGGCGTAGATCTGGCGAGAGGTCGAGCTTCTCCAGCTGAGCCTTCTTTGCCAAGATTCTTGTGATCTTCTCGGTGAGATTCCTATCCTTGACCTCCTCGTTGTTGAAGAACTTCGAGCCCTTGGACGCGTTGTATATGATCTCCGAGACTTTCTGTTGATCGACCGTATCCTGGCCCGCTTTGGTGAGCGAGGGCCCTAACAGGTGGTACTTGAGGGAGTCATGCTCGCTCGAAGCAATAGGCTGTAAGGGTTCTGATGACTGAGCTGCTGCCCGCAAAGCTCGAGTGCTCTGACGCAGGTCTGGCGGCAGTACAGGGGTGTCGTTCGAGTCGCTCGACGCGTCCATCATGGGAGGCGCCGCTGTCCCGGACGCGTCCGTTGGGTCAGTGGAGACATGTTGGGCAGGAGCGTCGATTGCGGTAGGCTGCGGGGGCGATTGCGACGGTGAAAGGGTGAAGCCTGAAGCGCTACTGGTCATATTAGGTGCGGCGGCATCGTGGCCACAGACTGTGGTATTGAAGCTGGCTATGGCAAAATGGTGGCTCGACAGTCATGACGCTACCGGCGCTAAGGCTGCAGTAGTGCTCGGCCGCTTTCCCTGCAGGACTTCAGGGTTCATCCGTGACCACAGATTCTATCTAATCACACCACAACAGACACATCCCCCGCCCAAAGGCTTGGAGAGATGGACACGATCGCAGCTGCACGCAAGACTCAAACACTTTTATTGTAGCGCGGGGTAACCACATCCACGCCTCCACCGCCGTTGAGCCCTTGTCCACCGCCATTGAACCCTTGTCCACCGCCTCCGCCCGAGAAACACCAAACCAAACAATCGACCATCACAAGCACCAAACCCCCCAGCAACCGCCTTATTGCCACCTCCCACGGCCATGATCTGCCTCTGCATAGGCGTCTCCCTCCCCCACTAGCAACACTCTACCATCTAAGAATGCCCATCGACCGCAATACCCCTAACAATTCACGGCCTCTGAAGCCAACGCTCGCTAGCAACCGGACCGCCGCAAACGGGAAGACGCCCATAACCCCACGCCTCGCCCTCGCCCTCGCTCCCTCTACACCCTCCAGCAGCTCTTCACAGACGGGCCGCGCTGTGCGCAGCGCCAATGGAGTCGCACCGAGGCTCGCCGCCCCCATTAAGGAGGACACCCCCTCCTCCAAGTCGCTCCTCAGTGCGAATGTCACACCGCGCACAACGACACGGAGGTCGCGGGTAGGCGTGAGCAGCAACTCGCCTACGCCCAATGCCTCTCCTGCAACTACCCCTATCACGTCGCGCCCCTCGTCCATGGTCGATTTTGCGCACAGAGAGCACGGTTCCGCTCAAAGTGGGCCTGCATTAAACGCAAGCCACAGACCCCGGAGCACCGTAGGGGGCAACAGCCACAATTCAACGCCCACACCGCGACTGCAATTGTCGAATGCCTACAACCACACGTCGCCCGAGACCAGCCAGACCAAGGATGTGTCGCCAATGTTCTTCCACGCAAGCAGCGTCAAGTCGCCCAAGGAGCAGGTGCCACCGCAAAGACCACCGCAAAAGAAAGCTGCTGTCTTCTTTCATGCAAACGGAGATGAGGCCAATAGTCCACAAAGGCCCTCTGTCCCGTCCCCACCCTCTTCAGCGGTTGGCAGACCCTCGTCAACTGTTGGGTCTCGATCAAATGTGGGAAAGGCGTCCTCGACTGTTGGCAGGCCACAGCTCGAGAGCAAGTTCCTCCATGCCGACTCAACGCCAGAGTTGCGAGTCCCGCCGCTGCTGAGTCCAACGCTGCCTGGGACTGTACCAGACCTGGCACCAAACCCAACTGCTGCCCCTCAGGGACCTACCGGGCGAGCAGCCTCGCCAACCAAGGACTGGGGACATCTGTCTTACCGTAAGGGTGCCTCGCAGGTTATGCGGCCGAATATGCACACTCGAAACTCTGCGTTATCCGTACTATCTGGTATTAGTGTCAGCGAAGAGCCTGACAACTCACAACGACGCTCCAGCCTCTCGTCGTCGCTCAGCAGACCCGGACACTACAAGAGCGCCAGTCTATCATCCATCGACTCTGTCGCAGACTTACGACGAGTGCCTTCGCACGAAGGCCACGCTGCTACACCTAGCCCGATGCTCCACGGAAACCGCGCCGTCAGCAACGACTCGTCGATGGGCGACAACATTGCACCTACGCCTTCGCCCCTGGCCATCAGCCAGAATGCACTGCCCTCACCTGGACTGGCAAGTCCAACCAAACCCACTGGCGAAAAGAGCGCACTTGAGTTGATGAACGAACTAGCGGCAAACGCTCGACGAGAGCGCAAGGTCCTTGATCTCGAGATCAGCAATTCATCTCTTCTCGCTATCAATCGATCGTTGGAGAAGGAAATGCGCAAGCAGAAGGCAGAGTTGAAACGTCTGCGTCGAATGAGTCGCGCAGGTCGCTTCTCGATGGACGCCATCGGTTCGACCCTAGACACTCTCAATGCAAAGAAGGCAAGTGACCTTTCCGACATGTCTGAAGTTGAAGAGGACGAGGAAGAAGAAGAGGAGGAGGATGTTCCTTCGGAGGAAGATGTAGAGAGTAGTGAGTCTTCATTCGACGAGAGCGCGCTCGAGAACAGCGTTCAAGCAGAGCGCGACGAGTCCTACCGCATCAAGGATGAGAAGCGTCTTCAGTTGGACCTGGCGAAACACCGCGACCTACTTATGGACAGTCAGAAGATGAATGAGAGCCTCAAACGCTGCCTGGGCTGGACAGACCAGCTGATTAAGGATGCACAAAAGGCACTCGACTACAAGGTCAATGTCAGCGATGTCCGCATAGGCGGCCGTGTGCTCGTTGTCGAAGATGACGAGGAAGAGGATACTGCCGAGCACGAAGAAGCACGAGGTCTCCTCAGCCCATGGAGCCCTCCGCAACGTGCTGCCGACACCCTTGACCCTCCTGTACCTGACTTTGCCCGAGCAGAGAACCGCGACAGCGGCGTCGACGTTGGCCGTCTCAAGCATTGCGGCCACGATCTGTCCGCCGACTGTTCACCACTTGGTTCGCCCTTTGGCGACAAACTATCTTACCTTCACGCCGCTATCGATGCCTTCGAAACGTCCTAGCCCTTTACAACTCAGACTTATCTCTTTTGTCATCTCTTGCATATACCTCGGCGTTCTTTACCCGGTATGGCGTACCCTACTGCTTTTTTAAATTCCTAGGCGGCGCACTCGGCACACACACCACTCTGTCACGATGACGAGTCTCATTAGTCTTTTCGCATTACAGAGCCGCTTTTTCCGGGCATCGCGTCCTCAATCTTCCATTTGACTGTTAATGTATCATGGGCGAGTCACTGGGATGCATGTTGGCACAACACTAGCGTTTGACTTCACATTGGCCGGACTGCACGCTTCGGCCAAACTTGCAGCATTTATCAGAGTAGTGGACTACTACTTCATTGTGTGTTTTCATGAGATACCCCCGATCGATCAGAACCCCTTCCGTAGTCTGGAATGCAATCAAACTTAGCTCTATAACCGATACAATACATCATTCACTTCTCAGGAGACTGAACTATCACATGTGAGATGGACAGGTGTGGTGTAAAAATGGTATGTATATATGGTATGTATACATGTCTAACTGCTTGGAGTAGCCCTCCGCTGCAAATATGTTCAATAAATGTATCCCATTACGTATCCACGATACGAGTTTTTCAGCAAAAGCAATGCACTCTTCCGCCACAATCTAGGGTATTGCCTTTCTATATGCACAACAAAATCATAACAATCATCCTCCCCTATGCACCAAATCTCGCTGCCTAAGCCCAGTAACCAAGCAAGGCCATCAAACCACAACCAAGAGTCATCAGACCAAACGCGTACAAGGTCCTGCTAACGGGTCCCTTGGTCATGTACGGGCTGAACATGAACTCATGCGCCATGAGCTCGACGAGACCAGTGTAGATGAGAATGCCCGCACTGATCGAGTCGAAGATACCGTTGACGATGAGAGTCTTCTGCGACTCTGGGGCAAGGGAGGTCCTGACACCGAGACCAATCGCAATAGCAATGGGAGTCGAAATACCGTAGCCGATACCCAGCAGGTACGGTGTCCAGCGCTTGCTCTTCGGCCAGGGGACCTCGGCGAGACGCGAGCCCAGACCGAGTCCTTCGAAGGTTTGGTGGAAGACGAGGACGACGTAGAGCGTGGTGAATTCGTCGCCGGAAACGGCCAGCGTCAGACCAACGAATATAGAGTGGAAGATGACACCGAACTCGAGGATGAAGACGCCAGTGAGCTGCGCAGCGTACGTCTCGGGGACTTTACCGTGCTCCTCGTAGTTGGGGCCGAGTGTTGAGTTGTCGACGTGGTCGCGCTCGTGGCCAAGGTGGTCGTCGCCGCGCATGTGAGACGCTCCTGGTAGTGTCTCACTCGGGGTGGCGCGCTTGTCCTCCAGGCTGTGCTCGTCGATGTGGGAAGAGCTGTCGCCATGGTCATGGCCTCCAAACTTAGCGTAGCGCATGGTCATCAGCTCAACGAAGAACATGACGAAGGCCATCATGAGTGCGATCGCCTCGGGCCATGGGTAGGTATCGGAAGAGATTGCCAGGCCTTCGAGACATGGGTTGCCGAGAGCCTCGTTTGCAGGGGCAAGCAAGTGGATAAACGCTGTTGCAATGATGACACCAGATCCGAAGTACTTGGCGACGAAGAAAGCCCAGCCAGGAACCAACTTAGTTCTCGCACGTTTGGCGAATGTTGGAAAGACAGCACCTGTTAGATGTCAGTGACTGGTACATGATGATGATATGCAGTGATCGTGCACGGCATTCAGGTGAATTTGCAGAGCAGTACGCATCCGACAGCAAACGACAAAGCACGTGATGTACCGCAAATGGAACTGACTTACCGAATAGTGATCCCACGAGGATCACGAAGATTGACGAAATGCGCACGCCCATGCGTCCATCGTACCCGTTACCGGAGTCACAGGTAGGTGGAGCCTGTTCCTCGGAGCCTGCATCCTGTCGTAGCACAAGACGTGCAACTTCAATAGCCGCAGCGTCCATGGCGAAGGTAACCGTGTGTTACTGAGTCAAGGTACGACCAGACCAAGGTGGGGAAGATGAGGATCCACAAGTTCGCCTTAGAATAAACGAATGGCGCAGCGTTTCTAGCCTCCAAGGGAATGCGGACGGTCGTCGTAAGCCAAGGGTATGGATTGACAGATATTCGAGCTTGGTCTGGTCAATCCCGGCTTGGTGGTGCAGATTCAAAGCTTGGGATGCAAGTTTTCTTATAGCGCCGAGTGGAATAAGCAAAGTGAGCACCTTGTTGGACATACAAGAAGAGGTGCCGTGGAGGCTTGGTGCAGCTTGAAAAATTGGCAGGCTCGATAGCAGTGGGAGTACCTTGATGTCTGCGCTAAGCAATAAACCCACCTTTTCCGTCACCGAGTGGACAAATGAACTTGGGTGGCGCGAACTCCGCCTGTTCGTTATCTTGCCGTTCGACCCTTTCTGCTCAATTGAAAGTGGACAGGCGCTGCGGTGGTTGGCGATGGATGCGCCATTGTGAATATTATCTCGTGGTGTTGTGGAATCGTAGTACCATGGTTTGATAGACTGAAGGGCACTTAGCGATGAGTAAGCGAGCCGTATTGCCGAACCTATACTTCAGGGTAGCTCTAACTTTCAAAAAAAGCTCTTATTCCCAGCTGGCTGCATGATGGCTTCATGCTGTATGTCTTCAACTGCAATTTCGTACGAGTGGAGCGGACATCGAGTACTCAATACTGCAACAGCGGCCTGCCGGCCGCGGCCGTTGCGCTACGACAGTCTTCGGCTGGAGACCGGATACTCGTGAACGATGGGTCTCTCGGTCCAGTCCGATAACGCGCATACCAATAAGAAGATATTGCACATACCAGCCAGGTCTTCATTCACTCGGCCCTACCCACGGTCTCTTCTTTCAAGGTGGGCTAATAGTCTTCTCTGTTGGGGTAGTGGCTCAATCCTGGTCTATTCCCACGCGCAATTTGCTTCAGAGTGTGGGTAGCAACCCGTCAAGATTTCAGCATTGTTAGATTCTGCTCCATCTGCTCCATTAACGCGCGTGCCCATACGAAGGAGTTTACATACAAAATTGTTCAACCTGCGAGCTTAGGGGAGAAGAACCCATAAGAGTTGCGCAATCCTCATGATTCGGTGGGGAAGCGGTGTATTTTGTGCTGCCCGGCCGACGACTCCGCCTGAGCTCTTGTCGAGAGTCCAACAACAGGGAGTCTTAGGATCGCGCCATATAACATAGACTGCACATGGTTCCTAATACACCGCTGCTTCCTGTCCAAAAGAGCCCTCCTTGAACGCTGGGCAGGTGTGAATTGCGCTGAAACCTGTGGACCCCGTTTCGGAGTTTTGTTTGTTTTGCATGCCAAAGTCACAAACCGCAAGCGCTCAGGACTGGCGCACTCGACTTTGATGCCAATACGAACAGCATAGCGGAACCTGACTAGGAGTTGGATGAAGGAAGCATGCTGGGCTTGCCGGACTTCTTTGGGGCACCCTGCATCAAAGCGGTCGGGGTTTATTTGCGGAACAAGACAGCCAGCCGTCTTGCGCAGGGTCGCGTATAGAACAATGAATGCGCATTACTTCGCAGCGTGGCCATATCGCTGGTCATGAAATGTGGGACATGTCAGATAAAGTGCACAGCTTGAGACGCAATTCTCAACCTCCTCACTTGCGCGTGCTTGCAGTCGTACGTCTTGGCTGCGCGGAGAAGTTCCCGTTGGCTCAAAAAACCCTGTTTCTGCCAGTTTTGCAAGGCGGAGGAGACGCCTCACCCTGCAGTGACAGACGCGAATTGGTTGACCTGATGTCACGTGGCTGTCATACGAGACACCCAGCGCGATCCTTGACCTTGGTACTGCTCAGGTGTGGGGTACATCGTCGATGGCGATCGATGATGGCATTTGCGGTTTTCCATGGCTGTGCACATCGCGGACCTTCCAGTCTGAGCAACGCAGCGCTGCACCTACGAGGTGTCTCTCTCAGAACACGCAAGCTCGTCAATTGACAGTTGCACAGGTACCAAGGAGCTACATGCCGGCCGTGTACCTCTGCATCGTGTTGTTTGACGGCGCTTGGACCGCGATCCGAATCCAAACCGTCCCGTCGCCAGCTGCCAGCAGCCAATGGAGTCTGCATGCAGTGAGGGGAGAATGACGTCGTGACTTCCTACTTGGTACAGCTCCTGCAAGAGCTCGGGGCAGGTGACAACATAATGCCTTCCGAGCTGTTGCCTGCACTCCTCTTTAAAACCTCAGCCGCCGCTGGTCCCTTCTCGACTCTTCATCCTTCATTCGAGGTATCGCTGTCACTCAATTAACAGCTCCACCACCGCCATCATGATTGTCGACGCATTTGAAGAGGTTCTCAAGAAGACCTCCGCCATTCCTCTTCCCACCTCTTCGCCTACTGGCGTTGCTCCCATCCCCACTGTTCTTCCCGACCATGCCGAGAAGCAATTCGTCGGTGAGACCGGTACAAAGACACTATGGGTAGTGTTCATCATCATGTTGATTTCCTCCGGTGTCTTCTCCGGCCTTGCCTGGAGGGTCCCAGTGGTATGTTGTGCACTTGCTCACAGCTACGACCAGCCATCTGACAGCCTCACAGCAAAAGCGCCTCTTCTATGTCATCACAACTCTGATCACCATCACTGCTGCGATCTCCTACTTCTCCATGGCCGTCGGCGAGGGTGTCTCCATTCACAAGATCCACGTTCGTGAGCAGCACGACCACGTTCCTGACACCCACCACGAGATCCAGCGCCAGGTCTTCTGGGCCCGCTACGTTGACTGGGCTATCACCACTCCCCTCCTACTCCTCGACCTTGGTCTCCTGGCCGGCATGAACGGTGCCCATCTGTCTATGGCCATTGTCGCTGACCTGATCATGGTCCTCACTGGCCTTTTTGCTGCTTTCGGCTCTGAGGGTACACCTGCCAAGTGGGGATGGTACACCATTGCCTGCTTCGCCTACCTCATCGTTGTCTGGCACCTCGCTGTTAACGGCCGTGCCGCTGTTCAGGCCAAGGGTCAGAACGTCTCCTCGTTCTTCCTTGCCATTGCTACCTACACCTTCGTCCTCTGGACCGCCTACCCCATGTAAGTTCTAGCCACAACGAAGAGCGCACGATCACTAACAATACATAGTGTCTGGGGCTTCGCCGACGGTGCCCGCCGTGTTGGTGTTGATGGCGAGATTATCGCTTACGCTATCCTCGATGTTCTTGCTAAGCCCGTCTTCGGTACTTGGTTGATCATCACCCACGCTAAGCTCCGCGAGACCGAGGTCGACCTTGGCGGTTTCTGGGCCCACGGCCTGAACCGTGAGGGTGCTCTCCGTCTCGGTGACGATGACGGTGCTTAAATGCATCAGCATCGCACAACGTCACTGATTCGACATGAGTAACATGATCGATTCAAGTCTCCGATGAAATTGAAAAGTGGGACAAACTACTATCAACAACGTCCCTGGTGGAGTAGTGCTGACGACAGACTGATGGCTGAAAATGCTCATCTTTCCTACCGTCTTCGATAGTCTCTTTACGAAATCCAACTACTCAAACATGGAGTAGAGGCATCCTGTAGATTAATGCAGGAGACCTGCAATTGGTTTTGGCATATGGCTAATGTGGTAATGAAATGAATCTCTTCGCATACACTTTGCTCTTCATCACTGTGGTGACGCGTCCCAAGGAATGTGCACCTGTGTTCCGTTCCACACATCCCTTCTTCTACCTTCCAGCTGACGGACTTGTCGCCCTCGATGTGTATTGGTCACGTACCTTTACCCGTATATTGATTCATATTACACAGACAGGCCACGAGTCGGGCGAGAGGTGACAATGCTTAATGCCATCAAGCCTTTGCATATCCGCGGAACAGTACATACATAATGTCTTGCACCATTTTCAATCACGATCCGTACTCCAGCAGTGGTCGAACAGTCCAACATGCGTTCAACCATCACCAATTCTCTTATCGCCGTACTGTCAGCACAAACGTGCGTATTACCCCGTCTATCTGTATCTTTGCCATTGTACTCACGTTTCATCAGACTAGCACTGCCACAGGCCGAGCAAGTCGCGACAAAATCACCGGCAGTAACAGCAGCACCGACATGCACCTATACCATATTCAAACAACCATCCTTCGGTAGGATATGCACGAGTCACAGCACGACCCTGACTTTCACATCATATATAAATTGTGGTGTTGGCTGCACGTTGAAGACCAAGCATCTTGGTGTGGGCCTTGTGAGTGATGCACGATGCCATTATTGATCTTCTGCCAACATACACAGCCATGTCGTACCGTCAGAACGAATCCGGGTGCTACTGCAGAGATCGTGACGAGCTGCAAACCGCCCAAGGCGACGATGACGAAGACTGTTACCAAGTACACTAGGCCTACAGGTAAGGATTGATCGTTGTCCGGTAAATGTCTGTTGACATGCTGTAGTTACATTAAGTCTGTAGAAGCAGTCAAAAGGAGAAAGGTGATCACTACAAAGCAAAGACCAAACATAGGTAATCGATACTGCAAGTCGATTAACCGCCAAATCCACAACTTGCACGTTACAGTGTGTGTACACGGGCTATAACAGTGACATACGCTTCATGTGTAGTCCAAGCTTGTAAGGGGCGGGTCTCAGATTCCTAGGTCTATACATGTAGCTGTATCAAGCAAGCAGACCCTTAGTGTGCACAGCCTCACTGCACATCTCTGCAGTCCTTTCTTGCTGCTTGATGTCCTTGCTCATGTGGTTGAGGAAAGCAAGCGGCCGTGCATGGGTACGTCATCCGGAACCTGAGCCGCAGCAAGCTCGATCACAATCAGTGAACGCGCCATCAACAATGGAAGTGAGAACATCGCATCACGATGGAAAGCGCAGTGATCTTTCTGTTGCTCGTGAGACTGGTGCCTGACCAAGACAGCGGCCTATGACGAACGCCGTTGCCATTCGCAGGGATTGTGTTGCCCAGCTCCAACGTTCCTGGCAGCCGTGTTTCGACGCTTCCAGCCGCCGCGATCCCCTCATCACACCTCCACGAGCTTCTATAAGTACGCAACCTGTGCAAGCTTCAGCTACATCTGCAACTAATTATACTCTGAACCTACTGAATCCGCTGACCACCTCCACCATGGATTCTGTTGACACTAACACCGTCGACGCTACCCCCATCTCGCCCGTGCGCAGCAATGAGAGGCGCAACAGCTTGGAGAAGCACCTGCAGCAGCGCCCGGAAGCTCAGGACCTGAAGAACAGACACATCCTGCTTGATACCACTACAGCTCCGTAAGTTCCCCCCACTCCCAATCAGGCATCTGGGCTCCATGCTCCATACCGCATGTGCCCTCGGCTGACCGCGTCACAGCGCCCTCCAAGCCAAAGCTCTCGAGCTCGAACGCCAGCGCGCGACCGACAACCTTAGGAAAGGCCTCAATGCCCGTCCTGACCGTGATGATCTCATCCAGCGAAACATTCTGTCAGCCTCGAACGCTGCACCTGCCCTGCAAGAGAAGCAGAGGGAGCTCGAACACCACATGAAGGCTGATAGCTTAGAGAAGGGCTTGCAGAGCCGGCCAAACCCAGAAGAGCTAGTCAAGAAGGGCATTCTTGATGCAGACGAGAACCCGCTGAAGGACGCTTAGGGCTTGAATAAACACGAGTTAGCAGACCACATGCACATGACAGACCTGCAGTGACAGGCTGCATGTTTTCCTTCTATCAACAGGCAGTTGTTTGCTTCACAGCTGCTGCACGGAGTTTGTACGGACAGCGCAGACATGACTATGCATTCTACTTTACAACCCAAGCTCTCTCTCCTGGTACTCCCTCACTCGTGCTTCATCTAGTTTCACACAGCTTCACAACACTAGCACGATCGAGACACAGTACGGACATGCAAAGAGCGGCGCGAAGTCGTGACTTCATAACTGATTATGCTAAGGTGCATCGCTGTGCACGACCAAAGGCAAGCAAAAGCCAACGTCTATCGACCTGCCGAAGGCGACTGAGCGACTCAACCACCACCTAGTGCGAGTTGGGTGCAACCTCTCTGCGCTCCTCACGAACGACCTCCTTGCCGTCAAGACCGACCTCGTTGATGGAAGCGCGGCCCTCACGGTCAGCCTCGATGTTCTTGACGAGCTCAGTGATGCCGAAAAGGTCATCCATCTTCTCGAGGGACAAGCCCTTGGTCTCAGGAACGAGGAACCAGACGAAGAAGAACATGGAGAAACAGAAGGTTCCGTAGATGAGGAAGGTCCCGTAACCGTTGAATCCAACGGTAACCATCATGTTGGGAGTAGCACGAGCGACAACTGTCGTTGTGTTAGTAAGAATTGGAAAGTCCCCAGAGAATCGACTTACCGAAGTTAAAAAGCCACTGGGTAGCAGCAGCGATGGCGACGTTGAGCGACCGAAGACGCGCGGCGGGTATCTCGGATACGTAAATCCAGCAGACCGGTCCCCAACCGAACTGGAAGAAACCGGCGAACAGAAAAACGCAGACAAGAGCGAAGTAGCCAGCAGGGGGGACGTTTCCGGTTCCCTTGGGAGGATCGAAGCGCATGTAGAGACCGATGTACAGCATGGCAAGACCCTGGGCGACGGAGGTCCAGAGGAGCGACCGACGACGACCAAGAGAATCAGCAGCGAAGATCAAGAAGGCCAGACAGGCGACCATTTTGACGATACCATAGATGCCGGTGGCAAAGAGCTTGACTTCGTTGCCCTTGAGACCGAGGGCAGTGAAGATCTGGGGCGCGTAGTCTGATTTGCATTAGTCTTGCATCGCCGGATGCGCGCACGGGAAACTTACAGTTGATGGCGTTGGTCCCGGTCATCTGCTGGCAGATCATGAGGCCAATGGAGATCAAAGCACGCTTGCGGTTCCCGGGGATGGTGAACATTTCCTTGAGAAGATCTTTGACGGAGGCACCGGCGATGAGCATGCGCTCGTGCTCAAGCTGGTCGGCGATATCCTTCAGTTCGGCGGCGACGTATGGGTGACTTGCAGGCAGGTTGCGGACACGGGCAAGGACGGCAGTGGCCTCCTCCCAGCGATCCTGTTTGGCAAGGAAACGAGGGGACTCCTTGTTGAGGGCCATGCAGCCGCAGAGAAGAAGGGCAGGAAGGGCTTGGAGGACAAGGGGAACGATGTAAACAGCCTGAGAGCCGGAGATGTGCATTAGCGAACCGTAGTTGACCCAGAAAGCCAGACATGTTCCGGTGGCGATGAACAGCTGGTAAAGACCGGTAAGACCACCACGAATGGCACGAGGAGCATTTTCAGAGATGTAAAGAGGGACGACCATGGAGGCCTCACCGACACCGACACCAGCGACGAGACGACCGATGTACATGGCCGCGAGACTGCCGGAAGCAGCAGCCTGGATGACACAACCAATCATGGTGATGAGACCGGCGATCTGGAGGGTGAACTTGCGTCCAAACTTGTCGGCCATCCAGGATCCCAAGAAACATCCAACGAAACATCCAGCCTGTAGGGTCGAGGCAATGTTGGCGCTGAGATCAGCTCGCTGCGCCTTGGTCTTGGTATCGAGATTGTACTTTCTTCACTGTTGTCAGCTTTGTACCGAGGGCAAGTTGCGGTGAGTGACATACGCCTGGAACTCCTTCAACTCAAGAACACCTCCGATGGTACCGATATCAAACCCAAACAGCATGCCTCCGAAACAGGCGGAGCCAGCCATAGCGAAGGCACGCCATCCGTAGATCTCCGTAGGGTCGGTCTTGACAGAGTCGTTCTTGACGATAGATCTGATGATCTTCGCACCGGTACTGACTTTGCCGCTCATGATTGCTGTGGGTGGAATGGTTTAAGGGATTGGTGTCCTTGTTCCCAGTCGACTTCCTGCCCTGGCCCAATTCTGGCCGATGATACCAGTGAATGTGAGGAAAGAGAGGAACCTCCACGGATTGAACGATCTCCAACAGCGTATCAACGATATCTATATAACTGCACATACAGCGGCCCAAGCTTCCTGTCAGGACGGGGTAACCAAAGCCGCGGTGTTTGCCCCAGTCTCTACCCCGGACTCCAGGCTACACTGAACCCTCCACAAGCACGTCAAACAGGTCATCCGCATCCCGAAGGAGCTTCGCCTGAAGATCCAGATAGCGTTTTCGTTGGTTCCGCCCAGTAAGATGCTACTCATGTTCGTCCTCTTGGCTCCCGCTTGCAGACAAGTTGCTTGGCTCGGGCGCAATTCATTAACCGCCATTTGTGGAAGAGGGAATGTGCGTCTTGGACAAGCCAAGCACAGCGTGAAGTCCCGCCAACAAGGGGAGGATGTGGCGTCCCCTCCTCATCAGCGAAAACATGCGAAGCAAGTTTGGGGCCTTGGCTCTCCATGGGGACGTCTTGGCTTTCCATGGGGCCCTCTGAGCTCGTTCCACACCTCCAACTCCATGCCGGATGCTGGCTTCGAGGTCGGTGCTGAAGCAAGTCTGGGGTAGCGCAGGTGGGAACGGCGCGCTAGTCTCCTTCAGTTCTGTGAGGCTATCTCCCGTGCATTTATCCGCCATTCAGACTCGTTGTGAACATCGCCACAGCCAGCCCATCCGTAAATGTAAAGTTTGTGGATGTCTCATGCGATATTGTGGAGCTTAGTGCTGTTGGCTGTGTCGACCTCACCTAGAATTTGTTATTACGCGGTGGTTTCGCACGCCAAAGATGGGGCATGGAGGGGCATTCGTTCGGCGGGAACAGCGAAATCGCGCTCCTCGCAGTCAATACCCCGAGGACCGACGGCTAAAGGATAATATAAAGGAAGCATGCGATGTCATTCGCACGCGCGTTGCTGAAGCAGCCAGTGACATTGAAACTTCGTCGTACAACTTCGCCCCGGCACAAGTCAAGCTTTTGGCAACGCTCGATTCGGCACCTCTCACGCCCCAAACTCTTGGAACCTCTGGGCCCCGGCACGGCACTGCACGATCTCACGCCAGGCCTTCGCGACCCGGAAATCAGCCACAAATACAAGCGTGTTGCCTTGAAGTCATTGCGACCGCGGACCGGACGTCACGGAACTTAACGCAACAAATATTGTGAAGCGGCGATACTCGCAGCATTCCAATACACGCCTAGAAATCATATTGAAGGTTCATTGGAGGCTGAATCATGAGTGCCGCCACGGCAAACGCCAACCGCGCGTTTCCCCTCCATCCTTTCTCCACGAATCCCCTGCGCGATAGAGATGATGTCGTCAAAGCAGTAGCTTCGCTTCTTGATCCACTCTTGACGGGCTTCTCAGAGCACAGTTCCATCGTCAGAGTTGGATACACTGGGACTCGCTTTGACGAAACTGCTGCCGGGGTTGAGGGCTTTGCGCGACCGTTGTGGGGTCTTGCTGCCTTGTTGGCCGGAGACAGTCAATATGCTCATACGGACAAGTTTGTCGAAGGTCTGATCAATGGAACAGACCCTGAGAGCCCTGGTTTCTGGGGCTATATGGAGGACATTGACCAGAGGATGGTGGAGGCGTGTCCTATTGGGTTTACGCTTGCTGTTGCGAACAAGCAGTTCTGGGATCCACTGACTGACAAGCAAAAGAAAAATGTTGAGACATGGTTGGGGAGTATGAATGGCAAAGAGATGCCCAACACGAACTGGTATAGTCTGCAACTCCCCATGTTCAAATGTTCCTTGATACTGATGCTTGATTAGGCTTTGGTTCCGTGTCTTCGCCAATCTCGGTCTTGCAAAGAATGGAGCAAACTGGAACAGCGATCTTGTCAAGTCAGATATCAAGCAACTGAACACGTTCTACCGTGGCGACGGCTGGAGTAATGATGGTCCTGAGCACTACCGGCAGATGGACTACTACAGCGGGTCTTTCGCCATCCAGTATCTCCAGCTCCTCTACGCTAAGCTCGCCGCGGACATCGACCCTGAACAGGCCTCAGAGTACAAGGAGCGAGCACGGCTGTACGCCCAAGACTTTATTCACTACTTCGACCCGGAAGGCCGCGCTATTACCTTCGGCCGCTCGCTAACCTACCGCTGGGCCATGTCTGCATTTTGGGGCTCATTGGCATTCGCCGACGTCGAGCTTCCCGAGCCTTTGTCTTGGGGTGTTGTCAAAGGCATCTGGCTCCGCAACCTGCGCTGGTGGACCACTCAGCGCGACATCTTCCAGTCCAACGGCATGCTCACACTCGGGTACTCGTACCCCAACACCTACCTGGCCGAAAACTACAACTCTCCAGGCTCGCCTTACTGGTGCATGCTCACCTTCGCCGCCCTTGCAGCATCCAAAGACCACCCCTTCTGGACAGCGAAAGAAGAACCTCATCCCTACGCCAACACGCGCATCACCCGCCCACTGAAACATCCCCGACACATCGTCATCCGCAGTGGCGGGCACTCGTTCCTCCTCAGCAGCGGCCAGTCGTGCCATTACGCGATCAAGAACTCGAATGCAAAGTATGGGAAATTCGCTTACAGCGCTGCTTTTGCGTACTCCGTGTCCACGGGCTACCAGGAACTAGAACAATTCGTTCCTGAGTCCTCCCTCGCGCTGTCCGATGATGGCGGCGAGCTGTGGAAGATGCGCCGTGCACACAGTGGCGATTCGAGCATCGAGACCCTCGACGGTGCGCCAGTGCTAGTCAGCAGCATGAAGCCGTGGTCTGATGTCGAGATCACGACATTCTTGGTTCCGCCACATGAGGAATCTCCAAACTGGCATCTCAGGATCCACAGGATCACGACAGGCCGTGATGTGTTGACGGCCGAGGGCGCCTTTGCGATCTACGGCGCGAAGGAGGCTGATGGACGCGTCTTCAATGGCTTCGATGAGTCGCTCCCGGAAGGAGGCAAGGACGGGGAGCGCAGCTCGCTTGCTGCAAGTCCAAAGTCAGGCGCGGTTGGCATTGTGGAGTTGTCGACAGCGAGTCGCAAGGGACATGTGTTGCAGGCAGACGCGAACAGCAATCTTGTTGAGGCAAGGAGCGTTGTGCCGCTGCTTAAGAATGACCTCAAGGCAGGTTCGACGACGTGGTTTGTCACTGCCGTTTTTGCGCTGCCGGGGAGTGTTGAGGAGTGGAAGACGAGCTGGAAGGAAGGATGGGAGAAGAAGCCGCAAGTGCCGCAGTGGGTGCAGGAGAAGATCGATGGCAAGAACTAGATCTACGACACGCGATGATAGAACAAAATCATGATCAGCCATGCAGTTACGAGGAATAACACAGCGGTCCTCAGTAAACCTCACAAGTTCTCATCGTTTCAGATGATCTAACAATAATGCCTTACGGCGGGGTATCTACGCACTTGTTTCATCCTCCTTTTCATATTGGAGAATTGTTCTTCATGCTCTTCGTCTCCTCACTCCACTGGCTAAGTGGAGATCTCGGCCGCAACTTCCTGGTACCAGCCTCCATCTCCTCAAAATCCTCATCGTTCGCAGGTTCACTGGTAACATGCGTCGTCATCACCAACTTGATGTCCTTATCTCCGACAGGGAACAAGTCGTCCAAACTACCCCTTCCTGATGGCAGTGCACTTCTGCTGGCGTTGCATCTGTTCCTCCTTGAATTCAGTGCTACGATAGTGGTCTCACCCCCAAAGCGAGTAGGCTTGTCCTGCCAAAATGGAGTGAAAGTATCGAACCCGTTCTCGTCAGAGGGTGGCTCGTCGCTGAAGATCATGATGCGGCGAGTACATGTGTACAAGAGCACATCGAGCCAGCCGTTCGAGGTAATCATTGCACCGGACAGACAGAGGCGTGCGAGTGATGGGGGCTTGCCGGTCATAGCTGCCATACGAGCAGAGGCGAGAGGGAGTGTACATATTACGTATACGACGGGGTAGACGACCATGAGATTTGATATCGCTCGGACTCGTTTGGACTCCTCTGGGGTGTAGTAGCCGGTATGGATGCGGTGGATGAGGACGCCGTAGATGACAGCGTAGATGAGAACGTTGCCAAATTCACTACTATTGTCAGAGGGAGTAGGACTCCGTGCAGGAACGACTTACAAGATGAAGATCCAGATATAGTGAGTCCACAGGCGGAGGTCTTTCAGATCATGGTGTATCCAGCACCACACACCAGACCTCACGTACAGGTTCTCACCATGCAAACCGATGCCTATAGACGACACGCCAATGATGAAGATCCAAGCCACAGCAATCGCTCCATAGAAAGCTTTCGGCTTCAGACGATAGCCCAAAACAACTGACGCGAATGTATGCAATCCAATGGCAAAACACCAGACCCCACTACCCAGGTCACCTGTGGAGACAAGCCATCCTTGAGCAAAGCAGATCGGATTCTTGACCTGCAACGAACCCAGTCGTAGCCATTCGACGTTCAGCAGGAATGCAAGTGCTTGTTGTATGTCTGCCCAGAGAAGGTTGAAGATAAGGATGACGAATTGGTTGCTTCGTTTGGCCTTGATGTGCCATGAGATGAGCTTGTAGGTGAGGATGAATAGTAGTGTAACTGAGGCAATGAAGGAGATGAAACCCAGTACGACGACCGCTCGGAGCCAGTGGTGAATGTGTGGCGGTAGCTCGAAGCTGTTGGATGCTACATCCAGGTTTCCGAAGTTGACCATTTCTGAGCCTTCCATGAGCGAAGGTCGGTTGAAGGTCGATTGCCACCAAGCTGCTATCCAAAGTAGGCTGTTACGATATGCGAGCCAGTATCATGTCGAAATGGAGGCCAAAGGCTGAAGAAAGAATGTGCGGGGTGCCCACGAAGTGACACAAAGAATCGAACAGTGGAAGAGTTTGTACTACTCCGGGGTCAGAGTAATAATATACAATGCTAGCGGCCAAGTCTTGGCCCAAGCGCATGCTGAGTGGTGCTTTGGGCTGACAAACCTATGCGAACAGTAATCTGGAGAGCCACAAAATCATGCAAAATTCAACCTAGCCCCGGAATAGAAGGGTAATCCCAGCCGTTAGACTCGTGCTCGCGTGGCATCGACGGCGGCAACGTGTGACCCAGACCGATCGCAGCGGACGTTAGCACAAAACGAGTAGAGTGCGTCGCGCTGCGACATCTAATGGAGACAGAACAAGGCCGGTGGAGGGACGGGGTCCAAAGTGTCTGAATTGGCCGCATCGCGATTGTACGCGTTTCTGCATGTCATGCTTACGGTGATTGGGTGACACGGGGCATCATCTGACAAGCCCTTTGTTAATATGCGCTTATAGTCCGTACAAGCCGTGTATATCTTCATGAAACAGCTAGGGTAAACCGTGATGGTGGTTTGTGGCGTTTTTCTGGACCACATGGCATGTGTCCGTTTGGGCAAGGTCCTATGTTGTGGTTGTTAGCCGGCGGTGCGGTGCAGGATCGCACGCCGGATAAGTACATGGCGAACGTCAGTGACAAAGACCGCATGAAGAGACTACGTTGCTCATCCAGGCTGCTGAAGAGCAATGGGTAAGTTCGGCAAATATTCCCCCGTTCGATAGAGGGGTGATTGTAGAGCAAACACTCGGGATCGAGCGTTTGCTCTCATACCGGTCATTGCCGTTGCGCTTCGAGTCGCTTCACCCAGCGAACGTAGCAAGGGTGCACGTTTAGCCAGACATTCGAGTAACGTCCTCAAACGCTCCTTCGGCTATCGTCAGCTGCATGTGGTCCATTGTTAGCGATTGCCGTACAGCGAATGACGAACCAGTCGAGGAAGGTCTACGGCGCTGAGTACACTCGTGTCAAATCCAGAGACTTCCACGAAGCAAACTGTTTTCAACAAGTCATTCAAGTCCGAACTACGCGATTGTGGTGAGGGCTTCCAAGGACGTTGTCGCGTGATTGGATCGATGAACCCTGTTGAAGGGGCCACACTGTAGGGCGCTAGCAGACCCCTTTTTCTGGGGGATACGCAAGGAAACAGCGACCAAACCCACCATGGCAATCTGGAGAAGCGAAAGAACCGAGACCGAGCTTCGAAAGTGGTTTTAATACGTTCGGTGACACCGATCAACGGCCCGTTCTAGTGACACGCTTCACGCCATGCAACTAAACCATTCAGATCAGGCTAAAGGAATGCTGTGTTGACGCTGTTGACCCGCACAATTGAAGGTTGGCAATCAAAGAAAAGTGTTCAGCGGCACCTCTTGCTAATGTAAAAATAACGTCTGGATTGAAATCGTTTCTGGACATATTGTTGTCTAGAAGCAGGCTCTCCTTACTCAGCGCCTTATCATCCCGCACCGTTTCCTCAGCCCAACAACCACATCTCCGGCGCACAACAAAGAGCATCCCTTCGTGAGCCTCTAAGCGCTCCCGTGGTCTGCAGTTGGCGGATGCAATTCCATTTATCTATTCAAGTAGTCGCCGACCTTGAGGATACCCAGTACGTGCAGTCGCGGGCCGTTCCTGCAACCGCGGACGTGTAACCGGAGATGTACAATGCTTGATCGTGGATGTGGAGTGTGTCGGACCCGGTGGCCACGATCTACTCCGACGAGGAGAAGCTCGCCAAGCGTTGCGATAACGCGTCTGTATAACGATCACTGCTGCTGCCAAGAGAACCGCTGTACTCTCGATACCACGATCGGATTAGTTCCAGGTCGACATTGATACCTAAAAGATCAAAACCACTGGTACTCTTGCCAATATTGGCAAGCAGCGCGGAGCAAGACTGGTAGTGCATCGAGTGCCAGCTCCAATGTGTGAGGTAACGACTCCGGATCATGGCCAAGATAACCAATGCTGTCAGATGCGTTCATATTGAAGATGGTTGACGGAGTAGTGTTGGTTCGTCGGTATAGAAGTCCAGACTTCAAGAGTATCGCAGCTTTGCAGGAAGATGTGCAAAAAAATTGAAAAAAAAAAAAAAAAAAAAAAAAAAAAACATACAACAGCGGGTATTCGCTAGTGGTCACCCACCTAACTACTAATCCGCCGGTACGTTGCTTAAATAGGGCTGAGCGAACGGGAAGCCTTGTTTTCAACGTCCTATGGTCGTATGTGAAAGATGTGGTTCAATTTGAAAAATATATTCCGTTTCAACATCTATTTCGAGTCCAGTCGCTGAAGGAAATCACGACTGTCTAGCGATCACAACACATAGAGCTTTGAAGCTCGGAAACACTCCAATATTTCCAAACCTAAACTGTCCAAAGGAAGAAGAAACCGTTGCAGGTTCTGTGACGAGCAAGAAACGGTTACATGGATGAGATTCGGGAGACCGTGTACGCGGCTGTGACGTGAGGTCAGTGAGCACCTCAGTGGGCCGGCATCGGCGTGCATTTGAGAGGACTTCCCTCGACATCAACGGCCGCAACATCCCCCGAACGGCTTCAGTCATAACACCAATCGTGCTAGTGGCTCATATCTCCGCACTTGCAGAGCAGCGACGTCGGCACAACCGTAGCTGTAAGAGTGGCAGACTGAGGTGCCTTGCTATAAAGCTCCCAATCACATCAGACTGCTTCGTGGTCATTAGTTACTATTCTCTGTCTACCTCATCAAGATAATCAATGGTTCAGTTCCTCACCCAATAGCTATAAACCTAACGACAGATCTTCTACCCTCAGCTATGTCTGGGCCATACCTTCACGGTCACCACGCCTCGGTTCTGCGCTCCCACAGCTGGCGCACGGTCGAAAACTCAGCCCCGCATCTCATACCTTACCTGAAGCCCGATTTGAGGGTCCTTGACGTAGGCTGTGGTCCCGGTACCATCACTGTCGACCTTGCCTCTCGCCTTCCACAAGGCCTCGTATACGCGATCGACCCCTCCGCCGAGGTTATCGAGAAAGCGAGACAACACGCGCAGGAGAAAGGTGTCACAAACGTACGCTTTGAAGTTGGCGACATTCACAACTGGCAAGGCCTTGATGGTGTCGAGGAAGGCAGCTTCGACGTGGTACATGCACACCAGGTATTGCAGCATCTGCAGGATCCTCTTGGTTGCATGAAGGAGATGGTGCGTCTCACAAGGAAAGGTGGTATTGTTGCAGTGCGTGACTGTGACTACGGTGCTATGGATTGGTATCCTGAACACTCTGGCATGCAGAAGTGGAAGGATCTATACATCAAGGTAGCGAAGGGCTTGAAGGCATACCCCAACATGGGCAAGATGCTACATTCCATTGCGCTACAGGCTGGGATACCGAGAGAGGACATCGAGGCGAGTATTGGGTCTTGGTGCTTCTCAACGCCAGAGGAACGGGCATGGGTAAGTCTGCTGCAGGCGCGTTCGGTAACGCAACACTAACGTTAATTCAGTGGTGTGGTCTCTGGGCAGACAGAACAGTCAAGAGCGACTACAAGCAAAGAGTGCTAGACGGCAACCATGGGACCGAAACTGAGCTTGAAGAGATCGCAGCAACATTTCGCGAGATGGAGAAGAAGGAAGATGGCTGGTTTGCAGTTATCAATGGTCAAGTAATCTGCCACATCAGGTAAAATACAGTGCAAGAGGGAGTACATTCATAAGCCACACTTGTTTTGCTTCCACGACGTTGCTGGATCATTGTCAGTATCGGCCGCTTCCTCTTCCGCGTTCGATCTTACAGTGTCCTCACCCCACGCTCATCAGTACCGCGCCCAATCAAGCCATACAGCGCTGCTGCCGCCTGCGAGTCAGCTGAGTTGCATGCGTCCGCTGGCTAGTTCTCATATCAACCCCACTTACCCCTCCAACCTCACCTGTCTGACTATCGCCAATTTTACAGTTGCAACAGCAAAATCGAACCCACTCAACCGACCCAAAAAGAACATCGGACAACCCCGCGAAAAGAGCAAAATGCAGTCCTCTACTATCCTGGTCAACTTCCACAGCAGCTGCCCCAAGTGCGGTGCTAGCATCGACGGCGACAACAAGTCGTGCGGCTCTTGCGGCAGCGTGAGCAATCCAAGAACTATAGGTCAACAGACTCTGACATGAGCCTAGTCTTGCCCAGTCTAAACAATGATTTAGGAGCTTTGAACAAAGCATCGCGGACAAGACTGGAGGGAAGCAGCACTAGCGTTGTGAGACTACGATGGCTCAGGCAGGAGTTTGATATGAACGAATCGTATTCGAGTGAGCAGTACAATACTTGAGCCCTTTACACTTCGCTTTGTTGCATGCTCTACCTTCTCTCTTGCTGGCTCTACCTGTGGCATGTCGCGCCCACACCGGACTGAATTAAAGGCTCAAGTTGTCTGGATTCCTACGGTGCTCATGTCCATCTCAACACTACCATCTGGACGCTTCTTTCACTGCCACTTGTCAGACATGACATTACAAGAACATCGTCGGTTGCTCTACTTACCTTCACAGTGGGTGGCCCAGGTCTTCTCTTGACGAAACTTCCGAACGCCAGAGTGACGAGCAGCAACGCTACCACAGTGAAGCACAAGATGGATACAACCTGACTCAGCCTGCATGTCAGACCCATGCTTTCGCACTTGTCGCCCATCAGCCAAGCCAACTTCGAGTCCTCTCCACAGTTGGATTCTTTCGGTCCATTGTACATCGCTTCCCTTTTATCTCGTACCGGGCAGCCCTCTTTCGTCCATCTGACTTCGACTGCAACCAGCTTCCAATTTCCCAACCATTCGTCTTCGGGCCTAATGAAGACACTCACCGATCCAGCGGCCAGAATGAGCAAGATGCCGAGCAGATCGACTACACGGCCATACTTGGCAAGACGTACATACTATGTCAAGGCGAAGCCAAACAGTCCACCAACAATGCTGAGGCCGCTCACTGCAGCTACGAGTAGAAGAATTGGCGGATGGTTTATTAACCTCTTATTTCGTTTCCTGCCATAGTTACAAATGCGCCTTTCCTTTGCGTACATTTTATTTGGCACCGGCCTTTCCAAAGCCCTCTGCATCATCCTGCAACCTTTCAGCGACTGATAGCACGAGAAGCTCCTACGTTGATGACTTACCTTCTTCAAAGCCTTACGTTCATCTATCTTGTGCATTATTTCTAAGCCTAACTGAATGATCAGAACGATGACCATCGCTGTCAGCGAGATGAGTACGACCTGACTCTTCTTTCACAAGGCAAGCTTGTCTTTACACATTACGCGCGTTGTCCCGTTTACTGCACATCGGTAAAACTCTCCCTCACTCTGCCAGAGGATTTCCGTCTCAATCAGCACATATGGATTGTTCATGGTACAAACCTGTGTCGGGCTCATCTCGACCGCCATCGGCTATCTGTATGTCAGTCATCTGATTTGATGGGATAGAGGTGGTCCACTTACGATACTGGCTCTCATACCCAACAAGACCATAGACACATCTATGACACATGTCAGTGTTCGCGTTCTAGTAGCACACATAGCCGAAAAACCGGCCGCTCCATCGACAATGGATATACCGAGGACAGTGGTTGAGATTATGAGTATGGCTGAAGGTGTATTTGACTTTGCATGATATGGTGGAGATGTGAAAGTGTAAGCCTGCAGTCTGGTACACAGGATTGCAAAGCCGATGGAAGCAAACGCAAGCTGTAGGAGTCGGATGAACACTTTCATGACAAGATGCTGGTGGGAAGCCATGTTAAATGCAGATACCAGATGTCGCTGGAGCGACGGGATTAATCCATATAAGACTCTCTCTCAGTTTGCATCAAGAGAGCCGATTCGAAGGTGTCGCAACACGCTCTCACAAGCGTAACCTGTTACGACATTGTTCAGCACCAGGATTCGAATGCACAAACTTGTCTGCCATAGTTCTCAGGATCATCTTCATTCCAAATGCAGATCTCTTAGATCTGTCGTGAGAAGCTGAGAGAGTAGGGCACTAGTTAGGTTACAGGTTTGCATCCCACACTTGGTCTCGCCAACGTGTACGAATTGCCTCAACACCCTCCTTCATCGTTGGAAAGTTTCTTGCCTTGTTGCAGCAGTAAGCCAACACCACCCTTCGTACCCTCCTTTTCAAGAATTCCAGCTCTTGATCGTCCTTGGTCTCCTTTCAGTTACTTACCGTAAGACCAGAAACATAACTTACCCGAACAAGAGCAAGCTTGAAGCCTTTCTTCCATAGAGCAGAAAATGTCGATAATATGGCGAGCATAACGAAGGTCGTAAACATGAAAGCCATGATTGCACGGCTTTGTCTGCAATGCGCCTGGACTAAAGGTAACGTTACCTGCTTATCCAATATGAAGGATGTGGAGCTGAGTACCATCGAGGTGCATGGCTATGCTTTTGGCTCCAAATAGATATGATTTCGACGACGCGCTCAGTGGGCGCCAGCACACAACATAGTGGACATTGTATGAACATAAAATAACACTATGAGGTCAGAATCATTCCGTCTGGAGCCCATGGATTGTCATCAGCCGTTTTCTAAGATCTATGAGCCTGTGTTTTCTCATACAGGCGAGGATTCTTGCCAGCGAGTGTGGTCGAGCACGCGATCGATCCCTGCCAGTTCGCAGCAACTTCATGCCCGTTATGCACCATTGTCAATTGGGCAGGAGTTATCGCACGACCAGGGTGTTGCAGTTCGCCGCCGGACTGGATTTATGGGTCCCTGTCCCACAACTTCCTTAGCTCCTGCCTTATGGAGCCTAGCTCAGCTATGCCAGATGAATGCTTGCAAGAGCTTCCGTCACTCCACAAAGCTTCGAGAAGCAGTTTCAAAAGTATTCGTTCGTACCCGAGCGCCTATTGTCCGGCGCAACATCTTAGAATTGTTCAGGCCGTTGAGATCTTATCATTGTCGTCTCGGCACACGTTCGCCCACACACACGAGAATGTGCCTGGCCACCGAACCTGTTCTGGATACGATCTTCGAACGGCAACTATCGCAACTGCCTCTTTGGGCATCGCGCAGAGCATAGACGTCTTCGACGTCTGTTTAAGCTATCAGGAAGCTTCCTCTCATTCGCTGCAATCGGCCGGTTTACCTCATGCTGCATGGATGTCTGTCAGGAATCTCCATGATTGCTGCAGCTATGATGTCTACCCACAACGGCTCGAGCAAGATCCCACGGCCCGCGGCAGTGGCACCACCGAGTACATTGTATGCAGCAGACGTATAAATGTCTAAAGGCCTCCAGTGCGTTGACAGCTGACATCCGTTCTTCGCAAGTGCTTCGGCCTTATAATCGCTGCGAATATGGTCCGGTTCACAAGTGCGGCCGCGGGTTTGTCCCTTGCCTCTATTGCTCTGTCTTCCCCTCTTCAAGGGCAGCTGTATGCTCGTCAGAATGCCTCAACTCCCTGCGCACAGGTGAGCGCATCTGCCGCGGCGCAAAAGTCTGTTGCGACCCCTACCGTCGCTGCTGAGCTGGCTTACGAGTGTATCACATCTGTACCATTCAACCAGACTGCTGCTCTGGCCTTGGTTGATGGTGTCGTACCCTACTTCAAGTGGCAAAGTAACACTGCTTTCTTGAAGGATCCACCTGCCGAGTATGCCGAGAAGGTCCAGCCCGCTGTCGACATTTGGGGTGAACTCGAAAGGATTCGCGGCAAAGTCGTTGGTGGAGAGTATGAGAACGAATTCGAGGTACGCAACAAGCGAACGATATAAGCTGGAATACACCACTGACCTTGCCTAGTTCGGTTTCGAACTGTACGTACTCCTTCAGAGCACACACGATGGTCACTTCGTGTATGTCCCTGACGTTGTTGGCACCGTATTCAATTTCGCTCGCCCTGTGCCCCTTGTATCAGTCTCTGCCGATGGAAAGGAGCTTCCGAAGGCGTACGTCTACGCAGACGTTCTTGCTGAATCATTCGGCAACGCGACCTTCACCTCCTCGCCGATCACCAAGATCAATGGCGAAGATGCCCAGACCTACTTGGAGAACTGGGCCCAGTACGGCTCGCTCCAGGATCGCGACGCGTTGTACAACAACGTTTTCTATGAGCTGGCAACGGTCTCTCTCGGTCCTTCTGGATCCGGAATTGGTACCTTCGCAGGCAGTGGACGTGGCCGATGGGTCTACCCCAACGCCACGACAGAGCTCGAGTTCGAGAACGGCACTAGCACGTCGTACCAGAACTATGCCAAAGTCTTGATCCCCTTCGATGGCATCACTGACGGTGAGGCGTTGTACAAGACCTGGTTCACCGGCAACCAGCCAACTGCTGCCACACCTACACCGACTCCCTCTTCAAACGTCACATCGTCTGCGGTCTCTTCGGCAACTGCTTCTGCCACTGTGGCTCCTATCCCTGCTCCTGGATACCCACCACCGGTCGTCCGCGAGGCACACAACCTCATCGGTGGCTACTACCTCGAAGACGATTACTCCGATGTTGCAGTCCTCTCCGTTCCCTCTTTCGTGGGTATCAACGCACAGGAGGAATTTCAGGACACTGCTGCCAAGTTCCTTGCCGCGGCGAAGGCTGCCGGTAAGAAGAAGCTCGTCGTCGATGTCTCTGCCAACGGTGGTGGTACCATCCTTTTGGGATATGATCTGTACAAGCTGCTTTTCCCCAACGACATCGACCACGCCGCGTCTGACCGCTTCCGCGCTTTCGAGAGCACTGACCTGCTGGGTCAGAAGATCTCTCAGGTGGCTGAGGGCCTCCCTCGTGAGCTTGTCACCGAGGAGCAGAACGAGACTCTGTACGAGCTTACTGACAGTGTTGTTTCCTCGGTCTTCAACTACCAATCCGATGTTTCGGCCAATGGCACCAACTTTGTTAACTGGGCTGACAAATTCGGTCCTATCGTTCACGAGAAGGGCGATAACTTCAGCGACCTCTTCCGCTGGAACCTCTCTGATGTCTTGACACCCCTGAACTCTGGAGGTGTTTACATCCACGGATATGGTCCTCTGAGCAACTACACTCAGCAGCCTTTCGCCGCTGAGGATGTTGTCGTTGTCACTGACGGCTACTGCGCGTCAACTTGCACTATCTTCTCTGAGCTCATGCGCCAGCGGGCTGGTGTCAAGTACATCTCGCTTGGCGGTCGCCCTCGCGAGGGTATCACCCAGGCCGTAGGTGGTGTCAAGGGAACCAACAACTTGCCTTGGACCTACATCCAGTCGCTCGTGCAGTACACGGTCAACAACTTGACTGACAGCGCCGAGGAGGCAGCCAAGCTTAACAGCACAGAACTTGGCGAGTACTGGAGCGACACTGTCTTCGATCGTCTTGCCATCGGTAGCTCAATTAACATCAACTTCCGTGACGGCATCCGTGATGGAGACGAGTCCGAGACGCCTCTCCAGTTTGTCTACGAGCCATCTGACTGCCGCATCCTGTACACCAAGCAGATGACCGTTGATGTCACTACGATCTGGAAGGCTGTAGCTGATACGACTTGGGGCGGAAAGAGCCACTGCATTGCCGGAGACCTTGGTGGCTACCCTACTGGTTCCAAGCTGGCTAAGAGGGAGCTGAGCGTACACGAGAAGGTGCTCAGCAGGAGGATGCACCAATGGAGGAGGGAGCTGAGAGAGCAGGATTACCCACTCGACGTGTTCACCAACTTGCGCGAGGCCAAGCTTGGTGGCGATGGTATCATGTGGCCGTAAACAGGTCGCAAATCCGTTAGCTGTAAATAGGCGCACGATGTAGAATCGATGGTTTGTATTGAATCCCAGGTTTCCAGACATTTCTTCGTGCCTGTCGATCGATACGCTCGCAGTGCTTGAGCACCCTAGTGATCATATTCCCCTCACACGAGGTTGTGATAGCGGACGTTCTCACTCTAGGTTCTATATGGTCGCTATATTTGCTAGCGCATTTCACTTGTTCTCCGGAACTCGGATGCTCTACTCAAGCTATGATGGTCGTCGTCTAGCGCTGGACGATGGCCCTCGATGTCTTGTGACATACTCACGGAATGCTCACGGAATACTTACGGCGATTGGAAGCGTTCTTGCCGCAATTGTGCGAGTTCAATAATTAGAGCCGCATTCTCTGCAAGCGCATCCAAAGGCTGTCAAGCGCAGTCCTCGGAGTAAACAGGACCCCCGAGTCGTTGTCAGGCGCATCGTCGCAAATAGAATAACGAAGGACCCGTTCGTACATTTGAAGGCCAGGGGGTGGAATGGCTTCCGGGCGCAGGCAGACCCCTTATGAGTCTTATTTAAGCCTGGCTTCGCGGAATATTACGCTTGCAAGGCGCTTGCAACGCGTGCGCAAAGTCAGTCGGCCGATGCAGCGATGCATGCGGAGACGGCAAGCCACTGGATATGGCAGGTGCAGTGGCGGATATCGTGAGATTTGTTTTAAGTGTTCTGAGACAGTCTGGACCGCAGAGAATTGTGGACTGAGCACAGCCCAACCTGGATATGGAGGGGCACGCTCGAAACACCACACCTTCATCGTGCGATCCTATGATCCACTGAGGACCGCACAAAACGGAAGTGTGTCCTCGCCAATGGAGATGGTATCTATCAGGGTGTCCGAGGAGTACACCGTTAGGGATCTGCACGGGAAAGAGGGAGTCAATCTTTAGTGTCCATCGCGATGGGATTCTCTGCATCGAAGACAAAACACGAACATCTCGATTAGCCACTCAGGTGCGCGTTCAGCAACTACGTCGACGCGTATCCTTGGAAGATCTACACTAGAGGCTCTCTTGACTTCCTCATTCGACACGGTCAACGTTTCTGCATCACAAGTGCATGGCGCATCGTGCCAAAATTACGGCTCATGCGGGGAGGCTTGCTGCTTGGAGGCATGCACGCGTGCGAGTGGAGTGCTGGATAGGATCGTGCGATGTTAGACACTCCGCAGAGCGGGAGATCTCCGATCCAAAGCTCACATCGTCGATGGGCTTGACAGTGCGGCACGCGTGAACAGGGGTTTAGAGCAAGGTCCGAAATGACTAGTTGTTCCTGAGCACATGACGTGCGAAGAGGGGAGAAGGTTTGTTCTCGCTTATCTAAGTTATCAAAGAGGGGTGGGTTTGGCGTGAGACTGTCCAAATCCCAGATGACATGGACGAAAGCATGATGGAGGTTGTAGCTTTTGCATCAATTACACAAGTATAACACACTGTCGAGTGATGCCGAAACGCGCAATGATGTTCAAGGCTGAAAGCGTTTTCGCCTCACTCATCGGTTATCAGCCACCTTACTGCCGTGGTAAACCCGACGCTTTTACCCGCCACACCTCAAGGGCTCAAGTCTCAAGACCAACCTCCCCAGCAACGCCAAACACCAACAGCTGTTTCACCGGATCGAGTCCCTACACAAGATCGCATCGCCGTTCAAGCCTCAGCCGTGCTGGCATCCGCGTGGACTGTGGGCTCTGACGCGCTGTCTTTTTCCGGCCCGCACGCCCCTTAGAAAATTTGATTCCGCCTGCGCATCTCAAAACTGCGCCTTCATCGATTTTTCAGCTTTCGCCCAAGCCACTTTAGACCCTGACCGTTGATCCGAAGCGCTTGGTTCCTGTTGGCGTACAAGTTGACTGGTAGATCTTGACCTCGAAAGGCTAGCACACTGTTACCACGAAGCCTAGCTCGGCAAATCTTTTCCGGAATCGACTGCATCGACTTTTTGAAAGTGCATCAGGCTGCTGAAGGTCAGGGTCAAACACCACGGGCCTTGTGGGTCGACACTGTCGCAAGTGCCGTGGGCCTGGGATCGGTGGCTGTTGTCACAGATGTTTGCGGCTAAAGTTTTCTTTTGATTGAGTGCTGCACTCACACTGATGTCTTATCGCAGTAAGTCACAGCAACAGGCCGGGAATAGCAGCTCTCGGAATTTGCGGAAGACCGCACAACTATCGAATCCGTTCCGCAATCAGGAGACGTACACTAGGTTCTCCTGAGGAGCTCCTGCTTGCTTTTCCAGGTAAGATTCTTGTCAGGCTTACAGTGGTCAGCCCTAATGTGGTAGGAGTCACAAGCCCGAAGATCTTCGGCGGGCAGTCATCGACAACACGAGTCAGGTACGTATGTATACGAAAAGATCAGTGCCAACAATTTCAGGCTTATCCAGTCACTTGGGCATAATGAGATAGGATGCGTTGATAGATGGATTCATTGAGATTTCGAAAAAGGCAGATCAAACAGAGACGCTCGAAGCGACGGGTATCATATCCTCAAGCTGCGAAAACTCCAAGCTGCCTGAGCAATCATGGTGCGAAGACCTGCTTTCATCCACCTCTTGGGCCACCTAAAAGTGGCTCCTCTTCATTGCATCCTGTGCATGAAACCTTCCATAATACCTGCTGCGCGGTTTTCATGCTGTAGTTCTGCGCTTGTTGAGAAATAACGAATTCTCAACCTTTTCCCGCTGTCCGAACGTGGACTACAAAATGCGGTGATAGTGCGCCGGTGGTAGCAATGATGCTATGTGTGTTGGGTGATATGGCGGTCAAATTGTCGGCCACAGTCGAGGTGGAGACAGGCTGGTTGACCGAAGGTCGTAATAGTATCGTCAAGTAGGAATTGCTATTGGGAACAACAGCGACAGCGGTTGGTATTTCAACCAGCGCTGTAGCCGACCATTCTGGCGCAATGGCTACAGTAGTAGAGGTTTGTGCCGAACTGGAACATGCCTGAGTGGCCGTGGGACTCGCGGCGACAACGGCAACAACAAAGTGGATTTGATGGCGACATGGAGATGCTGCTGCGTTGCGACGACATGCTGGAGCCTGAGCTGCTTGGTGAAGGGCTGCTGTTAGGCTGGAGTGGCTGTGTCGAAGGGCGATGAGCAGCCTGGGTTTGGAGTTGCAGAAGGCGTGAAGCGTCTGCGCCAGGGCTCGCCATAGGGAGTGATCTATGGGCTAGAAGTGGATTGGCAGGGCTGGACCATGTGTCTGAGGAGTACTCAGGTTGAGGTGATGGTTGAGGTGTCTCGTCAGAATAATGTGAGGTGGACACAGGTAAGGTAAAGTAGCAGATGGGTGGAGCTCCAAAGGGATGCAGATCGTTCATTATGTCTGCGCGGCTGCTCGTTGTGTATGACGGGGGCTTGGTGATCAGGCCGATCTGTAAGTGCTAGGAGGCCAGCGGCGGAGCAACTTGATATACATAAGGGCGATGCTCGATCGCATCGGTGCGATGCAATCGCGTGACCAATCGCAGGCGTTGGAACGCGCGACCCACGTAGCTCACCTGATTGGCACGCAACATCCCGGGCTGGGTGCCTTCGGAGTTTGGGAAATAGCACCCCGGCGCGATTTCAAACAAAGGACTCGATCCAGCTCCCCACTCATGCCCACAACGGTGCAGCTGCTAGGCTTACGCAGACTCTTGTGGACTTAAGACACGCTCCGCACCTAACAGTACAGCTGTCGCTTGGGTGACTGGACTGCCACACAGCTTGCGAATATGCTGGCCGCAGTCGAACGAGTAAGCCGCGTGAACCCTTGGACGCTTGGGCTGCTTCAGATTAGGCACCTCTTGCGGCACCCAAGCCTGCCAATGCGTCCTCGCATGCCTCCAGCTTCCGGTCACTGAGTACCATCTCCTCAGCAACTGCGACACTCCCTTACACTGATCGAGCACTACAGACGCATGCCAGACCCCGCGACAGTTTGCTGGTCTGTTTGCGGGCCCGTGACCCGCAGCAAGCAGCAGGTGGTTTGCTGTGCAAACGGGCCGCACCGCTGGGATGGAGAGGCCGGCCAGTCTAGAACGCGAGACACAGACCCAATGTTCACTGCGACACCATGCTGAGCCAACACCGGCGTAGGCAATCAGTTGTGCTCCGCAGTTTGCGGAAGACTACAATTCGAATGTCGGCATCGAACATCGGGAACCGAGAACTTGAATTCGCCATCCCATGAAGACGTCTGCGTCAGGAGAGACAGTCTGCTTTCAACACCAAGACAAGACCTCTAGCTCAAACGTTTGCACCTGCGTCCATTTCCACCGAGCCACCCCAGCCTTCCTCTCGTACATCAAAGCCTCCGGCTCTTACTCCGTCCTGAATGTGCACGCGCTCAAATCTCGACGGATGTGCAAATACCATTTGTGGTTGCTTGTGAGGTGTGGCGGCTCTGGACCTGCGACTCACAGCCTGATGCCGGTGACAGCCATCTAACCCTGCAACCGCAGCTGAACTCTACGATTGTCACGATGCCCATTTCTGCAGTCGGTGCAATGGGAAGGGCATCCAGATCGAAGCCTCGATGCGCCCAACGATGCGCAATATATCTTAGCCTGAGGCAGCTATCAGCAATACCGGAGATGCTTGCTTTCCTTTACGAGCATCAACCCCCTGCATGGCGAGAGCGTATTTCCAAGGGAGTCTGTCGTGAAGACTTGTCTGGACTTTTGCCCTGAGAATGTATAGTTTCCTGTTCTGATGCAACAGCCCCTCGCAGCTTCACGTTTCAGGCTCGCCTCACGGGCTTAGATGGTTACGTTACCTTGAGCTAAAGCGGAGCCTGTTGCTCTGCGCTTTGTCTCTCCGTATCCAACCTTGCGCCTGGGGACAGGTAAGCGTACCAAATGTTCACCAAATCTCGAAACATTCTCTTTGTTATTAGAGGGACCATTTCACCTCAGCAACAGCACCCTCGACTGGACAGGACTCATCTCTCCGCTGCGATGGTAGACGGCTGTTAAACGATTTACGAATATATCGTCAGATGCGGCATACCTCTGTATAAGGATGACTACATGCATATGCAACGGTGGCGAATGTGCGGCGGCTCCATGGACTCGGATCAGAGGGACGACAAGATGAGTGGAACTCAAGATCGGCGTTGCCGACCACCTAGAAGACTTGGTGTACCCCACAGCTTCTCGTGCTGCGGCCTTGTCGAGTCAAACGTGGTTTCCCAATCACTAGTATTTGCTTTGTGCTGTCCGCAACCGGTTGCTCATCTCACCTCTGTCACGCCTGAAGTCCGTCCATCTCGAGCTGGAAACTTTATGTTCGCCTCATCCTGACGTGCGATTTCTCAACAGATTGGTCTGTTGGTACGGCGTGAATACAAAGTTGAGAGCAACAACAACTCAAGTAATGGATAGGTGTCAGGCATGAGATGACACCAAAGCCTTACAGATATCAGCCAGACATCTGAAGCTATCACAGCATGCATCCCTTTCCTCCAGGCACACTCATCGTCTTTGCCATTGACCTGCGGCGACAGCAGAGAGCTTCGATCTCCGTGTCCTCCCAACTGCATGGCTGTGGAATGTGATGCTCGTGTTCCTGCGCTGTTGAGACTAGCGCAGGTACTTGGAAGCGCTTCCCCGCGAGCTGAGCTCAGGTGAACATCTAGAAGCGTGCGATTCGATCATGTGCACGGTGCAAGTGCGTGACCGTCGAGTACTTGTACTCGGCCTGAGCCTCTGCTGTCGCTACTCACTATCTTCACAAGCCGCCATGTTGCTGTTGAGTAGCCTCAGACAGCAGGCTCGGGCGCAATGCGCGGTAACACATGGGGCAAGCATGTGCAAACCGCTGCTGGCATTCGGCCCAACTGCCCACTCAATCAGACGGGCGACAGCCGCGGGCCTCAAATTCGACAGTCATGCACCGCCTGGTTGAGAACGCGCACAGGCCGATTCGAAGGGTTTCCATCCCACAGCTGGGTCGGATTGAGGTTTGCGCGATACGTCACTTATCGTGGGAGTTACCAAAGCCCTTAACTAGGTCCGCTCCGCCGCCCCACGCTTTGCCTGCCACAACCCCTCCACCTCGTCCTTCAAAAATCACACCACACGCTCTTGCGCACCGCCAATATGGGAAAGCCGCCGAACCTATTCGCTTTCAACGACGTCGATACGCTCGCACCCGGCCTGCGCACCTACGTGCTTGACGCACAAAACACCGCCATCGAGCGCCACAATGTTTTCCGCGTCGCAGTCTCTGGAGGATCTCTGCCAAAGATTCTGGCGCAGGCCCTGCTGAAGGAGACGACTGGCAAGGGAGAGCCGCAGTTCGACAAATGGGAGATCTTCTACGCAGACGAGCGCGCCGTGCCCCTCGATCATGAAGACAGCAACCACAGGCTTGTGAAGGAGGAGCTGCTGGACAAGATCCCGTCCGAGCTGGGCACACCCAAGGTCTACCCAATCGACACCAAGTATCTGGACGACGTCCAGGAACTGGCTGATCAGTACGAGAAGACGCTTGTGAGCGTCTTTGCTGCGCGCGACAGCGTCAAACTGCCCCTCTTTGACCTGCTTCTGCTCGGTTGCGGGCCGGACGGCCACACCTGCAGCCTGTTCCCTGGCTCTGATCTCCTGCGGGAAGATGATGCCTGGGTTCTTTACATCACCGATTCTCCGAAGCCTCCGCCCAAACGCATCACCATCTCTCTACCTGTTGCGCAAGCTGGCCTTAAGATTGCCTTCGTAGCAACCGGCGCTGGCAAGAAAGATATCATGAAACAAATTTTTGACTCTGAAGAGGGACAGCAGCTGCCATGCGGTCTGGTCAATCTCAAGGGCGAAGGCCGAGTCAGCTGGTTTGTTGACTACCCCGCCATTGAAGGCGTGGCCTTCCCAGCTCGCCGTGGCAGCCTTTAGATTGCTGAGCATTTCAACCGTGCATCTCAGTTCGCTGGTTTCTTTGGATTGAGATTGGAAAGTTGTTCACTCTGCATGCCGTGAGCCTCTGATAGGTACCTTCAGAGCTTTCGTTTGTGCTTTCGCGAAGCAAACCTACTACGACGTGGAGAGGTTGCCTCTCGAAGTAAGCATTATTGAGCCACTCGCTCACAGGTTAGATACGAATAGATCACGAAATCATTCATCCAGTATGCCTCCCATCTTATTTGTTTGCGGACATTTGATCGTGCAATGGCGATGTCTGTGCGTGTGCTGAGTAAGCCTGTAAGCCTGCCTAGCAACCGCGCGCTTTGTTTGTTTCATGTGCACGAGCTCGCAGAGCATCAGCCACCACAACCATATTGGGCATTGATCTATACCTCTTCGAGCGCCTCCTGGCTTATTGCAGGTACGATGGATCAACAATATAGCGATAGCCTCAGTGAAGCCTTACTCTCTTCAAGTCAGAGCAGCGCCAGGCGAAAGCGGCGCAGTCTCCTGCCACAACCTGGGACGCCGACTTCTACCCTCAGGTCAATTGCGTTTCCAGGATCCAGAATGGAACGTACAGATAACAGCCCGCCCAATATGAGTGCTCCTGCATCTCCGAAGCCATCAACCTCAATCCCTTTGGCTCGCGGTAATTCTGTGATCGGCTCGAGGTTGGGACGACTTCGACCTCGTTCAGCATATCAGGCAGGAACGCCAATAGCAGAGAAAAGCAATGAAGTCGATAAAACGGCAACATCACAGTCGATGCGGCCACCCAGCTTGTTGAACAAACCTCCTGCAGCATCGTCGGTAGGAGGACTTGGACGTACTCAATCGCTGCGCAGACCAGCACCTTCGACACAATCCAGTACACTTGCATCTGCAGCATCTCTCTCGCGCAATCAATCCACCAGCACCGTACCACTCGCCAGGAGTAACACGACAAGACCCAGAACCACCGCGGAGAGACCAAGATCAATGCACATCCCCCTCAGTACTGCCACACCGGCCAGCAATGGTTCGGCACAGCCAGAGCCTGCGGTTGCAAGAGCTTCAACGCGTCTTGCTGGTTTGAGCCGGTCAGCAAGTGTCAAGACGAGTTCAGATGCGTTGAGTAGTGGTTTGCGACCCAGAGCAGCAACAAAACCAGACGAAACAGCTCAGCCACTGTCAAGGGCTATGGCTCCGCCACCAAGGCCGAGAGAAGTAACGAAAGAAGAGCCCAAGAAGGTCGCGAGCGTCAGACCCGCATTCAGCACACTACAGCAACACTTTACGCCACGCAAGACAGGCAAAGCGCCAACCTCAACTTTCTTCCATCCCGCCCCAGTAACAACAAGCAATAGCCTACCTTCTGAAATCGTCAGTCTACAAATGGATCTCCTGCAACTGCACCTTCTTCACTCGAACGCTGCAGAAGTCAGCAAACAATGGGAGGCTAGTGCCAAACGCACACTACGCACCAAATTTGGCGAAGTTTCGAGCATGTACCAAGTGATGCTCGACCACGAGCGCTCTGGCCAGGAACAAAAGAACTTGCAAGCCTTGCTTGAGTGGGCCGGCGGCAAAGCATCGGGCAGCTTAGTCCAGCACGTCCAGGTCCTCTCTGGCCCATTGCACGAGCTCCCGTCATTGGTGCAAACAGACGGCCGATTTCAGCAGCACGTCGTTACATTCGAACAGTGGATGTCGTGGGTAGAAGAGGTACGTGCAGCGCGACAAGACCGCGCAGAAGGGGGTATGGGCTCAGTTGAAGGGCTGAGTGATGTGTGGAAAGCGGAGAACGCGGCATTAATGCGCAAGCTGACTTCTTTCTCGCGCGATCTGAGTGGGTTGGCTCAGCCGGCCGCTGGGTCGAGCATTGCAGCGATTGTACACTGCTGTGAGAGTTTGCTTGATGGGCTCCTAGAGGAGCTGAGGGCTATGCAGGCAATCGAGGCGGATGTTGTGATGAAGGAAAAGGAGTGGGTGGAGACGAGACTGCAGGGTATTGCGGCAGACATTGGCTCATTCCTTGCCGACGAGACACCTGCGTGGCGAATGTAAGCCTCCGATCCATTCAGTGTCATGGTACAAGTAGGCAACCTATAGCAATACTACTTCCCACAGTCGTCTTGTTGGTGGTGTGTCGTCAAGCTATTTTGGCGGTTGCTGCAACGAAGATATGCTTCATGGATTGGGAAAGCTTCAAAGTATACATCTAGTAGAGACTTAGGCATTCATGAAAAGGAATCTGCAAGGACTTTTGTGCGACAAATGGGTATATTGCTTTTCAAGTCTACATCTAAAGCCGCGTGGTGTGATATCACTCTGCTTGCTCAGGTGTCCATGATCTCACTCGCAAATTTGCTCCTCGCTCTGATCCTTGGACCATAGAAAACAAGGATCCATGGCACGACCGTAAGCAGCGTCCCAATACCTCCGAGCAAGCTACTCGCTGGGCCAAAGCCAAGGTTGTTGTACATCTGTGTCGTGACGAGGGGAAAGATACCACCTACGATAATGCTATGTTAGCTGACCGTCTAGGTATAATTTCGAAGTGCGAGACGTACCGAGCATGTTCCTGCAGAAAGACTGAGCCGCGAGTGCAGAGCTGGCATAGCGGTGGTACGTGTCGGCGAGGTAGTTAAATACGCAGAGATAGATGGTGAAGATACCGATCGTGGCGATGGCGACGGCGATTGTTGGCACGATCCAGTGTATGCTGCTTGAGCTCGTCCAGCCGAACATAAACAGACCAATGGGTAGGCACGCGCTCTCTACACATGCAAAGTACAGCCGGTCTTCGGGTGTGTTCTTGAACTTCCCAGCCTTGCGGGCAAATCTTTCTTGGTAGATGGAAAGCGCGCTGGCGATGAGTGCGCCCACGCACATCGCTGCGAAGACAGCGTTGGACTGTTGCAGTGAGAAACCGTGGTTTCTTTGAAAGACGAGCGGAATGGCAGCGAGTGTCAGGTACAAGACAGCCCAGGAGAAAGCCACCCAGAGCGAGAACCAGAAAACGACAGGCTCGGTAAAGAGGAGATGAAAAGGTCGGTATAGAGAGACGCTGATCATCGTTTTGAGAGAGGCACGCTCTTCATCAGACTTGACTTTCCAACGGATCCGTTGCGAAACCATGACCTCCGGTTTGTTAGGATCAGACATGTTGAAGCCGTAGTAACCCGCCGCTTCGCGCTCATCGTACCACTTGTTCAATACTTTGGCTTTCCGTGAGAGGAGTACAGAGCCTCTTGTCTCCTTGAAGATGACGCAGATAAAGGCGACCATGACAGCGCCCATGATGGTCTGGATGTAGAAGATCCACCTCCAGGACAAATTCTGCGCAATGAACCCAGACATCAAAGGACCCCAGCCCGTTCCAAACAAAGCGGCGCCAGAGAAGAGGGCCATCGGGGTATTACGGTTGTCGGCATGATAGATGTCAGATACCACGCCTCCTACCATTGTGGAGAACGTAGAACCGCCTACGCCGACTAGGAAACGAACGACGAGCATGCCTGCGTACGACTGTGTGAAGCCAGTGCATAGTTGGCAGATAACGAATAAGATCCCCGAAGCAATGAACACAGGCCGACGGCCGTTGATCTCGGAAAACGGGGCCAACACCATGGGCGCTACACCAAAACCTGTGTACGTGTCAGATGCATGCTCTCCGCATGGTGTTGAGTATCTCGCAGGTCACACACCTGTAGTGAAAGTCGTGATGCCCACCAGAACGGCAACATTGCCCACGCCCCATTCAGCCGACATCTGCGCAATACCAGGAGTGTATGATCCAGCCGAATAGGCAGTCAAAGCTGTGATAGCACACGCGACCCATATCGTAAAATTCTTCCTTTTCTCAGTCCAGTCGAACGGGTTCGTGTATTTGACAAGATCGGGCGGCTCCGGTGGCCCGTGTCCGCTACCCGTTGCCGCATGCGTTGACAGATGCAGACTTGTTGGATGTGGAAGCTCTGTCTCGAAGGTCAAATACCTCCAAACAATTTCTTCAGTGCTGGCGTCGATAGGAACATCGCTATCTGTCACGTCCTCCTCTTGCTCATCGTACTTTTCTCTCTCCAGATCTTTGCTATCGCTGAAAGCGGGGTCAGAACTTCTTCGGGAGTTGTCGACGGGGAAGGTCGTTATTCCCGGGCTGTAAAGGGGACCCTCAACTCCTAACTCTGAGTCCTTGGGTAAATCGATCTCTGGGCTGGCTGACATGCTCTCATCTGCATGTCCAATGCGAATACTTCTTACAAGTCCGACTGAAGGTCGAGGAAACGAGTGAAGACAATTTTGATTCAGGATTTGGGGATGATGATGAGATTAAGGTCTAGAGCTTCAACGCTTCTAGCGGCCTACAAGAACCCACACGTGTGGAAAAGCTGGGCAGCCGTAAGCAGATTAAGCCAAGCGAGCGAATGGAGGCCAAGCTTTGCTCGGGTTTACTGCTGGTTCCAATAGAGTCCGGGGCGCTGGGAAATATGTCTGGTAATTGTCGGGAATAACATTAGCTGAGGCTGTTTGCAAGCTCGTTGAGTGGAAAGCAGCGAAGCACTCTCACGTTACTCGTGCCGAATCAAGGCCTGCCTTGCTATGACTCTGCTACAAATTTATCTCTGAAGGAGCGGTGGATTACCTTCAGCTTGCGTGCGCGAGGCAGGGAGTCACTGCAGGTTCCTGGAGATCACTCGGGCTTAGGACTAGGGTCGAAGCTTCCCGAACGGCGAACGCTGCCCAGGTGTGGAGAGACGCAGGGGTGCTATTGTTGTCATCCCGCTTTATTCCCGCCAACATGGGCGGAATCAAGAGTTTGTGGTTCAAAGACGATATCATAAATGCAACTGACCAGGCGCGTATCATGTGAAATTCACACACTGAAGCAGGAAGATTTGGGCCAGCTGCGGAGGAAGGCACCACTCTTATGTCAGCCCATGTGCGTCTGCTGTGCGACTCTTGAATGCTTCCAAGGTTGATCACTATCTATCAACTTCTGGCGATTGAGTGTTACTTCTTGTATGTCACATTCAAGCTTACAGTCGTTACTGTCAGCCTGCTCACGGATCTATTCATCTGATTAGGATACCTCACAAATGTACAGCGACGATCGGCGTTCACTAACTGCGGACACTGCCGCACTGCCGAGGGCCACATGCAAACACACTCGCTGCTCTCAAGGTTGCAAGTAGAGCGCTTAACAATGCCTAAATCCGATCTCCTTTCAAGAAGCTCGAGAAGGACGGGTGCTGGGTAGTGTCTGCAGTCAGGTTATGCAGTGTTTCAACATCTCTGCCTTTAGGACCCAAAGTTTATCATGCGCCTATCAGCCTTGTGCAATTGCGACTGCCCCAAAACAATCTGTGGTTCCATTGGAGACATTAGAATGGTGTTGGTCAAATAGTCGTTTCTGAGATCAAAAGGGTCACCAAGCCACATAGGTCCTCCTCATGTCTGTCGAAAGCCACCAACACGTGTTACGGGAGCAGCCCCTGCCCTCAAGAGCGCAACTATCCGTTTGGGATAGCTGAAGATCTCAAAGGCCCATGTATAAGTTTCCATTTCGGCATAAGATTTGCTAAGGGATTGCGCTCCGTGATTGGCATGTCTGATCAGCAAAGGGGGGCGATCATAATCTTGAAACTCTAAGTAAGTCCAACAATCGTTGACACACATGGACTATCGATAGACTGTGTAAGCTATTGAGGCGTGGAAGCTGAAGACATCACAATGGCTCCAGATCGCGCAAGTCGTGTCTGCCGCTCCAACGTGTCCACATCATCCCGCTGCTCTAGGCATTGGCATTGGCACTCCGATACCGCCCCAGATGTGGGGTACGGGATTGGTCTAAGCAAGCTCGACGTGGGATGTATGATGGCAGAAATCTTTTGTATGGCAAACACGTGAGTATTGCGCAATATCCGCTAGCTATGTTTGGTCCTCGAGCCTCACTGCGGAGGGTCTTAGAAAAGCGTAAGAGCACATCACTGCCCCTCCGACTTCTGCTTGCTGTTTTCATCGCAACAATTGCACTTCAGATACCCGTCTTCAAGACAAAATCACATTTCATGTAAGTTTTACTTCGTTGCGGTCTTGTTTGGAGCTCAAATGCTACCCCGCGCTACCCCGCCACCCTCGTGTTTGCCGTGTTTGATCAAATCTGACAATGCTGAACAGAACACAAAATGTCATCCGAGACTCTCCGTCTGGGCAGCACCGCCCCCAACTTCAAGGCCGAGACCACTCAGGGTCCCATCGACTTCCACGAGTTCATTGGCGACAACTGGGTTATTCTGTTCTCCCACCCCGAGGACTACACACCTGTCTGCACCACCGAGCTTGGTGCCTTCTCCAAGCTCGAGCCTGAGTTCACCAAGCGCGGCGCAAAGCTCATCGGTCTCTCTGCCAACACCATTGACAGCCATGAGGGCTGGATCAAAGATATCGATGAGATCTCTGGCTCCCAGCTGAAGTTCCCCATCATTGGCGACAAGGAGCGCAAGGTTGCTCTTGCCTACGATATGATCGATCACCAGGATGCGACCAACGTTGACTCCAAGGGCATTGCGTTCACCATCCGCTCCGTCTTCATCATCGACCCTAAGAAGACCATCCGTCTGATCCTCTCTTACCCCGCCTCCACCGGCCGCAACACTGCCGAGGTCCTCCGTGTCCTCGACAGCCTGCAGACCGGCGACAAGCACAGGATCACCACCCCCATCAACTGGGTCCCTGGTGACGATGTCATTGTCCACCCCGGTGTCAAGAACGAGGAGGCTAAGACCCTCTTCCCCGACTTCAGGATTGTCAAGCCCTACCTCCGATTCACTCCTCTCCCCAAGGAGAAGACGACTGCCGCATAAACACCTCAATCAACCGTTGGGCACGGTGAGAGCTGCATGCAGCACTCGGAGTAGGCACGGCGAATACGAGCGTCGGGCATCGCAGATGGTGAGCTGCAATCTTGGGCTGGTGCCTGGAAGGGCTGGTCCCGATAAGCTTGACCTCATGCTTTTTAATTGAAATAGGATGTCCTTGGATATTTGATTCGGTAGACGTTTGTAGACTCGAGCTATTTCGTAGGGCTGAAACGCTCTGCATAATGAAAGAATGACGACCCCTGCTTGTTTCAATGCGTGTTTGCTAAAGACCCATGTCGAGTTTCTTCGAAAAAGCTTCGCAGACGCGGCATTGACGCGTAGGATTTGACGTGTTGTAAACCGTTCCAGGGTCGCTGCTAACCGCAAGATTCCTCCAGACTGCGACAGATATAACGCGCCGATAGGCTCCCATTTCACACTGCTAGCTCTTGATTCGCTGCAATGCTGCGCGAGTACCTGCAGGGCGGGTGATAGTTGACAGACATTTGAAGCAGGTACCAAGGCAGATTGGACAGCGCAGCCTGCGATCACGTCGTTGACTCGTGCGGCGGTCTGCGCCTGCCAAGCAAACAGGCTGAATTCAGCCCAGTCGGAAGACTTCGAGAGACACAGAACACGTCTGGTTCATGTCTCTTGCTGTGACAAACCAATAACGACGCAAGTGCGCCATCATCCATCGCACTCGCACTCGAGAAAAGTGAGTCGCAGGACATCCACTGGCCGCCCGGAAGGAAACGAGCTGATATTAGCGCAGGCCAGACCACGCGACGGCGCACACCAGCAGCTTGACGCGGGTGCTAAATCAAGACCCGCATTGAACACGCTCCGCTTACATACTGTCATATCGCTCAACCGTTGCCGTTATACTTTTGGTACCTTGAGCGCACGTTTTGTCAATATCTCAGCCTCCTCTGTTCTGCTGAAACCTTGTGCGAGGAGTGACAGACCGGCAGGACAACAGCTCACGCCGAGGGTCCTTGCTGCATCTGGACTGGTTCCAACAGCCTCTTCGCTCACCTCACCCTCGCTGCCCAGGTGTGCTGCCTCCACAGCGCCAGTTCGCAACACGTCTGCCTTTTTGCCTGCGTCAACCGTTCGGCTGTCGCCTTTTCCCCGCCCGCTACTGCTGCCGGGCAAGGTTCTTGAGGTAAGGCCAGCGATCTCGTTCACAACCCCTCGTTTCCTCCCCACGCCATCCCTTCTCCTATTGCACTCTCCGCACGTGCTTTTCTTTGTCTCAGACGGTTGTTCATATTCGGCTTTTCAGCTGCGGTATATATTGTTCGAGCATTTTGGAACTGCAAGAATCGATTTGGCCATCCACCAGCCTCTGTGACACCTCAGGGCGCTTGGTGCTGCAAGCTGTATCCTTGGTCAACCACCGATCAGTTGCACAACATGCGTGTGTCATTTCCGAATTTGCGAACATGGCTTCGAAGCCCGCTGCGCACCGGCTCGTTAGTGGTCGACCACCTTGCCGCAACAGCTGCAATAGAGAAATGCTGCAGCTGGGAGCGTCTGAGGTACTTGAAAACCAAGGCTTTCTCCTCTTTCTGTGTTTCTCTGCATCCTCCATGCCATTCTTCTATCTTCGGTTACTCCAATAGACCCAGCACTAACCATGGCCGTTCCACTAGGTGTTTTCGCTTTCTCTGCAGCGGCCGGTACTGAGCCTCTAGACGAACTCCCATCTTTTTGGAAGAAACCCAAGGCGTTGAAACTCAAACGGGCATTGTCGACGCAGAGACGAGAATCTCACGAGTCTACTGCAAGCTCCCTCATCCGGTCTTACCGGTGGACCCATTCGGCCAGGAAGTCCAGCCAATCTGACCCGTCGTCTCCTGCTGAAAGTTGCGCTTCGTCGCATCGATCGCACTCAAAGCACGTCCCTATTATCGTTCCAGATTATGGTCTTTTCGTAGCACCTGAGAGCCCTTGTACTTCTGTCGGACTCAGCTCGTCACGCTCTTCGACTGTCGAATCCAGTCGCCACCTCAGCCTTTCCGGTTGTCCGTCACCAAATCGAGGTTCAATCGGCGACTCCTCCAGTTTGAGGTCTCGGCATGTTGAGATCGTGATACCGCATTGGGTTACGCCGACACATCGATATTCTACGTCACCTATCAAGCGCGATCTCGAACCTGGCCGGATCAGGACCCCTGTTCTTGCCTACCGGCCCAAGAGTCCGATTAGGATGGCTCGACAGACGCCTGGTGGAAGTCGAACCAGCACGATTGATTCACAAACATCGGAGCCGTCACCATCACAACTTTATCCAGGCGGATTCCGCAGCAACAGTGGGAACTACAATTCAAGCGTGAACAGCAGCCAGACTAGTCTTCATCAGCAAGATGGCCAAGATAGTGGGCTCGATAGGCCGCCAACCTCATCTGCGCGCACACCTGGGTTGGGCATGACCCCGTCACCAGCGATGGCACAGACAGCTGGGTTAGCAACACCTTCGAGTTCGACGCAAGGGCTTTCTGGACTGGTCTGTAATGTACATCGAACTACAGGTCGCGAACCACATCCTCTGGTTGGCGCGACCACCACGATACTTGGCGACAAACTCTACGTCTTTGGAGGAAGGAGACTGTCACGGACAAGACCGCAACTCACGTCTGATTTGTATGAGTTGGATCTTCTCAAGCGCCACTGGATAAAGGTCGACGCAAAGGGCGATATACCACCTCCACGATACTTCCACAGCGTATGTGCGCTCGGCGACACTAAGCTTGTCTGCTATGGCGGTATGTCACCAGCGACATCACCTGCCGGCCAGTCGACCCAGGTCTTGCAAGGCACACCAGCAGATGCGCAACCTGAGGTGGTGGTCATGTCGGACGTTCACATTTATGATGCAGCCACCAGGACCTGGATGCACGTCGGAACGAACGATGCGCCTCAGGGTCGCTATGCTCACTGCGCAACAATCCTGCCATCATCTGCTGTCTTTAGTTCAACTGGAGCCGCCATGACAGCTATAAGGCACAATCCGTCATCAGGCAATCCCAATCAGGGATCCATAGGAATTAATCTTGAAGGCGATGGGGGTGCTGAGATGGTGGTCGTTGGTGGACAAGACAGCGCGAACCATTACATCGAACAAATAAGTGTGTTCAACTTAAGAAGCCTGAAGTGGACAACGACCACTCCGCTAGGAAGGAGTTGCGGCGCGTACCGTAGCGTTGTGGCACCTTTGACGAGCATACCCGCCAACGAGATAGGTTCGGCGACATATGGAGAACCTAGATCACCAGATGAGCCGTCTTCCAATCCTACCGGTGAATCATCGATGCTCATCTACTCAAACTACAATTTTCTGGACGTCAAGCTGGAGCTTCAGGTCAGACACCCGGACGGGTCCTTATCCGAAAGGCCAATGAACGGTAACTTCTCACCACCTGGATTACGCTTTCCCAACGGTGGAGTGATCAACAACCATTTTGTCGTCAGTGGTACATTCTTGACGTCATCCAAACAAGAATACGCATTATGGGCACTCGACTTGCGAACATTGAGTTGGGGACGGATAGAAGCTGGCGGAAACATTTTTAGTCAAGGAAGCTGGAACAGAGGCGTGCTGTGGCAACGACGAAACAGCTTTGTAATTCTTGGCAACCGAAAACGAAGTCTTGTCGAAGACTACAATCACCGACGGATCAACTTCTCGAACATGTGTGTCGTTGAATTGGAGGCATTTGGGCTGTACGACAACCCTCGCAAGATCACACCAAGCTCGGCATTTGGGTCTATCAGTGCTCCGCCACAGAGCAATGGCCTCGATATGTTGGCAGGTGGCAGAGCGCTATCACCGTCAGCTGTCGAACTTGGTCAGATCGCGCTGGGCATGCGCGAGTTAGCGGACATGGACTTCCTTGCTATACACGGCGAGCGCATACCAGTCAACTCGCGCATAATTGCTCGACGCTGGGGCCCTTATTTCAACCAATTACTACGCGAAAGCACCCAGAATGTCGATAAGGACAGCGCCGATGCTGCAACCTTACGTCCAGCCACCGGTGGCCACCCTTCCCGCATGTCCAGTATAACCATCACGCCATCGATCCGTACCACGTACTCAGCGGCCACGACCCTTACAGCCAATACCATTACGCCCTCAGAAACAACAGCTGTATCTAGCACATCCTACAACTCCGTGTCGCCACCAGAACCAACGACACAAACGCCATCACAACGTCCACGGACACTCTACCTACCGCACACACACCTCACACTTCAAGCATTGATCCACTTCCTCTATACCTCCTCGCTCCCACTCCAAAGCAGCCAACTCTGCACCCCGCAAATATTGTGCTCACTCCTCCAGCTCGCGCGCCCTTACCACATCGATGGACTCCTGGAAGCGATCATCGAGCGGCTACACGTCCTACTCGACAACCGCAACACAGCAGCCGTCTTCAACGCGGCCGCCATGGCCGCAGGCGGCGGCAGCGGCATTGCGTTCATGGGTGTCAACAACCTCTCCTCTACAAACCTCAACGGTACGAACGGATCCAGCATGAACAACGACGGCGAGAGCAGGATGTCTGTGGGTCTCAGGGCGTTGAGAATCAATACCTCGGTGCCGCCGAGTGAAGATGAGGTGTCCTCTGCGGTGAGCGAGGGGACTAGCGCGAGCGCGAGCGATTCCGAGTATGGGAAAAGTAGCCTCGATGATAGGGAGGTGTGGAATGGGGTTCAGAGCGCGGTTGTTGGTTTGCAGAAACGTGGTTTGAGGGGTTTAATGGAGGGCAGGCGGATTAGGGAGATGGGAAGGGGCGGTCGGGACAGGAGGGATTACAGCGAGAGTGGACTGAACGGGGAGGGTGTGGGTTTGGGTTTGACTTGAGGTGGAGATGAGAAATTGTATAGATGTGGATGAAATGGTTTGGGTGACTGGTGTTAGCGAGATGGTAGCATGCATGGGAGTAGTGGAGTTGTGAACATTTGAGATAGACTTCCTTTTTGTAGATAGCAAAATAGGGTGTGCATGTGCAAAAGCCGATATATCCAGATGTGGCTGTCGGTGTCCAACCCGTGTGTTGTGAAGAAGCAGATAACGCCACATTCCCAGGAGTCCAGCACGTTCAAGTGATGCGCCGACCATGCTCCCATCGCGTGTCGAATACCTCTAAGCTTGCTGAACGCCTGCAGAAGCAAAAAGAAATTTTTGCAAGCTTTCTCGAGTTCACAAACTTCCTCAGACCTCCTCCTCAGCACCATCACCGTTGGCGCCCCAACCAAACCCCGTATCCTCAGGCTCATGCTTGACCTTCTCTTCCTCACCACCACCAAGGCCCATCATCTTGTCCGCCTCTTCGCCCGTCAGATCAGAGCCCTTGGCTGCCTTCTTGCTGCGCTTCTTGGGCTTTGAGGCCTCGCCCGCGTCTTCGTTCTCGGCGTCTTTGGCGGCACGCTTCCGCGTCGCCGTCTTCCTGCCGCCACCCTTGACTGCGAGCGCGGTGGGGTTGTCCTCGTTGAAGTTCTGCGCGTACTGCTTCATCCTGGAGCGCAGCTTGCCGAGCGTGGTGGCGGCTGAGGAGTGCGTGTACTACGTTGGTTAGTGTGCGTGTGTGTGGTAGGGAGGAGGGATGTGAGCAGGTCCGTAGTGGCAACGCGAAATCCGTGTGTGGAGGTTGGAGGAGGGAACGTACTGCAGCATGTCAGATTGGTTCTCAGCTCGGGAAGGTGCGAAAGTAGGGCGAGGAACGAGCATTATAAGACCTTAAAGGTGTCTGGTGGAACATGGAGTACTCAGAGCATTGGCATGTTGGAGAGGTACTTACCACCTGTGAGAGCTGCGAGCTTGTTGATATCGACCTGATAGTAGTCAGGATAACTCTCAGTGCCGAGAAGACTACTCGGAACTCACCTTGGGATCGGTCTGGAAGCATTGCCATGCGAGCGCCAGCACCTCGTTCTCGCGTGTAGTGAAGCTAAGCTTGTCGTCAGACATGGTAGTTCGGTGGATGCTTTATAACGGTGTATGACTGTGTTATTGATGTGTCGATGTGTGAGACTGTAGTGAAAGGTATGGCAGTGATGTGGATGAATCATGGAAGCAGCAAGGCTGACGAAGCTGAGGTGAAGCAGCCTTTATATGGATCTCTGGTCTGTCCAAACTTGGGTGACGGAAAGGCAATATTACCTGTCTGCTCAGTTTTGCAGTCACGGTCAAAATTGGCACAGAGAGATGAAGTCAGATAGATTGGTAGTTGTTACGCAAGTCAGAGCTGATCGTGAAACATTCAAAATCGATCCATGCACCTCAATACTCGCCCATGCAAAGCTTCAATCTTGACGGTGCAAAGCACATAGACCTGGGTAACCTGAAGACATACATGTCGAACCCGGATACAAGCCCAGATCTGCCAAAATCTCCCTCAAAGCCTAATACATGCACTACTAAGGGAGAAGCGACTCTTGCAAACGGACTCAAGCCTGATTGGCGTAGCCAGTAGCCTCCTGGAAGAAGGTGTCGGCACCAGTGTTGATGTCGGTAACTTCTTCCTTCTTGACCTTGAATTCGCCGAACTCCTCGTCATCGTCTTCATCGTTGGTGGGCTTGCTGGCCTTCTTGCCCTTCTTGCTGGGCGTGCCTTCAGCGGCGTCCTCGGTGGCACCGCGCTTGCCCGACTTTGGGGTGCGAGCTAGGCGAGAGGTGGCGGCCTTCTTGGGGGTGTTGACAACACCAGTCGAAGCGGCAGCCTTGAGCTTGAGCTTACGCTTGATCTTGCCGAGCGTGACGGAGGCGCTGCCCTCGGTGTACTATCAGATTGTTAGTGAAGAATTGGGACAAGGTTGCGGACTTCGCTTACGCCGGTGAGCTCAGCCAGCTTCTTGTTGTCAATCTAGTAGTATTGGTTAGCATGACGTTGCATACAGGGAAGAAGTGTCAATGCAAGAAGAGGCACTCACTTTGGGCTCCGACTCCATACACTGCCATGCTAAGGCGAGTACCTCCATTTCGCGAGTAGTGAGATCGTTGGCTGACATGTCTGATGGTAGTGACGTTGTTGCAGGGCTGCGAGAGATGTGTGCGTGACAATGTTCAGTAGTTGTTCGGAGTGGAGCGGACGCGGTAGAGTGTTGGCGAAGGACTGGTGAAGGGAGGCTAGGGCTTGTCTTTTATCTTGTCAGAGGAGCAGTTAAAGCGCGCAAGTTTTGCGCTAAAGAGGCTATTGCTGGTTCTTTAGGATCACGGTGAGAGCTGGTACTATGAGGTGAAGGCAACTTAAAGAGGCCTTTCTAGTCAGCTGATGGCAGGTTGCGGTGCTGCTGGGCGTTCGCAAGGCAACAGCTCTGGCTAACCGCCTGTCTGCAGCGTACGATGATCAGTCTCGGGTGCTGGTAGGTCAAGTTTGACTAAGATGGTCCCGGTGACATTTTATTGCATCGCCCTATTTTTGGCGGACAGTGGTTTCTATATCCTTCGAACGTCCTTGCCCTTCAGCTCAGGTCTCTCTACATCTAGTTCGTCTCGTAAAGCAGCAAAGAGGGAGTCTCCAATGATGATAGAAAGGCCAAGACTCCAGACCAAGGTGATGGCATAGAAGAAGTTGGCGTTTCCGGAGCCGGCATAGATCCAAAGGTGGTAAAACGCAGGTCCAAGGAACGATGCATAAAGTACAGCCGCGGATGCCACGAAGGTGTAGCGCATCACTAAGGAGTGGTCAGTGTGGTCCTAGTAAGTCTTGAGTATGCAACCTACAAGGAAACAGGTGTCGGAAAAGCGGCACCAACGACAGGTACAGGGCTGCGTCTGCAATGCTTGGGTATGGTGTGAAGACGGCAAAGATGCCAGTCAAAGTGCACGCAACGAAAAGCGGCTGCTTATGCAGTCGAATGGTGAGACCGGGCATATATGATGCGGCATGCAGCCAGAAGACGCCCAGGAAGAACTCGCGAAAAGAGTCAAACATCTCAATGAAGAAGTACCACCACAGGCCCACGTTCGGTGTGAGGTCTGGCAGCAGAAGACGCACACCGTATGTAGCCGCCAGGAAGTCCCATGAGCCGGTCAAGACGGCAGACGCTGCGAGCAGCGCACCGCACACCGCAGTCAGACCCAATGTATGTGTGATTGTAAACGACCATGCATTTGGCGAAACCTTTGTCTTCGCAGCGCGAGCATCGTACAAAAGGACGAGGAGCGGCGGAAAGAGGAGGATTGGATGCATGCCGAGATACGCAGCAAACGAAAGGGCGAGTATGAAGGTGCTGCTGGCTCCTTGGGACGCCTTAGCCATGGCAGTCAGGATGAACAGGTTCGTCAGGGCCGAGGTCGAGCGCGCGAGGCATGTCAGGACGGTGAAGGGATTGTACAGGAAGCTACCAGATATCAGCCACAATTGTTGCATCTTCACGAAGTACCATACCCTGCTGCAATGGCTGTGCTGCTCCATTTCAGGTCCTTCCTCGAAGAGGAGAACAACCGAGACACTGAGGCTGTTCCGCTTTGCGCCACCTGTGCCAATGCATATGCGCTCAAGAGGTCTACCACGGTGAAGACGACGTTTGTAGCGATTGGGTAGTATGATGGGTTCGGGAGCAGGGAGAAGAGTGGCAGAAGGAGGGGTGCCTGGTGGTAGAGGCCGCCGTCGTAGGGCGAGACGTTGTGGGTGTAGAGGAAGACTCCTTCTTGTACTGGGCTCCAAGTCAGACTTCCACCATCCCATCTCAGGCGGTACTAGCATAGAACGTACACCTCTTGAAGCTGGTCACTGGGGTGGACACTTCGACGCGGCCAGCAAGGAGACTGGGAAGACCGGGAAAGACAGTGAACAGCAAGAGCCGTAGCGCAGCAGCACCTCCGAAGAGGAATGCGCTCTGCTTGTCGACAGCCATGTTTGCGGTGTTAGGAGCAACGACGCGCCATGCCGAGCCCGTCAAGCGTCGCGGAGCTCTGGTGGTGTTCTGGCGTCTCGGTGGACCCCTGCCGTCTTAGCACGGCGGAGTGGGTCGCTAGCTCCGTGAACTCTCAAAAAAAGTAGGAACGACTCTAGTCCCGCCTTCCAAAAGTTCGCGGTCTCGACAACCCAGTAAACACACCAGAACTCGCAATGGCTGGTCGCTCCAAGAAGAAGGGTACGCTTGCACACGCTGCTGTCCGCACTCTACATACTGACATGGCCAGGCACCTCTGGTGCGGCGAAGAACTACATCACCCGCACGCGCGCCGTGAAGAAGCTGCAGATTTCGCTCCCCGACTTTAGAAGACTATGCATCTTCAAGGGAATCTACCCCCGCGAGCCGCGCAACAAGAAGAAGGTCTCCAAGGGCTCCACCGCCGCCACCACCTTCTACTACACCAAGGACATCCAGTACCTGCTCCATGAGCCGCTGCTGGCCAAGTTCCGCGAGCACAAGGCCGTCGCAAAGAAGATCGGTCGCGCCCTCGGTCGCGGCGAGTCTGGCGATGCCGCGCGCCTCGAGAAGAACCTGATGCCCAAGGTCAAGCTCGACCACATCATCAAGGAACGCTACCCGACCTTCGTCGACGCCCTCCGCGACCTCGACGATGCCCTCTCCATGCTCTTCCTGTTCGCCAACCTCCCCTCCAGCGAGCACATCCCCGCCAAGACCATCGCCCTCTGCCAGCGCCTGACCCGCGAGTTCGAGCACTACGTTATCACCTCCCACGCCCTGCGCAAGTCGTTCTTGTCCATCAAGGGCATCTACTACCAGGCAACCATCCAGGGCCAGGACATCTTGTGGCTTGTGCCATACCGATTCGTGCAGCGCACAGGTGGAGACATCGATTTCAGGATCATGGGCACATTCGTCGAGTTCTACACAACGCTGCTTGGCTTCGTCAACTACCGCCTCTACACCTCCGTCGGTCTCGTTTACCCCCCCAAGTTCAACGCCAAGAGCGACGAGCAGGGTGGTGAGCTCGCCGCCTTCAAGCTCGAGGGCAAGGGTGTCAACGCAACAGAGACTGCCAACGGTGACGACGAGGACGCCGAGATCAACCCCGAGGCACAGGCTATTGCAGACAGGATCGCAGCCGAAGGCGACGTCGAAGAGGAGGTTGCTGATGCTATCGTTGCTGCTGCTGAGGCCGACGATGAAGAGGAGGCGACCGAGGGCATCGACAAGTTCGAGCCTACTGCTCAGGACGGTGACGTTCTGCCCCAGCCCCAGGCCAGCCGCGCCGAAGCTGGTTCGCTCTTTGCGCCCTTCACATTCTACCTTTCCCGCGAGACCCCCCGTGCTTCCCTCGAGTTCATCCTCAGAGCATTCGGCTGCAAGCGCGTAGGCTGGGACAGCATACTCGGCGACGGTGCTTTCACAACCGACGAGTCCGACCCCTCCATCACCCACCAGATCATCGACCGCCCCTCTCTCGCCAATGGCGCCGCAGCCCCCGTCTCGAACGACAGCGAGAACGGCGCACCGAAGGCACAGTGGCCGCGCTCCATGATGCCGGGCCGCACATACGTTCAGCCCCAGTGGGTATGGGACTCGATCAACCAGGGCAAGCTTCTGCGTCCCGACCTGTACGGTCCCGGCGCCGAGCTCCCTCCTCATCTCAGCCCCTGGGTCAAGCCCAAGAAGGGCGAGTACGACCCCAACCTTCCTCTCGCGGCCCAGCAGCCCGAAGGCGAGGCCGAAGCTTTCGAAGACGAGGCCGACGAGGAGACATTCGATCCCAAGGACGCCGACGAGGACATGGACGCCATCGTCGACCGCGCAGGTTCTGTCGAGGTCGGCGAGGGCATGGATGTTGATGGCGACTCGGACTCGGACGACTCCGATATCTCATCTGACGACGACGCCGCCCCTGCAGCAGACGAGAGCGACGAATCTGACGCCGAGTCCGACATCTCCGAGTCCGAAGCCCTGCGTCTGCAGCACCAGGCTGAGCTCGAAGCCGAAGCAACAGGAAAGACGCTCAAAAAGGTCGCCCCCACAAAGAAAGAGCAGAACGCCGCGATCCGCAAGAAGGCGGACAAGGCGCGGAAAGCAGAGGAGGAAGAGCGTGAGAGGCAGAAGATGATGCTGAGCAACAAGAAGAGGAAGCTGCTCAAGCGCATTGAGTACGGCGCGAATAAGCGTGATACCGAAAGCGAGGGCCTGCGCAGGAAGAGGGCGAAGCTCGAAAAGGCCAAGGCGGCGGCTGAGGCGATCTAGACCATCATGTTGTCTGACCTGGATGATGTTGTTGTCTAGAGTGATCATACCAAAAGGAAGGCGTTTGGGAGTCCTTGGTGCTGATAGCCATAGCATCTGATGTAGCTTGTCGAATCTAAAACATGTTCAGTCCTGATCTTAGGATACTCCCTGTGAAACGACTCGTCACTATTCCCACTCTGACTGTTGCTGAAAGATGATCATGGCTTTTGCAGTTGGTATTGAAAGACTCGCTGTGAGGAGTGTACATGCCTCCATCCCATCCAGATCCAATCCACGCGCCCATGGCCCATGCCAACGCTAATATATCATACATGACACAAAAGAGAGACAACACCACGAGGTGTACATTACGCAATGTACACCTCCAAGTGGTATTCTGTAATTCTATCATCATTTCCAGGAAGATGTCACATAAGAAATATTACTCCGTCTCCACAGTGGCCGCCTGCTGCTCGCTAGCAGGCTTAGCCTCGTTCGCCTCGCGCTCGATGCTCTTCTCCTTCTTCTGGTCCTCAACGGCCTCAACTGTGGGAGGAACGTCACTGGCCTCGGCGGCTTCACCGGCTTCTTTAGTCTCGGGGTTGCGGCCCTCAGCATCGGGGTGAGGGGGCGCAACACCGTGCTCCTCCGCGGGCTCGTGGGCGTCGACAAGACCCTCGTAGATCTCGTTGCCTTGAGCGTCGACGACGCGCGTCCGTGTCTCATAGCGAGTCTTGAAGCTCACCTTGTCTGCGAGAGCCTTGACCTCATCCTCATTGAGGATGCGGCCGTTTTCGTCACGGTACTCGACGCGCTCCTCCTTGGAGACGATGGGGAGATCAGATGGAACGGCAGGGGCGCCCTCAGGAGGTGGCGATACTACCGCCTCGCCTTCAGCCTTGTTCTCTTGCTGAACAGGCGGCTGCTGCTCGTTGGGAACAGCAGCCGGAGGCGCAGGTGGTGGTGGTGCTGCCGATGATGGGACAGCGGAAATAGAAGGTACAGCCGTGCTCTGGCCGTTGTAGGCCTCGTAAGTGTCCAAGAAGTTGTTGCAGTCCCAGTCCCAAGTGTTGAAAAGCTTGACCTTGTTGCACTGACTCTTGGTCCATGCGTTACCGTATGCGAGAGGAGCATAGATAGTAAAGACAGTAATGGCGATAGCGAGGATACCAACAGCTGCTGCCTGACCGATAGCAGGAGTCCTCTTGATGCGGAAGATGTCAAAACGGTAGCTCACGAAGTCGTAGATCTGGCAGAAGGCCATAATCGCGAAGTAGAGCGCAGGGAGGTAGTGGTGCAAGAACAACTGACGCGCCATGAGGTAAAACGGGAAGTAGTGGAATGCCCATCCGAGAATGGACATACCGACTTCGTAGTCGAAACGCTTGAAGGTGACGTTGTTGTAGTCACGGAAGCCACGCTGCCATCGGAGAACAGCGAGACCCTTGATAGCAACGTAGAGGACGATCAGGGCAGAAGAGGTCCACCAGATGACTACGGATCAGTTAGCAACAACTTTCTCGCAAGAATACGGGCCTTTGAGGTATACGAACATGGGTTTCCACTGTTTAAGTTAGCTTGGATCTTCTCGGAAATCTTTCGGGGCGATGAACTTACATGAGATAAATTTGACGGTTATTTTTACCCCAGACTAAACAATGTTAGCATATAAAATAAAAATCAGGGAAAGGAACTTACAGTTGATACCGCGCTGGAGGGTGGGCCAGGATGGAGGGCGAGAGTCCCAAGCGTGCGATTCAGTAAGGCCGGCGTTGGTCCTCCACATGACCTTCTGCAGCTCCCAAAATTTGCCGAAAAAACCAGGGTTGCGGTAGTTGACCCGCTCAGCTGTCTCATTCATCTTGGGGTGAACGTTGCCCTCAATGTACCAGATGCTGTTCGGCAGAGTACCTCCCTTCGCACATGTGACCTCCTGCTGCTCGAAACCCCATTCAGGGAGCTTGACCTTATGTGAGAAGAGAACGCAGCCAGTCATGATGTGAACGAGCCTGAACTTGGTCTGGATGGTTCGGAGACGCTTTTTTGCCTCAGCGCCGTCAGACTGCTTCTTGACGATCTCGACGCGGAATAAGTCATTGGCATCACCCTCAAAGCCCTCGTAACCGTAAGCAGAAACCTCCTGCTGCCAGTCGGCCTCAGTAACGGGAGCGCGAACATCGTGTGAGTGCAGACGGCGGTCAGTGGTGATGTGATAGAGCCTAATAACACCGCCATCCTCGATGTTGTAGGGGCCGATATCGTCCCAAGCCTTAGGGCTGGTCAGGTTGGGGCCAATGTAGTCCTCTGGCATGATCGGCAAAGTCTGGTTCTCCATGATCCAGATGTTGTTCTCATCTTTGTGAGGGTACAGAGTAATCTGTTGCTGTTTGCTACCAGTGGGGTACATGTGGCTGTGCGAGTGTAGGTAACCACCCTGTGTGTTCCAATGGCGAAGAGAAACACGGCTGCCGTACGCGACATCAGCTGGAACGTCTTGCATGCCCTTGGAGTTCAAGGTGGCCTGGAATTCAGAGGACATGAAACCATCACCGTCGCCGGGGTTGACCAGGCAGACGAAGTGAATCGCGAACATGGCCATATAGAAGGAGATTGGGATGACGACCAGGCAGAACAGACGGGCGAAAAAGTGCTTGAACCAGAGACGTGGAGTAGTAGTCCTGGTGTCTCCAAGCAGGACCCAGAGCTGCAGGAGCGTCAAGCTACCAACCCATGCGATTGTGAAGAGACCAACCCACTTCACACTAGCTGTAGCTCCAAGGCCGAGACCAGTTTGTGCCAGCCAGAACCACCATGTGGGCTGGAAAGCCTTCTTCGGGCCCTGCTCGTGCTGGTTTGTGAAGGCGGTCCATGCGAGTGCGGTCCATGCAGTGAAGATGATGAGCGGCGAGTCGAGGAGGATCAGACGGGACTGGGTGGTGAGCGCGTTGTCTGCAGACAGTCAGTATAAGTTCCGATACAGACACCGCGTGATCGTACCAAAGATAACGAGACCAGCTCCCAGAGCCGCGGTGGTGGTCCGGCAACCAGCAGCCTTGAGAGTCAGGAACATAGTGGGGATGGTCAGGACACCGCAAATCGCAGGGAACAGACGCATTGTGACGTATGGAACGCCGGGCTCGAGGTAGTCCTTGCCGATATCCTTAAAGTCGAAGTCGCCGTTGAATCCACCCAGCCAGCCGGTCAGAGCAATGAGCATCTTCGCGAGCGGCGGGTGAACGTCCATGAAGAACTTGCCCTTGATGTATTTGGACGCGAATCCACCGAAGCTGGAGGTACAATGTTAGCTACCACTTGCATTCACATGTCAATTGATTCATCATACTGAACTTCATCGAAGACAACGCTGCTGGGCTGAGCAATCCTGAACAGGCGGACGACACTTGCAACCACTGTCAAGAGACCCAGAAGCTGCCAGTCCGAGCCCGGCAGGTTGAAGATATCATGGTCCTGCACACCCTCAGACTGGTAGCCAAGGACCTGCTGTGTCTTCTGTTGCTTTCGTCCATTTGGCGCGGGCGATCGTGCTGGTGACCGTGCTGGGGAGCGCGAGGGCGACTTGCCTGAGCGGCGCGATTGCGGCTTCTCGCTCAGGTACTGGTTCGATGTCGTTCGATTCGCCATGGCGGCGGACAGTCCCAAGGAATTGGGGTTTCGACTAGGTGGTGGGCTGAAGCTACTATGAGAGCTCCAGAAAGTGGTGGGAGAACACCTGTCAGCTCCCAATCAAGAACAACGAGTCTTAATGAGAGTAAGAAGGGAGGGCAGATCAATGCCGGGGGTTGCGCAGCGCAATGGTTATGAGCAGCGCCAGGGGGGCCACAGAAGATCAAGTACCCTGTCCTTACTTAATGCTGGGGGGTCGGGGGAGAAAGTACAGCTGGCTCTCCCGCGAAGCGCTATCTCTCGAAAGGGAAACGAGAACTATTTCGAGGAGCAGCCGCGTATTCACCGTCATCACCGTCAGCAAGTGAAAAGAATTGCTCGTAACATATACATGCACTTGACACGAGTACTGTCGTGAGTACTTTGTAGTTTGGAAGTAAACATAGACTATAGAACTTCTGTCATCGTTCTCGACATTACACCGCACGATTCGAGATGTAGACGTGAACAGGGGCCGTGCGCGCCTGCCTGCTGATCCGCCAAGCTCGAACGCGCCTGCCGTCCAGAAGTTCTGTTCGGCGTTGCAGCTCCACCTCCGCCGCTCAATCGCAGAACACACATCGCCATGGCGGTCGCAAACGGAGACAGCGCTGCTGCTATAGACCTCGACGTCAAACCACCCGAGAACATCGTAATCCCTCCAGCGAGTGTCCGCGCCAGTGTCGCCAAAACTGCAGACTTTATCCACCGCAGAGGCGATCAGGCACTCACCGGGCTCAAGCAGCGCATTGCCAACGATACCAAGAGCCAAGTCACATTCATCTTGGACGATGACCCATACAACTCGTACTTCCTGTGGTACTTGGAGCAGCTGAGGGCCGGCCATGGCCCCACTGCAAAGGGTGCCGCCCAGCCGGTACCAGAGAAGCCAAAGGGACCTCCAGAGCCCGCCGCGTTTCGCTTCTCTGCGCGCATGCCGAACATCAGTGCCAAGGATCTTGAAGTCATGAAGCTGACTGCTCTGTACACAGCGCGCGTTGGCGAGAATTGGCTGAAAGAGCTACGAAACCGCGAGTCCGGCAATTTCCAGTTCGATTTCCTTCGCGCCAACCACAGTTTCTTCCAGTTCTTCAGATCACTCGTCGAGCAATACAAAACCTTGCTGGAGGAGGAGCAGACAGTGCAGGCGCGCATTGTGGAACTGCAGGAGAACATCAAGAACCGTTTCCACGTTCTGGAGCGAGCGAAGGGCCGCGCTGAGTACGTCAAGTACGTCTCTGCGCAGAAGGAGAAGGAAGAGAAGAAGGCCGAAGATGAGAAGAGGGAGTATGCCACCATTGACTGGCACGATTTCACTGTTATTGCAACAGTGCTTTTCGATGAGGCCGACGATGCTGCAGATCTTCCTCCGCCTGCGCTGCTCAATGACCTGCAGTCGCAGTCGCTCGAGCAGAAGGCCGCTGTTTCGCTGTCGACCAGACGTCTCGAAGAAGCTATGCCCGACGAGCAGACTTACTACAATGTGTCGCAACAGGCGTCGGCACCCCACCAGGCCTACCCAGTACCACCACCCGTACCCATGACTCCTGTCGCCTACCCGCAATACGCACCACCCCCCCAGGATTACTCTTACATGGCAGCCCAGAGGCAGCGCGAGGAAGAGCAGGCGCGCGCGCAAGCAGAAGCTGATGCCAGGGCACGCCAACAGGCTGCAACAAGAGGAGCACCTGGTCGCATTGTCACAGACTATGTTCCCCGCGCGGCGAAGAAAGCCAATGTTGCAACGGTCGTGTGCCCTAACTGCAAGCAGAACATTCCTGCCAACGAGATCGACGAGCACATTCGAAGTATGCCCCCCTATCTCCTATTAAGATTCACCGCTGACCACTCTATCAGTTGAGCTGCTTGACCCGCGCTGGAAAGAACAACGAGACAAGGCCGAGCAACGCTACTCGACGACGATCAATACTGCGGACGTTGCGAACAATCTTAAGCGCTTTGCTAGCCAGCGTGACGATATCTACGATGGTGCTACTGGACAAAATATATCTGCTGAAGAAGAGGCTCGCAGGAAGAAGGCAGCTTTGTCGTACGATGGACAGCCAGACCCCGCTAAGGACGCTGCGCGCATCCAGCAGATGCAGTCTATGAATGTACAGGAGCAATTGCGTAGGATTCAGGAAAAGCACCGCCATTGAAGCGCCATCGGTAAGGTAAAATCATGTTTTTCAAAAGCGCTTCATAGTTACTGCGCAGCTTGCCGTGATTGGTCTGGTCGCGTGCATTCACATCTACTGCATTGGGTCGGAGTTTTGGCGTTTCGACGCATGTACGAAGTATACCCAGAGTGGGTGGAGACAAAGACAAAGACATTGTATAACGTCTTGTGGCAGCTGAACTGCCCTCAAAGTAGTATCAATCAAATATATCCGTTCAAGACCTGGCTCGATTGATTACATGAAGCGCATCATTGAGCCGCGTTCGCCGGCCGGGCCCAAAGCTCTTTCGCCGCAACCCCAGACCTATGACCTAATCAGCAACATTATTTCCAGGCGCATACCATCGCAGTAGCTCGACATCAACACTTCACTCCACACATCGATATGTCTTTAACACAAGCAGCAAAGGGCGACATGCCCTACCAAGTGCGCTCACTTGTACGTTGTCGCCCGCCCCTCAATCGTTTTCCGTCTACACGCTGCTGCACCTCCACGATGCGACTCGACATCGAGCGGTCGCCTCCCATCCAAGCCGCACGGCGAATAGCGCATCTGATGCGCAGTCGCACCGCTACAAGCTAGAGCCCTTCTAAAGCTAACGTGATCTGTACAGTATCGTTCACTGCTACGACAGAGCAGTCAATTCGCCGCCTATAACTTCCGCGAATACGCTAAACGGAGAACACGCGATGCTTTCCGGGACCACCAGAAAGAGGCGGAGGAGAGAAGGGTACAAGAGCTCATGCAGAAGGGGCTGAAGGAGCTGCAGATGCTGAAGGTACGTCTCAGCTACACCTAGGCGGGAGCCTGGTGGATATCGGAACTCCGTGGTGACTATACTGCCCAAGTCATCGAATGGATGGGGAAAAAACAAACAATCCAGGGAGCAACTGTGCCAAAGCGCCTAGCTGACACACCAATGCAGCGGCAAACTGTCATCAGTCAGTTTTACCAGATCGACCGATTAGTCGTCGAGGGCGGAAAGGAGGGCAAGCAGACTGGCGACAGGAACGACATCGTCAGGCAGAAGGAACATGGGTAAGTGCCGCTCGGGTTACGTGTGAGACGTTATGCTGACATTGTGGCAGTTGGGACTGAACCCATTCATGTGTTATATTTTGAGTAGAGACCATGTAATAACACTATACACTCCCCTTCGAGCGGACAGATGGGCCTCTCAATACAGCATGTGCTTCAAGTAGCTTCTGAGATCTTTAGCAAGCTTGCAGGCATCCAGTTGTGTTGCCACGAATGTAATATAGGGCGGTCGCTGTTCGATAAATAACATTGTGGTAATCCCGCATAGACACAAACAATATCAAGATGAACAAAACCCGTCTGCAGAATGGTTGGGAATGCGCGCTTATGTTGATTCCAGATCATTAGAAGCCTTATGGTAGAGTTCCCTAATAATGCCTGGTACTGTTGAACGGATTCGGCAACGGCGCTAGCCGCGTGCACGGTCAGGCAGTCGCGTTGGACCTCCAAGTCACGTCCAACGCGCCTGCCCTTACCCTTCACCGCCCCATCGCAACCAAGCGCGCAAACGCCTGACGACCGCTGCACGTGGTAGTTGCTCTTCACAATGTCCAGAGTACGTCATCTTCCATCGCTCAACCTTATGTTCACTGTGGTTCACATTGGCCCCTGCAAACACATTCGGCGCATTCATCCTTATCACGCAGTATTGTTGTTCAACATCAACCATGGACCGTCCGAAATCTGTGGGTGGGAAGGCAATAAATTTATACACCTTCGCAGAGGTCGCGTAGCCGGACGTCTCACCGCAACATACCCATCGACAGACGCTCCTTGACCTTCTCCTCTGGCTTTACCGTAGCCATGCAACCACCACATCTAGATTCCACGCTCCCAGACAACATGTCTTCCAATCCTGATTTTGGGCTAACAAGACACTATCAGTTTCGCAATCGAGACCGGTCGAACAGACAAGGTCGTGGGCAGATCGAGCATAATGTACTTGAAGGACTTCCAATCAACCAGTACAGAGAGATCGAAGTCACCATTGGTCCAAACGCTACAGATAGCAAGCCCATAGATGCCAACGCATGGCCTGAACTACCTATGCCACGGGATTCTCATATGTTGCCGGAGCACTCGCAGCAACTCCTTCGAGCAGCACGCTCTGGACGTACCATTCAACCACCAGCTCCACCTGAGGATGACGACAACGAATTGAAAGATGAAGAACCGGAGCACAAGCAAGTGCCAATAGGCTTCACTGTCAAGAAATATGTCAAAGTCGCGCGTCACAATGAAGCGCCAGAGCCTGAGTATCTTGCAAAGAGGCGGAAAGGTCTACCATCCCAATACATGAATGGTCAGGTCCAAGCTCCGTTACGAGAAACCAAAGTTAAGAAGCTTGATGCCGAAGGCAATGTTGCCGTCTACAAAGTCCTGGCACCAGAGGGACAGACTGTAGAGGGCGAAGTTGCACCTACCGATGCTGCTATTGAGGTTGCACCAGTCATTGCGGCGCCTGGTACTGTCGTCGAAGGAGTTGGAGTCGTGAACGCAGAAGGCATAGTAGTCGCAAATGATATTCTACAGCAAACACCGCCAAGGAGAAGGCCGCCCCCACCGAAAAAGAAGAAGACGAAGCACATTCCCCGACCTGGTCCAGGGAGGGGCAGGAAGAGAGTTGAATTCGTTGAAAGCGCAGAGGGTCAAGGCACTCCAGCACCTGGCGCCGATGGTGTCGTACCTGCAATCCGCGACTTGAAAGAGGGCGAACGAGAGTCTATGGAGCCATCCGACCGCGACACGCCTATGGGTGAAGCTGGGGAGGACGATGAGTCTGGCGAGGAAGGCTCAGAAGATGAGGAGCAAGACCAGGATCAAGAGGATGGAACTCCGGTAACACCCTCGAAAGCCCTATCGCAGGCACCAGCTGCGCCTACTAGCGCTCCCGTTGTGGAGATGACCGATGCGCCTGCGTTTGCTGCCCCAGCAGCGTCGGAAGTCGTCACCGAAGAGTCTATGGCCATTCCGCTCGAGATTTTGCAACCTCCTGTAGAAGCAGAGCAATCCTTGCCAACATCGGTACCCGAGCTTGCACTTGCACAACCAACCGCTACGAAAGATCGGTCAAGCTCGCCGGTCCTCCCGTTGTCTGGCGACCACAGCAGACGAAACTCAATGGATCAAATGCCCACATCAGCTACTACGATCGAACCGGTCGTATCGGAACCAGCAATTGCCGAGCCAGCATCAGCAGATCTAGTATCGTCAGAGCCAGCGCCAGCAGAGTCGATCACATCTGAGCCTATTTCAGCTCCCGTTCCATCTACAGAGACTGGGTCCGTGCCTGCAAGCGTAGACGTACCGACGGGTGAGCCCACTGATGAGTCAGTTTCCGTACCAGCCCCGGAAGCCACAGTTGTGTCGTCCCAAGAACAGCCCGGAGCGCCAGCGGGAAACACACCAGATCTGTTGGGTAGCCTGGAGGCGGAGCTCGACAAGGAGTAGGACCTTTTGTGGGGAAAAGAGATGTTCTCAGATCTTCGCGCATCCTGTGTCATGTCATCAGGAAGTAGAACATGGCAGCAGGCATACTCTAGAGCACTACTCGTTATGGCTGATGAGAAGATTATGTATTGATTCTGACCCAAAGAAGGGGCTTCTACCAGCGCTTTGAAGATGCGTCCTTAGCATGAACTGTTGGGTTCTCGGGGGGTGGAGAAGATTGCGCAGCCTCTTGTATACAGCTGTACGAGTAAGTGACTACGTAGATCTATCGATATCGTTACACTTGGCTGGCCAGCTCTTAGCTCCGACGTTGCGAGCTGTCCAATTGTCTGCGATGGCCAGTCGAAGGCTCGCAAGTGGGACACACCCAGGAACAAACACGCGGACTGGTCTCCGCTCCGCGCGATCTGGAACTCAGCAAACAGGGTCCAGAATCTCCAACATCCTGGAAACGGCGCTCAGCGGCGATCAGCCGTGTCAGAAAACAAGTTCCCCACAGCCTCGTCAAGTTGCACGACAGGGATGCAGGCGAGGATGACGTATGAGAGATGATGTCTTGAAACCCACCGCGTGTAACTTCATGATGCCAGCACCATTTTACCGTTAATCTTCCAGCAATCTGTTTATCATCTTCCATTCCTTCCATCTGTAGATCGTATATTCAAGATTCACAATGACCGACGTTGTTGCTGATCTCAAGAAGCAAACTGGTGCGCTGCAATGTAAGTGCTCAATCACCAACATGACACTCGATGGCTGATACACTTATTCAGCAAGCGTAAACAGCGTCGCCACATCAGCAGGCAGTACGCCAGCGACGAAGAAGCCTGTCAACACTACCTCAGCCAAGGCCACACCGTCCGCTGCTTCGAAGACAACACCCGTTCCTCCTGTGAGGAAGGCCGCCTCGAGCACAGTTACCCCCAAGCCAAGGACACCACTAGGCACACAGAAGAAGCTTCCTGTTCGCAAGGCGCCTGTGGCTGCTTCGGAGACAAAGCCTGCCACAGCAGCTACGCCAACGAAGTCAAGTACGACGCCTCTCAAGAAGACCGCAACACCAGCTGCTTCCACAGGAAAGCAGGCAGTCAGCAATGCTTCGAAGCCAGCAGCTACAGCTGGCACATCCGCCACCAAGAAGGTGACGCCCGCAGCTACTAGCACAGCAGGCACAGTCGCTACTCCCGTGAAGAAGGTCCCAAGGAAGCTTGGTGGAACAGGAACGCCCGCAGCAACCAAGCCTGCCAGCACAGTGAGGTCGACTCCTGGACCAACACCCACAAAGACGACGGCCAACCCGGCCAAGTCTACAGTGAATTCTGCAACCAAGAGTGCTACTACACCAGCAAAGGCTACACCCGTGAAGAAGAACATCGATGGTACGTGGCCAACCCCTCTCTCCGTAATTCGTGCTCACCCGGCCCCAGGCCAAGCTACCCCCGCCGCGAAAAAGAACATCGTCTCGCGCGGCGCAGGTGCTGCGTCAAGTGGTGTCAACACCACAGTGGGCGCTACAACAGGACTCGTGAACACCGTCGGCGACAGCGCGACAAGCGGTATCAACTCTGGAGTCAACGCTACGACGGGTGTGGTGGGCAATGGACTCGACAGACTCCCTGGCGGTGTAGGAAAGCCCGTGAAACACGTCACGGACAACGCTGGCAAGATCGTGACAGGCGCAAGTGACAACTTGTACTACACTGCTGGCGCGACGACGAAGGGTGTGCAGGGCACGGTATCGAAGACCACAGGTGCGCTGAGCAAAGGCGATGTTCGTGGTACAGTCGCGGGCGCTACATCTGGCGTCGGTAACACGGTGAAGGGCGCTGGAAAGGGGCTAGGAAATACCGTCGGCGACGGACTGGGTGGCGTAGGCAAAACCGTTGGCGGCCCTGTTGGTGGAGTCGTCGGTAACGTGGGTAAAGGCGCTTCGAACGCGGTCAGCGGCATCACTGGCGGCCTCGGTGATGGTGTAGGTAAGCTAGGGAAAGGTGATGTGATCGGTGGTGTCGGCAGCACTCTCGGTGGCGTTGGAAGGGGTGTTGGTGGCTTATTATCGGGCGTGACTGGATATGGCCAGAACGAGGGCGAGAAAGTTGATGCGCCAGAGGGTAAGCAAGAGGGGCAATTCTTCTGATGGTTAGGATATGGGGAGTGGGACAGGATGGACGAGCGGACGAAGAAGCGGATGAGTAAGGCACAGGCTTGGGTACAGGAGTTGCAGAGTGAGTGTGGGACCGAAGATCAAGAGTACATTGCTGCTTGGAAACATGAGCTGGAGACTGTGCCAGAATAATATAGTCACGATATATGTAATAGATTAGGTTACGAACCCCATGTGCCTGGTTGAATCCGAGGAGATACGAGTTCATATTGATTTAATTGCATCGGTCCAGCACTTCTTTATTTGCGTTCTGGAAGCCTCGTGATGGTGAAAGAAAATTGGAGATCCTCTTCTTACTCTAGCATCACTGCCCGTTTCGTACTCTGCTATTCATAGTGAAGAGCAAATGTCTAGATGTGCCATGAAGCAAGACCGAGCGCCTCCAGAAGAATGTCAAAGACGTGTAACGATATCTTGGAGTTGGTGCTACCAAGGTCATAGATGCATATTGACAGCCGCTAGAAATACGCACAGCACCGCCTCGGTAGGTGGTTCGTGAGCATCTGAGCCAGACTCGCTCGCAGTCGCACACATGACCACTTCTCGGAGGTCACTCTTGATTATCTGAACCGTGCATTGGAAGGAACACAGGACCTTCCATATCATAACAGGGCCAAAGGATGCATTGTAGGACAGACCAAGCAATAGTCAGCCATACGCAAAGTCCTGCAATTTGGAATCACACTACGGGTCCCTGCATGCGTCTCACACTGAGACGAACAGGCCAAGTTGTGCTTGTGATTACGACGCTTCTGCTGTGAGGCTTTGACGAGGGGCTTTGGTGCCTGAAAATCTTGGAGGATGGTCAGGCCGTCCAGACCATCACAACTCTATCGGCTTTCTGAAACCTGCTCTTGTGTATGCTTGATACCCTCTGGGCGCGTCGTGTACCACGGCCGTACATCGCGCAAGGCGTTCTGCTCGCAATGCCTCTCACACGTGTGAAGGACCGAGTAGGCGGGGCAGGCGACGACTCCTCGACACAGCATAACTCTTCAACGCAACATAAGGAAGTGTCACTTGTATAAGACCGAGTGCCAAGCGCGCATCTTCGGAGCTGCCCACGTGCTTCAGCTTCATGATCTCAAAATACTTGGCATGGTGTTGAGCAGGTTAGACGCCAACAGCTTGGAGGCCGTCAAAGCACCGAGATCTCAGTGGCAGTGTCCCGGCGATCGAGTACGGTAAGTTCGAAAGCGACTGCAAGATTGCCAGACTTCAGCAAGCACAGCCCTGCCAAGAGTCGTCTATCGTGAAAGATTTGTGGTGTTGAAGTAGCCCCGACTTCCGGCACCGCCGTTGCAGCTTGAGTGCAAGTGGTTAGCGGCACGTGTCAACTTTCCCGCCCCGGATCGCTTGGAAGGTGCGAACTGCGATCGTCAATAACGACCTCGGGTTATTCCTTCCAGGAAGCACTGCCAACGGCCTTCCGCGACGATGCATACGCAGGCGGGAAATTATCGTTGACCTGCGTCTTTTTATCAAACCGGGGCTTTCGAGGCCGGACTCCTGCACGGCGCCGTCGAGCCGTACGCCTCATCCGCCCTGCACTTGGCACCGCCTGGCCAAAAACTCACCGCTTGGCTCCCGGCTGCTTCTCCGTCGTCTTTGCCACGATGCCTCAGTTGCAAGTACAGGACCGAGATACCCAGCGCCACAAGAAACGTAGGCCAGACGTGGCTGCTAATGCTTGCTTGACGCCTTGTCCTGGCGTTCATTGCTTACCTGTCATGTTTCACATGTGGGCTGATTCCCAGGAGTCTCCACGTTTGCCAGCTCAAGTGGGCGAACGCCTCAGGCACTCCTCAGACGGTGTGTCTGGGGAAGCACACTAGGCGCTCGTATTAGCGAGGCAGAAAAGACCCGGATTTGTTACCGGCCATACAAGGATGCATATGCCTGTCATCGTGTCGCGATGCTAGGATTCATCAACTCGAAGCGGAATTGACAGGAATGCGCTCAGAGTGCGCCGAGAACGACGAGAAGACCGAGGTGGAGTTTCAGGGCTGGGAAGGCCGTTGACTGTCGTCTCTAGCCAAGATCGCGACCGTATGCGCCCGCTGAGTTGCATCAGCCTGCAGATTACTGGTGGGCCTCTACAAGGTATGTACAGTCACAATGGGCTGATTCTGGATATACAAATCCGACCCATATCGAGGAGCATTAGCAACTCCGATTATGAAGACCACGACGTTCTTGAACTGTAGCTTTGCACTTTGCGGCCGTCTTACCCGAGACATATCTGTCAGCGTGCCGTCGCCCTCGCTTACACAGATTTGACACTTTGCGGCGACGCAGGGGCACCAAGCAACTGTCAGAAGTCTTGACATGGATTTTCACTAGGCTCGGGAGGGATATGCTCTGGGCAAGTCTTCGACACTACTTGGTCTTGGCAACGTCCTCTCTCTGGGGGATCGTACGATCTCCGTGGGATACCCATCCACTCCGGTATACCGCCTGCTAAAAACGTCCTTTCTTGGCGTTCTAGGATCTGTGGGTGTATGACTTGGCTTCGCCAGTGCTTCTTGGCCAGCGCCTGCGGACTGAAGGCTGGTCAGCATGGGTGAGATGGTGAGCCTTCGGCCTCCAAGCTGATGCCATGTCTTGCGTATATCTTGAACCTTGGGACTTGCTCAGGATGCCATCTCAAGTCCATTCAGTCAATCTTTCTACGCGGTCCTTCTCTGCTCAGCATTCGTCTATTCCAAGTTTGGCGTTCTGCCACGGCCTTATTACTCCTACAGTTCTTATTTGCAGTATTGTCTTAGCTTTCTTGTGTAATTCCACGGCCGTACTGCTGGACCAGCTAGAACAGGCAGCTACCCTATTTCCCTACTGAGCGATTCTGGACGTTGATCGTCGGCACTTCTTCCCCACAACTACTCTTCGCCTGTGGGTCTTCCTGCCACCTACATATAGTATCTGGACTTTCCTGGACTTGGATCACCGTCAACAGTAGCATTTGTTTCACAGCAACTTTGTTCCTTTCAGGTTTCCGGCATCGCAGCATACAGTCTTCTCAACATGCTTTTCAAGTCCCTCCTCTTCGCCTCGACGGCTTCCGCGACATGTCTTCACGGACTTTCCATGTTCAAGCGCGCCGCTGGTGCTGAGAACGGTACCGTCGAGGTCAACACCTTCGGTTATGGACCTGAGAACGGACCTTTCAACTGGGCCTCTCTCGCTCCTGAGAACGAGGCTTGCAAGGCCGGCCTAAACCAGTCTCCTATCAACATCGGTACGGATCTTCCGGCAGGAAGCCTTTCAAGACGAGATGTCATCATCCACAAGCGGGCTTGTGTTAACGAAACATCTTCAGATGCTACCATTGGCGCTGCTGCGGATCGTCCTGTTGTGGACATTCCCGACCAGGCGGTAGAATTTGAGAACCTAGGAACGACCATTGAGGTTGTCGTCAACGGCACGACGTCTTTTAACGGAACAGACTTCCGCCTTGTGCAGTTTCACATGCACACCCCCTCTGAGCACCACATCAACGACGAGTACTTCCCTCTCGAAGTCCACATGGTTCACCAGGGCGTTTGTAAGTAAACCCTTCACACATACAACTTCAATCACTAATCGCTGGCAGTGGACAACACCCAACTCGCCGTCATCGCCCTGATGTTCCAAGTCTCAGCTTCAGACAGCGACCCTGTCATCGCCGGCCTCTCGTCCAGCCTCGACGCGATCGCCACCCCCGGCACCAAGACCTCGATCGAAGATGGCCTCGACTTCAGCGGCGTCTTGTCCAAGATCGAGACCTCCGACATCCTTCAGTACACCGGGTCTTTGACCACTCCTCCCTGCGCTGAAGGTGTTACCTTCCTGGTTGTCAAGGACCCGCTGGATGTCGCCGTGGCCGACTTCAATGCCATCAAGAGCATTGTCAAGTTCAACTCGAGGTTCATTCAAAACACACTTGGTGCGGATAACATGCTTACTGTCGGTGCAAACAGTGGCGCTGTTGCTGCTAATGCCACTGCATAAGCGGACAAGAAATGAATATTGTATGACGCGAAAATGGTCTCGATGTTGCACGATGCATAGCGCGGCGCGGATGAGGCGTTGAGTCCAGTTGTGGATCGACGCATGATATAGAGTTCTTTATACCATTTCGAATGCATTTTTCTCGACAGACATATTCATGACTGCGGCGCGAGTGCACTGTTCACAGTCATTCGAACCTTGAACGTGACCACCATAAGCATCACCCAGCCCTTCCCCTAAAACCACAATCATGACAGTGACGGTTTCTAGCTGCTTTAGAGCAGACGAAGCTGAACATGACATCTTTGGAGGATGTCCTTATTGTTACAGGCAACGAGATTTCCTCGTGCGATTCGAGTCCAAATCAGCAGATAACAGGAGCTGCGCTACCCTCATGGTACGTAACGTCGAGATCCAGATCCAAATCCAAGACTTCTACCCTGGTTACGAACACCAGAAGAAGCCTTCTTCTCATTCGTGGAAGTTGATGGCGGTCCGAGCACGGGGCGACCCAAGCTCTCATGTTACAGAAAAAGTCGGATGGAAGTCATAGATTCTAGAAAGGTAGGAGGTTATCCGTGTTGATGCACAGTTTATTCGAGTGCGGATAAACCTCTCACTGGCTACGAGGGTTTTTTGCTACATTTCACTTCCTCTGCAATATGAGAGCCAAGGATGCCAAGAGCTATACGACGGAAGGATGAGGCGTGGCAAGTGCTCTCATCCGTGCGAAAGAACCGCGCCCGGGTCTAGACTCGCACAGGGTGCATGGTAGGCCAAGTTTGACCCGGATACTCGCGAAGTGAAGACATGGTGATGAGCATGTTGATTGCATGGCAGACGAGAGTAATTTTGATGTAGTTAATTGCAGCAAAGTACGAAGGTACCTGACTGAGTGAACAGATGATATACAAAACTCCGCAATCCCATGTCTAACTCCGACCCTTCTGTCCATTGGACAAGTGAGTGTTAGGGTCACCCAAGATATACCAAAAGTCAAGCAGGTCGATCGAGTCTGGAACACAACACCTATGACTCCTAATTGAGCTCCTCATCCGGCTATATTGAGATCCCACGGGAGCACCTCGAGGTGCTACAACGCAATGAGATCACTCAAGCCATGACAAATTAGCCGTTGAAGGGATCGGTGATGCGCTCAGGACTGTCTTTCACTAATAGTAACCAGAACTCCATCCATGCTTCCCATATCCAAACTCCAAAAAAACAAGATATGCACCCAGCTCAAGTTTAGAAAAGCCTCAGCTTCTTTGGTGGTGCCATAGTAATGCCAGCGAAGACCTCTGCGCTCCTCTTCTTTGTTGTCGAGAACGGACGCATAGGTGTCGCAGTCATCATCCTTTGCTTGCTGGGCGTCTTGATCGGGCTGCGGCTCATGAGGAAGTTAGACTTCTTCTGAGGCAGTGTGCGGACGGCCATTTTGCCATCAGGCTCAAAATAGATGCCAAGCTCGCTGTTCTCCTTGTCGTCGGCGTTGAACGAACGGTCGAATTCAGACGATGTAGGTGTTGCGGGCTGACTGCGCTCGGATGAGGGCGGGAGGGCGTACTTCGAGGGTGTCTTTGCGGGCGTGCAAGGGACCATGGAAACCTTGGGGCTCGCCGGAAGAGCAGTAGACAGGTTGACGAGGTACCTGGTCTCGTCGACGCGCTTCTTATTCGCCTCGCACTCCAGAGCCCAGCTGACGTTCACGGCCTTGATAGAACCCTTACTTGCGACAACCTTCTTTAGTGTGTCGTGATTTCCATCCTTGTAAAGAACGTGTGTGATTGCAGCGTCGCTCCACTCCTTCTGGATCTTTGCGCCAAGGTCCATGAGGAGGGTCTCAAACAGGAAGGACTGGTTCTTGCCACTGTCAGAGACGACATCAACGTAGAAGGTCAGGCCCTGCAGAGGACCGTCGAATAGGAGAGACTTCTCCTCCTCAGAATCATCCCAGGTAACAGCCTTCTTCGGTGTCTTCGAGGTCCTCCTCTTCTCCGGTGATCGTAGAGATGACTTGACAGGGGAACGAAGAGAAGACTTCATAGGCGATACCGTTGTCGACGCGGAGAAGTTTGTGCCTGGGGCGAAGGTAGCAGTCTTTGTTGGCGAGGTCTGAGCAGGAGCAGAGAACAACGAGCTGCTGGCGCGGGGTGTGAAGACCGAAGGGGTGAAAGTCGGTGGTGCAAAGAACGGTGTCTTTGTGGTTGGCGGAGCTAGCGTAAGAGGCTTCAACTGCAGGGGTGCAAATTGAGTCTGGGTCTTCTCTGCTGCTGGAGTGTTCTCGTTCTGAAGCTCTGAAATGCTGAGATCGTTGACTTCACTAGCCTCGTCGAACGACGTATCGTGGGCAGAGAAATGCGACGGCGAGGGTGTTTGCTTCTTGGCTGATGCTCTGATCTCCTCCTGAATAGCTGCCTCCATGGCCAACGCAGGTGTGGTTGGGTAGTCGGGAAGCTCGCCCAATGCCTTCCGGTTCGCACTTGTAGCGCGGACAGGTGTCACTGGGGCTGCTGATGGAGGAGTCAAGTTCTCTTTGTTCGCAATATGATCGGGTGATGTCTGTGCAGGTGGTGTAGAGGGTGCCTTGAGCTCGACAGCCGGAGTTGCGGTGAATGGAGTGAAAATCTCCTTTGGTGCAATGTGCTCTGGGGAGCATTGTGCGGGTGGTGTGGATGGAGCTGTGAATCGAACGGCTGGAGTTCGCTGCACGATCTCAGGTGTGTTGTCTCGAATAGGTGTGACTGCCTGAGATGGGCTAGCAACTGCCGCAGCTGTAACTTCCTGGACTTGAGCCTTCTCGGATGTCTCCGCAGCAGGAGTGAAGACCTCCTTGACTGCAACATGCTCCGGTGAAGACTGCGCACGAGGTGTAGTGGGTGCTTGGAAGACTACGGCAGGGGTTGCGGCAGCCGGAGTAAAGATCTCCTTGACCGCTACGTGTTCTGGTGACGACTGCGCCCGAGGTGTGGTAGGTGCTTGGAAGATAACCGCAGGGGTGGCAGTCTGCGGTGTAAATGTCTCCTTGACTGCGACATGCTCGGGCGACGACTGTGCTCGCGGTGTGCAAGGCGCGTGGAGGACGACCGCAGGAGTCGCCCCCTGAGGAGTGAAGACCTCCTTCTTTGCGACGTGCGCAGGAGAGCACTGTGCTGCTGGTGTTCGAGGCACTGCAAAGAAAGCTACAGGTGGCATGCCAGGCTGTGGGGTCAAGGTTGTCTCCATGGAGGCTTCCTCGATGATGCTCAGACGGGACTGAGTCATGACGTGCGCAGGAGTCTTAGGGTAGTCTGGCAGCTCAGCGAGTGCTTGTCTGGAGCTCAAGGGTGCTTTGATGTGTGCGGGAGTCTTTGGGTATCCAGGTAGCTCATCCATAGCTTCCTTGACAGCCATCGGCGCCTTGATATGAGCAGGAGTCTTAGGGTATCCTGGCATTTCAGCCATTGCAGCCTTGGTCGAGATGGGGGCCTTGATGTGGGCGGGTGTCTTTGGGTATCCTGGCAGTGCTGCCAGTGCTGCTCTTGATGTGATGGGAGCAACGATATGCGCGGGTGTCTTGGGGTATTGAGGAAGCTCGAACATCGCTCGCTTATTTGTGAGCGGCTGCGCAGTATGTACAGGTGTTGAAGGTACAGCGGGGTATTCTGTGAAGGGCTCCTGAACTGGCTCGGGCGCAGCGACGGTCTCTTCGACAGTCTCGTCGACGTCCATCGCATCGACCGGCGTAAGTTCCTCGACAACGACCTTTCCAGGCTTAGCCGGTGTAGCCTTCTTCGTTGGCTTGCGCGCAGGCGCCTTGAGAGGCGAGGCTGTGGGCAGTTCGGCATTGCGAGTAGTGCGTGTAGCCCTGCTTGGGGGCGCAAGCACTGGTACTGCGTCGAGGGGAGCCGCTGCTTTGCGCGCGCGAGACGTTGGCTTGATGGGCTCAGCAGCTATTGTGTTCTCGGGAGCAGGGGCTTCGGCAGCCTTCGCAGCCGGTGCTTTCCTGATGGGCGCTTTGCGCGCTCGCGATGCTGGCTTAGTTGCCTCTTCAGCGACGGGCTCCTCGATGGAAACGGTCTTGCGCGTCCGTGTCGCCGTCCTTGGCACTTCCTCCTCTTCTTCCGCAGCAGTCTCTTCGACGATGATAGGCTCGACCTTCTTTGCTGGTGTCTTCTTGACAGGCGCTTTGCGCGCACGTGTCGCGACCTGAATTTTGACAGGGTGTTGTGGCATCTCGTGCTCTTCCTCCTCAATAGTCTCTTCTACGGCAGGCTCCTCGACAATTGGTGTAGAACCCTTGCGCCCACGCGTGGCCCTCTTAGGTGCGACAGGCGCGGGCTCTTCTTCTATTGTCCCTGTCCTTGCGGCGCGTGTGGCGCGTGTCTTCTTGACTGTGGGAGCCTCCTCGATGACAGGCTCAGGTTCTGGTGTAGGCTCGGCCTTTGCCTTGCGTTTTGTTGTGGCCTTCGGGGCTTTTGTGGCAGCGGGCGCGGGCTCTGTAGCTTCTTCGACGACCGCCTTCTTCCTGCCGCGCTTCGGAGGCGCAGACAGTGTGGATGCGGCAAGCGCTGCCTCCGGGGCGGCCTTCGTTCCGCGACGTGTGGCGACCATGTTGTGTACCTGGTGTGCAATAGTCGCGGGTTAGTAATGTGAGGTTTGTCGCTCCTGTGTGCTGGGATGTTGCGAGGTAATAGCGCGGTCACCGCTTGTTGTCCGTGTGTTGCTCTAAACACGGCCGTTGCTGTGCCGACGACCCCAGATTAGGCTAGAGCGAGGATGCATTGCGGACGCAGCCGGTTTCGACAGCCTCACAATGATGCAAGAATCTAAGAAACGACGTTCGAGCTGGACGCTTCGATCTTTGAGTTGGTAGTACGGCATGTCTTCAGGGTCGCAACGGAACTGCTCAGTAGCGTGAACCGCTTGTAAACCCAGCTGCGTGATCATCCGTTTCGTTGAATACTACTTTTGCAGCTCGTCGGTCGCCCCGTTCACAATATCTCTGATCTGTTTCCATCTCCTTACTAGTGTATCCTTCTGGCCTGCCCTGACGCTTGGTTCGGCATCACCGCTCTCAGACTTCCACCTGTTCTTCTTCTCTGTCTCCTCATCGACCTTCAACCCCTCGACTTCCTCCAGGATGTCCATTACCTGCCTGGAGTACTTCGTCAACAAGTCTGCTAGGTATCCGTGCAGCTTTCCCTGTTCTCTGTCTCCGTCGTCATCGCCCCCAACAAACGACGAATATCTCTTCGAGTCCAGTACAAGCAGCCTCAGAACGGCTTGCGTACGGTGACATATTGTCTCGTCAGCGCCGGGAGCAAAGAGTGTATAGTTGCCGTAAAAGCCGTCTTCCTTCAGCGCTTGTGTCTGATCCCTATCCAGTAGCGGTGTGATGAGATGATCCAATGGAATTGCGTCGCGCTTGTTGCTCTCGAGGATGAATCCGTACTCTGCAAGTAGAAAGTCGTTTGTATGCGCGCCGTAGCTGACGAACACCTCCTCACCAGCCTTGTACATTCGATCTGCTGTCACACTGTAACCTTTACTGTCGGCTTGTGGATCACATCCAACATCGCTGTGGTTGAAGTAGTCCATGAACGGACACATGGCGTAGCAGTCGTCTCCTGTCAGCTTGTTCTTTCGTTTTGGGAGCCGAGGATGTGAATTTGACATGTCCGGATAATTCCAGTAGAACGTTCTCGTGTTGACAATTAGCCATGTATATGTGTAAAGATCTTTCGATATTGACGGTAGATGGGGTTTGAGATCCGCCCAGTCCTTGTCCAGCTTGGTGAGTTGGTTCATTAGCAGCGTCGAGGCGGCAATAGGCAGGAGGTCTTGCAGCTTTTTGTTGTAGTGTATGGGCATCGTACTCCGGAAATCTTCTTCTGTGGGCCAAACAGCTTGCCATAGGGCGTACTCTTCGTGCGCTGGATCTGAGTACCATAATGCCAGGGAAGCTGCGAGCTTGCCATGCACAGTGACATTGTCAGGCAGCTTGAACGCCTTGACTGATGGCAATGCCACATGTACGAGGGATGTGTTCTTGACATGCACTATGCAATCCCCTCTCTTGTCCAGTCAGTGCACGTTCTTACTGTTCAAGCTCAGGTGTGTACTGACTTGAAGGTCTCGCGCTGCAACAATACCCATGCCACGGTCCACAAATTTGGCCGGCGCAATGCCATTGATGGTAACACCGTTATCCTCAGCCCATTTGACGAACTTCGAATGCTCTTCACCGGGATCTAACGCTGGCGTCATGTTGTTGCTCATTCTGAAGGTCGCAGGGACAGGTCGTTTGTTCCACAAACGCGTTCCACGAACAAGGTGCACCTCTCAGACGGTAACACAGCGTACTCGTGTCCTGCCGATGCCAGCGAGTAAATTTGATGTCAATAGTTCCGATCTGTTCGAGTGACGGAAAGCTGCAAAAAGGCGTGCTGTGGCTGGTGTGTGGCGTGCTTATCGATTAGGAAAGAGCTCCATCGTTGATGTCACACCATCTCGATCCATCTTCCTTCCTTCAACTCAGATGGCGACAGGAGTTCGATTACTGCGGCCGCAGAGCTCTGGGCTCTCGAGGTGCGGCAATTGGTTACGACATGCTCGACCTCAACCGCGTTTCTTTTCCCTCTTTGCCCGTCCCAAGTCAACCTACGAAGAGCATGTACCACTGAGTACTGTAGGACGACTGCAGTTGGCAATCAGCTCTGGCCTTGGTGCTTTCCTAGATCCAAGGAAAGGAGGTACACTTGGAAGATCTAGCCTGTTTCTCACATGCTGATGCGTCTTCAGATGCTGTTGCTGACTTCGGTGAGGCGACTGCGCAGCCGTACTTCATATACAAGCTTCGAGACCGCATGCTCATGCACCCTACCGGGCGACGAATACTACGAGACAGACCTCGACTAACGTCCAAATCACTTGACATCCCTCGGCTTCGCGCACTGCCTCCCAACACGGTCGGCCACAACTATGCTGCATGGCTAGACGCAGAGGGCGTCACACCAGACACACGTGCGCAAGTACGATACATAGACAATGAGGAGTGCGCATACGTGATGCAGCGATACCGCGAGTGCCACGACTTCTATCACGCTTTAGTGGGACTGCCGGTCTTCCGAGAGGGAGAAGTCGCCCTGAAGGCGTTCGAGTTCGCCAATACCGGACTGCCAATGACAGGGCTTGCTGTTTTCAGCGCCCTTACACTGAAGAAGGGCGAATGGAGACGGTTCCTGGATATCTATGGACCCTGGGCTGCCAGAAATGGTGCTCGCGCCGACGACGTGATCAATGTCTACTGGGAAGAGGAGTTGCAGACGGACATCAACGAATTGAGGACAAGACTCGGCATCGAAAAGCCGCCGGATCTGCGCGCAATGCGCAAAGAAGCGCGCGAGGCGCGAAGAAGAGAAAAAGAAGCGAAGGAAGCAATGGCACGGGCTGCTGTATGAGCACTAACTATGTACATTATGCAAGAGGTGTTCGCGCCATATCCAGATCCGATTCTGAGACAATCATTGTTGAATGACACGCGAGACGATAGGTCAACCTTCAGCCTTTGTCATTTGGGTTACCCCAAACCGACGGCTCCTTCCTTTACAACTGAGACAAAATCCAGCTCAGACACCCATCACTCTGGAATCTGACGCTATCTGCGACCAATGGGTCGCGGAGGGAAACACGTGGAAAGATGCGGGAAATGATCTTGCAGGGTCGAATCCTGAAGGACAATCGCAGCCCTATCTGTGGGGTGCCCAGGTCTACGCCAGCCGTCAAGTCAAAGGGATGCGCTTGTGCCAATCATCTCCAGACGTTCGCTTGCTCAGAGTTGTCAAATAGAAGAAACTCCATCGTCCTTCTATTCTCCAGACGCGCGGACGGACGATCGGTAAGCTGAACGCCGTTAAGCAAGGGGCTCTGCTCCGCGACTCTGTTCGTACGGTATGCCTCTAAATTGATCCGCGCAACCGTAACCTTGTGGGCGCGATTGTTGACATCGGTGTCTGCCTCCACAGCTCGCAATTCTGAAGGCGTTCCCATCGATCAGATATACAGTTGACCGCATAGTACTGTCACGCTGCGAGAGTACAGTAGCACGCCACCGGTCCGACCCGTGCAGGTCGAGTAACACGTGTGATCGTACGTCACACAGCAGCCGCGCACACCTCGCATAGACTCTCGAAGGGATCGGGTACCGTGCTTCCGCCTGTGCCGCAGGACGATGGTCCTAATCTGAGCTATCTTGCTTCAATTTCCAGCTACTTGGGAATGTAAATTTGGTCATCGAGTAAGCTGATGTGAAAGTCCACCTGCGGCTGGAGCCCGAAGAAGAAACACCTCCACTCTTTGTTTCGCTGGCAATATGTCACAAAAGCTGCATCTGGTCGGCGCCATGTACGCTTGGATACGTATCGCATCCACTGATTGGCAGGCTTCGAAACACACGGTCTGCGTAGGGAACCCCTTGCTGCAGGTACATCCCAGCTCCTGCTTGCGGGCGCAAGTAATCATTGACTCTCATTGCCTAGCCTTGCGTACAGCATCATGTCCCACCAAGCCAGTGTTCTTATCTATTGGAAATCCTCCATTGACCGTTTCCAACACAGACACTCCTAGCATGAACCTTCCTGCCGCATTGAGTACGGGTCCGCACGACTAAGAAGCAAACACCAGCGCCGTAAATAGGCGTATCCTTCGACATCTGTGAATGCAGCTCCACGTATATTCCGCGACTGGTAATAGTATTCCATGTTACGGTCTCACGAACTTCAAGTTAAGGCATCATGACCTCTGACCGTCGGCCGGAACTCTACGCGGCTGCGTTGATCCCCTACGCTGCCGCCGCAGGTGCGCTAGTTCTGCGGAATGTTGCGCGGCGGCATACAAGAGTGACTATGGTCTGGGAAGACTACTTGTCGATAGTTGCCTTCGTAAGTGTACGACACTCGTTGCGCGATCGGGTGCTTACAAGTCCGCAGGCAATAGGAACTGGGTTCACGTTCATCAGCCTGTTCAGTACGCCTGTCATCTCATCCTTTTCAAGACCATGCTGACTCCAGCAGAGACACGATGGGGATTCGGCCTTCCAATGAAAGACATCAAACTTCCGCCGGATCAGATCGTCCATCACTACTTCGTCGACCTTTGGGCCGATATGTGTAAGTAGTCCGCACCTGTGAGCAATGGCTACTGACACGCACAGGGCTGTACACATTCTCTGTCGGCCTGAGCAAATTTGTCATCCTGGGGTTCTACTGGCGCATGTTTTCCTTATCGATGATCCGATGGCCCATTCGAATTCTTTTTGTACTGTCCGCAGCATGGATCGTCGTTAGGGTATGTTTACTTTTCCGTCGATCCAACAAGCAAGTACCCGAAGCTTAACGATACAGGTAACACTCATCTGCATGCAGTGCACACCTATACGCAAGTTTTGGGACGCCGATGTACCCGGGACTTGTCCATTGACGCCGATGATGTCGCTCTTCGGTGCAGGGATACCGCACTTCATCATCGAACTCGGCATCCTTCTTTGTCCCTTGTTTGAGATATGGAAGCTGCACCTGCCATGGAGGCGCAGGCTCGCAGTCGCAGTCATGTTCACTGCTGGTATTGCAGTATGCATCTCAGCTCTGATGACGATCGTCCATACTCTCGCGCTCGACAAGAAAATGGACAAAGATCTGACATGGGACGGTCTTGAGGACCAGATATGGGCTGTCTGTGATGTTAATCTGGCTTCGCTCGCGAGTTAGTATGCCCGTTCTATCAGAGGCCTCTATTAATTATCTCATAGCGTCACTGCCCCTCCTCCGCCCCGTCTTCCGTTCATTCGGGGGTTTCTTCAGCTCAGTAAGAGGCACCACCGCACCCGGACCTTCTCAGAACTACAAAGGCACCGGTTCCGCGCCTACATATGGCAGTGCACCCCTGAAACGGTCTAACAGCAGTCACCCTGACTCGGACTCCGAAGTTGGGTTCGCTGACGAAGGCGGCCTGATGGCTGGGTGTGATGTGGCAGGGTCCAGCAAGGCTTTTGCTATGCATGATCTTTCACCTCGAGAGTCGGATCTGGGCGAGGACAAGAGGGGGATACATGTTCGGAATGAGACAAAGATCGTGTATCACGATGCCGATGTGAAAATGTAGAGGATTTGGTAAGCGTAACTGCTTTGGCAGGGTTGAGAGAGTGTGAGATACCATGCGAGATACCATGCGAGATACCACATACTAATGCTTTACATAATGGACCGTCGTTACTGCCGTTACCAAATTGCCTGCTTCTCACTTACACACCCTCACCTCTTCTGGACAGCACGTGGGCTGGATAGCACACTACGACAATACCGTTGACGACTACCGAAGCTGCAAGTTCCTTGAGCTTCCGGATGAAGACGATACGTTCGGCCTTCAAGAACTCTACGGCGAGAGCAAAGAAGAAACCATGCGCAGCTCGGCTTGGAAGCAGGACGTCACTGATGCCTTGCTTGGATACGCTCGAATCTACATATTCGCGGACGAGCAGCTCATCGCAAAGCTGCGGTTAGATGCGGAGGCTGGTCTACGAAATCTCCTTGGTTATATCGACATCTACCCGCCTACACGCTCAGCAATACTCGAGCTGGTCAAATATGCGTACAACAGCGAGTTCGTGCCTGATCGAGACGATGGCGAGGTCATGCACCCTTTGCGTGAGGTTGTGGTGCATTTCATAGCCCTCCACTTCTCCGTATTTCGCGACTATGCGCCGCATCGAGAACTCGTGAGGTGTGAAGGGGATTATGCTCTGGATTTGCAGGATGTCATTGCAGAGTGGCTGCTCTGACAAGGTGCCGGAACCCCCCGGAGTTGGTGGTGAGATGGCCAAGAGGAACCAAATGCCAACAGTAACAGACGAAAGAGGACAAATACGTACCTTGTAGCTACAAAACATACTCAAGCGAGGGGTGCTGTATCTCAATGCATCCATTCCCAATCTAAGTGACATATATAGGGGTATTACCAGTTTCCTAACCACATGCATCCGCTCTACAAACCATAAACCCAATGCCGCTGATAGTACGACAAAGACCCTCCAGCAACACCGACTACCTATGCATGAAAACGGTCTGGCCATGCAGATGAAAAGATGAACAAAGAAGAAGGGCTACGAAGCGCCCAGTACGACAAAGGAAAAGAGTATATGTAAGAAGAGTCTAGTTCTGAGCCAGCTCGTCGTCCGAGAACCTGAATGTACTGTCTGAAGAGGACTTCTGCGCGTTCTCAAATGCCTTGCGGATACGTCGTGGCGACACGGGCGATTGCACGCTTTCGACCCACGAGCGGCTCGAGAAGCGCGAGGACGACGAAGAGGGGCGGCTGAAATTGCGTACGGCGGCTGGCGCAGGGGAAGGCGCAAACTCGCGCAGGGCATCGGGAGTCTTCGTGCGCGGCAGATCTGGTGGTTTCTCCGAGGGCGCATCCGCAGGCCACGTCGCTTGCGAGTCGGCAGGGAAGTCGTCGCCTGTGTGCCGATTAGCCCAGGCGTCGTCGCAAACCGGAACCGCAATGAGTGACGAAAGGAGCGGAGATCAGGGCAAAGAAAGGGAAGTCGCACTGGACTACGCACTCGCCACGCCCAGCCCTTCGCAGAGCCGTTTCCGCCACAGCCCGCATGCTTCTTCGAAGCCGGACATTACTTCCCCGCAGGCACGCTTCGCCTCGCGCTCGCGTAGGCGCCGGTCCCAGTCGCCGCGCTCGATGAATTCTCGTCCTTCGGCTGTGCGGTCGGTCTCGCGCTGCCACTCGTGTAACTGCTCCTTGCTTGTGCGAAGGCGGCGTGCGGCGTTTGTCGTTGTTTGTCGCGACATGTGTAGTGTGTCGCTCACGTTGGAGAGGTGTTGGAGCAATTCGCGGGTCGAGAGTGTGAGGTGGGACAGCGAGACTATAGGGTCTGTGGAGCTGTGTGGGAGGGATTGGAGGGTTTGTTCGACAAGTGGGAGAAGCTCTTCGATTGCGTCCGGCGAGGGTATTATGGCGCGGGGGCCGGTGAAGGATGCGGTCAGGGAGGTGAGGACGCGGGATTGGTGGGTGAGGTGGGTTGTGAGGGAGTCGTGGGCAGTCTTGAGTCTGTGGATTGTCTGTCAGCGAGATGGTTGAGGGGAAGGGTGTGATGCGTACCGTGTTGCGCCGTTTTCGACGGCGATCTGGCTCCCAAGATCGCGGAGGTGCTCTGTGACGCGCTTGACGACTTCGTCTGAAGCGCTGCCGTTCTCCTCGATGCCTCTCCGTGCCAGACTCTCGACGGCGGCCATGCGCGACTCGAGAGCTGGCGTGATGCCTTCGTTGTCCAAGTCCGAGTCGTCTCCATAGTCTGAGCCGTCATACAGCGAGCGCTGTCTGATGTGTTTCTTCGACTTGATTGCCGCGCTCGGACTCAGCGTGGCCCTCGATTGTGTCGAGGGAGAGCTCTGCAGCGCAACCCCACTATCCCTCACACCGTTCAGGTTCACCGCCCCGTGCACGCCTGTCGACCCGTCGTGTTCTACGGCCGTGCCAATATCTGCTGGTATCTCCTCTGTATGATCCAGCTCCTCGCCAAACTGGCTGTCCATCTCCTCGTCCTCGCTGCCCCATTCGCCCAACTCGTCCGCAAGATTGCCCAAGCCCCCACCATTGTCACCGCCTCGGTCAAAACGCTGCGCAGGGCTGCCATGGTCGAACTCATGGGAAGAACGCGGTGTGATTGGCGAGTACCCAGATCTGGAACCGGGACGATTGAACGATTGTCGTCTTGACTGTGACATTTCGAGGCTGGAGGGTCGTCGGCGGTGGGACGAAGTCGGCCTGTGGGTAGGCGTCCGCGGTGGGGAGGACATGGCCGAGATAGTTATTGTAGAGTCGCAGGACAGAGCGGAAATGTTTGGCGCATCGGAGCTCGGCAGAGTGTAATTGTGGTCGTGACCCTGCTTGATCGCAATGTGGCCCTCTCCTTTTGCGTCGCGTCCCAAAGTGTAGTGTTTGGTACCAAGCACCGAAGAATCGAGGAGCGCTGCGTCAGAAAGTCGTGGCGGGGTAACAGCGCGCGTTCGTAGTGGAGTCTTGTGAATGTGCAGCGAATTGTGAGGTTTGGGGCTAGAGCCCGGCTTGGCCGCGGAGACCAGATGAATACGGTGAAGGGCCCAGACGTGAGAACACAATGTCAACAAAGTCAGTGACAAACGTATCGTTTCTCAGTCAAGCAAATGTTTACTCGTCGAAGCCCCTGGAGGGTGTCGGCGCATTGTTTGTTGTCACAGTTGTTTACAGGGTTCAACCTAGGAACCCGCCGGAATTACTTAGTGGTCAAGGCTTCCATGGGCAGCACTTTGTTCTTGACCGAGTATTGAAGATGGGTTAATGCTTCTCGTGATTCCATGATTCCTAACGTAATAAGAACGTGCTCGCGCATGTCCTGTAAGTCTCCTGCGTTTCACCACAGTTTACCTTGTACACAGTAACAAAATGCACTCCGACTGCGCTCAAATGCTCAATCGATGTCTGTGCCATACCCAAGGACGCCCGCAATGCAGACGGGTATCACTTTGACCATACCCACAAACCGAAAGATGCATGTCTATAACAACGATGTCTGCAACACCGTAGTGCGAGACATTCCAGGCTGCTGCGTGTTACCGCAGAGAAGCCGCCCAACCATAGACACACCGTGTTCGCAGAACGCCCGCAATGCCCTTGTATGCCGCTGAATCCAAAGCCGTGTATGCGTGGTGTGCCGTGCGCGATCATTTGTTTTGGTCGAGGTTGGCGAGCTGCTTCTTGAGCACGTCGAAGAAGTTCTGCCCGTTGGGCATTTTGTGTGAAGTGCCGGCGCCTGTACCATGTCAGATCAAGTTCACGAAGCAAGACTTGATGTTTGTACCTCTGGCACCCCACACGCCACTGCTTCTCTTGGGAACAGAATCGCCCTCGACTTTGTGGTATGCCGCTGGGTGTTCTCGAGCGCAATGTTAGCAACTGGTCAGGTCGCGTGAGGTTTCGCGGAGGTCATACCGGCAACGGTTTCACGGTACTCTGCACGTTGTTAGCGCTGCTGGTCTTAAGGCAGTCCGAGTATCGCGACACAGCTCTACGCCGTGCGCCACGGTTGGGAACACTTACTCTTCTTCAGATAGTCCCTGACCTCGACGGCATTGAAATCACGCACAGGCACATGCTCTTCCTTGGGAGCAGCGGCTGGCGTTGCCTGTCCTGAGCCAGCAGGCTTGTTGCTCTGGGCAGCTTTGTTGCCCCACACATTGCCTGGCGCTGGTGAGGCTTGCTGTCGTCCGTCCTTGGAATTGCCTTGTCCAGGCCTCCGCCAGCTGCAGCGTCGTTAGCTTCGTTCTACTCAGGCAGACAGGTTGGAGCGCATACCGATTCTCGCCCGCGCCGCTCATTGTCGCAATTCTGAGGATCGGTGGGGGCGGGGAAACGATGCCGTGGTAGATATCCTATATATGTCACTTGGACTGGGAAGGTATAGCTCTAACCGCGGCCTGGCGTGCATGACAGTGGACACTAGGGTCCAATGATGCTGCAACCAATTGGAACGCCCCATCGACATGTTTACATGAGAGAACCAGTGAACAGCTCACCATGCTAGTCTTCTTCCAGCTAAACCTTGCAGTCGTTCACGAACATATGCGGTTCACTGGAGGGCAATTTTTGCAATTACTCGCTCGCTGCCGTGTGTTGTTCATCACGTGTGAGCAAGGTACAAGCAGATCCACGATACTGGGAGATCTATTCATATCAAATGTCGGTGTACCTACTGGATAGGCACTTTGAAGCTACGATTGGTCTAAGTCGACTCGTCGTCACTCTGTTCCTTGCTCTTTGGGCGTTCAACGCGTTCCATGCGCCTCCACAGAGCCAGGAAACCACCACCTACAACCATCTGGCCCGCCTTTGGGCGGCAAACCATGGCCCATCTTTCGTCCTCTTTGGCCAGTGTCTCTGCCAGCTCACCGTCTCTCGCTTCTTGGCCCTTCACCGGATCAATGGACTCTGCATCTGAAGCTTCCGGTGACTCCTTAGCGTCAGATTTCTTCAGTGTCGATCTTGGTTTGACTGCCCGGACATCCCACTCACGGATCGTACCTGCTCCAAGCTCAACGACTTGATCAAGCAGGTACGGTAGCTTCTCTTCGCGGATCTTCTCCACGCACTGTGCGATTTGCGTGATACTTGGGTTGAAAACAGCGAGCAGTCCGTCCACACGCAGAGCTGGCACTACGTTCGCCAGGTGCGTGTCTGCATTGGGCAAGTCTAGGAATACGTGATTCAAGAAAGGCTCGTCAGTCTGTCTTGTCACTCTCTGTGATGCAATCCACGCCGACACGTCTCCTACGTGGAACTCAACGTTGCTGGCGTAGAGTCCATGACGGAAACCTTGAACAATCTTCTTTGCATGCTTCGAGTGCTTGTTTGAGATGTCGAGCGTGTGGACGATAGCGCGTCTGCAAGGCTTCCATGACTCTATAGCTGTCTCTTGAAGATCTGATATTGACTCTCCCAGGTATACGGCGTCCTCCGGTTCTTCTACATTTATGGCATAATCGGGTGTCTTCGCTAGAGGCGGGTTGCCAGCATGGATTGCTCGAGCAAGGTGCAATGTCAACGCACCGTGACCTGTACCAGCTTCAAGAATCTCGAACGGAGGCTCGTCGGTCGGTGTGCTCGAGGGCGTATCGACATGGATGTCAAGAAGAGAGACAATCAAGTTGGTGTCAGAGGGGTATAACTAGGGGTACTTAGCTTGGTGCCAAACCTAACACAGCAACAATGCCTGTTTAAATGACAGTAGACGCACAGGTGTGACGAGACGTGGGGTGAGCCGAACATACTCTGCTAAAGTAGGTTCGTGAACACGGTATTCGGAGCCCTTCGATGACCGCACTAACTGGCGAGGTTCTTTGCCGATGACATTGACATGTTCAATGACTCCACGATGCGTGTGTGTCGACTTCGAAGCTTGCAACTTCACGAGTTTGCCGTCGACTGTGTCTTTCTTCTCTCGCAGAAGGACGACATCTCCTTCCTTGAATGCGCGGCGAAAACTTGCACTGGTGCTGAAAGCCCTGACAGAGCTTTGGATCGCTGCGCGTTGAAGCTGTCGCAGGCAATGGGTTCGCATAGCTCAGCGTGCACGATGTGTATGCCTGCTGTGTTGGCGAGTCGAGCTTGCGGACGAGCAAGGAAAGACAGAACGATGCAGGGTTCGCGCTACGTCCGGGAATGGGTGGGGCCTCCGCCGTGAACCGACGTCGATCCAGGATTCCAGAGGCCAAGCAACCACACGCGCAGGGACACATCCGTCGATGGCTGCCTCCTGCCCCTAAACTCCTTGCTATTGATCCGAAGAGCGTGTGCCATGGCGACGGCGTTACGCGACTACTCTACGATATTTCTCTTCTCCTTCTAAACTTCATCATGACCCGCCGGATAGTACGTTCACATGCTTCTGAGGCCGTATAGGTAGCTAATCTTTGTCGCAGGTCCGAACGGGCATTCAGCTCATTACCTTCTCCATCGTTGCCTGCGTCCTAGTCTTCTTCGTCGACAATCGATACCGCGTCCTCCCTCAATCTGTCCACAGCCACCTTCCACTACATCACGAGGGTCTCGTCATCACCGATATCACCGTAACCACGTGCTCGAGCCTGAACCCGTTGTCAAAGTGCATGCTAGACCAGAAGAAGTGGCATCGCGTAGAAAAAGACCTTTACCTTGGATCTGGCTGGGTGTCCAAGGCATTTGTACACATCAAGCGCAAAAGGGAGGAGGAGCTTACGAGTGATGACAAGGTCATCGTCGATGTGCGCACCGGCAAGCTTGATCCGTCCGTGGGCGAGAAAGCTCAAGCCTCGGAGAAGTGGGAGTCTCGCCCAGCAGGAGTGTGGATCAAGAGATCACTCAAGCGTCACGCGAGCGACTCGAAGCAGGCTGTGACTGCTGTGGACATACTGTTTGGGTCGGACGCAGTGGAGCCACGCCCGGGGTGGGAGCTGGTCAAGAACGGCGCACTACACCTAGAGACGACAGGAAAGGATCCGCGCCTAAGCATACGCCGAGGCGCACCGCACAAGATTGAGAAGCCAGTTCCTAAGATCAGGAAGGATGGCAAGTTCAAGATCATGCAGATCTCTGATCTTCATCTGAGCACCGGCTTGGGTGCATGCAGGGACCCGGAGCCCAAGGGCCATAACGGCGGTCATTGCGATGCTGACCCAAGGACGTTGGAGTTTGTCGAACGCGTGCTGGACGAAGAAAAGCCTGACATGGTGGTGTTGTCCGGTGACCAGGTTAATGGTGATACCGCACCAGATATTCAGAGTGTAAGTTTCGAACTCGATGTTCCGTTTCCACATGCTTATGTCATATAGGCCCTTTTCAAGATAATTGAGCCTCTCGCCGAGCGCAAGATACCCTACGCAGCCATCTTCGGCAATCACGATGACGAAGGCACGTTATCTCGCGCCGCTCAAATGTCACTCTACGAACAGCTGCCGTATTCACTCTCTGAAGCCGGACCAAACACCATCGCTGGAGTAGGCAATTACTATGTAGAGGTGCAAGCGCATTCCAGCAAGCACGCAGCGCTTACACTATACATGCTTGATACGCATGCATACTCGCCGGACGAGGCCCACTACCGGGGCTACGATTGGATTAAGCCAAACCAGATCGACTGGTTCAAGACCACAGCCGAGGGCCTAAGAGACGCTCACAGCAAATACACTCACAAGCACCTGGACATGGCCTTCATTCACATCCCGCTTCCTGAGTATGCAGACAGGAACAATGAGTGGGTCGGCAACTGGACGGAAGGCGTGACGGCGCCTGCATTCAACACACACTTCAAAGACGAGCTGGTCAGGCAAGGCGTGAAGTTCGTTTCTTGTGGTCACGATCATGTGAACGACTACTGCATGCTCTCCAAGGAGCACACGACACAAGAGCCCGAGCTATGGATGTGCTACGCTGGTGGCAGTGGATTCGGCGGTTACGGTGGGTACAACAATTTCCACCGCAGGCTGCGTGTATTCGAAATCGACACAAACACCGCGCGAATTTCGACATGGAAGAGGCTGGAGTATGGTGACATTGGCAAAAGGCTCGATGAACAGATGATTGTGGATGCTGGACGAGTCTTACCGGTGAAACGTGATGACCAGGAGTAAGACCTTTGGGCCAATTTGCAATAAGCAAGGCGTTTTCGGCGTTGGGATTCTGCCACGGCGGAGGCTTTGAGGCCTTAAAATTATGTTTGCCTGGCTGGCTGGGCGCAAGTATGTTCTGCATTGTTCTTAACACAACTCAACATATCTATGTACTTCTATTGTTCCTGCCTTCGACATATCTATGTGCGGCGCAGAAACGTTGACAACGCCGTAGAGTCATGTGCGGATTACTGCCTTCCAGGCAAAGATTGGTCGTTTAGACACCGACATCCAGAGCCGAGGGACTTATATGACTGCGCTGTGGTCTGACAAGCAACGACACAGAAAGCAACAGAGCAGTGAAAGCAACAGAAAGAAGTAGCTTCTAGTGGGGTGTTGCTACTGCGACGAGCTGTACATCCTGGCATGAGTTTTCACAGCAAGAAAGCAACATCCATAGACACGCAAAGCGAAAGGCTGAGAGCGGGTAGAAGTTCGACTACATTGCGGTTACTCGTCTAGGCCTACCACACGATCAGGTACCCACAACTCGATATCACACTTTACACACTCAGACGCAACGAGCTGATTGATCGCCTGGCTGATCTGCACCGCCTTCCAGCGTTGTTCGGGCTTTTTACGAAGCATGTGTTTCAGGACCTGTGAATAAATGTCCTTTGATAGTCCGCTCAGTAATGGTGATCCTTCGAACCAACTTCGAATGCGGACAAGAGATCCTGAGTACTGGACTATGTCTGTGTTTCCTGTATCGGCCCCAACGGCTCTGAAATAGTCAGGCATTGAGATATCGTTACTCCAGGCAACCATCTCTGCCAGCACACAGCCAAATGAGAAGACATCTGACGATCGATTCCGGCTGTCCATTCTGATCACTTCTGGGGCGCAATATGCGCGCGTGTGACCATAGGCAAGGCCCTCCGTGGTGCTGTTCCCGGTATCGTTGAACATGTGTCCAGACCCAAAGTCTGTAAAGTAGACCTTCTCACCCTTAACTAGGACATTGCTAGGCTTAATATCTTTGTGACGAACATCTTTGGAGTGTATAAAGACCAGCGTGTTTGCAAGACATGACATCCATTGTCGCATCAAGCGGCGTTCTTCGTCGCTGTCACAAGTCTTCCTCCCCATGAACGACTGCAAATCACAATCAGCGAGAGGACACATAACGATACTGAAGCGTCTCGTCTCTTCGTAGGTCAATAGCACTCGAACAACGTGGGGATGGTCCAAGGTATTGACGATCTCGATCTCCTTCTGGATATCTTCTCGTAGACGACTTTGCTGCTGAGTTTGACGTGGCAAGCTGATCGATTTGCGAGCATAGAAAGTCGAAGCGATCTGTACCGTGTCGACAGTGGCAAATGATCCACTGCCTAAGCTCTCTCGATTCGTTTCAGTCAACAGTGGTGGGTCACTGAAGACCTCATCGCGTGTGAAATGGCAGAGATCGTACGCTTTCATTCGACGGAGTATTGCTGTGATCTGGTGCTGTCGCTCTTTTGGAATGTCTTTCATCTGAAGGAACACCAGCTTGCTTCGTTGACGCACGAAAACCATCCCCGACTCTTCACTTCTAGCGAAACAGATTGCTTCATCCGCTGCTAGTATTGCGCGATACGCATCCGTACTAACGATATCTGTTGCGACGTGTTTGATGGATGTATACAAGTTGTACAGCGCAGCAGAAGCTGCAGTGAGATTGCTTTGCATAGACGCACACCACGCCAGACTTCTCCTGGCGTTGAACTCAGCAAGCTTGGTTATATTTTGGCTCGCCAAGAATTGCTTTAACGTATCTGAGACGCGTTCGTGATCAACAGGTGTTACTGTCCTCAAGAACTCGATCGGTGTTGTGAGATAGTTCTGCTCGAATGCCATCGTCCATTTCCTTTCGCGGCTGTACTGTGGGCAACCAAGTCGGCGGAGGATTTGCACCGACGCGTGGAGGCCTTCGCAAGACTCAAGCAGCTTGTAAGCCTGGACCGAGCAGGGATGCGAAGGTCCCAGCGAATAGTAATAACCAAGACAACAATTGGTAAGTAATGCCACAGCTGGCTGATCTTTGCGCCAGGCTTTGAAAGCTCTTCCAAACTCATATGATACGTGCAGTGTCCGACGATTCCAAGCTCCGCTGCTGATCCAAGCTAAAACCAGAGCGTCCACGAACAAAGCTTCTGCTTCCTGTCGCAAACCTTTGCCGGCAGCAGCTATTGCCTTCTGAAGATGATAATCGCGATCCACCACAGACTCCGTTGGCGTTGTGAGCTCATAGACTTTCAGGGATTCGTATGCATCTTCGTGATGTCCTTTGCAGTTGAGAACTTGTATCAAACTCATCAGAGCTGGGGTTTTGCGGTCATAGGTGCGGAGAACGTCTGGAGTCGCCCAAGGAAGTATTCTCAGGATGCTTTCGACTTGATCAAGGTCTCGGCCAATCGAAATCGAGACTCGTAGATAGTAGAGTAGCGCATCGATTTTGTACCATTCTCGAAGAGAGCCTAGCCCATCTCGGGTCAATGGCAACGAAGGGCAGAGCGAAGCGAACAGACTGTGTGCCATGTCGTAGTCACCTAGCTGTCCGTAAACGTCTCCCAATGTTCGAGCGGCCCTGAATCGAAGTTGTTCATTAGGTGAGGCGGCGCAATCGAGTAAGATCGAGATCTGCTGTCGCATCGTACACAGTCCAGGCCATGCGGTCTCCACCGAATCCAGATAATCATTCGCCTCAGTGAGCCTTGCATACAGTATGGACGCTTCTCCGGTGCAGTCGCTTAATCCTTTGAGAGGGCGCGAATCCACTGAATATGACTGCCAAAGTGTGGAGTTACCCAGGGCAGATGCGGCTAGGCTGACGCTTTCACATTTTTGATCTGCAACCGTCGCTGTGGGAGTTGAGGTTCGACTTGGACCCTCCGTACTGGCGCGCGTGTTCGATCCACTGCGTTCTGCATTTGAAGCAGTTGCTGCTGAAGCTCCTCTCCTCTGTGCCTCACGATCCGAGTTTCGTTTAACGTTGTCTTTCCTACGCTGTGACTCAGCAAGGAGTGAGAAGAAGCCTGGTCTGTTGCTCATGACGAGATGCAGATTGGTGCCCTCTCACGCACCAGGGACAGACCAGGCCTGCGGAGTCTTGTCAGTAGGAAGGTGAGAGGGGCTGATGTTGTCGAGGCTGACAGGTCGTCGCCTGTGTGAGCGTCCGCGCTAACGATTGCAGGAAGTCGCTACTGCACTGCATGCAGGCGCCACAACAACAACAGTAAGAGGTAAAGGCATAAACTGGAAACTGCGATGACGATCTTTCCATTGATATCCTATTTTGGAACTCCAGCAATGCAACTGTCAAACGATACCGAAGGACGATCTGTGCAAGCAAGCACATCTATAGTACAATTTGAATCTCGCTCAGTGGTATCCCGGATCCTCGCCACTCGGCGCAGGTGTCGAGATGTCCCACGCACCCGGCGTGGGTGCACCTGTTGGGTAGCGATCTCCTGGTGTAGGCGCAGAGTAGTTGCCAGGTGTAGGAGCATCCATTGGCCCACCAGGTGTGGGTGCAGAGTATGCACCATAGCCTCCGGGTGTTGGCGCAGCGTACGCACCCGGCGTTGGAGCATTGTAAGCTCCAGGTGTAGGGGCGGAGAGATTCGACTTAGGTGCCGTGTTACCAGAACCAGAGCCACCCCAGCCAGGCGTGCGACCACCAGAGTTGAAGCCACCGTATGCGGTACGGTTGCCATCGTTGCCACCGTATGCAGTGCCTCCACCATACGAGGTCGCGCCTCCGTACGAAGTAGCGCCTCCGTATGCTGTTGCTCCACCGTAAGCTGTACGGCCTCCGTCACCGCCGCCGTAGGCTGTGCGTCCGCCGTCGCCTCCCCAGCCAGGAGTGCGGCCACCACCTCCGCCCCAACCTGGAGTACGACCACCGGCACCAGCACCGCCACCCCATCCGGGAGTGCGGCCGCCGCCGTTGCCCCAGGCGGGTGTGCGTCCACTGTTGTAGCTCGGTGTGGCGCCCGAGTAGCCTCCGCGCGAGCGATCCGGGAACTTGCCGCCACCGATAGGCATGCTGTTTCCAGTGATAGGATCTTTGATGGACAAAAGCTCTTTCTTCACAGATACCTGCTTGTTCTTGGTGTGCAGCTCGATCCGTGCTTCGTCATTCATAGTGTCTTTCACGATGCCGAGAAGTCCCTTGTACGCACCCTTGCGGACGATGACTGTCTTTCCGATCAACTTGTCGCGACCAAAGCTTCGAGGAGGAGGCATAGGTCCGGAGCTGCCGTTCGCACCAGCATTTAAGGCTGGGTTCAGGCCGCTGAGGTCTTGAGTTTGGGCTCGTCCGCTCTTCGCGGCCATAGTAAGGACGCTTGTGCTGCGAACGACGAAGATACCCTGGTTCTCGACGAGCTCGCGGTTCTGAACGAAAAGTGTACCCCTGTGAATGTATAGGACCTTGCCTTGTCGGTTCTCACCGCCGTACTCCTTCACATTATCATCGTGTCGGATCTCAGAACCGTCGCGGTCCGTAGCCACGGCATTCCGGTTCCTACCTGCGACTTGAGAGACTTGTGTGTGAAGAAGTGTGCGCACATCGCCCTGTTGGTCTACGACCTTCAAGACCTCGCGATCGACTCGAACAACGCAACCAATGGTTGAGGCGCTACAAATAGATTAGCAGATGATCGATGTGCGTGTTGGGTCGAACTTACTCAACCTGCACAAGGTCGTAGAGATCGAAGTTGGAGTCAGCACCAACAGTGGCAGAGTCAGCAGCACGCTTCAGGTCCTTGCTAAAGACTGTGATTTCCTGCTGTGTCGAGTCGCAGAGCAGAGTGATCTTATCATCTCTGATCTTGGTGACAAGACCAACTTCATCCACGTATTTGCTGCCACCAATGACCTTGACGTGGTCACCCTCTCGAAACAGCTTTCGTAGCTCCCTCACAGGCGCAGTGATCTTGCGACCCTTGAGTTCGCCCTCGCTGACCTGGAGTGTGACAATCTCGCCAGTGACTGTAACCGTGGTACCGCGAATACCTCTCTGCTCGCCAGTGTAGATCTCGACATTGTCTCCGGCAGCAAAGGCAGCGCCCGTCTCAGCTGCCTTCTGTGCGGCTTGCACTGCAATGAGGTCCAATGTCTCGGTACCGTCGGCGTTTTGAGTTGAGAAGTACTGCAATTCCTCCATCTTGGGGTTGACTCGCTCGGCAGAAACCCAGTTGACCTTGACTTCCTTGACCAAGAATCCGCCGACGTAGTCCTCACCCTTGTATGTGTACTGCCTCTGCGCGCCGGAACCAGCCATCGTAAGATGCTTCATGTGTCTCTTCTTCGCGTCGGCTTCGCTGAACAGTTTCTGCGGTGGGCGCTCGACCTTGGGTCCGAAGAATCCGCGTTTCCGCTTGTTGTCCACAGCCGCGTTCGTATCTTCGTTCAAGCCGTAGTCCAGACGGGGGACGAGCTGCACGATGCAGTCCAGACCGTTGCCACTGACCTCGATGACCTTCGCCAGATCGCCCTTGTAAGTTGGCGGCCTAATCATGCGTACGAACTTGCCAACCTCCAGCGGCGGCCTCCTCTTTTTGCGGAGGAGATCTGGGCGCTCTTTGACATCGATCGAGAGCATCTCACCGCTCATGAAAACGTTCGAAATACCCTCAATGATCTCCAGCATGTCCTGCTTTGCATCGGCTTCCACGTAGAGGTATCCAGACTGCGGTCCGTTGGGGCCACGCTCGAATGCCGAATAAACCTTGACGGGCTGCTTCGCACGCATTTTCTCATCGATGCGCTTTTGGATACTCATGATGATCTCGCGCTCCTTTGTGGGTCGGCACTTAACGCTCCAGATAGACGGATCGTTGACGGTTGGGAGGGCCAGAGGTACAGCTCCAGTACCGCCTCGACGGGCGCTCTGCATCTCCCTGCGACGATACTTTTCGTCGAACTCCTTCGCGATTTCTTCTACGTCCCTTTGTGCGTTCACCTCGCGGCGCATGTCGAGCTCACGGTGGTGGCGGTCGTCGAGATCGGCATTCGTGGTTTCGAGGAGATCGTCAGGATGCACTTCATCTTGGATGTCTTCGTCGCCCTCGTCCTCCTCCTCTTCTTCCTCGTCGACTTCGGCTTCAACATCAATGAACATGTTGCGCTTGGCCTTCTTTCTCCTCTTCGTGGGACGAACCTAGCTCATGTCAGTAAGTGCCATAGCTATTGTGAATATCCCAATATCATACTATGTCCTCTTCATCTTCCTCTTCTTCATCATCGTCGTCCTCATCATCGTTCTCCTCGCCACCTTCCTCATCCTCATCGTCGTCGTTGCCTCCCTCCACAGCATCGTCCTCGTCGTCGTCGGCTGCGGGAGCTGGTCGGCGGACAGGCGCGCTGGTCGCAGGTACGTCATCCTCGTCGATTTCGGCCTGAGGGTTGAATGGCTCATCGTCAGAGCCGGAATCGCGGTCGTCGTAGCCGGACATGATGTCTACGATGTTGGGGGTAAGAGCGGCGCGCTGGAGTAGAAGAAAGCTGGCGCTCGCAGCTCCTTATAGTGACTAAGGCTCACTGCGCGCAGAGACTCCTGGCGTCTGCCTGCACAATGATCGCCCGTGGACGGGTACGGACGATGGAGGGGGTAAAATAGAAGGGTTGGCGTATCAAGAAGACAGTGTCGAGGCTTTGTTTGAGGTGTGAGCGAGGTGAGCGCATTGGACGGCGCGCTAGTGGAGCCTTAGCGTCTCCCGTGCGCATCCTGCACTGCGGTGGTCGCGTCTCCACCTTTACAATCCCAACACACCACCCTCCAACCGACTTTGAGAGGTGCGGGTTTCCGCGGGAGCAGCGTCACTCGGTGGATCTTGATTTGGCGCATTGCGATGAGATGTGAATGAAGCTTCGTGGTGCGTGCAACGTTGTGAGGCATCAAGAGTCTGCGAATGCCCCCTTGATCATGAACTGGCGAGGTATTGTCAACGGTGTTGACAAGGGAACTTGGAGACTTTTAGACACTATAGTTAACTACAAGGCAAAGGGAAGAGTCCATCGTGCACTATCAGCCAGTCATCTTTGACGCCACATTATGGGTATCATCCACCACGTTATCGTGCATACACTCTTTCTTGTCAACAACGATGGACAAGCACACCCCACCTACACCGCTGAGTACGGCTGAGCCTGCACCGGCGCAGACGCATTGGTCTCCTGCTGGATCAAATCTGGCTGGCCATGCTGCTGTCCGGACTTGATCTCCTCGTTCCTCTGGCGCTCAATCTCAACCTCAGCAGCGTACTTGCTACGAGCACGAAGCCAGGGTCCCTTCTTGTAGATCCAGAAGATCGGAATGATGACAAGTACCAAGAGACCGAACAGCAGCCAGGTAGCGTTCTGGTTGCCAAGCTTGTGGTACATAGGACCAGTGTAGAACGAGCAGATACCAGCGAGAACATCGCGCGAGAACCCGTTGCCTCCGGTCGCCGACGCCGAGTACTTGCCACCGTAAGCCGCGACCATGTAGTCAATAGTAGCGAAGTAGATAGCCATGTTTGCCCACCCAATAAGGATTGCAAAAATTAGGGGCGCAATCCAATGAAGGGGAGGGCCGGCGACGGTGAAAGCAGAGCCAAAAAGACCAATGGCCAAAAGCGGAGCAATCCACAGCAAGGCCTTCAGACGAGTCTCAGGACTCAAGGCCTTTCCAGCTTTCCGCTTCTGGTTGTCTTTGCGGATGACCGGGACGTAAGACAGGCCGGCAAGCCAGTAGCCGATAAAGAGGGCGGACAGGGCAAAGCCGAGTTGGCTTGGGGTGAAATTCCACCCACCAGGACCAAAGACGTAACCGTAGGACTCGAGGAAGCTGAAGATAAGAGCATCAGCGAACCCAGAAAGGAGAGACAGGAAGAGGACAATGGGCTCCGTTGCCAGCATCTTGTAAGGGCGACCCATGATTGGAAGGGCATCACGGAAAAGTTTCCTCCAGCTGCTAAGAGACCTCCAGTTCAACTTGTCTTCCTCAGTGGGACCGAAGACTGTGCATGCAGGACTTTCCTTGCGCATCTTCTTCGCCTTCCTATTGAGCATGATGGTGGAGCGAGTTTCCGGGACCCAGGTGAAGTGGATGGCCTGTACTGTTACACCTAGGATGAGCTGGATCCAGAAGTTCCAGCGCCAATCGAGAAACTGCTCAATTGAGCCACCAGCGATACCACCGATAACTATCCCAACATTAGCAGAGCCATCTTACAGCAACAAGCAAGTCACTCACCAGACCCAAGACACGACCAAAGACTTGCCCAAAGCACCGCAAACTGCTGATCTTCAGGACCAAACATATCCGCGACCATACCCAGAGTCACGCTTCCACCGGCCGAGCAAACACCCCCGAGAATACGAGCTGCAAGCACCATGTTCCACGATGTGCTCGCTCCCGCAAGGATCTGCCAAACGTTGACAGTCCCAAGAGAAAGCTGCATGATGGGCCAGCGACCAAAGTCCTCAGACCACGGCGCCCACAGCTCGCACCCGATACCGTACGGGATCAGGAACCAGGCCAACCCCGCACGCGCATTGGTGAAGTGGTTAGTGCCCAGGTTGTAGTGCTCGTTGAGCGGGGCGATGGCGTTGGAGTAGACTGCGGCGTTGAAATCTGAAGTCTTGTTGTTAGCGATCTCTCGTGCTGATAATTATTCGAAGTTTCAAGGAGATATTCGAGCTGGAAAGAGGGGCGTAGAACTGACTCATGCTTGTCTGGCACAACGCGACGACCGTGAGGATCCACCACTTCTTCCTCGTTGAGAAAGCGTAGGCGGTGTCTTCGAGGTTGGTGGCCTCCTTCAGGATGGTGATGCCGTTCTCACCCTCCCTTGACTTGACAGGGCGAATCGCCGAGGAGCTGTCACTGGCGGCCCTGGGCTGGGCGACGCGAGCGTCTTTTTCGGCTGTATTCTCCATCCTTGTGGAGAAGTCTGCGAAGTTAGCACGATATCTGAGTGGGGAGGTCCTCAGTATATTGCTGCACGTGGAGAGCTTACTTTGTATTGACTTTAAAGCTTACAAATGTATTTGAGAGCTGTCTAATCTCTCATGAGCGATCTTTCTGTGGAGAAGCACCTGGAGAAGCGGAGAGACAGAGCTTATAATACCTATTAAAGTCGGGGGATCTTGGCACTAACTACTATAGTGATGGAACCAATTCTTGTGGACCGATCGAAAGCTCTTTGTGATTACTTTGAAGAACCGAACCAAATCAAATAGTAGAAAAAGGCATCAATGATCATATTTACTTTCAATACGACCCTATCCATTCTCCGTTGGTCCCCTGCCTCTGCTCAAGTGACCCACAGAATCCTTGTCGATAGTCTCTCTCGAGGAAAGCGAGACATTGTGTCCCTTCCTTAGTGGAAAAGGCCGAGTTGAACGTCAATGTTGGGCCTGGTATATGCCGACAGCGGTAGCGATGACGGCCTAATGAGCCCCAAGCAACGGAAACCCGTAACGGCCCGCACAGGAACCACACATAGGAAGTCTAAAGCCCCGCAAATTCATGTTCTTCCCCCCTCATATTAACCCAAAGTGACTAGAGTCTGCAGGATGCGCAGTCCAGACCTGGGAAACGCATCACTGACCCGCATACATGATATGTTGATGTGTACGTTGCGCTTCCATCCTCGAATCCTACCAAGATATGGTGACTACCTTCTCAGTCAGCTGATCGTTTAGCCGTCAAGGGAGCTTCGTGTCCTTGTCTTCCGAGGAAGGACCCTCAGTCCGCTCGCAAGGACCCCTCTCATCGTTCTCTCATAACCACGACTCACAGTTGCAGTGCCTAAAAAGATTCCACTTTGCACCTTTCTTGTGGTCATATTCGCTCTTCAAGCGCTCGAAATGCCCATCTAGCTCTGAGTTAAGCTTTACGAGTGCAGGAATGATATGTCGTGACTTAGTATGATCGAAGTCAAGTTTGGTATGATCAGTGAGGTGTTCACCTTGATAAAGGCCCTTGTAGCCCATATCAGCGCCGGTGACCAGTGTCTCTTCTGTCCTTGCAGGATTACTAGGTTCTTGTGCAACTGACAGGAAACCTGCGGTAGATCGCTCAGGTAGCTCTGTCGTATACATTATAAGCGTGGTAGCAGGTTTGCCGTCTTGCTCTTCATGGAAAGTTATAGTCAATTCTGAAGCTGAATTTGCCTTGTCCTCTGCTTCCTGCACGGTGATCATGGCTTTGTCGTCAATGTTGAAGAAATCTGTGCTAAACTCGCATTGCAGAAGATTCTCGTGCGGTCGTCAGCGGCAGCTTCTTGCGGCTGCACTGAAGCTTTGCTGAGTCAAGTTGCTTGTGCTATGGCCTGAAAGTGACTGTTGCTTGTCCACAACCAGAAACGAACGCTGATTCATGCAAATATTTGGTAACCGTCGCAAGTGACAAACAACACATGCCTGCTGACCTCCTAATAAGCAAAGAGATGTGCGGTACAAACCACTCCGTGCTAGCAATTTCCGTTCCTGCATTGCTCGAAGACAGTTGCAAAACACCGCAAACGTCTAGTGCAAAGATAATTGGCGCAAAGACCCGAGGTGAATGCAAATGAATCACGAAGGTAAGGCTGCGCTTGAAAAATTTATGGCATTGTTCTGTGCTGAGCGTAGACTGTGATTTTCTTGTCTCAGATTCCGTTGGTTGAGCGTCCGTAATCGTGCGTGTGACTATTAAAACCAATCCTCTGCAGCTAATTGCGCAGTGCGAATTCAATGAAGCACACATCTAGAATGAATCCAGAAGAGATTTCATTGTGACGAAGTGATACCGCATGCGCTCATGCATACGTTGATGACGGGCCGACGTTTGGAGACCGATGTCGCTATATGGCGACCTGACATAGAAGAGGCTGAAGACCTACCACAACCTCGTTAGAGTTCTGATGCGTCAAGTGTTTGCAAGTAAGCCACATAACCTAGGAGTGACCTCCAGCAGAGTTGTTGGTGCGCCTGAACTACTCTCGCTCCTTTTGTTGGAATGCAGCGAGTGAGGTTTCAAGTTCATCTCGCCGCTATCGTGCCTCTTCTGCTTGATGTCCCATGAGAGCTTATGCATAGACTTGGTCTTGTTGAAGTGGGTGTAGAGTTCCTTCTCACTCATGTTGTTCAAGCCTCGACGCGTCGTGCGTGTCACCATATCCATCTCATCTTCCATGATATTGAGAAGCTTCGCCTTGAGGTAGAGCTCGTGTCCCTCAGACAATGAGTTGGGCTTCTTGGGGATGAAGCTCTCGAGCAGACGCTTCTGAACCACTGACTCCTTCCATTTGTGAGCACCTACACACCACAAAATCCAGTGTACTTACCTCGACAAGATTGCTGGGCTCGAAACGGGTCGCGACCGAAGAATTGCGCAAGGGGCTGTTGGAACTTGATGGCAGGGCCGCTAGAGGAGCTGTTGGCTGCACCTTGGCCTGCGGTGCAGTAATCACTTCGACACCGTTGAGGCGGGGTTTCGGAACGGCGACGGGGGTGGCTGAGGTGCTCGAGCTTTGCTTGCGCAGGTGAGGTGGCGTTGAGACAAATGTGACCGGAGCAGCTTGAGTAGGTTGAGCAAGAGGGATGCAGCCCAGAGGCGCAGACTGCAGAGCCAATTCCTTGGGTGACGACTCATTGAGGAGATGCTCGAACTTCTGTGCCCAAGCTGGGATGGGAGTCTTGGATGAGGGCTCGGATGCCTGTGAGTCAGTGCTTATGGGAGGACTATGCGTTCGCTGGAACAGTTGCTGGACTGGAAGCGTTTCCATCGTGCCCTTGCAACCATGGGCAGGCTGGGAAGACAAAGCTACCTCACATCCCGTTGCTAGCGTCTTGGCTGTAGCCTTTGTTACCGCTTCTACTTGCGCGACAGACTCGGGAGGAGGGGGGAAGGGGAGGAGAGAAAAGAGGGTGTGAGACAGACGGAGCAAGTGCTCGAGGGTATCCGTTCGCGCGGAGCAGCCGCCGGCCAACTGCCTACATTTGTAGGTATGCTTGTCCTTGAGGCGGAGCTTGCAGTTGAGACGACAGTGGTGCTCTCACTGGGGCCATCCAGGTAGAGCCCGAGGAGCTTGTCGCGCTTGAAGGCTTTCTTCTGCTGCTGCGTGAGTGGATCCTTGTTGAATCGAGGATCTGGGAGACCGCCAGCGACAGGCATAGAATTGGGGTCGGGCTTCCACTCCTCAGCCTCTGGTGTGGGAGCTGGGAATGCGTCCCACGATAGGCCAGTCACCTCCGCAACTGCTGTACGATCAGCATCTACAATCAAGTGATGGCCATCAGTGGGGTTGCAACATACCTCTAGGCCTCACGTACGGCATGGCTGTTGCTGATCGTGCGTCTGGGTGATTTGAGGTACATTGATGTTCCTGGCATGGAGGTGGGAGACGGAGCGAACGTTGATGTTGTGGCAAGTCGAGATGAAGGCAGCTTCCGCCAGAACGTTGCTAGGTGACCGTTGCAGGCAAGAGCGGCTCAAACGCACGTAACAAATTCTGTGAAAAACAGCTCATCCATAACGAGACAAGTCCAACGAGGTCCATTGCACGGAATCATTACACACTGGAACAATTCAGTTGTCATCCTCCTCGCAATTGACAGCCATGAGGCTGATCGTGGCAAGACTCATACGATTCCAATTGACTGCCATCTCTTCATCTAGCTAAGTCTACTTGCGTCTTAACCGGCTCGACGTCGTTTAGACTTGTCTTCGGCCTTCCAGCATTGAAATCATGGAGATCAGGTTTCGGTGACATTTCGAGGGCACAGTTGTTACTAGATGAGTTTGGTACTTGTGCGACAAGCCCAACAATGCAATGTCAAAAGTAGAGCAATGCACATTCAATGCGGAGTCACAAGCCGAGAAACATTGCGAGATGTTGTGGTGACGAAGCTTTGGATGTCGTCGGTCAGCCGTTTTAGGGGCGCACTTAGCCCGCCCCTAGCGTCTCACGCGTCACTGCGCCTGGGGTTCTCACGCCGCAGAACCACCAGATCCGCGGTCCAAGCTCTGGAACCTCATTCAGCGAGTCCCTCTTTGTACCTGACCGGTTTGTCCTGCTCTGCAATACCGATCAACATCCATTGCGCATTGAGAATCGGAGCTGGCTGACGATGCGCTAAAGCGGCTCTAATTGATGACCCTCACGTGGCAGCGTGTCATTCTGATTGTCGATCCTCCAAACCACCTCACTCCATTTGGCATCTCGCTTACGGTGTCGCGTTGTATCACCTCGCCAAAGATTTCAGCATCTCAATCACAACCTGGATCGTGCATTGTCTGCGGGCAGCAAGCACCGTCGACGCTCATCGAGGCTGAGTGGCTTCAGCTAATCTGCAGATTACTGGCGTCGATCAGCGTCTGAGCCACTACGTACAGACTTGAATGAGTTGTATTCGTTCTTTCACTGTGCTCTTCAATCAAAGAGGGCACAGCTCATCTTTCACCTTGGCGTTCTGCTGTTCAATTGGGCAAGCGCAGTCTCCGCCTCTACTTGCTGCACCCTTACAACCCTGCATCTTCCGCCGAATGCCGCAACTGTCTACCCTGGTCGCTTGCTCTCAACCTCTACACACCACCTCCAACGACTAACACGGAAGAGCTTGGGAGTCATTGGAAAACATGAAGAAGAAAATCATTACATACTCCAAGAAGAACAAGGCGCGGCCGCACAACAATGAGGACCGCTCCACACCAGAGGACGATGATGGCAATCGTAAGCGACGGAGAACCGACAGCCCCAGCGAGACCAGCAGTTTCGTCTCCGTACCCACAATATCATCCACAGCTTCAAGCATCCGCGCGAAAGGTTCTGCCTTACTCAAAAGGGGATCGCAAATGTTCAGCGGGCCCGTCTCAATACCTGACGACGACGCAGGAGTTGACGTAACGCCAAAGGCACGAAAGTCTTTGTCCAGTTTGTTTGACAAAGCTTTGCAAGGCGGACGCACCGCGCAATCACAGACTTCTCAGCAACCAAAAATTCATGGTAGCCGAGAAGAGTTTGTGCGGACAATTGAAGTCAGAAAGAAGGAATCAAACAGCATACAGCCGAGTGGTAGCTATCTTCCAACACCGCCCTCAGAAGTACAAAGACTTCGCAGCAACGGTACAGGCAGTAGCAACTCGAGCGGACTTGGTGCACAAACCAAGTCGAGCATGACGTCCACCACCTACGATGGGTCTTCAGAGATGACAGATCTGAGCCGGAAGCGCAGCAAGAGCAAACCACAAAAACAGCCATATGTACCTAAGGCTTACGCAGCCGAAAGGACACCGCAGCCAGATGTTGATCTGTACGGTGACCCGTTCCCAAAGCGGTCACGTGAAATCCAGTTGTAAGTACCTGTTCCTTCCCCTTAGGTCATAACTGATCTCTCAGGTGGTCTACCAACCAGTCGAAATCGCCCTTCTTGCGACTGCCTGAAGACGTACGCACGCGCATCTACGCATATGTTCTCGGCGGCAAGACCATCACCATCGGATACGAGACATACCGCTACAAGGAAAGTGTCCATGAAGCTACAAAGATTGTGCCAGCGTTCAGGTACTGCTGTGCTATCTACAGCGAGCGCAACGTCAACCCGTTCGGAAATCAGTTGCCCTTCGTGAACGTCACTTTCCAGTATACCCCACTGAACAATATCTGCCGCCAACTATACTACGAAACCGCAACATTACCGTTTACGCTTAACACTCTCGCATTTTCAACACACAACGTCATGTTCAATTTCCTCTACCGAGAACAGCGTCTCTCTCGCGAACAGCGTGACGCCATTACGTCTATCACTCTGCAGAAAGAGCTCCCCATGGCGAACTTCCTCATTTACATGCGCAACCTGCAGAACGTAGTGCTTGTTGACGACGCCGGAAATAACTCAAAGGGCACCTATAAAGTGAATCGCGTTAAGGGCAAGGTGCCGAAGCTGCTGAACACAAGGCACGTCTGGGGTGGCTAGAGGCGAGCCTTATTTGCGTGCATTTGATCGGCGTTACGGAACATTGGCTTTTGCATCACCATATACCACATATTACGAAGTCACGGCGGACAACGCTATTTACACGCATGGAACGAGATCGCGCTTGCTTTCTGTGTCATCCAATTGCAATTGAAGCAGCAAAGCTACCATGTTCTTAAAGGCAAGCGAAACACTCAGGCATTGTCTAGTCTTTGACGAAACCATATGCACATTCACTGCCTCTTCTCGACTGCCACCGTCCTGCTCCCTCGTATCCTCGTGTCGTAGATAACAACTCCCAATATTCCCGCGTTCACAACGAAGAAAACAATGCTTGAAAGCCACAGCCCAGGCACAAACGTAGAGTAACCATTAAACTCTAGCTGAAAACCTTGCTGCAGCCACGCTGCCTGGCCTGCAATCCAAGCTGCAAGTGCTGTGAAGCCGATGGTGCGGGATCGAAGAAGGATAGAGTCGGGCAGATAGTACGGGAGGAACATCATGTACCACAAGAAATACTGCAAGCCAATCAGTACACCGGAAACGAAGACTTGGTTCCAGGAGCTTACCTGACTCGTGCAGACCTTGTTGAATGCTACGAAAGCAAAGGTCTGCGCTAGCATCGTGGACGGCAGATCTTTCTTTGCGAGTGCTAAAGGGATCATGACGGCGCTGAGCAGCAGCTGTGGTAGGAATGCGAGGCGCTCGAGCTCGAATGTGCTTTGGCTGCTTCCTGGCGAAGCTTTGAGATACAGAAGGGTGTTGTAGGGCGAGAAGTTGTGGCGGTGGTCGATCCGGGTTAGGTGGTAGAAGTAGCTGTGTTCGAGGAAAGGCCATCCGTACATGTGGTACATGACGGCGTTGAGCAACGCGAATGTGATAATGCTTGCTACAGCGATAGTGATGCGCTGTGGGTTGATGAAGGCGAGCAGTTTGTCAATCACCGATTCTTGAGTCCTGCTCTTCGAACCGTGCCTGCTCTTCGTCTCATCGAGCCACCACACGATCGACGCGGCATAAATAAATGGGTAGATCTTGAAATGCACCGCGAACCCCAGCAGCATTCCCGCGAGCACCGTCTTCCTGGACAACACCGCCCAAAGAAGCGCAGTCACAAAGACGCCCAGCAGGCCCTCTGAACTACCTCTCGTACTGATCGTCGCAACCATCGGATTCAGCAACCAAATACTCGCGAACTTCAGCGCCCTCTCTTTCCCCAAACCCCTATACTCTCTCAGGACGCGATACATCATCCAGCCCGCAACGACGTCACCAACAGCGAACAAAGCCTTGCCAGACGAGAACCAGAAAGTGCCGGGCCATGTCGTGGGATAGATCATCCACGCAAGCAGGGGCGTGTACCTGTACGTGTCGCGAGCATAGGGGGATTGACCTTGGGAGATGAACCGCGCTGCATCGGTGAAGACAAAGTAGTCGATATCCGTGTACTTCATTGGCGAGTTCGCATCTTGCCAGAGTCCGTAGAGCAAGAACACAGCGCGCAGGAGGGAAGCGGTGGTGAAGACCAGCAAGGGGCTGCGGAAGAAACCTGACAGCGCCATGAGATGTCGTGCGCTGCCGCCGCGTGAGAAAAGGAGTTACGAAGGACAGAACGCTACGCTGATGCAGAATTGGCTCACTGAAATTGGAGATGGGCTGCTCAATGCAACACCCGTGACATAAGTTCAGCAACCGTAGCCGAAGACCCACTCCCGAAAGAGCTAGTTCCCACGTGCCCTCGCGCTGCACCATTTGCCCATCACATCGTCATAGTCCTGCACCGCGTCAACCCACCCAATGAACCAAAACAAACGCAAAAGAGACGACACCATGGCGGAAGCAGGGAAACCCGAGCAGCCCAGCGGCCCCTTCATTAGCATGTTCGAAGGGTTCCGAACCGAGCTGGACGCGCACCATGACCGGCGCGAGCGAATCATAAAAGCATCCCGGGACATCACAGCGAGCAGCAAAAAGATCATATTCACACTGCAACGGGTTCGCAGCGTGGGTCAGCCGGTCCCGCCGTTCGTGCACAAGGCGAATGCGCAGTACTGGGATACCATCGCCAAGCAATACTCAGCTATAGCGGCTGATCTGCAGTCGTTGAACGCACACCGCTATCCGCAGATCACGGGCGGGAACCAGGAGTTCATCGAAGCGCTGTCGTTCCAGCATTACCTGGAGCACCAATCGCTGATTTCGTTCGATGAAGCAAAAGCCAAGATCGCGGAGCTGAGTCGCGCAAAAGTCGAGGACAAAGCGACGGGCGAGCGTGAGGCGGCACAGGGCGAGGCAGATGAAGCGCCGATAGTCCCGCTTACGCCTGAAGACTACATCTTGGGCATCTGCGACATGACGGGTGAATTGATGCGGTTCAGCGTTACTTCCATGGCGACGAATGGGAAACTGCCAATGGGTCGCGCTAAAGCTACGCCGGTATCCAAATCACCCGCTGAAGAAGATAAGATGGACGTCGACAGCGTGCCTCCCCTTACTCAAAGCTCACAGCCTCGCACAGTGCTCGATGACTTGAGAGCAATCCGTCTGCAGCTCGAGATGTTCGAGGCTCCGTACGGGCCCAAGTGGGTCAGCGAGCTGGAGACGAAGAAGATGCCTGTGCTAAGGGAGTGTGTGGATAAGGTGGAGAAGGCGTTGTACGGACTGACGGTGCGGGGGAGCGAGAGGCCGAAGGGGTGGATGCCAGACGTCAGTAGTGACCGGCGGACGGAGGTGGAGAGCTACTAGATCTACAGCATCTTTGGGCACGAGTCTCCGTAGAGCTTGAAACGAATGTGACCTTGATGACGCCCAGGGCGTACAGTTGTCATTCATATACAGAGAGGCTTACAAGTAACGCTATCATAGCCCATAAGAACATAATTCGTTCGATGCAACGATCGTCAGTACCGTCCGTCGTCTTGTTGGTATCCATCTTTTCTATCCTTTGTCTGCTCCAACATCCTCAGATGCATCATCCTCCCTTCTCACAAAGATCACTCGTGTTTACGATTATTGCCAGCTTGGCCAAGCTTCTACGTACAGTCCTAGAGGTGTTCAGGCCCGCCATGGTGAATGAAGGGCACCTTGTTGGGAGCAGCATTGCCAGGACGGTCCGCGCGCTTAGTGGGTCTCGTCGCGGATGAGAGCAACGATCATGCTGTAGAGGTAGAAGAAGAACATGAGCAGGTGGAAACCCAGCTTGATGAACGATTCCTGCATATTGTCAGCGCATTGTACCTGGGATGCTTAAAGAGTTGCTCGGTACACACCTTCTTATGAACGTTCAGCTTCCTGAAGATCTCTGTTGCATCGAGCAAGTGGTTCTTCTCGAAAATCCTGCCTCTGTTAGCCCATCATCTTTCAGACCAAGATATAGCCACGTACTTCTTTCCATTCCACGCCAGGAGGGGCAGGTTCAGGATGAGCGCAACCCAGTACCCGTTGATGAGGAACAGGAAGGTCAGGAAAGCGTGAACGGCGGCTTCGGGGATGATGTAGGTGTTCAGGCGGTTGCAGAGGTCGATGGGGTTGATGTAGTCGCTGGCGCAAAATTAGCATGTGCTTGCATCTGAGCGCGTCGGACAGAGCTCCAACTTTGTGAAGCTGTGTCGAGCTGCGGCGCCTGGAAAGCAAGGCTGCACTCACCATTCCAGATCGCTGTACATGATAGTGAAGAAGACCTGCAAGAACAGGTTGACGGCGTTTATCAACACCGCCAGAAGGTACAACCATGCTTCGCCAGTCATTGTGAGGGCTTCGTGTGCTGCGTAGCACAAAGATCGGTAGGATGGGACTCGACGGGAGCTGGCGGTACAGTCTGGGGATCACGCAGCGGTGCGATTGCGAGTGAGGTGTGTGGACAGTGTGGTGTGGAGCGGATGCGGTCGTGTGTTTGCTGGTTGCAGGCTAGACGCGGTAAGCCTGCTCGTGCGCGAGTGGGGCTGGTGGGAAAGCTGGAGGTTGAGATGACGTATCACGCAACAGCTATCACTTCGAGGGCTCGGATGTAACGAGATGCAGAAAAGGTCTGGTCAAGGTAGTCGAGCTGTCAGTAAGCAGGCAGCGATAGTCTCTGAATGACGTTTGCAGAACTGCTGCTTCTTGCCAGGCCGCCCTGGTCGAGGTCAAGGCGTGCTCGCTTACACTGCTGTGCGTCTCTAGCGGCGAGCCAACCCCAAACAAGGCGGGCGCTCATGTGAAAGTCACGATGCATGGCGAGGTCCGCAAAAGGTCTGACCTGCAGAAAAGAATTGAAGTCTCTCACACCGACTAGCGAAGACCACAAGATATGGATTCATGTCTCCTCTTATATGCTCAATGGCCATACTGTGGGACACACTGTTGCCTTGCATATGCATCCGCCTCTTCTCATGCCCGGGAGAGGGCGCTTGAGCTGGTGTAATCGAGTCCATCCGTCTCTGGTTCATCGTTGACCGCCACTGACCACAGCATTCCCGCCTGTTCCTTCCTCCAATCGTGGGCACGAAGCCAAAGCGTCCTTACACAAGCATCCGCCGAGCGACACTTGAGATTGCTGTACCTGGTCCTGTCAAGCAGGCTGTTCACAGTACAATCATGCTGCTGCGGTCGCCTCACCGTTTGCTGGAGCTACCCTCGGAACGGGGCCACCCGGAGAGTTGGGCAGCCTTGCGGTCAAGACCTCAACGCCATCTTCAGTCACAAGCAGTGTGTGCTCTGTATCGTTGTCAGCGCACGTAGACAAGAAGTCTTGGATCCAACTCACCGAACTGAGCAGTCAAAGAGCCATCCTGAGTGGCGCTGGTCCAGTCATCAGGCCAAGTCTTGTCCCTGTAGGATCCAATACTGATCATAGGCTCGATTGTGAAGCACATGCCAGGCTTCGCTTGCCCAATAGCCTTGTTCTTTGCGTAGTGGGGAACGTTAGGAGCGCAGTGGAAGAGCTGGTTGATGCCGTGGCCGCAGTATGTCCTGATCACACCGCAGTTCTGGCTCTTAGCATGCTTCTCGATGACATTGCCGTACTCGCGGAAGAGTGTGCCTGGCTTTACGAGCTCGATCGCCTGATCCAGACACTCACGTGCAGTCTCTGTGACGCGCACTGCATCTGGATTCGCCAGCGCCTTGTCACCAATGTAGTACGTCTCGTTCAAGTCTCCGTGGAAGCCGCCGTGATACAGAGTAACGTCGATGTTGAGGATATCGCCGTCCTTGAGGACTCGCTGATCGGGAATGCCGTGGCAGATGACTTCGTTGACTGACGTGCATACTGACTTGGGGAAGTGGCAGTAGTTGAGGGGCGACGGGTATGACTACTCGTTGTTAGCTAGGGTTAGTTTCGCGTGGACAGTCTCCCTTACGTCGCGCTCCATGCAAGCATTGTGGACGATCTCGTCAATGTAGTCGGTTGTTACACCAGGCTTCGCTGCTGCAGCCGCAATGTCCAGAACCTCACGCGCCAGCCGGCACACCTTGCGCATGCCATCTTGCTCCTCCTTGGTAAGAACGGCAATCTTGTTCCTATTCACAAATACCTGCTCCGAGCGGGGTATGCCGTCCTTCGAGTAATCCGGGAGCTTGATGCCCTTCTTCACTACGCGCTTCGGTGATAGTGGGTATACGGGTCGCAGAGTGCCGGTGTAGGGGAAGGTGGGGAATGGGTTGAAGTGCCCGGTCGCTGGATCCGGTTTAGAAACTACTTTGGGCGTGAAGATACTGGAGAGAATACCGTTCTGCGACTTGTGTTGTTTCTTGTGCTCGGCCTGTGGTTATGTCAGAGCCTTGTCGTGAACAAGAACTGTACTGCGAAGTCATACCCAGTTACGCTTGAAGCAGTCCTGTGAGCAGAAGTAGCTCTCCTTGCCCAGCTTCTGGCAGTTCGGACATTGCAGCGAGCCCGCGTCGTTTTCGCAGTCTGCGCCGCTGCACTTGCGCGGGGCGTCGGCGGCCATTTTTGTGCAAGATTTGGCTATGCAAAGATCTTTTGGGGAAGCTTTGGAAACTATGGTGGCAATTCAATGGCGAGAGGAAATATATAGCACACCCAAAGAACGCAGACAACGAAAGCACAAAACTTTTGGACTCCGTAAACTGACAACGGCGTACGGCGTTCAGAATTCGGGGCCCGTGCGGCTTCCACTCACGAACAAACCTCACGAATAGACCAGGGTCTCGCTATGGAACCTGCCGATCGTTCGACGCTGACTAACTCCCCATGGCAAACGTACGAAATGCTCTAACCCACCGCGGCCGGAAGATGATACCTGCACATGTCGCCGCCAGGGTTTCCAATCCAGTTTCTTTGCCTTCTCTGTTTATAAGCCCAGCATTGCAGCGTTCAGCCTCTCTTAGCGTATATACGACAATGTGCACCTAGAATCTAGATCTCTTACAATTTCCATTACGCCGACAACATCAATCGCCTACCCGCCCATCCGGTAGAGTGAAGACTCACACGACCACCAAATCTCCTGCAACAACCCACACTCACCATGAAGACCGTCGTAGTTGGAGCTGGCCCAGTCGGTGCCCTCGCCGCTCTGTACGCAGCTGTCCGAGGACATGATGTGGAAATTTACGAACTGAGACCAGGTTTGTCTCAGCGATATGAATGACTGGCATTTGCTGATATCGCACGTTCAGACATCCGGGATCCCTCGACAGCACCAAACAACACAAAATCCATCAATCTGGCCCTTTCTGAGCGCGGCATCAACTCTCTGCGGCAGACTGGATTGTCAGATCTGGCAGATGCAGTGCTGGCAAACACTGTGCCCATGCACGGTCGTATGATCCATGTCCGAAAGCACGGGGAGTATGTGCGTGAGGCACAGCAGTACGATGCACACGGTCGCGTAAGGGTCTCATTAGCGTAAATCACATCCCTTGCTGAACATGAGTAGGATCTGCTAGCCATGGACCGAACAGTGCTGAACAGAGCGCTGATCGACCACCTCGATGGCATGCCCAATGTCAAATTCTTCTTCAAGCACAAGCTGATCGGTGTGGACTTCAAGAAGAACTCAGCCTGGTTCGAAGACCGTTCTGACAGGAAGGACCTTTTGACTCAAGGTCCCGAATTTAAGCTGACCTTCGACCTGCTGATTGGTGCTGACGGAGCGCATTCAGCTGTCCGGAACCACCTGATGAAATTCGTCCCTATGACATACCAACAAGAATACATTGACAAACTGTGGTGCCAGTTCGGCGTCCCCGCTTCTCCAGAGGGTGACTTCCGGATACCACCAAATTACCTACACATCTGGCCAGCCGACGAATCAATGTTCATCGCGATCCCAAATACAGACAAGACCTTCACCGCAACATTGTTCATGTCGAAAGAAGGGTTCGAAGCCCTCGGAGCATCCGGAAAAGTCGTCGAGTACTTTAGTAAAAACTTCTCCGCCGTGGTCCCAGACCTCATCACAGAAGAAGACCTACAGAAGCAATTCACTAACAACGAGCACCTCCCCCTCATCTCAATAAAATGCACACCATATCACTACCAATCCTCCGGTGTCATTGTCGGCGACGCCGCGCACGCCATGGTCCCCTTCTACGGGCAGGGCATGAACGCCGGCCTGGAGGACGTCCGCGTGCTCTTCGAGTTTCTGGACGCGTACCCAGCCGATCGCGCGACAGCGCTGCGCGAATACACAAAACAACGCACCCCCGATGCGCAGACCATCAACGATCTCGCGCTTGGAAACTACCGCGAGATGGCGTCCGACGTCAAGAAGCCGCTGTACTTGCTACGCAAATGGGTCGAGGAGACGCTGTACGTACACTTCCCGAGTCTGGGGTGGGCGACGCAGTATAGTAGGGTTACGTTCAGTAATATGCGGTATTCGGAGGTGTATGCGGCGAGCCAGCGGCAGGCGAGGATCCTCAATGGCGTTGTTGGGCTGGGCCTTGCGGCGGTCGTTGGGTCAGCACTTGTGTTTGCAGGGAATGGGGGAGTGCAGAGGGCGAAGATGGGTGTACTGCGTGGGATCTGTCTGGCTGCCCAGGGCGCACAGAGGGTGATCCAGGGATAGAGAGATGAAGCACGACTCACTGTACGATACCTTGTCTTGAAACCGACGTATACGCAATAGACACCAGCATCCACCCATGGCGTCCAGGATGATGGAAGACATTAATACATTATGGGAGACTACGAAACTCCAAGAACTCCGATATCAACAACAATATACCAGAAAGAAGCGTACCCAAAGCACACCAAGTGACTTACGCCAATGCCTCGCCCCTCAACAACTTCGCAAACGCGCCTCCCCTCTTCCGCTTCAGTTCCATATAACCGCCCTCTTCGACTACCCTTCCTTTGTCTAACATGATTATGTGTTCCGCGACGCTCATCATCTCCCTCGCATGCGTGATGATAATCACGGTCATCTGCTTCTTGACCTGCTTCCCCTTCTTTCCCCTTCCCCTCGCTCTAAGCCAGCCCGGACTCCTGACCTCCGCCTCATCAAGCTGCTTATCAGTCCAAAGCCCGCCATCCCTACTGCCGGGGACAAGTCCCGCTCCATCGTACCCATCTTCCCCGTCATACTCAGTAGAAACAAGGCGCTGGATAGTCTCCCTAATCGTGCCCGCAGCCACAGCGTCCAGAGCAGACGTCGCCTCATCCAAGATCAGCACGTCCGGCTCCCTCACAAGCGCGCGGGCAATAGCAAGCCTCTGCGCCTGTCCACCCGACAAAGTCGTTCCGCCGTCGCCGACCAGCGTCGCGTAGCCCTGCGGCAAACTATCGATGAACTCGCTCACGCCTGCGGCAGTCGCCGCGCGTCGGATGCATTCCAGACTCGTCTGCGGACTCGAGGGCGAGAGCGCGTATGCAATGTTCTGGGCAATGGTTCCGGGGAAGAGCACGGGTGTTTGCGAGACGATGGCAATGCGGGAGCGCAGGGTGTGCGTGTCTAGGGCGCGGATGGCGTGGCCACTTATAGTTAAGTCCTTGTTTGAGGAAAATCCTGACGAAGAGAGCAGGCGGACGTCGAGACTGGGGCGGGCGGTGGGATACAATTTCAGCAAAAGCGCGGCAATTGTTGATTTCCCACTCCCGCTTGCTCCGACGATGGCGGTGCAGGACCCGCGCGGGATGGAGAAAGACACGTTGTGCAGGACTTGTGTGGTGGGACGAAGTGGGTATGTGAAGTTGACGTTGTTAAACATGATGTCGCCTGCGGTATCGATTCTGACGGTGCTACCGGTGTCTTCGTGGCTGTTTGTTGGGAGACGGGCGAGGCGGAGCAGGCGTACGCCTGCTTCGCGTGAAATATTGACTTGGGTCATGTATTGGCTCATTTTGCTGATATCGTTGATGGAGAGCATGAGGATCATGAAGGTTTCTGTGACTCTGAGGACGGTGTGCTCTTTGCGCGAGATGAGCCATGCCCCGAACCAGAAGAGTGCGATCGTTACAAAAAAGGCGGAGGAGTTTAGTAGACCGAAGATTGATCCTGAGTAGATGGCGCGTTTTACGCCCACGTTCACGGCGTTGGTAGTTGCCTCTTCGTACTTCTTGTGGAAGTGGTCTTCGAGGTTAAGACAGCGTACTGTACGGATATTGACGAAGGTCTCGTGGAGCACTTTACCTACATTGTCGGCGGCCTCGTTCGCTAGATTTTCCCAATGGCTACTGATCATGTTGTACGCTGTTGTGATGGCGTAAAGGATAGGTCCTGATGCGAGAGCGACAAGCGTTATTTTCCAGGAGATAGCCAAGCTCCACATGATAGATATGACCAGCACAAGAGACATAGCAGCGAAGATACCTATGAAACGTCCAGGAAGGTTGCGAGCTTCCTCAGCGAAGTGATCTAAAGTCTCGGCCAAACGTGCTATGCTGTTCTCTTCCTTGTCGAAGAACTCGCGGGGTTGTGCCAGTATGCGCCTCATGGCCTCAATCTTGAGGGCTTGAGTCCAAGATTGCGCAACACAATCGTACAGATAAAACATGACGTACTCGGAAAGACCATCCACAACGGCAAGGCCGAGAATCATGAGAATATATCGTAGCGCTTCTGCTTTGGTGTCTTCGACGGCGTAGAAAGTGGAAAGAAGCTGTGAGAATACCCAGGCAAATATGGGCGTTGCGGCAGCGTGTATTAGTGTTGCCAGCATAGCTATGCAGAGGGCAAGCCGTGATCTCCAATCGATGATCGGCCACACTGTCTTCAGGATTTGAGTGATAGGGAGAGTGTCTACGGGAGGCGGCGGTATGTTCGCAAGCCGCTCACGACTCAACTTGAAACGAAGCTGCTTCCGCTTTGAAAGCTTTGCGGGCTGCGCATGATACGAAGTGCGGTCTACCGTGATGGACAACCGTTTCGGGTAAGCCGAATGGCTTGATATCGGTCGTGATGAAGCTTGAGAGACTGGCCTGCCATGATCTTTCTCCTTGAACGAGTACGTTCGAGATAGGCGGTCATTGAGGAGGGTTCGTGATGTGCGTGCGGTGTTGAATGTGTTCGTGACGGGCGACACAGGCGACACTGGTGACATCGGCTCTGGCGGAGGCCTGAGCTGCGTCCCGTCTGCAGGAGAAGACACATTTTCTTGCTCCTGGATACAACTCTCTTCGTAGATGGCTTTTGAGTGTCGCTTGTCTCCTCTGCTATGGATAGTGTCGGAAAGAATTAAAGCCGGGGATGGTGTCACCCCAGCCTGGAACGATGATAATACGGACTGCCCGAACAAGATAGCGGACAGTGGACGTTTGGTAGGTGGAGGCACCCAGGAATCACGGTACAGCGACATGAGCTCATCTTCTTGAGCTTTGTCAATCTCGTCTTCGTACTCATCATCTGTATGAACTTTCTTCCGTTCGTGCGACGCAAAGAAGGATTGGAAATTGCCAATCTCCATTTCCAGATCCTTACGATAGCCTTCTTGAATCACCTCGGAATTATCAAGCACGTAGACAAAGTCGTCTGGTTGAATCTGTGTAATGTCGTGGGTTATGATGATGGTGGTCTTGCCCTGTCGCCACGCTCGTATACCGTGGAGAATCATGGCTCGAGTGACATAGTCGAGAGCACTGGTAGACTCATCCAAGATCAAAACGGGTGTGTCACGTATTCGAGCTCGCGCCAATGCTATCCTCTGCCTCTGACCTCCACTAAGAGAGCTATCCTTTGCACCTAGGTGAGTTTCCAGGCCGGCTGGGAGACCTTCCACGACAGGCTCCAGCATCGCAAAGCTGACCGCACTCTTGATATCTTCCATCGTTAGGGTCCCGTTCTGGTCACCCAAAGCGATGTTGTTCCGGATAGTGTCATCAAATAGTACGCTGTGCTGCTCAAAAAGTGTGACGTTCTGTCGCAGCCAGTGAACGTCCAGCTCCGTGAGTGGTACATGATCCAGGAAGATTTGGCCCGAGGTCGGCTGGTAGAACCGAACTAGCAGTTGGCCGAGTGTGCTCTTGCCAGAGCCACTTTTGCCAATGACGAATGTCGTTTCTCCTGCTGGAAAGAAGATGGTTGCGTCTCGCAGAGTAATCTCGTCCGTTCGCGTAGGATACGAGAAAGTGACCTAATCCATCAGCATGGCATGAGAGGTGATTAGTAACGACTTACGCGTCTAAACTCAACATCGCCTGCACATTTTGAAGGCTTGAACTGTCCTTGCCGCTCATGCGGCGTGTCCTTTTGAGACATTTGCTCCATCATCGCTCGAAGTCTTGAGCCAGAGACTTTACCTTTCTGCATGACGATGAACTGCGGCAAGAACCCGGTGATTCCTCCTATCGCCAACAAAGCTGCCCAGAATGTGGTGATTACGCTGCTGACGTCGAGTTTTCCGTTTCTGATCAGGTAGGAGCCGTAGGCGAAGCCTTGGACAAAGACGGTGAAGGTGAAGAACTGTATCAAGCCAATCTGCATAGATCGCAGGTTCGCTACACGCTTGTATAAGTTTGCCGCAATCGAGGTGGTCTTCGCAAACTCTTGATGCTCGTGATGCTGGCCGTTATAGCATTTCACTGTCTCGATGCTTTGTATAGCATTGGTGATGTATTTCAACGCTGTTTGAAGCTGGGTGGCTTGCTCATGCGTTCGTGCGTTGAGCCGCTTCGACAAGTATGCTTCCATGAAGTAGATGACAGGTACGGTACAAATGACAATGAGGGTCAGACTCCAAGAGAAGTAGAAAGCTACGCCCACTGCTATGATCGCTGCGATCACACATTGCAATCCTTCGCCGAGTGGCGCTGAGACGGAGAGCTGCAAATCACGAATCTGCCTAAGATGGCTTAGCTCCGAGTACACAAGGTACGGTTTGTCTCTACTTACATTTGAATGGTTGGCAGAAACGCAGCAATACCACTCTCGCGCATGTCATACCATGTCATGTCTTTCTGGATAAGCACATTGAAGACTCTACTCCTTGCGCTCTTCGCTTGTAGCTCGCCAAATAACAGAAAGAGGAAGAAGAAGATACTGTTAAGGATCCAACTTGCTGCAGCAATACCACTCATGATTACGCAAAGGCGCGTGATTTCACTCAGCAGCTCATCACCATCAGACCGGCCGGTGCCATAATCCGAATATGCGCCAAAAATGCGTCCGTACATGATGGAAAAGACCGGCAGTGTAGCGGCAGCGGCAGCTGCACTTGCGAGCGCGCTGATCAGCACCGCAATGTGACTGGTGGTCGTGAAACCGAACAGCGCCTTCCATCCAACCTGCGCAGCATATTCTTGTTCATTATCGGCTTGCGTGGTGATTTTCTCGTCCTTCTCGGAATGATCGGATGGTGCGGTCGTTGCCATGTTGAGTCCGTGGACGTGGTGTCCGTAAAATGAGCGTAGAGTGTCAGACCTGGAGTGAACAGTAAGGGCGAAGTGATGCAAATTGAATAGTAAGTGAAGACAAGGAAACATCATATTCAACATAGCTCGGTCCTCCCCATGCTTAGCCGGTGTTCTTGGGGTGTCGAAGGGCTGAGTGCGTCTGTCACTTTGTTCGGCCTTGCTATTGTTCTCGAAGCTGCGCCAATGGATGGTTGACCCAACAGCCTCACCGTCGTCCCCGCAACGCCACTCTGCATGAAGTATCGAAGTCGCTGCATCGAAACGAAGGAGGAGAAAAGTTGTGCGAGGTAGCCAATATTTTACGTGAATTCGTTAGATGTCATCTGGCGCAGGAGCTGAACTTGAAGACAAAAGATATATGTGAGCTCCTCAGCACAAATATCCGCACCACTATCTATTGTTGCTCGTGCAATCGACAGGGCCGGGCAAAGGCACAGCGATTCGAGCAGAATGGCGAGAACGGTTGTGGCAGATGGTCGTCTGTATGTGGTGGCGGCTCGATGCGTACAGCATAACCGGTATATCAAACGGACAAGTTACGGCCCGCAGCACGACAATGCATGAGGCCATGCGCCCTTTGTGTGGCTTGCGGGAAGGTCAGGTCATGTCATGTCGGACCCACGACGTTGTCTATTTGCCCTGGTGCGCCTGCTCGTAGACCCAATCGTTGAGGCCCTGGCGGTTGCTGCGCCCGTCAGCTCTGCTTGCATGCTTCTAGAAGACCAACTTACCGAGCGATCTCAATCGCGTAAAACTGCATGCGCACGGCGAAAATAGTTCCCTCCTGTGTGTAGTCGGTCTTCGGGCTGGCGCGGACCATGGCGCCGAAGTTGAAGTCCTCGATCTTCTTCTCGTACTGGTTGATGAAGTTGCGCCACTTCTCCTTGCCCGCCTTGCTCTTCATCTCGTCCTCGTTGATTGTGGCCGTTGCGTCCCAGTCGGGGAACTCCTTCTGGAAGTGCTCGTAGATCTCGTCGTCGATCTTGGTGAGGCGCAGCGCCGAGCCCTTGACCTTCTCGAGGATGTTCCAGTATGTCTCCATGTGCTGGACGACTGCGCGACCTGTCAGTAGACGACCCTCTTGGCTATGTAGACTTGCGCACCCTTCACCGCGAACTGCTTCTCAATGTCCTCGAAGTTGTCCGCATGCTCCGCGTCGAGCGGTACGTTTGGCTGGCCGAGAGACATGTTGGTATGTGCGCGTGATGTATGGTGGATTGGAGGATTTGCAACGGTGGTATGACGGCGTCAAATGTGTTGGAAGAGCGGGCGCAAAGTGTCGTAAATTTCGTGTCAAAAGTTCGAAGCTCCGTCATTGCGCCCCGCGCCACATTTCGAGCAGGTGCAGGTGCGGGGCTGACTGAACACCAAAATTCCACCGCCAGCTGTGGCTTTCCATCTGACAGCATTGCTTGCCAATGTCACCCACACTTAACGTGAGTCTCGAGGAGGCCACACATGAAGCATCGCTGACTCGTCCAGCATGAATGCACTCGTGTACCAGTGACCGCGTTGGCATCCTGCGGTGCGCTCTTGATCGCCGCAGAAGGTCCGTTCCTTCGATTCTACCACGCCAAAACTTCCCAGTTCATCGCGTCCAAACGCGTCTTCAAAGCTCAGGCTGTCCATGGCATATCAGTCTATGCTGAAGACCTCGGAGATGTGACGAAACTTGTCGTATGGGGAGGACGTCTTGTCCGTGCCCTTCGAATTTATGCCTCAACAGACAGTTCTGCACCCGAGCCTCTGTCTCTATGCCTGTCCAATATTGTGAAAGCCTCTGATTGGATCCTTGACCTTGCACCTCAGATGAGCAGCCTGGACGATCAAAATGTGTACAGTCAGGGCACTTGTGCTGCTGTCACAGCTCACAATGCTCTCCTCAGCATCACCATACAGCACCAAAACAACACAGGATGCAGCCCATGGTAGGTCACGCCTTCGCGTTTCTGACACACGGTTGAAGCGAGAGTTACATGTACTGACTATCAAAAAAAGTCTCTGGAACATCAGCATCTCTGAGCTCACAGCAAGCTCACGGTCCATTTTGTACTCCGCGCACCTCCTTTGGAAGTCAGCCAACTGCATACTTGTCGCTGCTGGTACAGCGTTCGGCGAGATCATGTATTGGTCATGGACTACGCCAGCCCAAGGCGAGTCATACTCATACATACACCAGGTATTCCTTGGCCATGAAGGCTCAATCTTCGATGTTCGTATTTCAGAAGAGCTACAGCGCGGATGTTGTGGCACTCTGAAGCGAGTCATCGCTTCCTGCAGTGACGACCGAACAATTCGTCTCTGGGATGTTTCAAATGTAGACTTGAATGACGTCGGACAGGGAGGAGGCCTTAATATGGATGCACAGCGAACACGCCACACAGGCTTCAGTGTCGCAGCCGCTGATGAGAAGCCTGAGACATCAAATTGTCTTGCAATTGGTTGGGGCCACACATCGCGAGTATGGAGAATCCGATTCCTAGATTCCTCGCCCTGCGACGGTGCATTGGGTCTTCTTTCAGCCGGCGAAGATGCTACCTCGCGCACATGGAAGCTCGTAGCCAGCAAAAGCAAGGGAAGCGACCTAGGCACCCTCCAGCAGACAGACTGCTCCGCTTATCACAATGGCAAGAACATGTGGTCAATCGCTGCATACCGTCAACACGCTAATTTGGTCCGCGTCGCCTGTGGTGCCGCTGACGGAAAACTCATGACGCATCGTCTGGTCGGTACAAGCCAACGCAGCGATGACCAGGGTACTTCGGTTGCCGAGTATACTTTACAAGACGTGCTTCACATGGCAGAGCCCTCTGGTACTGCACGAGATGCCACGAGCTTTGCAAAGGCCTCGAAGAAGGGTGATTCGATCAGGAGCTACTGCTTTGTCTCCAAGAAGACGTTCTTACTGATCACGAACAGCGGCAAGGTCTTGATCGAATCTTTCCGCCCGCATTCGCATCCTATGCTAAGCAGCAGTCTTACAAGCTCAACTCTCGTTGGCCAGCTCGATGACCTATTAGGTTACTCGACTTGCACCGGTAATGCCACCCACGAGATCGCATTCCTTGCAGGCACGAAGGGTAGCATCTACATGTACTCTGCACACGACTCTAGCTTGAGGAACATCCATACAGTCACCGGAAAAGTTGGTGCTTTGTTTGTCACAGACGTACAGACTTCTGAAGGGCGAAAACGTCTTGCGCTTTTGATTACCCTAGTCGGTCAAAAATGCTCGCAACTGCTGATTGTCGACATCTCATCCAGTGAAGATCCTGAAGTAGTGTTCATACCTGTTTCAGAGGTACTAACAGGTCCGACTATAACCAGTATGTCGCTGGTAAACACACGCTCAGAATCGCCGATACTCCTTCTGGGTTATCGTCGTGGATCCATAGCACTTTACAACATCCCGGGGACACATCCAGGAGCAGAGGCTTCTCTCTTTAGGGTCATCGAGAAAGTCCACGGGGATGAAACGGTCACGGGAATGATGATCAGAGCCTTACCCGAAAGTGCTTCAATCTGGCATCTGTACTCGGTTGGCCGTGATGGGTGTCTCGCCGTTCATTCAATCGACGTTGCCAGAAATATCGTAACCCTCCTCCACAACTCAATCCTACCAATTGGGCCTAATATCGAAGACCTTTTTATCTGGCAGGATCGCTTGTTGGTGCATGGCTTCTCCAGCAAGAAGTGGGTCCTTTACGACATCACGGCAGAAGAAGAGGTTATGGGTATCGAGACAGGTGGCGCGCACCGAAGTTGGGCGTTCCAACCACATCCCAGCTCTGATACTCCAGGAGGGTCTCTTGTATGGACTCGGACGTCTAGCTTACACATATGCAGTCAGGTCGGCTCGAACCACGACACTCTACGTTCTGGCGGCCACGGTCGCGAAATCAAAGCCGTCGCCATCTCACCACCCATCCCTCATGACCATGACACTACTCAATCCAGGACTCTGATCGCTACTGGAGCAGAAGACACAGACATTAAGATCTTCACCTACGACACGGGCGAACTTATCTGCAGGCGAACACTCCGCAAGCACACGACCGGCATCCAACACCTCCAATGGTCCGAGAACGGCGAGTACCTCTTCAGCAGCGCTGGTAGTGAAGAGTTCTACATATGGCGCGTTCGGTCCCTACACACCGACATCGACGTCGGCATCGTCTGTGAATATGTATATGCGCCCGAGAGCGAATTTTCAGATCTGCGCATCATGTCTTTCGACTGCGTACGACAGGGCGGTTCATACATCATTACAATGGTGTTTTCGGACTCGAGCATCAAGGTCAGTCACCTCCCATCCCTCCTCATCCATGACCAGGACCAGCTGACAAGACACAGACATACCGCTACAACCTCTCGCTTGCACCCCAATGGCAACCTCTCGCCCGCGGCATATACTCCACATCGTGCCTGACGCAAACCTTCTTCCTCTCGCCTACGCTTCTCATAGCAGCCGGTACAGACGGACACGCCGTGTTCTGGCCTCTTCCTTCCTCCGCTACGAGTGCTCCACTTTCTACAGGAATAGCGACGCTGGCCTGGAAACAGCCCCTCCTTATCCACCAAAACAACTCTCAGACGATGGACAAGTACTCTACTGCCCTGGGCACACTTCTTGTATCCGGCGGCGATGATGGCGCGCTGGCGTTCGTACTCGTCAAGCGCGATCCTGGCTCCACTTCTACTTGTACCCCCACTGGAGAAGCAGAGCAAGGAGATATTAACGCCGGTGTGCCGGTCTTAGTATCCCGGGCGCACGCCTCGGCGGTCACTGCGTGCGCGATTCTCAGCGTCCCTCGTGCTGGGAGCGACGCAGAGCGAGACGAGCAAAGACTCTTCGTGCTCACGTCTGGCAATGACGAGTGGGTGCGGCTATGGAGCGTGCAGGTCAACGGTGCGGATGAGGGTGACACAGTCACGGTAAAGCGGTTGGAGAGGTGCAAGACTAGTGTTGCGGACGTGTCGAGCATGGCGGTGTTAGGTTATGATGGGCGGGATGCGAGGGTGGTGGTTTGTGGTGTTGGGATGGAAGTCATCAAGGTAGACTTCGGGGGTGAGAGTGATGTTGTGGCATGAAGGCGCATGATTTGTTTGTACATAGATGCTTAAAACGCTCTTACGAAGGGATGAGTAAAGGGCTATCGCTTGCATTTCTGGAAGTCAACAGTGTATCCTCATACCATTGGGGTAAACCAGCACAAGCTTCAGAATTGCGTCTGCGAGCCACACAGATGCACAGTAGTGTGTCGCTCACCTCAGTGCAAAGCTATGTTTCGTATCGAGCAACTGGTGTCAGATGTCAACTAGCAGCATCAGTATGTGGACCCTTCAAAGCTTGACATAGGCTATGTGTAGGCTAAGTGGGACGTCTCAAGACAAGTAATGCACAATGATGTCAAGATCAGATCAAAAGGCAGGGAAACCGGCAGTTGGGCGGTAGTCCGGACTAAGTGACAAGACGTGACAGTTCTTTGGGCATGTGAATGCCCAAGAGGCTGGGGAAGATCTGGTCTTTATGCCGAAGAGGTTGGAGTGGCAGTGCTGTGCAAGGCTGTAAGGCTTCACCGCCAATTGGGCGAACATCATTGCGAAGTTAGGAACAAGATGGAGAAAGGCAATGTCAAAGATGAGCGATCTGGACGTGCTCGTGAAAGTAAGCAAACAAGGGGCTGCAAAGTTGCGGGTTCGCGACAGCTTGGTGGATGTGCTGATGCAATGTGACGAGTTGTTCCCTGTCAGTTGTGAGGCTGCATTGCATTTGCCGCTTCCAACGACAGGTGATGATTGACAGTCGGAGGTGTCGAACCCCACGGGGCCGTTGCGCTCGGCAAGTGATTTAGCGGTGAAGATCGAACAAAGCCGAAGCATGCCAGTGCAGTTGCACCGCATGGAACGGCTGTTAACGAAGTGACACTTAGTGGTAACGGTTTGGCCTAGCCTGCGAGAGGGAACATCGAGATCAGTGGCAGGTGGCGTGAAAATTTCGTCTGGTGGTGTGGTCAATTCGATCGTGCGATCTGTCGAAAGCACATCTGTAGCGCGAGGGAGGGGTTATGGTGTTGAGGGGCAGAGGCAGCCTTGTCCTGCTCAGAGAATCGGCTAGCGCGCTCAAGTGCAGGGATCAGATTGCTGATGTCCGTCTGTCACGAGAAAGGCAAGTGGGGTTCCCAGGAAGTTTATCGAAACGTGCGCTGAGTGATGGACACCCGCAGCAACGTGGTCTGAGTGGCGGGAGGATGGGAACAGACATGCTGCGAACCATGCCCTCCAGTACGGCGATCCCGCCGCTCGCTGTGATGTCTGTGGGACGAGGTTCGCTCGACTGCTTTGTTGCTGTTGCTAGCTAATCTCGAAATCTGCAAATGGGCGCCGCGAGCACCCTTGTAGACACGGTGGGTCTGTGCTAGCGAATACGCAAGCCATGAGTGGTATCGGTTGACGGAGAAGGATCGAAGGGTCCGGCGCTACCCTCTTGTCTGATATCCAAGCCTTGTGTTACTCGATTCGCGTATCAGCGTGCAGCAGCGCGGCAGCCGCAGGATTGTAAAGCCTGACAAGAGTCAGATGAGCACTCTCGTGGACTTCCGTTTGGGGATTGTCTGGAGTGCTCTGGATGTAGCGAGGGGGAGACGCCTCAATCTTGCAGCAGTCAGCGTTCGCAGGCGTGCAGCGAGGTTGAGGTCAGATTGATGGACGTCGGTGGGCGCACTGACTGACTCGGCGGCACGTTCAAGATTGCCTCATGTGCTCATGATGCACGGCCTGTGCGACACCAGCTTGACCACCATTGTGACCGTGTGTCGCAGAGATGCTGGGCGAAGTGGAGTGTTGGCTATTTCGATGCGCAAAAGCTTTCATATGCAATCTCTTGACAAGCAACGAGGTGAGCACTGAGCAGCAGCATTATCGTGCTGCCGCTGCCGTCAGGCTTGTGCCTTGAGGACGGTCTCGTCCTGATTTGCCCCGAGCGGTGGGCCTCGTATCTGACAAGCGGACCACGGGCTAGCGCATCTGTAACCGGTCGCAACCCTTCGAAGAAAGCCATGGCTGGGGAGTCCATCACGACATCCTTCAGTGAGCACCTTCCGCATGCTGCGATGTGGCAGCTTGCACAGCGTCAAGCCGGCGCAATGTGGTTGCCCACTCCGCTTTCGTCGCACCTGCATTGAGACGAACCACAGTGATATATAATCCCCTATCGAAAAGATTTGAGTAATTGAGGAGGCTCGTTGATGCCCACGATACCTGACCTTGGAGTCGCAGCAGCCTGAGATCCAAGCGCAGAGGATGCAGACAAGGGTGCGGGCCTAGCGCGTTATGGCTTCTGCATGGCTCATCCTTCCTGACCAATTGTATGCCCAAAGGGTCCTGAGGGCTTGGTTGTTTATCGAGAGCCTGCTTGCTGTGATGCTGCCTTTGGGCTGACCTGTTGCTCGTGGTGTGGTGTTCTTGTCCTCGCCGCGGCTCATATTGTTGCCGACTTGCCAGCTTCTGCTCTGTACTGCTCTGCATTCGAGCACTACCGAACGTTAGACACGATCCCGGCAGCGTTGCGCAAGCCTTGTCGTTGAGCCCCTCCAGATCACCCCGGGAGGTCTGGGAACGGCAGACCAAAAAGGCATCTAATTTCTCGACATACGGCCGCTCACCAGCGCCTTTCTGGTTCATATTGTAAACAACGCGCCCCCCCCTGCGCTGCTCCAGCGTCGACGCCCTCCTCTTCTTGCACCCTGCTGCATTGTCGAGCGCGTGCACCGGGCTGTTCTTTTTTCCTGGCCAGTGTTGCGGGCGCTGTTCGGACTCTCGTGCATCTTCTGCACGAACCTGCATCTCTCTTTGGCCGACCGCTGGAACACGCAGCTTGGCTGCTCCTCCTGTACCACTCGCCGCCTCCAGTGGGCTGTCTTGCCGTGCGCCGCCGCTGCATAATATCTGGCTCGCTGCCAGAGTAATTTTCTCGTCACCTAGGTCTCCTTACCTAGGGCATCAGGAGGAGGTCAAACGGTATGTACCTCGAGTCTGCGCCGGCCACCCCCACCAAGATTTTGCAGACAGCAACCATGGCCTGCAGCACTGCGCCCGCTGCTTCTGCGATCCATCTTCACTGCTGACTGTCTGAGCAGTACTCCGGTGACTCGTCTCACGGCGTAGCCGCTCTGCAAAGGTCCCGCGACACGACGTAACGAGCGATTCCCGTCTCCACCTCCGAGTCCTTGCCCACCGGCCTCCACGATAACGGCCGCCCCTTCATATCTTCCACCTATCTACACTCTCGGAGCTCTATATGCAGTCGGTGTCTGCTATCCATAAACCATGGACACAGAGGATGGACAGGTTTTCATAAGAGTGCGTGTGACCTGCCAGCTCTGCACACAGGACTGATGCTGATATGCTGCAGAACTTGGCGTACTTTGTACGAACACACGAGAAAGCCCTCGCAAACGCACTGCAATTGCAGCGACAGGCTCCCAAACATGAGCGAAGCAATTCCCTCTCCCCTACCTCGCCCACAGATCCCTCGAGCCCCCCAGCCTCCTCCTCTTCCAGTGTCTGGGCTGCAGCGCTTTCATTGCCATCTCTGACCTTCACCTCACCTACGATCAAGCCCGCGAAATTAACTCTGACACCGCACCACCTGTTCTATCTGCTCTCCCGATTCGAGGACACATCCATTCCTGTAGGACCCATGAATGTTCGATTGGAGAACATCCACACTGATGCTTCGCCTACGAACTATGTGTCGTTTCTCAGTAATACCCAGCGCCACAGACAGAAGAACTCGGACGGTAATTCGATTCACTCTGTGTCGAGTGTGCGCAGCGTCATGTCTGGCATGTCGTCGCTTTGGTCAACTCTGCGCATTGGCTCCAACAGTGCAGCCAAGGCCGAGAAGCAGAAGGCACTGCTCCAGGAGGACCTGCGATATCTCTACTCTGCATTCACCAAGATCCCTTGTCTGCGACTAGCTCCAGATCACAAGGCTCGTCTGATTGCGGGGTATGAGGAGTTTCCTTTCGACACCGCTGTGCCTCTTTTCGCCTTCAAGAATGTTACGGCGCTCGAGATCTACGACGTCGACTTCCGCCAGTTCTTTGGCTGGGATAGGCTTGCTGAGAATCTTCGCAGTCTCACTGTCAAGCGAGCAGGTGTCGATGACCCAGCCGATCTGCTCATCAATATTGTCCTAGATGACATTGACAAGCGTCGCAGACGTTCCGCTAAAGCACCTCAATCCCCGGCACCTTGGCCTACTACGAGTCCTACCGCGAGACACGCCCACCTAGCCCGATCTGAGGAGTCACCGCCGTCGTCGCCCAATGCTTCTAGCAGACAAGGATCTAGCCCCCGGAATTCCGATGTCATGCGAGACTACCCTAGCAAGGCGCCTGCAACACAACGTCCGCGGAGTAATTCGCCCACCCGACCCACCAGCTCTCGACACGGCTCGAGCCATACTCACGGCCACGGAAGGAGTTCTGCGCCTAACTACAGGCGGTCGTCCGGAAGCTCGGCCTCCAGCGTGCGATCGAACACACCAAGAGGAAGCTCGTCTAACCTTCTCTCTCTGGGTTGGCTTCCGTCGACAAAGTGGCGCTTCCTAAGGCACTTGAGTCTGGCGGACAATGCTCTTACGAACATAACCTCTCAAAGTCTTGCGCCGCTCACGAACACCCTGCAGTCGCTCGATCTCTCCGCCAACCTCTTTAGTGAGATCCCAGATAGTCTGGCTACTTTGACTTGTTTGCGTGCACTCAACCTTTCGAATTGTATGATCGAAGGTTTGCAGTCACTTGGTCGTAACCCGTTGCCTGCAATTACCACACTGAATCTCCGATCAAATCGTCTGTCCTCCTTGGCCGGTATCGAACGTCTGTTATCCCTGGAACGAGTTGACTTCAGAGACAACAATCTAACCGACCCTACCGAACTTGCACGGCTCACCGTCATCCCTGATATCACCGAGATCTACGTCCACCGCAACCCGTTCTGCAAATCCTACCCTAACTATCGCGTCACGATCTTCAATCTGTTTCGCAAGACACCAGGCTACACTGAGGATGTCATAATCGACTCTACAGGGCCAAGCAATGCTGAGAAGAAGCAGTTAGTTGATCGAGCACCTGAACTTCCGGGTGTTCCTGTTGTCAAGCCACCAGTCGAGGACGAGATGCCACCACCTCATGTTCCGCCAAAGGTTGTCAAAGCCATTGATTCCACGACCGAGGACCCAGACCGTCTCAGACGCTCTGGCTCGCTACAACGTCAGAAGAGCGGGCGCAGCTCGCAGATTGCGCAAGGTTCACAGCGGAAGAAGAAGGGGCCCAAGCGGAGGATCGTCGAACTTTCGCAGGCTGAGCAATTACAACAATCAACTGTCTCGAGTCTTACTGGTTTTTCGTACGAGGACACATCTGCAGGGACACCGCCTAGGATACAGCAGACCACCACGGATGTCACGGTACAAGACAAGCCTCGCTTCGAAGAGCCACAGAATGGGAACGTTACCGGGGATCCTGTGAAAAGACCTTCTCTCGATGAAAGAGTCGTAATAGACACTACTCACACTACCCATCAGCAATTGCCACCTATCGATACCTCGACCGACAGCAAAGCGCCCCAGCTCCCCAAGCAGGAGTTCGACGTGAGCGACGACCTGTACAAGAAGAAGATCGAGGCGCTTCGAGAAGATTTTGGCAACACCTGGTTAACTGCGTTGGGTGACGAAAGCTGGGATCCTGCAGCATCAGGTCTGTCACCAGACCGCGGCTACGTCTCGCCTACCATACGACCTGCAATACCCCGGACCCCTAGTCAGGGCATCGTCTCAGGCGGTCGCACACTGGGCTGATGTTTGCCACCCTTTGATCTACTCACTTTTGCGATACCCAAAAGATTTGTCTTTTCTTTTTATTCTCACATCTGCGCCTGCCTCTTTCCTGGTGCTGGCAGATTATTCTGGTTCCTGTCGTATGTCTGCTGTCTTAGTTCGCGCAGATCATCTCTCTCTTGCATGGCGTTGGTTGGACTGCCTTTAAGGGCTTGAGCGCCTGCGTCACGTTCGTTGTTCATTCGCGTTTGCTCTCATCTATATCGATACACCGGCGGCATTCTCATCCCCAAAAAGGCTGGCTGTGCTTGCATTTCCTGCGCGGTTTACGGACCTGTTATGACCTGTCTTTGTATCATTAATCATCTCACGGCGTTGTTTGGGCTTGGAAGACTGCTTTGTTTTGCAAACATGGCTCATCTAGCTTGGCTTGTGAGCAGTGAAGGCGTTGTTTGACGTATTGCATAATGAAGAGCGGACAGTTGGACACGATCTTAGGTAGCTGCAAAGTCAAACGTCGATGATTTCCATGACAAAATTGAGATCTACAGAGATTGATAAGCTGATGCGTACTAGCACGTGATGTTGATATTCACTCGTACTATGTACAAATGCAAAGCTCGCAATACGGTATTTGATAGGTCCGTATTGACGTCTGTTGAGAAGCTGAAACGGTCTGTACGGTGACCTCACCGCATTGGCGCATAAGAATACTAGGTGCGTAAAGGGGACGCGCCGAGCTTGCCTGCAGAAGCTGGTGCCCAAGCCTAGAACAAGAGACACAGCTCGATGTCACTGGAACACTTTCAGACTCTAGCCGTGAGCAGTCGTGACCAGAAGAGGCGAACAGTATGTCCGCAGCAGCATGTAGAAAGGCGACCCTGCTGTGCTCGCCAAGAAGACTTGTGAGTGCACAGGAATGCACATGTAGACGTTGGGTCAAGCTCGCATGTAGGAAACGCGCGTGAGTGGGCGGTGCTGCATGGGATGATGACAGAGCGCTTGGGCGTTTCAGTGCAAGCCCTGCTCCCAAACACATCTGCGTCGCTTCTCTTCGATTCAGACACTTTTCACTTGCTCTCTGCCTCAGCCGTCAGAACCAGCTCCAGTATTTGTAGTTGCTTACCTCGTCGTCGGCCGCGCGTTCTCAGTCTGGTTAGCCCGTACTTCTCTGCCAAGCTAAGCCCAAGGACGAAACAATCCAGGCAAAACTACTACACGGCGAACGCTCTACCACTCGCACCACCCACCTGCCCCGACTTTCGAGTAGCAAAGCTTTCTGACGCACTTCCCTGCCGTGCAGCATCGAGCACCACTTCGCAGCAACCGCCTCTGACCCCGCATCCCACGTCGCAGCTAGGCGGTGAGGTCCCGTCCCTCAGCATCCCACTCGACACTGTTCGGCCACAACAACGCCTCAGCGCCCCGCTCCCATCGCGCCCTCAACCGCCCGCCGCACCACCAGCGCAGGTATACTCTTGAGCACGTGCACAATTGACGACCCCGACTCGCGAGTCCATCTTAGCGTCGAGTCGATCCAGCACTGCCGCAAGGCGTCTCTGAGGGGCTTCGAGCCATTCTCCATACAGCGCCCACCGCTAGCATCCAGCGTCTACACGGACCGGCCCATCTGCACGTGAGGTATGTTGCACTCCTGCCCACTGCGGCCGCCCGGCTACTCCTCCCGCAAGTGAGCATGTGCGCCGCGAGCAGCCCGGCAGCAACGGGCCACGGCAATGCGGCCTCGCGTCTGCATAGCTCCTTCTGCTAACCGCAAACCTCCAGGGACAAGAATTTTCGAATCAACGCGCTCTTTCTCTCCGACCCCACCCGCGCGAGGCCCTCCCTTGCTCTCTCCTATACTCTACACTAAGCCAGTAGCAAGTCACAGCTATGGCGGAAAACGAGGTAGATCTCGACTCTATCATAGACCGTCTCCTAGAGGTCAGGGGCAGCAGGCCCGGCAAGCAGGTTCAGCTGCTCGAGACTGAGATCCGCTATCTGTGCACCAAGGCGCGTGAGATCTTCATCTCGCAGCCTATTCTCCTCGAGCTCGAGGCACCTATCAAGGTCAGTTGTGCTCAGCAGAATTGGGGACTTTGCTGACAACAAGCTGTTAGATCTGCGGAGATATTCA